>OY728131.1:755945800-757226500 GCA_963277665.1 Viscum album
GATCAAGAGGGATTTTCATTAATGAAACTTTGGGTCATTACAATCAATAACATTGGATCTGTATCTGAATAGATCTCCTTTATATAGCTTCTAGTTTCATTTTCCCTCATCTCCTGGACTTCTAAATCAATGTGAGTCATTTTTATTTATTTTTAGTTTGTTTATAAAAAAATAAAATTTCTTCTAAATTGGTTAGAATGAGAGGCTATGATTGGATGTGCATAAATTTAGGAATATGTGGTAGGTGGTGTATAGTTTTCTTTGGGTTTTTGCGAGTGTTTACGGGTCTAATTTTTTTTGCTCCATGTAGTTGACTGAGTGAATATATTTCCAATTGATGGTTGTATTCAATTAATTAGATTAGTCTTTTTGATATTCCTATAGTCATGGTCACCCAATTTTATAAATTGTTTGATCTTGGTGTGGTGATATAGAGCTTGGTCACCTATGCTATGTGTATTTATTTAATTAAATTTTGTTTCTTTAATTACTGGAATAATTTTAATTATATTGGTTTGAATTGTATTCATATGAACTATATGAGACATCACTCGGATCATGATGGGATCAAACAATGGATGGAGATTATGTTGGCCATCTAGATTGATGTTATGTAATTGTCAGATTGGGGAGGACCATATTTCATGAGTGATGTTGATCATTAGTTGGGTGAATTGGTCATAGAATGAGGAAATGATTTTTTTCAGGTTATAAGATTGTTTCATTTAATATTGGATGGTGTTTAACATTGGATTTAGTGACCTGGTTGCAATTGATGAGGTGCCAAGATGGTGTGTCTTAGGTTCTAAATTAGATATGTCTTTTCACCAGTTTTGCATAATTCACCATTTTGGAGTCATGTGAACCTGAGTGGACTCAAATTTTTATGGTGGTATTAACCACTCATATGGGTTGAGTCCCCCTAGTTGATGCGGTTTAGGTAAATGGTTTGGGGTGTTTGAAATAGAGAGCCACAAGAATGGTTAGGTGCGAGCAGATGACACCGTTGAGGCTGCAAGTTGGGAGATGAGGCTCACCGTTATTATGGCCATTGGTCTAAGATTATTTTGGGAGGGAAAAAGTTATTGTTCATTGGGATATAATATATTGACCTGACGATGATATTTTTGTGTGGATAGATATCACTATACCTCCGGACATCAGAATTCGAGCTGATGAGTGATTTCATAAAGTGGTCTGAGGGACCATACTCTTTGAATGGTTATGACATGAAGACATTAGTTATTTGGTTTATGGAAAGTGGTTCCTGGTGATATCATCTGACGTTGATCATGAGGGTTTACCTCATCTATTTGACATTAGGGGATTCCTTGGTTTAAGAGCTAATAAATCTCTCATCGTTAGTTATTCCGGTGATGGACAAAGTTGTTGATATCTTATGGGTGTATGTTGAGTACGAGGTAAGCTTGTGTTTTTTTAAAATTCATGTGTTTTGTCTCTTTAATTATTTATGATCACGGTTTCCTAATAAAAAATGTAAGGTAGTGACACATTGGTGGTGGCCTACCGAGACACGTTCACACACCCCACATGATGCTTTTACAATGCATGTAGAGTTCATTCTTTTGAGCTAATGAAATGGTTTTGGAATAGGAGTTGGGCCATATATTTGAGTTTGAATGGGAAGAGTGATAGGGGACCTTTAGGTTTCTGCATTATCCAGTGCTACTTTTGATATTTCTTTTCTGTTTCCTTTTTTATTAGTATGGCTATACATTTATATACTAATGGTCAGCCATTGAAGAACCTTTTTATATTATTTTACTATATGGCAGGTTATGTATTCGTGTTCATTTTTATTATCTAAAAATGGAATGTTATATTATTTATTTATTAAGTTGTCGCGGTTGGTTATGCTTCTGTAATTGTTGGATATTTTTGTGCTACCACCAAGGGAAGTTTAGTGGTTTGAGTATGTTTTTCATTATTTTCCATGGAAATATATATTTTAATATTATTTTATCATTACCATAGGGTATACTCTCCCCACTATCACCCATTTTTACCCTTACTTCTAGTCATGTGCCTATGGTGTACAGGGAGACATGCCTAATGGAAATTGAACAAAATTTGAATCACTATTTTTATGGATAAATGGGTGGGGTGCGGTATCATTAATTGGGGAAATTGTGTCATCCATTTTTCGAGGATAATTGGTGATTCTAGTCATAATTTGAGACGAAGATATGAGGATGTTATATTCCATTATTAGCACATTAGGAGTAGGTGAGGGTGTACTAGTATTTCTTGGCATCGATTGGGATGGAATGAGAGTTTTAATTTTTTTGAGTTAAACATTTTTTGTTTTATCTCTATATGGGTGAGAAAAATAGTGCTTTTGTAGATTTTGGGACACCTACGAACGCCTGAGGTAGTTCATATTCATGGAATTCCCACGATGATCATTATTGACTGTAACAATTATATTATAGCATGGTTAGGGAGGGGATACAAGAAGCCTTTGGGGAATAATTTGTAGTTGAAAATAATGTTTTACCCCCTCTATATCTGTAGTTAAAGTGGTCCATTCTGGTTATGGTGAACATGAATGGGGTTTTCATGCTAGTTTTGAACCACAATAGGTAGTGTTATCAATAATAAATAGAGTTTGTGTATCCTAGTGATTATTACTCTACTAATAGAGTATCACCTTTTAGATTCCATGTACGAGAGATATTTCAAAACAATATTATATTTTTCTTAAAAGGGGAGTAACAACACATGATCCCTAGAATTGGATATAATGGTTGTTTAATTGGTAAAATTCAACTATGGAATGATTATAATTTCTTATAAACATCTGGAGTCCCCAGTGGACTAATAATGGATAACTTTTGAGATGAAGAGTTACAGAGTCTTATTCATGATGGTATAAAATCTCTTGAATTCATAGGCCATTTATTTTCCTATTTTTGTATATTTATAGTGAGGTAGTGTTCCACTTAACCTTGAGGCCACATTTGTTTTTAGTTAATTAGTTTACTCCACATTCCACAGTTGAGGAGGTATGTGAACGACTCTCTATATGATATAAACCTTGGAAAGAAAGACCATGTGAGTGGAGAATCCTTTTTTCAAGGATATAGTGATGATGAGTACTAGTAGAAGAAGTAAACTTATAGGGAATGTATTTTCCTTGGAAGCATGTCTATTGACATAAAAATGATCCATTGAGGGAGATCATGAGAGTATGAGACCCAGTGGAGTGATCATTATTCCCACCTTTCTCTCAAACTGTTCTCTTCAGGGATAGAAGGATTTGTAGGATGGAATAATCTAATGAACATGTTTTTTATGTGTTTGAACTTGGAATATTTATAGGAATATTTTTTGAGCCAGGTGCGGAGATAGTGTGAGATTTCAAGTCCTAGTGTGCCCATGAATAATTTTTTGAAATAAATTAAATATATTAATATCAATTGCATATAGTTTTCCTAAATAGAGGATTAACTAATAAACTGTGTTCCAAATTGGATTTCATAGGGAAACAATGTGTTGAAAATGAGGTTTTTTCATCATTTATGACATAATGTTTTTCAGCATCAAATATTAGTGAAAACGATTGCCTAGGTGTAAATAATACATTAATTTACAAATTAATTTATTTTTATTTGATAAATCAATGACCATGTTAAATAAATTATTATCTATTTTATAACCAAATTTCATTGTTGGACACATAACCATTGAATTTGTGAGAGGATTTAATGGAGGATATTTCGTGAAAGAACACTGATAGATCAAGCTTTTTTGATAGGTGTTCCATTAGAAATATAGGATCTCACTAATGACATGTACATGATATGATTTTTAAATGTTGACTGATCCAAATTGAGGATGTATTTTTTCATTGTGGAGTTACCCCAATTTTTATCCCATTATGAAAAAAATCAATTGACTAATTGAATGGATCAATGATCCATCCATTTGCATGTATAGGTTATTTATGAGATTTTGGGAAGATTGTTATCTTTTTTCTTGGATGTTTATACCTATTCATTCATATTTTCCAAAAAAATGGATTAATTATGAAATGAACATGTTTTTATGTTCTTTTATATTGTTAGGAATTATTGTTTCCTCTGCCCTTTATATGTGCGTTCATTGTTGGATCATTGATTTTTAAAAAAATAGTTGAATACACGATGAAAGATCACTGTGGATTTTTTATTTGGTGAAAAAGGTCATTACTATAGGATTGGGATTGAGGATAGGAGATATGATCATATTATACGACTAAGGGAGTGGATCCATGGATGGATCATGGGTTCTCAATAAATATTTGGGTGTGTTGTTCCAATGATGTGTGACGATGGTGGTGGCCAAGAAAAAGATGCGGAGGGATTATGATAATCGTTGGTGAGGATTTTTGGTCAACCTTAGATCCCCGACATGTGTGCGATATTTCCATTGGAATCTAAGGGTATGGAGGATTGGTAAAAGATGTGTGATCATTATATAAACCCATTTAAAACCAGGATACATGGTGTGTTGTCCTATGGAAACACGCCATGTAGCCCCTCAAATTTCGTACTAGGATATCAATGTAGAAAAATTTATATAATTTGTGTGAATCTTGACACTCACAATGTGACCCTTGGCCATCCAGTTCAGTGTGTATAGGGGATACATTCCCAGAAGTCATTGTAGTGTTCTATGATGTGTTTTCCTTGTCCCAAGTAGTGTAAAAAGTGAAAGACCAATCAACTTATGTAGGGAAAACATTCCAAGGTGCGTATGTTTCCCAACATGCCACGTACGTAGGAAGTACATGGGTAGACTAGAGTACACTAGTAGAGCCATGTTATCAATCATGACTACAGTAATCAGAGGTGAACAAAGTATACATGCATGGTCTAGTGTACGCGGTTTGGGGAAGAGTGACAAGAATGGTTCTAAGGATACACATACACAATGTGTATGCCAAGAACATACCCTGTATAGTGGAAAATGGAATTTCTTGTCATCATGAGACATAGGATGTTTCAATAATAGTGATAAATGACATGTACCTACCGAGACACTCTTTGTAATTCATAGAGGATATGTTATATACCTCTTTCATCTCATCTCCCCTTCCTTGTGATCTTCTATCATAATACATGGACCAATATCATGTGAGTGTGTTACCTTGGTCCAATCTTATGAGGATTCAGTGCAGTGCCCAATAATTATAATAGAGGTTTAACCATCTATAGATTTCTGGTGATTTATTTTTGGAGGGCAGGTCCCCTTGTTATAGAGTGAGTTGTCTCAGACTGCTTCAACTACTGACTTCTGGTAACTAAGAATATATCTCTCTAAGAGTCCCTATGTGATACTTATCTCATTCATATTTATATAGATACGTTTTTTGGAATTGGAGTGACCTATTTTTGCATGGTCATTGATTCTCTATTGAGAATGATGTTTTTAGTAGTGTCTGATGTCCCCCAAGTGAGCCCTAGGAATTGGCCCCTATCTATGTATCGAGATATGATCTTTTTGATGAAGTTTACATTGATTGGGTGTTTATATTGAATGAAACATCTCAGTTTCATGTGTGTGACCTCTAGGAAACATTTCATCAATGGTGGTATGGATCATAGATTCTGTCCTCATGAACAAGTGTTGTATAAGGCCATTGAGAAGGAATCCTTGGCTGGCAATCTGGTAGTGATCTTAACATGAGACTGTGTGTCTCCTATGAGTATATCTGGATTATTTATTATATATATCACAATATTATTATATATATTGTGTTTTTAGGAGTATTCCAGATTCCTATTTTCTGTAATTTCTATGTTTAATCCTGAGTATTGATATACCCACCCCTCTATGGGCTCTACAAACACATGTCATGTATTATAAAGAAGAGAAACATTTTTTGGAGTACGTATTGAACAAGGAGTATGTGTAGTTAGATTGGTCTCGGAAGACCAATTTGTATAGTAGTGATGAATTTGACATCAATCCCCATATTATGATTAGGTGGGTCTTTAATTTCCAATTTTTGGTGGTCTTTTATTTAGCCAACTTTTTTTCCTGTCCTATAAATTTTTTTTCGTACTTTGGTTGTGGGATTATAGATGTATGCATGTATGAATATAATTATTTTTACATTTAAATATTTTATGGGATTGGATATGTTTCTTTGGGTGTATAGATTCTTTGGATAATGCCTCTCATGTGTGTTATATTCTTTCTTGGCAGTGGTCACCAGTTTCTAGCCTAATAGAGGTAGGTTTGGGGTATTTGTTTCCCGATCTCTAATAGGTCAAGTCATGACCATGTAATAATAAATTTTTTTGAAATTATACTTTTAAATGTAATTTTGTTCATTAAAAAGTGGACTGGTAATAACAGTGGAAGTGTTCCATTAATTCTAAATATGTTTAAAAAAAGATTCCTTTCAAATTGTGGTTAAATATAAAAATGAAAATTATTCATAAAAACTAAAGGATAATTTATTTTACATATTTTGAAAACATAATTATTTAAGGGTAAAAATGGATTTAAAAAGTCTTAGTAAATAATTTTTGAAAACATTTTTAAAAAATGATTATTTGGAAAAATGATTTTTCACTGAAGAGAAACAAATCTGAATTTGTTTAAAAACATTCTCAATAATTTCATGTACCATATATATGAAAATATTACTATTATATTAAAAAAAATTAATATCCAAATGAGAATAAAAATAAAAGGTTCTATTAGACAATGATCAAAAAATTTCATTAAATAGAAATTTAATCATAAACAATCCCAATTAAAATTATATTGAAAGATAAACCCTTACCACTTTGGTATATTTGGAATTATAACTTCCCGTGAATAAATTATTTTAATTTTAACATCAAAATTCATGGTTTTCGAATGAATAATTATATTGTATAATTATGGTAGATATATACACAATTAAAATTAAATTAGGTTTGTAAAATAACATTTTTCTTAACGAAGTTTGTTTGGTATGAATCCCATTCAAAACATGTATCATTGAGGTGAGAGTCAATAAATGTGGTAGAAATTTGTAAAAAATTTATGTACAGAAAAATTAATATGTAAATACTTCATTAAAAATTCATATGTCCTTTCACACAAAATTAATGTATAATACAATCAATGAAGTAGTTGTATGACTCTATAAATTTAAATTGAGTTACGAAACCACTTACCATATGTTTACCGTTAGTTGAGTGGTCTTTAAAATCTAGTATAGTGATTTTAATAATTTTATTAACCAATAATATAATAATAATAATATTTATAATATCGTATATTATCCATTGTTATCAACTTATTTCCCATTCAATAATAATATTTCTTTATCAATATTATTTTGGGTATTAATTTCATTTTTTTCTTGCATATTTCATCACCAACGTTACAAATCATTGAGATAGATTATTTTTACATCATATAAAAATTGATATTATATTTATAAGTATCATTTTTTTCATTATAAACATATTTATAATCATTATTTAATTTTTTGACATGGGTAATAAATCACAAAACGTCATGAAGAGGGAAGATCGTATATACGTAAGAGCGGTGTGATCATTTTTTAAGTTATGAATGGGTAAAGATGGTGATTTTATATTAATATTATAGAATGGGAATAATATCACATATATGAAATATATTAATTACATTTATCCTTTTTTACCATCGAGGTAAAGCGTTAGTGTAGAAGAAAACACATCGCTTAATGCGACGATTATTTTTTTGAACACATGAATACCATTATAATTTATTAAATAGATGTTGAGGTTATAAATTATATGGTATATTTTATTTTATGAATTATTAATGTATAATTAACGTAATATATAAATTAAATATCAATCATTCACCTTCCATTAAATGTATAAGGGAAAAATGAATCACAACTCTCTGTGAGGCTTTAGTCAACCATACACATGAGAGATATTATGATACTCTTTATGGAATCTAATTTTAGAAGATTTATGTGTTATTTTATTTTTAAAAACATAAATATTTCATTAATGTTGTATATAATAATTATATAAAACATTATATCTACCCGTGATAAGCTGTGATAGAAAACCAATTTTGATGGTTCACAAGGTAGTAGTCCTCCGTAAAAATGGTCAATGATTTGGTTCTCCATTCAAGGGTGGGGGAGATGGTTGTATTTCATGAACATGACCTAAAAGTCTATTATTATATATAAGATAACATGATAATTATATCATTAGGATTTACCTATATTTAGATGAGGTGGTAGATGAAATAAAATAAAATTTTCAGTAAAATATGTTACCTATTCTTCAGACAACATCCTATGGGTTACACCATTGGACTTCCTACAATAGTTTTTTTCAAAAACAATGATTATAGGATAGTTGGAGGTAATCAGGGAAGCAATTTTGGAATATATTTTTTATCCATTTTTTGAAGTGTGTAATTGAGTGGATATGGGGTTACCTTTCATATGTAGGGGAGACGAAACACATGAAATTTTTGAAAATAAATTATTCCAACAACATTTTTATCATTAAAAAAGGATCCAAAATGTTCCAATTTTAAATTTCTGAAGTTATATGGTCTAAATAATATAATAAAAATGTAATTAGACATGTTTTTTTTCATTTTTAAATCCTTTTTAATTTATTCACCCATTAACATGTTAACACGATAATCAGGGTAAATAAAATTTTCAGATTTAACCATTCATTATGGTAAAAAATTAATTTCACCTTATTGGATAATATAAATTAATATTATTACAATAATGGAACACATTTTTAAAAATTCAATTTTCAGAAGTGGATGAAGTTAAATTATTATTTATCCTACAAACGTATTGAAAAGACATGTTTTCATCAATTGAATGTTTAATGAAAAATGATATCATATTAAATATATGAAAATTAATAATAATTTGATGAATTTATATTCAAATTTATATACACTAGTACTCACCCGTGAATTCGCACGGTGATATAACCCAATTCATAGATTATGCGTACAGACAACTATATAGTTCAATTCTTATTTTTAAGAGTACAATATTATATTTCAAAGTTAATAATGAAAATGAATATTCAATATATTAAAATCACAAGATAGTGATACTTATTATTGGAATAAAATAAGAAACATTAAAATTGAAACAAAAAATGTAAATATATGAAACTTAGTTTTCAGATCACCGTAACATTAATGTAGGTACAGATAGAAGAATGTAAATGGTATGTTTTTTGATAAATCTAATAAAACCTCTATATTTTTATTAGTCTTTTATGTAATGATATGACATATTGAAGTTTATAGACATGTTAAAAAATGAAATTAATATTTTTTGAAAAAATATGTAATATATCAGAAGGATAAAGGTTAAGCAAACTACTTTATGACTATAAATATTAAAAATACTGTATTACATAACATAATGAATCTTTCATTCAATTTTTTACATTTACATGGAATAAAATCTATAATAATTGGATGTGTGAAATTTATGCTAGGTCAAGAACTTCTCCTAATAGAAAGCACACTGCACCATGAGCATTTTTGATAGTAAACCACACTCCACCCGGTCCGGAATTTTTATTAGTAATGGACTGTTCAATAGGAAGAGGTGAAGAAAAATAAGAAACTATAAACATTGATATTATAACAAACTATTTAGGAAACGGTCTGTAAACTATTGAATTCTAAATGATAACTGTAAATGGGAACCACATAGGTACCCTTAATTGTGTGGATAAACAGTGAAACTCATAGTAAACTTATGATATGAAAAAAATTATACTATTTAGTAATACATTGTAATTTAAAATAAGGAAATATAAATAGTATCGTGTCATTTGAGTATTGAAAACCCCCAACCTTGAATGCTGCTTGCTTTATATTGACTGTGTCCAAAAAACATAAGGTCAGAAGGTTTAAATATACAATGTGAATCTAACCAAAGCGAACTAATCATGATTTATCAAAAGGAAACATCCATATGTATCCTAAATTGTTAGAGTCATCATACTATTCATCCAAACAAATTCCTGTTGTCTAAAAAGACAGTTGTTTTGGTACCTCAATGTAGAATCCCTAAGGAAAAAAACTGGCAAACGACATGGTCTCCAAATGATTTAGTATTCATATAACATTTTTTGACCTTATAAGAATACCAAGTAATGCATCATCAATACAAAAAATAAACCACTACCAGAATTTACTATCAACCAAATAGTAGTTGAAATCATAAATAGGGAAATAGTTCCAAAAAAATCATTAAAAAATTATACGATAACTTATCCAGATTACATAACAATCATGTATCAAAAAAGGAAACGACCAGATAATAATTTTTCAACTTAGTACACTTAACATAAAATTTCATAGGAGGTAGGTGGGTAAAGTTGTCAAATGTAATTGGTAGACATCCATATGAAGAGAAATATCCACAATACAATGTATAGAACCAATTAATCAGAATATAAAAAGATCAAGAATTGCAATATAATTAAATAATGATTCCTTGAAATGAAACAAAATTAATTTATTGATCAACCGTTAACATTTTCTTATAATGAAGACAACCAATGTAATATAGTAAACATCATGGTACATCACATACAAATGCCAATGAAAGAGACATACTAAACATAACAAAACCAATTATAGACTACAGAATATAGTAATCATCAAAATTTTGAGATATGAAATGTAAACAAAATGAGAAGGAAAATTTTCTGAAATAAGCTTCATAAACACAACCTTAATCCAGTAAAGAGAATTCACATGAATTATTTACAGAGTTAAATTTGTTATGGAAATTCAAAACAATGATATAGATTTAAATGTAAAAACTACCTCGGGTCAGGTAGAGAAACATTTAGACTAATTTGGATTTTTTTGTTTCTCATATTCATAATATATAGATGATGTTCATTGGAAAAAGATGATGTTGGATAGGGGTTTGAAGATAGGGAGCCTTCCGTAGTAGCTTCACCATCGAAGTTAGTCAACAATTTTTTCTACAAGAAGGATCAATTATAATGAATGAGAAGCAGTTAATACTTATAAGTCATAGCATTGAAACATGAATATAAAATTTTACAGATGGAAAAGAACCTTAAATGAAGAGTTATTAATACAAAAGGTAATGGGAAACCCAAATGAGGAATGATACATTATTGTATACAACATGTAAAACAGTAGAGTAAGAGAGTATGATGATGGAAAATTTATACCTAGGTTGAAGACACAGCAGTAGTACTTGTATCAACAGTAGCAGAATAGTTCAAGATAAGTCTTAAAGAATCAGTTCTTTGATGTTCCTAATAAATATGGTTAAAATAGTTCAAGTATGTTGTATATTTTTTGTTACTAAAATGAATTGTAAAGAAGAAAAATTAATTAACTTCTTTTTATGCACATTACATATATTGTTGTTTTGTGATCTTCAACATGATGCCACAAAATTCCTATGGAAGAATGAGGCTGCATACCTGGCTGTCTACAAAACTTTGATTATAGTTACTGATATAATATTTATTATCACTGACGAAGAGCACTGTGTATGTGTTCTGTTCTGAACTAAATTTTTGATTTTGAATGTTGTACTCTATCACGTCAAGCGACAACAGAACTTTCATTGATTTTGAAAACATTTAGCTCAGTGGGAAAACCAAACTCATCTTGGACCTATGTTATAATTAAATGGTAAAGTGTGTAAAAAAACATAAATTACATGAAGAGAAAACATAGGTGAAGAAGATTACTTGTATCATGGCATATTTCAGATATGAAGCTTATTTTCTTAAAAACTACATGACATGCTTCTTAAATAGAACAACATATAGCGAGTCTATGTCATCTTTAACAAGCAGTTGTACTATAAACTAGATATGTTCATATTTGGGTATTATCAATAAAACCCAACTTTTATAAGAATAATATTAATGAATAAATAGTTAGAAATAATGGAAGACATTAAATTAATACCTTGGAGTACTGAAGGCTATTGTTTTTTTACAATTATGGCACCAAAAGTTTCCATCAGCAACTTGTATTTTTTCCATGCAGGAGTTGCATGATTCAAAATACCAGTGAGGAGTTCTTTGATGTTTTACTATTGTATAACCTATCAAAAACCTTATCTTCTATGAAATAATTAGTAATTTTAATACAATTATCAAAGCATGTATTACATGTAGTGCATTATAGTTGACAACATGAAATAATGGAAACTTGATACTATACTTACCTGCAGAAACATTTTAACATTAGAAATGCATTTTTTTTAATTCTAATATGGAATCTTTGTAACTCAACTTTTTGAACTTGTTGATGGCGGACTTTAAAACATGGAATGACTTATGAAGCCAGTTCTGATTAATGAGTTAAAACCAGCATTCAAGATTAGAAATAATGTCAATTTTAGTCATATAACAGCTATTTGTAGGTAGAAAAAGTTTGCAAATAATGGATATTGATAGTTTACCAACTTCTAAACTCATGGACTACTGTGAAGTCATGGTTGAGTATTATTTTCTAAGAATTAATTTATATGGTTATAATAACAGATGCTGAGACATGTTGAACGGAATGAGCCGAAATTCAAGTTTGCAAATTGAAAAAAAGACACTGAATTCAGTCCCACATGTTTTAGAGAATTAGTAGAATTTGTAAATAATACAGGTTGTAATAATGCATAACAACACAGTTTACAGTATAGAATAAGATATTGTGGAACATAACAGATCTTGGAAATTTAAAATTGGTGGAACTATACAGATTGAAGTTACATATAAGGAATAGATAACTGTAAAACATATTTGATATTCAATACTATTGATTATTAATCAATACAGTCAAATTAGTCTACATTTTGGATTGCATTAGGCGAATGTCTTAGAAATAAATTTTCTAATAAATAAAAATAGTTGATGCATAGTTATAGTTTCAAAATGGTAGTAAATAAACTAGAGCAGAAAATATGTTCATACATTATAGTTTTCAAATATTAATAACTCATATCACACGCTAGATTAAAGCTATTATGTTTGATCATTATATATATGAACATTTACTTTTACAAGAAGTTATTTAATAGTATAGTTATTGTAATACTTTATGATGGATAATATATATCATCATGTTTCATTTTTTTGAAGGAAAACATTACAGTAAGCAATAATGAATATTTTTTAACCCATAGATAGATTTCTTACAGGTCAACAACTTTACCTTGACTAATTTCAAGATCACTACGGTTGATGATTACTTGTTTTTCTCTATATACTCTAAGAAGATGTTCGCAAACCCCGTAGAAGCTCTAGTTTATTATCAACCCTCCAGATGAGATCATAGTAGATGTTTTGGTAATTACAATAATATATGTAAAATGTAATGGGAATAGAAGGATGCTAACCTATCATCCTCTAAAATGACTTGAATCTTTTGTTTGGAAGTAACAACTGACTGTGTGGAGTGTGATTGTCGTATATGTTCAATAATATCTATAACAGGTATGAATGATGTGGAAGGAGTAGTTTTTTAAGAAGATAGTATGACTATTAACTATAGTATAAAGACTACAAAATTTTATGAAACTGAAAATAATTAAAAATAACTGTTCCTGCAGTATGTAAATAATTTGAACATGTAGTAACTAATATGTTCTGAATTAGAGAATTTAATACATTGTCGATGTAGTTTAATATACCTATTAGATGTTGTTTCCCATACGGTTTTGTTAACGTTGTCATCAAATGTACTGAAGTAGTTGCATGACCCTATATAAATACAAATTAATGTGTAAATACTTCATTAAAAAAAATCATTAGTCCTTTCACACAAAAGTAAGGTATAATACAATGAATGAAGTTGTTGTATGAACCTATAAATTGAAATTGAGTTACGAAACCCCTTACCACATGATTACCTTTAGTTTAGTGCTCTTTAAAATCCATTATAGTTATTTTAAACATGTTATTAACCAATTATATAACAACAATTATAATTATAATATCATATATTATCCATTAATACCATCTTATTTCCCATTCAATAATAATATTTCAATACGAATATTTTTTCAGGTATTAATTTCATTTTTTCTTGCATGTTTCATCACGAACGTTACAAATCATGAAAATTGATTATTTTTACATCATATAAAAATTATATTATATTTATAATTATCATTTTGTTCATTATAAACATCTTTATAATCATTATTTAATTTTTTGACATGGTTAATAAATCATAACACTTCATATAGAGGGAAGGTTGTACGTACAAAAGAGCGATGTTATAATTTTTTTAACTAGTGAATGGCGAATGAATTTGTTTTTATATTAATATTATGGAATGAAAATAATTTCTCATATATCAGATATATTAATTACATTTATCCTTTTTTACCATCTAAGTAAATCGTTAGTGTAAACCAAACACATCCCTTAATGAAATGATTATTTTTCAAACACATGAAGGACATTATAATTTCTTAAATAGATGTTGAGGTATGAAATTATATGATATATTTAATTTTAAGAATTATTTGTATATAATTAATATAATATATAAATTAAATATTAATCATTCACCTTAAATTAATATTATAAGTGAAAATTGAATCACATCTCTCTATGAGGCTGTAGTCAACCATACACATTAGCGATATTATCAGACACTTGATGGAATCCAATTTTAGAATATTTATATGATAGTTTAATTTCAAAAATAAATATTTCATTAATATTGTATATAATAATTATATACATCATTTTATCTAACCGTGATAAGCTGTGATGGAAAACAAAATACGATGTTTCACAATGTAGTAGTCCTCCATAGAAATGGTTAATGATTTGGTTTCCAATTCAAGGGAGGGGGAGATGGTTGTATTTCATGAAAATGACCTAAAAACTTATTAGTATATATAAGATAACATGATTATTATGTCATTAGGTTTTACATATATTTAGATGAGGTGGCGGAGGAAAAAAATAAAATTTTAAGTAAAAGATGTTACCTATTATTCAGAGAACATCTTATGGGTTTCACTGATGGCCTTCCTACAGTGGGTTTTTTCAAAAAAATTATTATATGATAATTGGAGGTAATCATAGATGCAATTTTGGAATTTATTTTTTTATCCATTTTTTTGAAGTGTGTAAATGAGTGGATATGGGGTTACCTTTTGTAAGTAGGGGAGACGACACACTTGGAATTTTGGAAAAAAATAATTCCAACAACATTTTTATCAATAAAAAAGGATCCAGAATGTACAAATTTAAATTATATAAAGTTATATGGTCTAAATAACACAATAAAATACCAATTAAACCTATTTTTTTTGTCATTTTTAAATTATTTTTATTTTATCACCCAATAAATCTGTTTACACTGTAATCAGTGTAAATAAATTTTTCAACTTTAAGTTTTCATTATGGTAAAAAATTAATTTCTCCTTATTACATAATATGAAATTAATAATTTTACAATTATGGAACACATTTTAACAAATTCAACTTGCATAAGTTGAAGTAGTTAAATTAATATTTAACATGAAAATGTATCCAAAAGACATGTTTTCATCAATTGAATGTTTAAGAAAAAAATGATATCATATTAAATATATGAAAATTAATATTAATTTTATGAATTTATATTCAAATTTATATATATATATTATATAAATTTCACTTAAATTATACCTCATTAATAGTTATTTTAATTATTTAAAATAGAAAAACATTATACACTTTAAAACAGTTTTAAGGGAAAATGTGTTTTAATGACTAAAAATAATATTAATCTAAAATAGAGTAAAAAATTTGAATTGAATTTAATAAATGTAGTTTAATATAAATAAATAATACATATCTAAAAATTTTAATTTATTAAAAAGAAATGAAAATTTTAAAAAAATCAGTATTTTCCTCTATTTATATAAAAATTAATATGTTATGAAAAATTACATCATATCTCATGTTAATAACAATATGATAATTTAAAAAATGAATTCAATTTGGAAAAATAATATTCTTTAAATTGGGGAAAGATAATTTAAATTTTTCCCGCAACGTATAAATAAATCACCTTTTAGAAAAACAAAATTTCCAAAAAAACGTTTTATTTTCATTCACACGGTTCGTATATTGTTTAAACAATATATATATATATATCCATTAAATTTATCATAAAAAGGTGTAAACCATATATTTTCCACAATTTTGTTATTCCAATTAGTATTTCTAACTTAATGTCTGGGTTAAAATGGTTATGTTTACATAATAATATTTTAACATGGTATCATGTCTTGTTTAAACTCGGGTCTATCTGCACCAAAATATATTTAAAAGATAGAACTCATTTAAAAATATATATATTGTAATGTCTCGTGGTGTAAAATTATCTTAAAAATATAGATATTTCATTCCATATATTAAATTAAACATTATATTATAATTTGAAAATCTTTGGTTGTTACAATCATAAATCGCCAGAAATAAATTATTATTTTAATGTATTTAATAATCCTATTTTAATCCATAAAATTTGACTCATTTGGGGAACTTTGATAAGAAACACGAAATGCCAATGAAAAGACTATATCCTTTCTTGAATCTATAATGTATAAAATCTAACAATATGAATATGGAATTACCTATGATTAACTTCATTTCCATAAACATTCCCAGATAACCTTTTTCCCATAGAAATGGTGGTGGAGACCAACATTAAAAATCAATTCCCAAACCTTTTAGAATATTTAGAGTATAATTCCATAAATAAGAAAAAATATGAACTTCCTCTGGACAAAATTTTAAACCTACAAAATATCTCTTCTCATGAAGTATAGAAATTATATATACCTTATTCAACTCAAATTAAAACTCTTTAAAAATTCATTCATCATTTCGTGAAAATATAATCACATATACATTAATAATAAAAATCACTGATTCCACTCTATCAACTTCAAGGAATCAGTTTCTGAAAACACCTTATTTTAAAAATTTAAACTTCTTCAAGTAGGTGTTTAGATTAGAATACCATGATTTTGGGGTGTGTTTTTCCCCATATAATTTCTACTTTAACCATTAAATATAGTTCTATTTTTTCAAAGAGAAATTATCCATTTGTTTTATCAATATAAACCTCATCTTTTAATTCAACATTGATGAAGGAAAACTTTACATCCATTTATAATTTTTCAAAGTTAATATTATGTAAAATAGAATGTAAATTTATAATGGTTCCAACCTTATAAAATAGTGAAAAGGTATTATGAAAATAAATTCTTTCTACATCAGAGTAACCTTACAACAGATGTATTTATTTCATTGTGAACAATTATTTATTTTCATTAAACTTGTTGTGAAAAATAATAGTTATTTTAGTAATATATTTACCTTTAGAATTGGGTGCCAACTCTATAGTCTCATTATTCACTATATAGTTCGACTATTAATTCATGGATTTAACATGCTCTCGATGCTCCAATTCTTATTCAAAATCTATTTGTTTGATCTATGAAAATAGTGAGGTATATGATATTGTCATCAACGTTCTCTGGGATTATGTTTCTTATATTTTTTTCTCCTATATTATTTTAGAGATCCATATACCTTCTCATACATGGATCTATTGAGGGGATTTATTTTATTCAATATTATTGGATGATTAATAATCCTCAGCTTGTTCTTTTTGGGAGGCTTCAGTAATTTTTAAAAATTCATCATTATTCATAAAACAAATCCCATCATATCTTATGAAACCTGATTCATTGTATGTTACATGTTTACTTTTATATTCCAACACAATGACATCATTACTGTCAAAAAAATTTCCTTTCAAATTGTTGTAACAAAGGAATCCCCTTACATTTACCGTATAAACAAGAAAATTTCCATAAAAAATATTTATTAAAATATATTAAATAATTCAATTATATTTAATGTGTGGATATACTAAGATTTTTTATTAAATGAAAACCAAATTAGGATATGAAACTCTACTCTAATGGAATGTATCCAAATATCATGAGAGGCATCATTATCTATAAGCATAGATCAATTAATTTGAGAAAAAAAAACATTATTAAATTCAAACACTCTATTTTATATTTTTGTATGTTGTAAATTGAATACATGGTTAATACCATTATTCTCAATATAGACATTAAATCTTTAACATGTGTATTTAACACAATTATATATTAAGAAATAATTTAAGAGAATGACACACTACTTTTCCACCCTTCTTCCAAAAATCATTATTCATTTTTAGTGGATTTTATTTATTATACATGAATATAATACTTGTAATCAGATTAAATTACCATGTAAAATAAATAAAATAGTTATCTCAATCAGATTATTGGATCCAAATGGTCCTAGAAAATTATTAATGGATAATATCGAATAGATAAATTGACTGAATATCTACCTTATTTTATGGATATTTAATAATATTTCCCTTCTAGAATGTTGTTCACCTTACCTCATATCACTTTTTAGTATAGTAATATTAAGAACATTGACTACACAGGTGATATTAGTCATGTTATTTTGTGAATCATGAACAATAATTCTATGCAACCATCAATTTTATTCTTTCAATATTATGTATCATGAATTTATAGTATAAACCAATTGGAAAGAAATTACCCTTAGTCACTATAATATTTAGGAAATGAACCCATCTTCAAAACAACTGCTCACATGTGCATCATTTTGAATGATGACATTATTTCCTCTATCTTATAATTAATACATAAAATATGATTATGTTTCAATCCATTTTCAAATAATGTTTCACTGGATATTAATTGGAATTTTCCTGTCATAGATGATCCAAAAACCATGATTTTGAGTAACACATCATTATCAATTATTAATAGATCATCCTGGTTCTATTTATTATACTTTTGGATTTTTAAATCTGCTATCATTGGAGAGTAATATCAATTATATATTATCCATAGATTAAATAATATTCATGAATTATGTTCCTCTTCCACAATTGATGTTTTCTCATTTCTTCTACTCTTATTTGACTATGTATGCTGTGAATCGTAAGTCACATAATTATTGTTAGGTAAAAGGATGTGGTATTCATTTTTATAAAGACCATGCTATTCACATCTTCTAAATACATTCTCAATAACTTCCAATAAATTTTATATTTTCTATAAAAAAATTTCAATATGTATCTAAATTTTCTTCTTTTTATGGGAAATAAATAACCTTCAATTTTACAGCTTGAGATTTTATGAAATATATTTTGCAATAAATTTAATTTTTTTTCGATAACTTGCATTACCCAATGAATTATGTTACAAAGAACCACAATATTCAATTTAACATACTATTATTGATACTTGTTAGTTAAAACTGTGAAATTAAATTTGGCTGTATGAATGAGATAACCAGATTTTATAAATTAACTTTTACAGTTTGGGATATGGAAAATAAATTAATAAATAATTACATAATTTTTGGTAGTGTAATTAGTTTCCTAAAATATATATTTTTTCTGAAAAAATAAATTTATTTGAAATAATAATAATAATAAATTTATATATTTTTTTTAAATTTTTTAAAAAAAATTTAGTTCATGGAATAAACAAGTCAAAATGACCTTAGATATATTTTTGTGAATTTTCATGAAGAGATTTATCATTTGATAATTACTGATAAATAATAATTTTTATTGAAATAAATCTTTTCATTTAATGAATTTATAAAGATAAATTTTGTTTTAAAATGTTATAAATGATAAATAGTTAAAATAAAATATTATTAATCCATTATAAGTCATTTTAATATATTTCATGTTGAATTTTGATATAAATTTTTTTATACTTATGGGATCTTTTTTATAGGAGTTTTTTTAATCTTTTCTATAAGTTTAATTATAAATTAAATTCTCTCACTTTATTTAATTAAATTTGGTAAAATGAAATACATTTTTTGAGTCCTAATAATTAACAATATTTGATACATTCAACTTAATTTTTTGTTATAATTAGTAGTTAAAATGGTAAAAAAATCATTTACCACAACTAGGGTTGAAACATGTTTTCATAGGGTTAAACTACAAATATAAGGGATAAAATGAACCAAAAATAACCTAATTCATATTATATGAGAATATATAGACCGTTTTGCATGTGATATAAATTAATGAGACATTTTGGAGCCTTCTTCTAATTAAATGATAAGAAAAAATTGTCAGACATTGAAAACATTCATGTGTTACACTCACAAAAATTATATAAGGAAACCCCTATGCTTTATTACTCATAGATAAAAACAATTTTTTATGAAAAAACGTTCAATATAAATTAATTAAATCCATCAATAATACATATACTATCAATAATTCTAAACCATTAAAAATGATAACATCCCTCGTGTGTTCATTTGGATTATCGCCTCAACAAAGCGATTTGATAGGTTTTTATATTATTTTGAAATGGATGGTAATATTGATATATTAAAAGAATATATATGATAAAAAAATATTTTTAATGGTGAATTATTACCTATATTTCTTTTTTGGTGTGTATTGAAAAAATGGAAACAACATTCTTGCGTACGTATGACCTATTATATCCCCAAACAATGTATTTTATTTTTCAATATATAAATCTTCATGGATGAATATGAATATTTATATATTTAATATATATGTTATTTATGTTATAATTAAAATTCTTTAATTATGTAACCATAATCAAATTATAATGATGAAAACTACCAAATCAAAACATATGTGAAAGATGAAGTTTTAATCAAAAAAATAATGACATTAAAAAAGACTTGTAAATAAATGTGTGAAAAAGGTCATATATAAATCATATATAATATGATATTTCTTATTTTTGTTATGTAATATAAGTATATTAAATATATAATTATTAGGTAAGAGTCATGACCACCTATAATATAATTCAAGATATAAGGTAAGGAATTGTCTTTAATGTTTTACATATAAGGGGCAGTTTCCATATTCACCACTTATTTATTTTATCTAGTGTATATTTTGATCACGAATGTATTTTAAAAATATTCTCATTAAATTTATGGGAAAAAATATCCATCAAAGTTTACTTATTTTATTGTTCTTATGAGTACAAAGTTACCAACTAGTATGGGTTTTATGAAACAATATCCTTACTTAATGATATTTTTTATGATTATGATTCCAATGATGAAATATTTTGATCTATAACTCATGAAAATAATAAATATTCTCTCCTATAGTTATTAATTGAAAATAAATTTCTTCATTTTGTATCCCCATGTCCAGGTAATCCTCCCAAATAGGTATTTTAGGATATGTTATATTATTCTTTGGCATGCCTCCCCATATGGATCCCAAGGTAACATAACTATCAGATCAAAGTACAATATACTGAGGATCATGGAATCCCGTCATCCAAAATGGACTTGTCTCAATAGACTGAACATGGTGAGCCTCCTCCCTCAATCAAAATCATGAATGTTGTTATCTAATGGATCCTCACAATCCCCCTGCCTCTATATGGCAAGTACCCTCATCCATTTACCTGAGACACAACTTACAAGATACTATACCCACACAGGATGTCAAAAACATCTCATCACTGAGTCAACCTATCAGAAAAATACTCTAAATGGTGTTGCATATAATATGGGTGAATGACCGCACCAATTGAGAACCTATGACACACAAATATCGTCACCTCATTCCCATGTGACCATGTCGCTCAAATCCGATGTCCATGCCATCAAATTTCCTGGGTCATTACCTCAACTAGATGGCCTTTCTGCCTCATTCTGATGACCAAGCCACCCTCTAAATATTCATCAACAACCAAATGCATCTGTCCATGTTCATCATGATGATCACAAAACCTCAACATAAATCCATCAATATCTCAATCCTTGAGCCATGCTCATCAACATCAATTGGAAAAATGAAAAATAATATCATATATAAGTAATAAATAAATACAGTTGAATTGATTAACTAAAATTAATTTAAAAAATCCAATGTAATAATATTAAATGTCACACATTAGGTAAACAACCCAATTTAATATAATATTATAAATTTAATAAAAAGAGTCACACCATGTCCTAACTACACTGAGTTATGAGCCCCTAAAATGGATCAACCAATTGTAGTATTCTTTGAGAATGCCCATTGGAATCTCACAAGGTTCAATTTAATAAATTAAAAACAACCATTAATTTATAGGCGTGTTGATTGGTCAACACAATGGTGTGCTAAAAGCTGCACCCCGGATCTCTCTCAAAATTTAAAATATAGGTTTAAAATACCCATTTCAATATTTTAAACATTGGAACATCTAATATTTGAATCTATCTATGACCGATTAGGATGAAATCAATGTTTCTGATGAAAAACATGAAAATAAGTAATTGAATTTCATGGAGTTAGTAGTTAGTTAGGTGAAGGAAACTTTAAATAGTAGCATGAGGGAGGAGAGAATCATTGAGATGGATACAATGCTACCAATGAATTTACAAATAGTTGTAGGATGGAGGAGATACCTCACACCCTATTCAGATGAAAAAATAGGGATAAAGACCCCCTGCACTACATGACCAAGGAGGAAGAATAATTGAGGAAAAGAACAAATATGAGGTAGGTGGATTTTGGCCTTTTCACCCCTTTCAGAGGACACATAGTTATCACTAATTTTCCTAACCATACAACAATTTTGTAGCTCCAACAGCCAAGGGCCCATTCCCTACAATGTCATCACACATGATTTTACTAAAACATTGAAAAATTATGCATTTTATTGTGTAAGGATAGTACCCAAATGTCACTCCCAATGAGGCTTTCACAACATTTGGAAAACCATTTTTAATACTTCCGAAAGACCACTGAAACAAATGATAACATTCCCATACGATCATGATCCTCACCCCACATGGTTTCCAAGACCATTATCAAGGAAAAAAGGATGCACAATTCTATCTAGGAGGCCACATGGTATTCACTAATCGAATTCCTGAGACAGAACTTAAAAAAACATGGCCTTCGGACCTTTGAAACAATTAAAACACATCCAAAAACACATTTTTTTCTTATAAAACTCTATAATCATTCAATAAATGGGATTTTGGTTAATATAAAACACACATTTAGGTTACTAAAAGTTAAAAATAAATTGGAATTATCACCAACTTCAAAAATTCAAAAAGGGAGAGGTTTATGACCCACTTGAAAAACCCAGGAATTTTCAATCTCCCCACCTTAACATAGCCTATCCTCGATCTACAAAATCCAATGATGGTACCGAACACACCAGCCCCATTAAAAATTTACTAGGTATACCTCAGTCTCAATGGAATGGGTCAAATTCCTCAATGGGGCTCCCCACATTAGGAGTAACCTACCCTTATTGAATCCCAACCCTAAAATCATTTTAAAAAATGGTACATCGGCCTTATACCAGATTAAAAGTCCCCTGTGATGCATCCTCACTCTAACCACTATTTTGGTGATCCTATTTCATACCAACACCCATCAGATTCCCACATCGTATCGATTACCACCTCATTCCTATGTTACACATGGCACCAATAAGGTCTTTTGGATCACTAGACGATTAAAGCAATACTGATTCCCCACAACTAAATCATGTCCCACATATAGCGATTCCTAGATTACACTTCATCTAATGTAACATGAATATCCAAAATATCTTTATTCATATGCCCCTCAATTTCTACACACCATGTGGTGTTCACATATATGTCATGGTTCCACTCACCTAAATTATCTGTATATATAATGCTCCTATGGTGACACCAACCTAATAACTGGAATCTGGTTAGTCCATTTAGATATCTCTTGAACCTCTTTCACCCAAAACACACATTCCTAAATAGTCCTTTCCAAAATAAAACAAACAAGAACAAGGATATGCTAGCATCGTACCTCAGACCACCATCAGATGAAAAACCTACTCAGAACCTGGATGCTCCACGATATACACTTATCCCCAAGCCCAACTACCTAATTACTGACCTCCTTGTGGTGCAGATCTAGCCACCAGCAAATAACCCCACATGTGGGTCCCATTATCTCTTCTACAGCCTCCCCGTAAAGGTGGAAATAGGATTCCATCATCTGATCCCACTATCAGTTTAATCTTATAAATATGCCTATAGATCTATCCATGAATTATATTTATCTAAGAGGGATTAACATAAAACCTATTGAGAATCTAGACACGTCTAAATTCTCAACACTCCTATGATAGATGTTCAAATTCTGTCCAGACATTTCTGAGCAATTCAGACAATAAACACACCTTAGAAGACCCACCCAAAGGTGTTATTCTCCACCCATTGGCTTCAATGCCCTATTGGAACTCATATCAGACTCGCTAACATCCATTTGAATTATTTCAACTAAAATATCCTAACTCCAACACCTAGCTCGAGTAGGAAAAATCCATTAAGTTATACTCATCTACCAATAGTGGATTATCTACTTCTAAATATTAAAACAACCATAATATTTTTACCTTCATCCTAATAGAGTGATATAAACTTTCCAAGAAATTCCTCACCATAATGGTTTTATAGCTAATCATGTCAGGTGTAAATAATTACTACTTGGTGAATATTTCTACATTTACTATGATAGAAATGTCACCATTCTGATGTCTCAAGAACTCTTGATCCCTCTCTAGCATCTATGATTTTGGGAAATTTTTATTGAAGAATCTGTCCTATAATTCCTTCTAGGAGAGATCCTTGTTCCTTCTTTCATGAATATTCATGTCCCACAGGCGCTTATCTGGTCCTTTGAGAATGCATATTTCTACAATAACCCTAATTCATTAAGGAAAATATAGCTACCCTAAAGTCATCTCCATTAATTTGATCTAGTTCTCATCCACATGTGGAACAACCACACCATGGAAAAGAGGACGATGCTAAGACTGGAAATCCTGAGTCAGATAGGACATGGAAGGATCTTCTCCCTCATCTTATATATGAAAACCCTTGATAAAATGTCCTTGGATTGCTCTAAACTTCACATTAATCCATGACCTAAAGGCAGTAAACTCTGGTGGCTTTCCTGACTATAATGGAACTTATTCTGAATCCTCTACTTTTGGATCAAGATATTTTAGAACCCCAGGGTGATCGACAAATTTATTCTCTAGTGGAACCCTTTCACTGATCTCTTAAAGCTTCATCTGATAATTCTTTGGGAAATCTAACTGAATAGAATTACACCGTCAAAATTCCCACATAACATATATATAAATATCAGAAAGATAGGGAAATATATAATTGGAATCATGAAATCATTACCCTTAACCTTCCCCACTACCAAGATGTATCTACAAATCCATCCATCATGGCCTCCTCACCCACCCTCAAAAATCCCATATATAAAATATTCCCTAGGACACGCTCGTCCTAACGATCCACACCACCTTAAACTAAAGACCACATCACCCAACCTGGTAACCAACATCACCACAATCCATCAAACAATCCAACTCCTATAAGAGCATGAAAAATTTACATATATAAATCAGATTTCACAAGAAATTCATATCTCATACAAACATGTACATATATTCTATATATCATATGTTCTTAACAAAAGAATAAACAGGCATATTAAACAGAAAAAACGCCTCTAGACATACTGGGGAAAGTGTCTAAATCTCACATTTTGTTGTACCATACTAATAATCACATGTCATAACTAGTAATAATAACATTTAAAGTAATTACCATTAGTTGGAAATCATAAAACCTATAAAATTACCAAAAAGGTTATAGAAATGACCACCCCTCGAAACTCAATCCACCTACCATTCTTGGGGCTTCTAGAACCCATAAATTTGTTATAATCCAATTTCTGACAACATCCTAATGTACCATATATATCCAAATATTTATTCTTGTAGAAAAGAAAATATTTTTTTACAATTAGTATCCATTTGAACATCACTTCTAATTCTTAGTAAGTGACTTCTCGGATACAACTAATGGCACCCAGACCTTGTTAACCACCCTAACAATGCATTATGGCAGAGTACAACTGGCCATAGGCATGCTTCCCTATATTCCAATAATTTATAAATATAATTAAAGATGTGTAAGAGTAATAGGTGATGATGTGATAATTGTACAAGTACATAAATAATATGACGTATCAAAAAACTCGAACCTTTTACCCACTTATGGTTGAAGAATAAAAAATAACATACAATAGTGGAATCATAAAAATAGTAACAATAGAAATAATTATGAAATCCAATAATACTATTTGTAGAAATGAAATAGATTATTCATACACATCATGACAAACAAATTAATAAATATGATGGTTTCCATTGGATAACCTCAGTTCTGTATATACATATACATATCTAGCTGATATAATAAATTAGAAAATTAACACTAGATGAGGCAGGAACCTCAGGGTCCCATATTGTCCATCCATGCAATCTCAAATGGGATCCATCTCAAATTCCTAAATCCTTACATGAATGAAAATTTATAAAGTCTAAATGCATCCTGAAGGATCTATGTAGGGTTTGAGAATGAGGCTCAGTTGGGTACCACCCACATCTGCATACTATACATTTGCGACTTAGCATGTTTATACTAAAAATAAGTAAGTAGTATCACATGGTTTAAGTAAACAAATGAATCCGTGGATCTTAAAAGACTCTATGTAGCTATCACCTAGATCAAAAAATGGAAAAATAAATGAGGAAGAGAGGATCCAAATCTAATATCCCAAGGAATTCCAAAGTAACAATTATCCTAGATGAACCCTTAAGTACCGACTATAAATTTCATCCAATGTTTCATTGAAAAACATGTCACCGATGTCCTGAAGTTAGAACCAAAAAACATGAACCTTGTCCTTTGGAACCATTCCTGAAATCACTCATCAGATCAAAACACAATATTTCGGGTCATAGTAATGCCTTTACATAAGTTGAAATCACCATCATCTCAAGGCATGTTATCATATGGAATGAAGATTCCCATATTACATGATGTCCCCAAAATAATGGACTCAAAACAGTGAGCCCCATTCTCCAACTGAGATCCTTAATACTTTTATATGACTGCTCATTACCATCCTCGTGGATTTCAATGGCAATAACTCTTTCAATTATCCAAATTACAAAATAATAGGGGACTCTACCCACACGAGTGGATAAAAATACCTCATCACTGATTCAACATGTGTGCACACAAACCAAGTATATTCTTTGGCCAATATAGGTGAGAAACATCAAATATTAAGATCCCAAGACATAATAAATTCAGGACTTCATTCCCATATGACCATGTCACTCAAATACTATGGGCATGAAATCCAATATCCCTAGATATTCCCTAAAATAGATGAACTTACAACCTCAATCTAAATACTGAGTCCCCCAGCTGATAGCTAACCCCACTCGAAGAACTCAAACCAAGCCTATCCTAATGATCGCATCACCTTAATAGAGATCCATTTATTTCTCAATCCGTGGGTTTTCCCTCCAGGATCCATTGGAACCAAAATATAAATAATAAATCAATATAATTGAATTGAATAAATCTAATCCAATAAAACAATTCAATGCAATTTAATAGAACTTATCACATTAGATAAACAACTCAATTTAATATAAACTAATAAAAATAATGAAATGTGTCACACCTCAGACTAACTCACTATGGTGGGAGCCCCGCACACATCTTGAACAATGTTAGTATCATCCAAAGATTCCCCTTGTCCACCCACAAAGTAAAATTTTATAATTTAAAATAAACCATTAATTTATTGGGTTCCTTCATTGTCCACACCTAGGCACACTAAAACTTTCACCCCTAAAAACACTCATACAAACTGAAAATAAAGGTATGTAGAAACTAACTTATAGTAATATTGAAAGGAATGTCCAATCATAGCCTCTAGAACTAAAAAATGAGTATGAAATTATTGTTTTGTAAGAACACCCTAAAAATAAAAAAAAATGAATTAGAAAGATTTAGTAGTTTGTGTGGTGAAGGAAAAGTGAAATACAATCACAAGGGATTAGAGACTAACTTAGATGTATTCAGCACAACTAGCAAATCGATGAATGGAGGTCAGGCCAATGAGATATATCACACACTATCTAGAAGAAAAAATTGGGAGAGAGGCCCCATAAAGGGCATGAATAAAGAGGAATAATAAAGGAGGAATTGAAGAAATAAAATGGATGGTAGTTTTTTTTTCATATAACCATGTTATGAGATTGAATGGTCATCTTGCATGGTTTTCCAAACCATATGAAAATTGTGTGTCTCCTGTGGATAACTATCCATTCCATGCATGATTATCCCCCATTGTTTTCCATAACCTTTCACAAAGCATCCATAACACAGTATGATCATACTTACCAAATGGAAATACTCATGTGGATTGGAAATAGTAATCTAAAATGTGTATAATCCATGAGAAAACCATCTACAAAAACAAAAAATGATACCACATGGATGTGTGAGTCACCCTCCAGGGTTTCACAAAACATTCTCAAGGATAAAACAAGGATACATAGTTGGTACTAAGAGGATGAACTGTATTTACTAACCATATGCCTCAGCTTATACGTGACCGAAACATGCCTTCATTCCACCAAAGCACTCGAATACCGTCTAAGACCCAATGATTTTTGAAACCACTAAACCAATCTAAATAGTTGGTTTTTAGGTTAAAAAAACTAAAAATTGGGTTCCAATAAATGAATAAGAATTTTGAATCCCCACCAACTCCAAAACATCAAAAATGGGATGTGATTTTTACCCACTCCAAAAAACATAGGATGTTACACCTTCCACTTTAAACGCTTTATTTACTATAGAGTTCAAAATAATGTTTTTAAGGAAAAATAATATTGTCTCTATCTTTGGTTGAAAATCCTTTTCCTTCCATATCAAATTTTTATAATTTATTTAAATATTTTTAATATTCCTATATAATTATTCAAATTCATTTTTACAAGTGATTTTATTTTTAAAAAATGGTTTAAAAATGGTTCTTCATTTCTTTTATCTGAATGAGTTAGATTTCAATTGTTACAAAAAATGTGAAAATAATAATTCGATAATTTATACAAACTGAATAGTATTTCCTGTCATCATGACCACTCTATTATTTGGATCTTATTTTAAATGTTTCAATTTTAATATTCAAATAATTTTTTCTTCAATATTTTTGAAAATCATATATTTTGAGTAATTGAATTTAATTATGAATTATTATATTCCCCATGAAATGTTCAAAGTGATATTTATATAAAATTATTAACTTATGATGAAATCATTGGATGTTTCCCAACCATTGACAAAGAGAATATAAAATTATACCATCCTGATTCTTTCTCTATATTATTTATTATTATGATGAATATATGTTTACGAATACCATACCTTTTTCCATGGGTTATGTGTTTATGAATATAAGTAACGATTATATAACCTATTTAATTTCTAATGGATTTCCATAATGAAATGATAATGAAACCCATTTCCTTTCCTTGGGTTATGTTATGATGACTGTTTTTATTGAGATAATAAGTATAATTTTTATTTAATTATTGGTGATCCAAGATTTATATTTCCCTCCAATGAATTGGGTTAAAATTAATGTTAAATGTTCTCAAAGGCTACATGGGAGGTTATCCAAAGTAAAAATTGTAATCTAGAGGATATCACATACTTTAAAGAAGAGAGTATAGGAGAGTTTACCCCATGATAGAAATAATTTGGTACATAGGAGGATGTACAAATCCTTAAACTATAGGGTATACAGAATGTTTTCCCAAACCCATAAAAGGGTATATAGGGGTCAACTCCATCCCAATTTAGGTACACATGTTGTTATCACAATAATAATATGTTATGAATTCATTTTGGGGTATCCTTGACAACATATTTTTTGTTCGTATGTGTCTGTCACCAATATATGTCTCATCCTAACAGGAAGCTCACATGTCTTCTGTTCATTGATTCCATTAAGATTCATGAATTATGAAACACCATGATATGTTCCACGGATCATGTTCATGATATATAATATTCATGGTATTTTTTTTCAAAGGTTTTTCTTGTTCTCTCATACCCATATGAGTATATTGTGTTGTTATCTCCCTTGTTTACCCTTACTATGAATCGAATCCCTTCAATTGATTATTTCTACTTTCACAAGTTATGATAAATAGATTTAGGTATGAAATGTCTATATATGGTGATAATGATGAAGAAATCAATGGAAGATGATTTAGTTCATTTATGAACTAGTTATTTATGTTCCCATATTTTCAAAGAAACATTACCTATACTATTATGTCATGGATCATTATGGTATTTAATGAATATTTATCTAATAAGATATAATATCAACATATGGAATGTTTTAGTTGGTACTCTAAAAAATTTCTTACAGAGACACTTAGTCATGTTATTATATTCATAATTAATCTAACACATTTTTATGCCCCAAATCTCAAAAATTCAAAGTGAATCCATTGAATTAATACTTACTATTATAACCAACATGTTTCCCAGGATGTGATACATGTCCTCCTTAATACATTGAGTCACCCATATTATATCTTTTAAGAAAAAAATTATTAGGGGATCTTTCCATATTCATCTTCATGTTTGGATTCTTCTCACCCTCTATACTGTCACCATTAACAACCATTTATGTATCCACCTTAATTTTCCTAAATTTTCCAATTTTTGAGATCCATATAAAGTCAACACAATATTTATCTTCTTTACTCAATTATTTATCCTAGAATCTCCAATAAAATTATAAATATCATTAAAACCTAAGTATGCAATCAATTTTGGATAATATTTCACTCAACATTATTTTCTTTAGATCTTACTCAAACATCCTGAATAAATTTTTTGACATTGAATCTAATGTTTTTCTTTTTTTCAAACATTATCTTTTTAAAACCGTCATTTTATTTCACCCTAAATTAAACAATTTATTATATAATTATTCCAAATATATAATTATCTTCATTTTGTTTCTTAAAATCATCAACATTTATCTGAAAAAATTACTTTTTATCTACAAGGAAAAATTACATGTTCCTGAAATATTTTGTTCCATTATTTAATGGTCATCTCCTTCTCAAACATTGATTTCTATAACAAAAAATCCCTCAACTATTTCCTTACCATATATTACATCTTTGTATTATCATTAGTCCCAAACTCCCTACATCCATCACTAATAAATTCATATTTTTTCACCTTAAAAATTTGAATCTTCACATCAACATCTTTAGAAGTCTCAAATTACTCATCTTCAGCAATAATTTCACTATCATCGCACTAAAATATGAAGTTATTTTTAAACATATATACCATTCCTTTGAAATATATGATAAACTTATAAGTGTATACTTATTTTTTTGAAGCATATTCTTTCCCATTATTCATCATTTTTATTAGCTTCATCTTCATTTACTTATTTATTGTACTATGAAGAATATTCAAGGGATCCACACCTGAATTATTTTTATGATTACCCTTGAACATTCCGTTGAATTTTGTAACACTTATTTTGATAGATAATTTATTTTATCATATCATATATCAAAATATTAATGTGAATATTATTATCTAGATTCATCTTCATAAACATTTTCATAAACGTCTCTACCATTAAGGATTTTAAAAAAAAATTAATTTTCCATCTTAACATAATTTTTGAAATCAATATCTATTCTCATATCATAAAAAACAAAAAATTTCAATATGTCCTCAAGAGAGATATTTCTAGATCCTTCTCTTCCAAATATAATACGATTGCATCATACTTGTTAGGTAAGGTGTAAAAGATGTTCTCTACCACTATATAATCTTCTATCCTCTCATTAATAAATCTAATCATGCTTAAAATCTCATTTACAATTGCAAAGAATCCATTTATTGTGTTATTATCATTTATCCATATGGTTTCATACTTAAACCTTCCAATCCCTATATTTCCTAAATTCACATTAGTATTACATTTATAAATGTTCTTAATATTTTACCCAATTCATTCTACCATTCAGATTCCATTTAATTTAATAAACCACCTCTTTAAAAAGGAATGAATGATATAATTATGATCACATCCATAATTTTAAATATTCTTATTATATTTCACTATCATGGATGGTCCTTCGATATGGGAATAAATTCATCACATGAAACTTCCAAGAATTCATAATTGATAGATAATTGGTAGGAAAATATTATTTTCATCAATATATGGTGACACTTTCCATCAAACTAGGGAATACCGTTTCTATCACCAAATTATGGTTTTCCATTATGTATACAAATTATTCACTGAAAACTGTCTAAATATAGAGAAACTCAAATCCCCTAATTTTAAACTAGGAAATGAATTAATATTTATCTTTCATACTAGTAATAAATACCCTCAAGATTAGTGAAATCACCAGGGGTGAATCAATTATTATAAATTTGTTTTTATTTTTCTTCTTTTAAAAAACTCCCCCCCATAAAAATGTGATTTTATATCATTAAAAAAACATATATATGAAGGTAAAAATAGATTTACAAGGTTAATATTTTGTAATGATAAGGATAATATTTGAAATTTTATGTATAATATTTGGAATGTTCCATATTTCAAAAAGGCTTTATAAACCACTCATATCAAAATTTAGGTGCAGAAGTAGAGATTATACAGGTACTTGTGTCATAATAAACATTCCGACTATTTTTTGGTTTATAAAACATAGATAAAAATAATAATAAATAGTTTAAAAAATAATATTCTCTTAATCATGATGAAAAATCTAAATATTGTCACCATTTTTAATTATATACATTTATTATTCTTAGACTATTTCAATATAATGCTTCTATTTGCATAAACTAAATTGAACTCAACACTCCCACATTACCAATCCTCTGTAAGATTATTATATATTTTTTATTTATAGTATAAACAATATCATTAATTAAAAATCCATATTTATCATGCACAACACTATAAAATTTATATTATTTGTCTATAAGGGATTTAAAAGTTTGAATTTAAAGGTTTATTTAAATTTAAAAAAAATTAAAATCCTTCAATTTTTAAAAATAACACATTATTTATATTTCAGTCTTTTTCTTTCCATATCTATTACTTTGTCACGAAAATATTTCAATAGAAGTTGCAACATGACAATGAAATTACTCACTAACTGCAACTTCTACATTGAAAACAACTCTTTATCTATATTATGAACCATAATCCCCATTTTCTTAATTCACAATCATCATTCTGCGATAATCCATGTCATGAACAAGATATTTTTATTATTATCTAGAATGAATATTTTATTGAAATATTTTAATTTCTAATATATATATATTTAATAGAGAACTATCATTTTTATCTAATTTTTGATCCTTCTATAAGGTGTGATAATCCCAAGTAAGTATCACAATTTATTTAACATTAATTGGAATTATCATATGTTTTATGAGAATTTTTTGGAGTTTTGAGGAGTGGGTGACCTCTCCAGGTCATGGTCAAGGATGAACAACATTGTGGTGTAGGTATTGATATACAAAATTCATGAAAAACATTGATACTATTTGTTTTAGAGGGTGTTATGGTCGACTAATTTCCATATGATAGATGGTAATAGAGACAATTCTATAGTGTTGGTTGTTTTAGATATATTGGACACTATGGATAGTCATTGTGGGAAAAGGGAGATGGTGAAACAACATCCATCTTGTAATGGTGGATTTATTTTTTTGTAGTTTTGGGAGACAATTGGGAGATCCATAGCATGTAAAATGTCATAGAATGTGGTATAAGTCCATGTTTTATACTATGAGTTGGTAGAGGCCTTTTCTATCATGATAAGGCTCGTTAAGGACTTCTATAAGTCGGAATATGGTGAAACACGATGTGGTTCATGATACCTTTCCATGGAGGGTGATTTTTTATTTATTTTAAAAATTTTATTTTATTTTTTATTAAACATGTTTTTTTACCCATTGGGTTTTCCTATACTTACTTTACTAGCCCCCAAATACACTAGGTGCACACCCATTCGGTAATTATTATTCTCGAAGAAATTTCCCATTGATTTCGTTAAGTGTTGAGATGTATCATTCAAGTATAACTAATATTAATAAATTAATATACCACAATTTATTATTTTATCTTGAATTGAATTCATCCTATAAATCATAGTTGTTATATTTTATTGATTTACTATTTGGGGGGGGACCTAAGAAGAGGTATTTTAATTTATAGGTCTTATAGATGATGTTTCATGTTTATTCATTAATTTTTTCATTGATGTCATGTTTTTCTATTTCATTCATAGTAACTGAGTACTGTGGTTTTGAGTAATTATTTTATTTCACATGTCATGAAATTCAGGTTATTTAATTAATGATTTGAAATTAAATTAAATGTTATATTTCATACCTAGGTTGGATTTGTAAATGGGATTAAATAGTTTAATGTATTGACATAAAAAGGATATGTATGGGTTCTTAGTTTTGGTTTTTAATGTAAGTAGTTATATGTACAAATTATTTGATTAAATTATTTTGAGGCTCTTTTAAATGAAATGAATTATTTTAAAGGGTGTTTAAAGATATTTAGGTTTTTAATGAGGAATTGTTAGGTTTTAATTAATTATATTAACTAATGATGTTCTTTGAATATATATTTTTTGAAAATTATTATGGAAGATTTTATTTCTGAATATATTTTCGAGGACATTACTATTATATGGTTTTCAAAATATGTATTTATAAGTTAGGTTTCAAATAAGGGAAAATTGGTTGGAAATTTAAAATAGTTTTAAAGGAATGTTTAGCACTTTACAAAGTGTGTGACTGATGTGAACCTCATTTTCTCCCATTGTATATGGTTTAGTACAATGTACTCCTTTTATGGGATTTGAATGTTATTTGAAGACTGTATGGTGTAAAAATGGGTTGTTTCATGAAAATGTGTTTGAGGTGAGATGAGATTTAGTACTTATTATATTTCAACATGTGATGATCCTTATATGATTTTTTAATCGCATTTAATTTTATTTATGTTAGGGGTATCCTAAAAAACTAAATAAAAACAAGATTTGTGTTATACCAATTTAGTTCATGAACTGGATATAACCCTAGTTTAGTAGGTTCTTTCACTAGTGGGGGTTGGTTGGTGAAATCTGAGTTCTCCTGGGAATGATTTTATGTTTCGTGGATGTTGATAAATCCTTGGATGGATTATGTGGCATGAAAACTCAAATCTTACTACAGGGATGTTAGGTCGGTTCTTTTATGCCAACTAAGTGTTATAAAATACAAGGACTATGATTATATTACATGATTCTTAAGGGTATTAACATGATACTTAATCCTAGATAAAGATTAATATTGGGGATTATATTATATAACCTATTTTTATTCCCTATATTTTGATTTCACTATATGGAACAAATATTTGTTTATTTTTATTGTAATCCATTTATACCATGTTGTATTTTTCTATTTATATTGTTTTTTTCATGGGTTTCAGATTAATTTAATATCTATTTAAAAAATATTTATTAAATTGTGGATTAAAAGTAATGTTTGATGTTTATATCATATTGAGGTTTCATAAATATATTTTAGAAAATGGTAAATTTAATGGGTATGTTTTTTATCTTATTAATTCCAAATTCCTCTTTTATGAGGTAGAGTTCCTCATCTAATGTGGTTTTTTCACCCCCTGTTCTTTGTAAGGTGGGTGGATTCTTTTTTAAAGAGGGTAAATCTTAATATTCATTTTCATTATGAATTTTTGTGTGCTTAAACTACCTTGAATTGTAATCCCAAATAGGTTTTATGAAATTTTTAATAGTAGTAATTTCATAAAAACTTTGGTTAAATCCAACATGGAATATTTAGCTCACACCCTCCATACACACTAGTGTGTGTGTGTGGATATTTCATTTTTTATATAGGTGTAAAATTATTATTTCAGTTTTGGCATTAATCATGGCCCACTGGTATATGAGTGGGAATGGGTAGTGGTGTTCAATCATGTGGATACTTTCTTATATATTCTTTGGTTTCCATTTTTTATTTTACATTCTCTAATTATAATGTATGTCATAATTTATATTTATTTTGGTATTATATTCATCACTTTCATTGTTATACTATATTTTTCCTACGAATTTTTTGATTTTTGTTTGAATTGATGTCTATTTTATGGATAGTTCATGGGAGATTCTTTATTAGTTTTTCTTCAGGCTTATATTTTTTATGATGGTGAAACTATTCCCAAATTGTCATTCCTGATACCCAAGAACTAGTTTGTATCCTATGTTGATTAGGAATTTTCTCTAGGAATACTTATGGTCTAGCCTAGTGAATGACAATGGTATGTTAATCATAGTTCATTATAAATTGTATTGAATCATAGGTCTTCACAATTGGCCAGGACACTAGAAAAAATCAATTATTATTTGATATGTATGGTGGTATGGATATAATATTTTTATATTTTTAGAGAAACTAATGAGTAGAGGATAGATAGCTCATTCTCATCCTGATCCTGGAGTTGTCATGGATTTTTTGGATATTATTATTATTATTTTATTCATATTAGATTGAGATATCATATACTTGTTTTTTATCCATGTTATAAATTTATATTCTTCCACATGGATTGGGCTTAGAGTTATTACTTTAAAATTAAAAATGAATATGTTGATTGAGGGAAAGATTCATATTCTAAAAAAATGAGTAGTGGCCCTACAAATTATTATATAAATGTTGTTGAATATTTATTCAGGATTGATATATGGCCCTTTAAACCATGTGGAAAATTAAAGAATACTTATGTATCCCATTTGGGTTTATTTATTATACCAATTTATTCCTTTGTTTTTTAAAGGAATTATTATTATTTAGAAATGAACCAAGGTGTCTCTTATAATAAGTTTTTATTTTTGTATAGGATTTTGGTTGTTGATTATGGTGTTCCTCCTTTGTTGTAATTAGTATAAATTTAGTATTGTGTGAAAAGGGTGTGATTTATGAAAAATAATTCTATTTTTTAATGAAGGATTTCTAATTATTTGTAAAAAATATTTAGTTTATTTGTAATGTTTTTATAAAGTATTGTTTTTATTATATATACAAGATTTTTTTTATTTAAAATAAATTAATGTATTAATTTTAAAGTATTTGTACCCTCTTGAATAATGTTTTCAATATTCATGAAGTATTGTGAGATATAAAATATATATTTTTCAATTTTTTAAATTGAAAAAGTTGGGATTTTTATTTGGAAATAAAATCTTTTATGTGGATTATTTTCATTTCCTAAAATAAATTGGATGTTTAGACTTGAATGATTTCAATATTTATTTTCTAATTTTTAATATTTTTTCCCTTGGAATTGTACCCTGGTCAATATTGGATCAGTTTTATGTGATTTATTAGAAATTATTGGGTTGGGTTTATGTATCATTTGATTTCAAGGAAACCTCATTGGATGGTCTTAAGTAAGCATGTAATTTAAATTTCGGGGTTGTTCCTTTTCCATTATTGGCTCTACCAGAGCTCATGATGGAGTGAATTGTGTTGTTTAGACCTCTTAGTGGTGTAGTGGTTTAACATGGAATTATTGAAGATGGTGTTTACATATAAATTATATTCAGTGTTTTTGTAAGATGAGTTCAAAATAGTTGGAAAGGTATAATTGGTTCAATGATTGAATTATTGAGGTTATGTCTTCTTAGAGTATTGAGATCCCATTTCCATAGGAGGATTCATAGGTAAATATTCAAATTTAAGGATGATATTCTATTTTGGGATTTTTTATTATCAATCATGGATTTGTTGAGGTTTTCATTCTACATTCAATTAGTGGTCTTTATGGTTTTATATAGTTTCTTATTTATAAAAGGTGGTTATTTTTGAATGATTATGCAACATTTTTTGTTTTTTCAATACATGGTTAGTTCATTATAATATCTATTTGGATAAATTTATGAATGTATGTTTTCATTAATTGATGGAACATGGGGAATCCAATAGTTTGTGAATGGTAACTAAGGTGTGTGGTTGTGGTTGGTGAGACTATCAGAGATACCTAATTAATACATTAATTTGGGGTCATTATGAGTTGTTATTCTATAAGGATGACACTGTGATAAAATTTGATATGGATTCATGTCATGAGGATAGATCTATGTTGTTTCTTATTGATGCATATTTTTTCTTGTATAATTATTTGTGTATTATTGGATATAATTTATTATTTTACTTTTTCATATGATTTCTTGGTTGATATTTGCATTGTATCTTCCATTTGTTGGATTTGAGCAAGATATTTTGGATAATTGTTTTGGTTGATATAGAATTATATTTTCCTTGTGTATTATATGGAGACATGGTTATTTGGGTGATATAATTCCTCTTATATATTACTATTTTTTGTGTCACCAATAGAGATGAATTGTTAATAATGTGGAGATCATTGTTTGGAACTCATTTTCATAGATACCAATGTGTTATGGTTGATAATTCGGTAGACATTAGGGTGTATTGGTAAATTTTGAGGGGTTTTAAATGCTTTTTGAGGAATAATATGGTGGTTGGTTCCTCATTTCATTATGTTATTCTAGGTATTTCCCCAATCCATCCCACCATATATTTTTAGAAGGTTTATACAATATTTATCTTAAGATTAAAATTTTATAAATATAATTTTATATGTATAAATTATAATCTTGGTTATTGTTGTACCACCCCTATATATTCATAAAACATATTTAATATAATTTTTTTTTTAATTTTTTTAATTCTAGGAGATTTGAGGTGTGGGTGGACTAACCATAATGTGGAGAAGGATGAACCATTCCATAATGGTTGGTTATTTTGTGAAATGTAAATATTTCCTTTTATACTAGGAGTTTTGGTCTAGTGGATTCCCTAAGACAAATTACTATTGAGACCACAATAGTGTGATTGAATTAGTAGTTATCCTACATACCTCGATACCATGATGAGTAAATGTGGGAAATGAGGAGGCCTAAAAATCAATAATTATGTTGTGGTGTATTTTTTGTAAAATCTTGTGAGAGCATGGGGAGATCCACATATTACATCATATCATGGATTTTGGGGGAAGTCCTTGTTCTAAATGGTGTGTGGTGAGTGTCTTCTTCCATGATGTTCAAACTTGTTTAATACTTTTAGATTCCTAGAGGAGACACACCGGGACATAGTTTATGGGACCATTATTTTGAGTTTGTTAAAATATTTAATTTTCTATTTTCTGTTGATTATTTTTATCCCTTGGGGGTCTCCCATCCAAACTAATATTATGCTGAGTGACCCTAGGGAAACATACACTCTACATGACACCCTATAAATGATTTTTTTAAACAAAGGAAATCAATTAATCTATCAAAACACCTAAAACTCACATCTACCACCTCACATCCTCCATTTAAATTATTTTCCTTTTTATTTCATGTGCCCAATGTGCCATGTTGTCCAAAAAAAGAGTTCATGATGTGAATCACTAAAACCCACACTCCTATATCTGGTGGAGAAAACACATACTTTACATAATATATTTGAAAACATGTTCTATAAAATAAACACAATACCCATACATATAAAATTATTTCTATAATTTAAATGTTTTAACTCCTAAATTCACACTGAATCCAAGAACCCAATGGTTTATTATATTTTTTGATAAGATAAATAAATTTATTATTACTCTTTAATACCTTAATATCTCATAAAAACATCACTACACCATAATTCATTATAAACATATTATTTTACATAATTCCCTAGGTGAAATAGGGAAAAATAAAGAGTGATATCAAATATATTGTAAGGTAAATCATAATATATTGTGATTAAAGATAATAAGTTAGAAAAAGATGAGAATTTAGGAATTAAAAATTATTAATGGTGTATGGACATAATTTATCATAATCATAACCAATGAAACACAAACCACAAAAATTAAATCGAGACATAATAATTTAGTTTTAATAAATTATTTTTTAGAGTTTGGAAACATTGGTCAATGATATGTGAACATAATATAACCCCAAATATTGACATATAAATATGGGGTAAATATGAAAATAAAACATTAATAAAGATTAAACATAGATAAATCCATCACATAATGGAATATGCTAACAATATATCAATAATATAGTTATCTTCGGATAACAGCTAATGTAACTTTTTATGTTTGCGGTAACCACCCATGTATCTTTTTAGGGTGGGTTTGACCACATATTTACCATTCTATGTGTGGGATAACCGCTCAAGTAACCGTTCAGTCATAATATACCCCCCAAATGTACTTTTTCTAGTCTTGTTATAACAGGTTGTATACATTTTTATTCATGAAATTATTACATATATACCATTCCATGTTTGGGATAACCATACATCCACCCTTTTAGGGTTTGTCTAACAAATTTTATAGATTTTTAGCCTTTGGATACCAGTAACGTATCTTTTTAGGATTTGGATAACCATATGAGTAACTATTTTAGGCATGTTATAACCACTTTGTTACCCATTAGGTTTATTCTAATCACTCATGTAATCTTTTTTAGACATTGACTAACCTCCAATGTAACTTTTTAGGCTTGGGATTACAGCCCTTGTACATGTTTGGGATTGGGATTGCCCACAATTTTCCACAACCTAATTCTGAGATATAAAATATTAAAAAATAAATTGTTGGGACATAAAGTAAAAACTCATTTAATTTCTATAAACTATACATATGGGTTACATAAGAACTAAAAAAATCATAATTCCATCATAACATAATTAACATATGAGACAAAATATGAGCATCATTAAGAAATCAATAAAACAATATCATAATCCCTCCTGAGAATTAATATTGATAGGAATCATTTTATAATTTCCATATATATTTATAAGATAATGTTTAGTAATATTTACATAGATGAAAAAAATTATGACCATTGGAAAAAAATATCTGAAAAAATAGAATAAATATCCTATACCTTTTTTACAGCATTTTTTAAAAACAATTAATTTATAAAACATGGAGAAAATGTAATAATATTGAAAATAATTAAATCAAGGAATTGGTGATTTATAATGAAATGTTATGTGGATTATTGGAAAACACATTCACTTGGAAAATTCTAGAATAAATGATTTTTCACACTTATTTTGTTGAAATTAGGAGTCACAATTATATATCATATTCATGAATATTACAACAGGAAATTTTAATTGATAAATACCAAAAAATGGGAACATAAATGAAATTTAGTAAATATGCTAATATTTGTAGTGGAAGATATAAAATATAATGAGTTAGTATAAAATTCCTTTTAAGAATTTAAGATAACTTTAATGAATCTTATGTCATTAAAATGATTGTTAAAATCCAATTTTAAAAGAGGTAAAGTGAAGTATGAAAGTCATAGGAGACAAAACGTATTCAGATTTTTAAATATGATAGGAATATTATTTTTATTAAATTATATTCATATAGTGGTGAATTATTCTAAAATAAAAATTAGAGATACTTTAGTCTCCATTTATAATCACCATTTTAGATTGTTTGTGAATGCAAGGGGGGTAAAATTTTAATTTTTAGAACCCATGAATTTAAAATAAGAAAAAAATGGTGAAAACTAAAATGAAAAGTTGCAATGTAAATAATTAATATTATCCAAATGTGGAAAATTTTGTTGAATTCATTAATACTAGGAAGTTCACCTTGTTACCACGTGGGAATGCCTAGTTGAGGAAACATGTGGGGATCTGATAGAAACCCCAGTGGATGTGAGGATTATTCTGCCTAGAATCGATCTGATTATGTGATTGGATTCATGAAAATACATCTCTAATATATACCATTATGCTCACCAACTCATATCATACAATATCAAATGATTCCCTTCTCATTCACTTATTATATGCACCATACAATTTCACTTGTCTTACCATTCGATAAGATCATTTGTATGTGGACTGTGAATGGGGAATTTAAATGATCTTCATCAACATAAATTAATTTTTTCCTCCCTCATCCTATGAATTCATCCACATAGAACTCTCTATCCTTGCACAATGATAATAGGTGGTTGAATCCAAGTTTGAACCCAATAGATATGATCCCCAATACCAAAGGGCTCTGAACCACTGATAATTGGTATATACACCTACTTTGAAGGTCGAATACATAGCATATGCCTATATATAAACATTTTATATCTTAAAAATACACAAAAACTGGATAACTAATGACTAATTTATAAAATAAAAGATAATAAAGAAGAAGATATTAGAAATAACACATCAACCATTTCAACTTTCTAGATATACATAATTTTATAGACTATGATGAAAATACTACATGAATGGGTGTATAATACTCCTACTAAGATATTGGTACCATGTAGATATTATTATGGGAATGAGGTCTCATACACCACATGGTTCCCACACTCAATCAACCAATCATCCCCCCATATGTTTACATACATCAAATCTACTTTTCTCTTTCAAAGGTACTAAGAAAAATCCTCTCTCATGGGGAAATAATTTCCTTATAGTTGGTGAGTTTTAAATCTATTTTATAAATTATAATTATATATAGTGAATATACATCATACCATATGAGTTTACATTGCACCAATAATATTTTATGTATTTAGAAAATTATTCAAAATAAGAATGAATTGAAGACATATCACAATTTAATTCATAGACATTACATGCATGGAATAACCAACTTATATCATGCCACAAACCTTGTTTGAGATATATTTGTGGGTTGATGAATCATAGAAACCAAAATATTCATGATGCATATGTCCCCTGAAGACTCTTGTCAAATTTTCTCAGGTCATGTACATCATTGTGCACCCGTTCGATCATATATTCTATTTATAAATAGAATCTAATGGTTTTTTGAGAGTGTGGGCCAATCCTATTAGTTAATCAAAATCATGTATTATATCTATAACGAGGATAATCATCCTAAAATTTCTTATATACCCCTCTTCCTAGTTCATGCGGCAATAGATCTTAGACCAAGCGACATATCTAAGTAAACTAAGGACCAAGTAGATATTATTAGTCTAATAAATGATCCTTAAATGAAATGGCCCACCATCAATTGGAATATTTCTCATTGATATCCAAAAATTATTTTTCACATCATGGAATTAATATTCCTGTATTAGTCCCATCAAAATATGAATGTAAATTAATCTTAATATTCAATCATCTATTGTTTCCCAAACCAAGCACGATTAACATGGGCCTTAAAATCTTATTTTGTTATGAAATCAGCATAATTGAATCATTTATCATGGGATACATCTACATATAAAATTCCAAGAATATCTCTCATCTTCGGACTCCTTTATAGTTGTAAATCCCAAATACAATATGGTCCTTCTCAAAGGGAAATATTTCTCATATGAGATTTCATTAAATCGATATATTCCAGATGAAATTGTTTTAGGGAATCTACATAAGCATAAGACCCTCTAAATTATTTTATATCACACTTTTCCTAAAAAATATTTCCCCATTGCATGAAATTCAACACAATAGCCAACATACATATCACATATCATTAATATATAATATAATATCATTTTGGTATGTAAATAAACTACATTAAACCATCTCGTTAAATGACCTTAAATTGTTTCATATGAACTATGTGAGCTTTAATTCCTATTTTGATAGGATGCATAAGAAATATACATAAGGCTCAAACCCAGCATCATCAGCCTTACATCCACCCACACAGGGGCCATATTCACTATAGATCATCCCTCAATTAGTCCATATTATAGATAAAATCATACCCCCACCCAGAGGGGTTTATTACATCTAATTCTTATTAAATTTTACTCATTAGTATATAATATTGGCGATAATTTTCTTCATATGACCTTAATCATTATGAGATTATCCCATCCTCCAAGGGACATATTCCCGTAATGGTTTTAAAAACTTTTTGTCATTAATAATTCATACTCGAACCATTGATATGACTATTTCATGTAAACTTACTTAAAGAATATCATCAAACTATTTATGTTTATATTTGTCACCCAATGGTATAACTTTCCATGTTAATTTAAATTGAACTACATGGATTATAATTCATCTAAAAAGGATAAATATAAATCTACTTCATTGGAATTATCATAAAATATTGAACATCTTCTGCCTTATTCGATTATGTTAAACACTTGATATCTTATATGGGTGGCTATAAAATATAGTGACTTGTATAATGACATTTCATAGTAATAAGAATGTGAACCTATGAAACATAAAAAGAGTTCCTTTATTGATAAAATATGATATATATATATATATATTCACATCAATGGGATACATCTAATGTATAAAAAATTGAAATTTAAAGGGTATAATAAATTATTTCTAATAGAGGTGTGGCAATTATTATGTAGGGATTTTGGATGAATTCATCAACATTACATAATTCTATAAGAGTGTTAAAATGTAGTAAATAATTTAAACCCAACATGGTGTGATAAACCCAAACTATCATTATCTTCACTGGTTATATTTATTAAGAATCAAGGGTGAGAAAACAAATGACTACCTTACATTGGAATGAAATTTCGTAGTGACATATCTTATCAAGCATGTGATATTTATTGCATATTTATAGTTGGAGGATTAAAACCCATTTGAAACCATTTTAGATTAATGATGTGATTGGAAAATATCTATTTTCATCCACACACATCCCTTCACAATTAATCATCAGTCCACTCACACACTGCTTATCTTGTTGAAAAAATGATGATCTCGACATGAATATTTTTTTAATTAAATTAACTTAGTTTCTCATACCTGATTAATTTTTTTCATACTTGTGATGTTTAATTGATGGGTAGTATAATTATATTTGTTCCTTATAGTACCTAAATCACTAAATATCACACCAATATAAATAAAATCTTTTCTATGAGAGTCTTATGCCTTAGTATCTATAGAACATGGGACCTCATCGAATCATATGACTCTATCAAAAACCCAATGCATTGAGTTAAGGGTGGAGAATGCACTGATTCAAGAGTACCAAATTATAAAATTATAACAATGTAGGATACATGAGAATCCCATTTTGGAATAATTTTTCAACTACCATCTATAAAATGATGGATCATGAAGGATATGGTCTAGCATTCCACCATTTCAAAATTCCTCAGGAGTCATTACATAGAGAATGAAAAAAATGTCTCCTAACATATTGAGGATGATCAAGCGGTCAAATATGAATCAATATATTTATAGGGGATTCCCAATATGGATATTTGAAACCACCACCATCAGTTCTATATGGAATGTCCCCACAATATCTTGATGACAATTTCCCCCCAAAAACTCCTCCTATGCTCAACTACATCTAAGAATACATAAATATCATTGGTCATGGTGAAATACCAACCACATGTAGTAGGCCTATATCCCAACTTACACCAATAATATCAAAAATATAATTTTTTGGTGGAAACCAATGAGAATAGATTAATTCCTTTTCTGATATACCTATCATTACAGCATACTCTAGAAGCATTTGGATAATTTTGCCCCTATTTCCCAAAACCAACTACAGACATAAACATATTCTCTCCTAGAGATGATGTTCTTTAACACATCTTGTAAACTATTGGAGGATAATAAAAGGTTCATATAATTTATCCCACAATCTAATTGGAAAAATATCCACATTTATATTATAGAATCCCGTCAACACATTTTTTATGTAATAAATGGTAAATCTTATATCCCCAATCAAATTTTATAGAACTATTATAATATATTTGAACAAATTGTAATAAATGGCTATCAAAATTCCCTATAGCTCATTATGGGACAAGAAAATACACAATTATCCAAAACTAGAGTAGCGCCTCATTATACATCAGGAGCGACTCGGGAGCAGGCACACATTACTGTTCCCATTCAAGAAGATTGTTGGCACATCTTGATGAATAGTGAAAATAAGGACCGAACACATTTTCCCTTTACAAATAGATATCTTAAGCCAATGTAAATGGTATATTTATGGTAAGAACCTATTTCTAAAAAAATCAATGACTTTCCAATATATTCTGATCATTCTTTAGAAGTAGTAATATATTATTTCTTCACTTAGTGTATGGATTTTACTAATCATATCTTGATGGAAACTAATATATGGGAACATATTCTATCTCATAATAAAGTATCTCATCAATCTAGACCAATAAAGATAAGGGTTTTAACCAAGGAGGATCTCACATATAAAATTAATTATGTGAAACTCATGAATTCTAATTCCCAATAACGACTATCCAAAATTAAAAATCACTTGTGATAACTTATGGTTCATGTGCATGCCTATGTCATTACTCATCATAATGATATTTTTTAAATACCCTGAACATTTTTCATTGGATTCCGAAGATGATTTTAATACATTATCAGATAATGTATGAAATAGTGTATTTTAAGTTCCAGCCCTTTTATTTCTACAAGAATCTCTAGTGGCTCACCCTAAAAAACTCTCCATGATGGTCCTCCTAGTGGTGGTCTCAAGATTGATCATTGAAAATATTCTCATGATGATCACTACGAAAATACTCCTCATTATTTTAAGTTTAAATGATTAGAATAGTCCCCCTTTATACTATCCACAATAATGGTCATCCCTAGGGTGTTCAAGATACAGTGGTAGTCCTCCTTCCAATATAATTCACCACAATAGTCCTCCTTATAATGTAATTTTTATTTTACGGGATGACCCTCACCAAACTAAAATATCTTTTAGAAATACCGCATATTTTTAGGGATTCGATAGATTGTTCGTAACTAGATAAAGCTTCTTATCTCTACTGATCGGCACATTTTCTCCACCAGAAGGAAGCCCAAGGAAATAACCAATCCTTAAACCTAACTTAGATATCCTAGTGTCCACCGTGATAATGAAGACTCTAATATACCACACACAATAAAAACTAGCCATTAGGAAAATTACCACTATATGATGGAACATGCAATGGAATTAGTCATATGAGATGAAGAGAACACAATGTAAATGTCGGAGAATTTTAAAAAAGAAAATATTACTATCATATACTAGCCAATAGACAAATAAAAATATATAATTTAAAAAAATTTGCATAGGAATGAATACTCTAGCTTCATCTCAAATGTTTGGGAATATATTCATCATTTAAATTGGAAAATAAAAACTCAAAAGTATGATGTAAACCATTTTATGAAAAAATAATAATTTCACCAAAATATTGAATTTTTCACCCTCTTAGTGGAAAGACACATTAATTTTGAAATGTTATATGAGAATATCCAATGGGAATTCAATGATACATTGAATAATTTATGCCATATAATTACAATTTCCTCATCCTAAATTTATAGCAGAGCATAGGGTGGATATGAGGAATTAAATATCACCATACTCCACAACCAACACATTCCACCCAGAATGGAAACATTTTGCTTTATTATTTTAGGACTAACCTCTATGCATGATTGTTGGTGTACTAATTAGGCTTCTTTTATTTCAAAATATTAGTAGTATAAAACCCGATCAAATTGAAATATTAAATGATATTATATAAATATTATGAAAATTTAAATCATTAATCCCAATTAAGAAAGGATAAACCTTTAGATATAGTGTTGTTTTTGACAGTGAGCATCTCACATCAAGAACTTGTACTATATCATGACTGCACTGGAACAAAAAACCACAAAATTAGAATAGTATTAGGAGTGGGAACAATGGAAGAGGTGCCACCATAAGGATGTTAAGATCCTGATTAATTTTTGAATTATTGGGGGCATGAACAAATCACTGCAATTAAACAATGATAGGGGTATTTTAAAGTCAACCTCCTCCTACACCATGAATATAATTATTATTCACAATAAAAAACATGTCACTAAATGGACCTATATTGTATCTCTCTATTTTTATACAATCTATATATTTTGTTATGTGATCAAAAAATGTTTCTAGAGATTATCTCAAGATCACTATACACAATACTTATCCAAAAAATAGTGTAAGGACCATGAGAGGCATCAAAAAGGCCACAATCCACAATGGTTTTTCAAGAGAAGAAAGAAAAGGTTTAGTAGTGATTTTCCACTTGACATATATTCATGAAAAAATTGATATCCTATAAATCCTAATGATGAAATTATATCATTAAAACATTATGAATTAGTAAATTTCACAAGTGTAAGAACTTTCAATGACTATGAAAAAGAAGACAATTCAAAATAATAGGAGGAGGATGTTTATTTTCAGATTAAATTCCATATAGAAATTTTTGAATAAGGAGTGTGTAATAAAAACCAAAGGGAATGAAACAAATAAAGCTCCATAAAATTACCAACTATAACCTCTCAAGTGGAATTGAAAAAAACATATGAGCAAGGGAATGGAAACATATCACCCATTATCCGAAGAAGTAAAACACCTATAGTTAAAGGGGGATTATCTCAGTTCATGGAAATGATAAAGGAGTTAAGCTGAATCAATGGAGATTTATTCATTGGGAATATTATCATTTGTTTTTATATATAAATGGATAATGCCATTCCTATTTAAATAAATATATCTCATTAAGATGAACCATCCATACCAGCAAGGGTGGAGCCATGTCATCTACCTAATATGGGATCTAGAAAAAAATTTATCTAGTACACATGTATGAAGAAAATTGAAAATTCCCTCAATTAGGGAGGAATCTAGAAACATGTTAGTCGATATACCCTAAACTAACCCACACTGGTTATCCATAGTGAAAACATGTCATCCTATCATTCTAGGATCCACTCATCACTATTCCTACAAATTTTTTTTCCATATAATGATTCCATAGGATCTTATTATCAATATTGAGTCATTTTTAGCTTCAATAGAATCCATTTAGGGGAGGTGTTATCAAGTTAAACTAGAAAATAAAAATACCCCAAATGAGTATATGCGACTCCTCTAGCAAACATTATATTTTCTACCTTCTTATCTATCACTGTAAGTTGGGTATTAGATCAAGGTTTGATGAATTTAATATCTCAGTGTGGTCCCATGATTGATACCCTTGTATATAAATAGGAATATATTCTTTGGTAATGTATACATATCCAATATACACAATCATTTGTCTAATATATCAATTTTACCACCAGATCAATCATTGGGAACATATACATTAGTAGTTAAACTACAAATTGATCACAATGTTGATGTATATGAAAGTAATTAACCTCTAAAACTATGAAAAATTGAATGATAGTAAAGGTTGTTGATATTAATGGGTTTGAGGTTTATATTTTTGAAATGGACCCAAAATTGTGAATATATCCCTTCCAAAAGTACATATGCCTCCAAAACTCAGTGGTAAGAACATTAACATGTTCAAAAGGAGAACAAATTTAACTCTAAGTCATAGAGCGATTGATTAAATCTGATTAGAATGTGTAATTAAAAAAATTCACTCAGTTAACATCTGAAAATAGGAAGGAAATATCAGTCCAACCAATAATTGGAAAAAACATCCAAAAAGTCTAGCTAGACAAAATTTCTTTCTTATAGAGGGAGTTCTGTATTCCAATACCAATTCAACGGATTGGAGTCATGAAAATAGAAATATAGTGTTGTTTTAGAAATTTAAAATATAGAAATAGATTGATATTATTCCATAGAATACCTTGAAAATAGTTTCCATTCATATATTATAATATCATTTGGAATTAGTCGTAGAGGGCCTTTTAAAGAGTCAAGATATTGAAGTAGTTGTCACCATTGATAAAGATTACCTCATAGAGATTTATCCCACTAAATTTCATATATCCATGTCATTCACAATGAAATATAATTGAATGTTATATAAGGAGACATTAGTCTCTTTTACAAATCAATAAAATTTCATGATGTCAATATATTTCGAGTTTTGATAGATAATGACTCAAGAATATTTCACATTTCAGTACATATTCATCCACAATTGGGCCATAGTGTTTCCAATAAATCTCATTCTAATTGTTTGATCTATTAGTATGAAAACAATGAACAAAATTCTCTTGATCAAATGAATATTTGATTTCATATTTGGGGGTCTACTCTCTGACACCATATTCATTATTGTTTGAAAATACTTATCTTTCAACGTTAAACTTGTGATAACTTGTTTTCATTATCATGAAAATGTCCCCTCGTCATATAATTAGTTTCTAAAATAAAATATTTTTTGAAAATAGATAAATTTCAGAAAAATAAATCTTTTTTGAATCATAATAGTCACCGTACATTGTTTTAGGATTCCACCACATAGATGGAAAACTTCCAATGACATATAATTCATCTCAAATAACTACACCAAATGGTTTTTAAACACCATATGGTAACCCATTTCATGAATTCATTTAATATTATACATTTATCGTCAATCATATTATGGTGATCGATCAAGATTTTGGTATTCATTGTTTTAAAAAAATCTATATGAAAGGATGGGGCATCTAATAAACTTCATGTCTTACGATGTCCATGAAGCTACCCTCATGGGTAGGGTTATACCAAAAGAGGAAGAGATAAAGATGATTCCCATAAAAAGTAATCTCTATCCTAAATATCTGTAAAATAAGGTTAGTCTGATCAACATTTAGATAAGACAACCAAGGATATTTGACTAGATTAGCCTCAACCATTGTGGTTGGTCATTTATGTAATCCATAGTAACATTCACTCCTATGATCATGAAATTAATTATTCCCAATAAATCAAGGCATGAAATAAAATGATTTCACCCCAAAAAGAATAATGATTCCTTAGAAGAATGTACCTCCACAAAGTATTTGATATCTAAGGTGTCATTTTCATCATGTTATAGATCAAAAAATTCTATTTCATCATTGGTGATAAAAAAAATTACCATAATACATCTCCAAATTCCTTGATTGTCGACATTTCTTCTACCCACTATGTCAGTGAAATGTGAAGAGATAAAATATAGATTTCTCTTGGTAAAAATTCTCACACAAAGGAAATTTTTTGATTCTATATACACCTATTTATCAACCAAATAATTCAAAAAATCTATTCTGTAAAATTCTGAACACCAGAATTCCAATTCTCTACCAGCATTTAAAGAAGATAAGGTAGATGGAAAGGAATGAGAAATTTTTTATAAAACCTCAGACCGTAATTCATATACATTATTAATCATAGGACCCGTAGAAATATCTCCATAATTTATAGAACACCAAAAAGTATATGAATTTTCTTTTAGTCCCAAATAAATTCAAACGTCACCAGTTTCTAGAAAAATTGAAGAAAAATAATATATTGAATAAGATCAAAGATATTCCCTTCTAGTAATCAAGGAATGTATATCTACAACAATTGATTAAACTGATAGGTGAATTGGGCTATAGAGGATGACCCACAACTTAAATAAGATTGTTTTTCTATATATCCCAAATAATAAACAACATAAATCTCCTATCTGTATTATAATCATGATGTATTCCTTTGTAACTATATAGAAATTTTCAGAATTGATCATGATGTTTTGAATCATCATCCATGCCAACCCAGGGATCATCACAGTTACAAGAAGTCTCTAAAGAGAATGAATTTGAACAATATTTCAATTTTTGAAGGTGATGTAATTAGGTATATAAAATTTGGAAAAATTAAATTGGTTTAGTAACAAAAATGGAATTCCAATATTTTTCTACTAAAAATATTGATCAAATAGATTAGTATTTAAAATATTTTATGGGATATTGACCATTATTTAGTAGATTATAATATCTTAGTCCCTATTATAAATATTTTAATCTATGAATCTACCTAATATTAGGAACTCTCATTTATAAATGAAAATTTAGTATATAATGTTTTGTAACTGCTTATAAACATGAAGAGGCCACTACTTTTAGGGAACCCCAATTAGTGTATTACTGTAGAGTGATGCCTTTTAGATTTAAGAATATTTGAGGCACATACTAATGTTCATTACATCCTATCATTAAATTATTCTAAAGGAATACAATAGATTTTTTTCTAGAAAAACAAGTTGTGAAATAAAAAAAGTTCCATTACCATCCTGATGAAATTGAGATCATTTTTAACAGGTTGAATAAACATCTCCTAAAATTAAACCCCTTGAAATTTTTTTTAGTGTTACAAACAGAAATATTTCATGGCTTCTTGGTACACCATCATGAAATTGAAGTGGACCATAAGAAGTTCATGGTAATCCTTAACATGCCACTTCCATAGAATCTCAAATAGATTAGAGGGATTCAATGACACCTTAATTATATCATGTTCTTCAATTTAAAAATTCCTTCCTGTTTCTTTCCTTCCCAATGTTTATAAATACATCAGTCACACATTAGTGTCATGATCATTTTAACGATTGTTTTAAAATCTCATGAAATGCCTCTCATGACCACTGGTGTGGATGTTTCTAGTATTGAGGAATCCAGTCATCATATATGTGGAGGAAATCTATCTATTTCTCAATTATCATATTTCATATAACATATATTCTAAAAAAACATAGCCTTCTCTCTCTTAGAAAAATCATGGAATATAATGATACATGTTTTTCTAGTTAATTGTTTTTGAATTGATCATTGTTTCCCATAAATTATGGAACTACATGTGCAAACATGACATCCATTTGGTCTATCTCATTGACGTGCTAATGTATATACTGAATATCCTATTTTAAAATGGAAAATTGACTAGATGAGGAGTCATTATATTTTATTTTGAAATTCATTTCATAAAAAAGGTATTCTTAGGGAAATATTGGCTTAATTTTTACAGTACATCCCATCATATAAAGCACACCAATGAATTATAAATTTTCCAATGAAAATGTATTATCTATTAATGAAGCTCCTCAATCATGTGAAATGTACATTAATGGTGCATCTAAAAGGAAAACATGAAACGGAATAGTGAATCTAAAATTCAATATATATTGTTTGAGAATCATCATCATTTCCCAAAAAAAGAAGTATTTCCCTATTATATCTTGTTAGCTAAATGTTTCACCTACAATGAGGTCGAGTACCAATATCAATTTACGGATATAGATTTATCACTATAAATACCAGTGTTCCCCCTAAATATAATGGGTAGTTCCCAGTTGATAATAAATAATATTAATGTTGAATTTGACTGTATGATAGGGAATTTTATTCTTCCATTTTATTATATTATATGTTTGATGTCTGAAATCCCTTTAGAGCAACATTGTCTTACGATCCATGTAAAAAATTACCCTAGAATATGAGTTGTCTAAAGAAACCACTACCTTGGTAGATCTAGACCGTGATGAGATAGTTATTGAAATTTTACACCACATTATAGTATCCCCATTCACCCGAAATCATAGGGAAGAGATCAATGATAAAAATTCCACATATGAATAAGTTGAGTATATGTCTTCACCAACTGATACAACTATTGGATGGTGTTCCACATTATTTGACTACCCGTAAGGTTGATTTATTGCATTGGACTGAGAAATGAATTAATAGATCTTATATTGGGTAGTAAATTTTAGTCTTTATGAATATCCAAATTCGTATAAACTTATCCAGAAATGATGATTTGATGGAGTCCATATATGAAATGAATGAGGATGGAATATCAATAGTACACATTAATTAAATGTAGGGGCATATGTTTCTCATCAATTTGGAACCATGCTCTCCCATTAATTTAGGAGGAAAAAATACTTTTGTTCATTGACGAATTTGGATTTCATGAAATTAAACAAGATATGTATTGACTGATAGATACATTCTAGCATAATCCATCAAACCCGGATATTACTATATAACACCAAAAAGATAATTCAATTTCCATATGGGGAATGAACTTCAAGGGGGAATAAATACCTATGGTAACCAATAAATATACCTATATATATACTAAAATATATCTATTCTCAATGTGGGCTGAGGCAATATCCCACAACAAATATGTTAAAAAGGCTATCCTAAGCTTTGTGATGAAAGATATCATTCCAAAATTTAGTTTCCCTCACATGATATTGATATAAAATTACACCAATTTCTACTATCATAAGATGAAAATGTTATATCAAAAATATAAAATTTAGCTTAACCAAGAATCCTAATACAATAAAGTGTCCAAAGGACATGTTGATGATTTTAACATGACTCTATTTAATATGATCATGAACATAGTGAAAAAAGACATGATTTTCTGACCAAGAAACATTTCAATAAATTTTTGACCTAACTAACTACAATCTACATTTCTAAGAAAGAAACCCTATATTATCTTTTATATGGGGTAAAATTAGTCCTTCCCATCAAGTTCTATCTACATCCACTTCAAAAATATATATTTGATATGATACCTTAAGATTCTTAGACTTATAAGTGGATAGATGATTTGGAGTGACATGATGATGAGAAATTTAACACTTTTCAGAACATGTAATTAATCATGGAAAATTTGTAGTACAATTTAATAAGAATGTTTCTCTTTAGTCATTTCTCAAATAAGAGTGGGATTTGGTTATCGAAACATTGATAATATTATGAAATAAGAATCTATATCTTGAATAAAATTGTAGGAGACCATACATAATTTTCAAGGCCTACTCTAATAGATCATACATAGTAGACGTCATGGATGGAGAATACAATACACTATCCAACAATAAATGGTTTATTAGGATATAAAATTCAAAATTTTCACATTAGTCCTGGTTGTTTATTATCATACATCATTAAAATGGATGGAATGATCTTCCCTGCTACATAAAAATAAAGAACATGAAACAAGTTATATCTATACTACTTTAATCTACATATCATATATTCATAAATATACAATATTAAGAAAAATTCTCTTAATCCTCATCAAATTACATAGAAATACATAATATTTTTTCATCATGTTCCATTAAACAATGTGGCTTTCATCCTCTTTATATGATGTTGATCTGTACAGTAAATGTCTTTATCGCCTGACATTAAACTAGATTGAAACGTCCATATCATGGATTCTAAATCATGTGTTATATTATGGAAACTCCCCTATCATGTTATCTAATACATTTTGGGATATTCAAAAATTTCTATTTGGTTATCAAATTGTGAAAAACTCAATCAATCTAAGAGCTGTTGGCTAATCACCCCATTTGTCTTAATATACAACAAAGATTCTAATGATGGGGGGTATATATCTTTCATGGCCATAAATTCATATAGTAGCCCTTTTGACAAGACCAAAATTCCAAATATATGATCCATAACTATATAATAATCTATGGAACAAAATATTACTAGGCTAAATGTATATCAATACCCCTATCTTTATATGGAAACTAGATATATAGATGGATAATATTTCTTAAGAACTAGGTATGTCTTGATTTATAATTAATTAATGATAAATATTTATGTTGATATCCTTTATCCTAGTCCAAACTAAAAAAAATTCAACCTTTCTCTACATATTATTCAAATATCCAAATGTAATTTTTCATGAAGAACGACATTGGGATTGAATTATATCTATGTTGAATAAATATCAATACCTAAATCTAGGTCCAAAAATTATTTATGAGAAAATAAATCCACTCTTTTAAATTTGTTATATGTTCCTTAGGATTATAAATTAATTTATTCATAACACAACACTGATGTAAAACTTAATATTCATCACTTAAACATCTGTTAGGTTTTTGTAAAAGATGACTCAGATGAATTTTGGATGTCTCACTAAAATGCTCCACCATATATGTTGAATGATTTACAAATACACTGATGGTATAATATTATATTCTCCTACATATGATCAAGCTATATAGAAGAGTACTCAGTGTGAAATGAATAACATTTGAACTTAAGTTTATGTTATATTCCCCAATGCATGGGCTTGATCAATGTAATGAGAAAAATAAAAGGTATATGTGAGGATTGATTCATATTCTAAAAGGATATATAGTGATACCTAGATCCCATATCTAGTGCCTACCTATAAATTAATTGAACCAAAATACCATCCACTACTAAAAATTGTAATTTCTAATCAATATTCATTCTTGAACAGAATCTAAGAAAGGATAGAACATAAAAATTTACCCAATCCTACCATTTTTCATATATCCATAAACAAACGATATAATAAAATAACCCCTTTTATAAAATGGAATTTGAATCATTATCTCATGAAATTAAATCATATATTACATCATATACACTGAATGATGATAAATTAATCATATCTGGTTCCTACAAAAGTCGTAATTTGTGTTTATAAGAGTCAGATCCATATAAAGGTTATTGTCATTGGGTAGTTCCCCAAACAAACATTATGATAAAAATACCCTTTCTTAGTTTTATATTCTAATATCTGTGGACTCCCCAATAATCTAAGGGTTATAAATGGAATAAATCTTGCTACATTTGGATTTGATTAAAAAAATTCAGTACCCAACGATAAGTCCACATTTATTTCCACCACTTTCCAGAGTATTATTGAATCCTATCCATCGAAAACTCAAATAAAAAATGCCTCCTCCATGAGATCCAACACTCCATGCCATAGGAAACATATATCACTAAAAACCTCCATTTTATATCCATAATTTTTTATTCACCTCTATAGGATACATCAACTAAACTATGTATATTATGCTCTGGATATATATATACATAAAAACCCCCTAATATGGGATGTAAACCGAGGTTTATTCATCCTAAAATGAAAGGTACACTATTTTTAATAAACCATTTATTCATTATAGTGAAATTTTTCATTCAAATATGGTATCCAATCATCCATCAAATATCTATCCTTAATAACCACACATGATCCAAGAACCATATGTTTTGGTTAAAGATATACTCACCTCCTATTCAAATGTGAGTGTATATTATTTTCATTTGTATCAAATTTGGGTTGTTAATATTTTTCATTAGGTCCAAAAAACATGACTATAAATTATATTCACTCATCCCATTGAGATAGCCTATTGTATAAATAGGCTCCACATTCATTTAAGATCAACTATAGACTTTACCTCTATGTTTATTTTTTCATCCCATTTCGTTCCAAGAAATATAAGCTTAAACTATGTGAACATCCTCTAAGGGATAATCTAGATGAATCAAAATCTCCATTCACATTAGGTTTTTACAATATTCATTTGAAATATATAGTACCAATGTATATGTGGTAATGTATTGATAACCTTAAACTCTAAATTTTTTTGAAAACATTTAAAACCTTATAATCAAGCCCCATAATGTTACATACCATAAGACTATAATCTATGGGTGAAATAGACATAAAAAATTATTGTTTGATGACCTATAAAGGATCGACTGAGAAGAAGTCATGTCATTTCTCGATAATCCTTTCAATTTTAGGGTTTAGGGAAATTTTGAACATATAATAAAAAATGTGGCACAAATCTCATATTCAACAAAATATGGAACTAAATAAAATTTTTCCATTCTTGGTGGACCCATTGTTTAGGAAACAATTTGTGTGATGACACCTGTTATCTCATTTCCCCAATTATGTGGTCTATATGTTGTTGCATAACCTTTAGGATTCCACAAACCTTATGTAATAGTTTTTCCTTCCATGAACCTACTTCATTTCATAGGTTTATTAATGCACACTAAACATTCCTTTGCTCTTGGTAACTGGAACGCTAATATTTTTGGGACTCAACATATTTTATGTGTAAAATATACACATGATATGGATTTATAGAAGATTACCTTATATTCCTTATCATCCAGAGGCATATACTCTTAATGGGGAGTATCCTCTAATTTCTTTACACCCTAATTATGTTATTTTAAAACTCACCTTTTGAACATGGTTTTTAGTAATTCATTATAGGGGACTCTCATGTCATTACTCTGGATTCAAACTCCATGAGTTATGATTTACAGAATCCACAATCTAATCAATGAAATTCATATAGTACCCATTATGTTACAGACTTTTATGTCATTGTCATTTTTGAACAATGAGTTTGATATCTCATCATCCAACATTTAATTGATCATGCCACTTTAAAAACATGACCTTATAGTCTAATAATCATAACCATAAACTAAATACCCCTTGTTATAAGGTGGTCTATGAAACCTTTGACCTAGGAAATAAAAGTGGGACATCCCATCAGCCAATGCTTACACTAGGGATTAGGAGTGCATATGTCATCATTCCAATATTGCACAATAAAACTATGGAATAATCTAAGAGTGTGTACATAACTGACTCCTGATAACATATAATAAAACATCGTAACATGATTGAAGAACATGTTTTAATACATTCAATGGTGTTGTAAATTCTATTTAGGTTTATCAGGTTGTGGATATCTCTGAGATCGCATGTATATGTGACATCAGTCTACCATTAGTTCCTCAAAATGGGATGCTTAAAGTTCTCAATAGAACCAATTCCAATTGGGGTATTTTTTAATGCCCGTGAATAAAAAGAATTGGGGAAACAAATAATAAATTTAGAAAAGGAAAATTATCAAAATGTGATTATGTTAATCAATTAGCCATATAAGGTGAATACATTCTGACTATGTTTAATCAATAGCTACCACATGGTCATATCTTCTCATTGAAATAAGTATAACCTAGAAAAAATCCCCAAAGGCAATAATGATTTCCAAATATAGAAAATATCTGAGTGTTATCATTAATATATTATGATTAAATTCTTACTTTCAAATTTATCTTACATTATGATCAATGATTCCCAACTCACTATCCTAACATATTCTCTTTATGATGGTGCATGGCTAACGAAAAATCAACAACATGGTGGCATGTCATTGATGTGGACTTTATATGATCTCCAACCAGAGACTATGTGATTTTTCTCCCCTCAACACCAAATCTTTCTCCTTAGAGTCTCTATGGTGTCTTTTGAAAATAACAAGTGAATAAATCCAATTAGGCTTTCAAGGGATGGGTCCCTCTTACTGAACGGTCATATACATTTAAAAATGCTATATATACCTACATTTAAGGCCTAATACATAACATATACCAATAAATACACCTTTTAATTCATCGTATACATAAGAAGAGGAGAAGTAAAGATGAATTTATAAAAGAATATAGGAAAAATAGAGAGAAATTTGAAACACTATGTCTACCATTTATGTATTTTAGAGATACTGATAAGTAATTTTATATAACAAGTTAATGATTCAATGTGAAGAGTAGTATGCATCATATACTAGGCTATTGATTCCTTATAAATATCACAAAAAACATGATTCCTAATTCACTAAATGGTTTCCATGCCTACCTTAACAAATCTTCCATCCCCTAAAATTCCTTTCATCCATGACATTTTTCTCTTGAAATGATACTAGGTGAATTATGATTGTTCCATTTGAAAGATCAAGACACACCACATTTTTTTCTTATAATAGGGGAAATTACTTTCTTATATAAAAGTTCACTATTATTCTAGGAAAGTATAATATAGTAATGAAATTATAAATACTATGTTAGAAGGTGAAGCATCCAATATTAGAATTCATGGACCTCACTTGAATGGAATAGTTGAATCAACCCTTTTTAGAGCCATATGATTGGGTTTAATAATCTTAATGCCCTAAAAAGTACTAATTTAGACCACCTTAATTGATTCAAAAAAATGAGTTCGGTCATGCATGTTAGTGTAAAACCATTCATCTATTTATTCTTTCGACTACTGGAATCCGATGATGGTATTCTCTAGTGGGTCCAAAAACTAATGATATCTCAACCAGGAATTATTTGAATAATCATCATCCCTATCCTAAAATATCATAGGCACTTCACATCATAGTTTATGTAAAACCACATTCTTAACCCAACCTCATCATTTTAATTTATCATTACCCATCTAAATCTATTTAATCAAATTAATTATCCACAAAGTGAAAATGGGATACCCAAATATTATCCCTCAATTTTGGGACATGTCCAAAGCTTCACTTATGGTTTATGTCCCATTAAAATCTTATCTCAAAATATGATATATCTTATACCATAACTTGTTTCCGACACTGAGTATGAATCTCATTGGATTACTGAGATATCATAGATACGCCATTACAGAAATTCAACCATTCTTCACTTGACTCCTAATTTGGTGTAAGCCCTGATATATCTCACATATTAGGATTAAATCTAGTTTTAAACCCCAACAACCATATTATCCTTCTGAAATTACAATATTTTGAATGAGTTTTTTTTTCAAACCACTGTATTCTTGATGAAATTGGCCTGGGTAGCCCTGTAAGCATAAGCCTCCCCCAATTCCATCATGTTTAGCATTTTTCTGACACATAACTCCCCAAAAAATGATGTTATACTACATGAAGCATTTCTTAGTCACTTGATGTAAAATTAATTCCAACATCATTACAACATGACATTAAACTACATGATATATTCTTGTCACACGATCTTAAATAGTGTCAATCAAACAACAAGGGCTTTGATTCCAATTTGGATATGAAATATGGGAAACACCTATAAGGTTAAAACCTAGTATTATATATCATCCCTAAACCTCTACTATGGTATTATTTCATATTGATCACCTCTTTTTCAGGTCATATTCTGAATACAATCATCCCCCACTTAGGGAGACATATCCCACATGTAACATAACATTATACTTATTGGTCCATATTCCTGGAGAGAAATATCATCACTAAGACATATTTCTTATCATATAAACTCATAATAAATCGGATATATACCCTTGAAGGTTAATGGTTACTCATATTTAATTCCCACACAAAGCATTTTTATGCATCTTTTTTCTACTCACCCTAAGACATTACAATATGCTACATGGATCAATCTATATCACTTGACTTAAAATGGTATGATATCCATAGTTAAGCGTCATTGAATAATGTGGGTTATGATTTCTTCCACAAGGATGTAGAAAGATCATTAATGGTCTATAATTTGATACCCATAATTTCAAATGCCTTTCGAGATAGAGATATACTCTAGAGATCCTATTTCTGTGTCTTTAAAATACAATTACATACAAACTGATATTTCTATTTAACCAGATGGAGAACCACTAGTCAATAAAGGTGATCCCATTTATAGAGAACCTATGATATATACAGTTGTACTCAATGATGGTATACCTCTAATATATAAATAAATTCACATCAAAATAAGATACTAGTTAATTTATAATATAGTGGAATCTAGTATCATGGTATGATTTTAGATGGATTCCCAAACATGACATAAATCTATAAAAGGGTCCTAGAGTAGGATGTAACATCTTTTCAACTGTGTGAGAAGAGCCTAATCACCCATCATATTGACCATTGTGACTTCCTGAAATTCATTGGCTAGAAACTCACTTACTGCCCACCATTGGAAAGTATTTATATAGAGATATCTCATGTCACATATTTTGAAATTATTAAGGTTTTTTATTCAATTATGTATCCCCATTGGAAAATATCTGGGAAAGGATTCTGACGTGATGTGATGATTGTTCACCTATACCTAGCCGATCACAATAAAGTGATGGGCCCCTCACACATTTCATGTTGGAAAAAATAGTAATAACTCTTGTAAATGATATATATATTCAATGGAGAAGAGAATAAAATGGTTTATGTGAGAAAGAGAATACACTTTCCCAAAATATGTCTTCATGAATGTGAAATCATGATTCAAATGATACATTGGATTGAAACATTTATTTATTTGGTATCATTTGAATCAAAAACTATTATGAGAGAAAACATGAAATAGAACATTAAATAACATGAATATAAATTGAATCATTATATAATATTTCAATTTGTTATTTTAGAAAAATTATAAATGCTAATAGGTGTATAATAAGAAAATGCATCCCAGAAGGGAAATTTACATGAAAAACCCCCTGCCTTGGAATCCTACATAGTCGAACACACTCTAACCACTAAAAAATTGCTCATTATCACAATGAGTTTATAGATAATGATGGGATTGAGACACATTATTATTACTAGATTATTACAAATTTGTAAAATTACTTTATTAGAGGAAATGTGGATGAATTTATGATGGATTTATAGGATATATGTTGTTTTGAAGTGATTGAGGGGAGGTCCTCTTATAGGTAAAAATGAGATACTATAACATAGAAAATTAATTTAGATTAATGTTAATGATGTAAAGCCATGATATTTAGGTGAGGACATGTTGGTGATAAAATTAGGTTTGAACCGACAGCTATCAATATGTTATATTTAATGTCGTTATAGAATATTTATTATTAAAAATTCAAGATGCTTCAAGTTACCCTTTTTCCCCATTTATCTCATTTGATTATTCTTCCTGGTAATTATGTTTTTACTAAAAAAATTAGATGAATCATATTAAAATATTTTTAAATGATGTTTCAAAATTTTTCCAATTTAATTTAATTAAATTTCTAGTTATGATACATTAAATTATTACATTAAAACATAATATATATAGAATTTTTATAACAAATGAATTTTTAAGTATTACGTGTTCTTAGTAGTATTTCATATAAATTAATAATTATAGATAAGAAAAATATATTGTTTTTTATATGTAAACATTACATTAGAATAATAATTTAAAATAAACAAATTTTATATATTTAGATACAAATTATATAACAAACTATAAAAACAATTATTTGAAAAGAACCCCATTATCTTAATCATGGAAACAAAAGTGTACATGTGTAATTAATTTTGAAGATTAAAAATGAAATTAAAATTATTATGTAATTTTAATATACTGATTTCATGTGTGAAACCAATTTTATTATATTCAATTGTAAACAAGATACGAAATAATTTCACTATAATAAAACATATCATCATATTTTTTTAGAAAAACATATTTTGTAGATCAATGGAATTTAAACTTAATTATTTTCATTTAATAATATTTATATGAATGTAACTTTATTATATTCAATATATTTAATTAAATTTATTTATTTTATTAAAACAAAATACATTACACGTTGAAAAATACATTACATTTTAAATTTAATTTTAACCATTAAATGATTTTAACTTAATTTTTGATAAAATTGTAATCAATTTATAAGTAATTTTTCATTTTTAGATATATAAAAAGAACATATCATTTAGTTATACCAATGTGGTAAATTCAGCTTTTAAATAAAAACATATAACTTATAAAAAACCATTTCTAAAAAAATTATTTATATTTTATATTAGTATTCATTGTAGTTACATTATTATATACTAAATGTTATTTATTAAATTTAATAATCATTAATTTTTGTCAATAAATTTTATTGAAATCGTTTAATTTTTTTTTTCAAAAAAGATGCATATTTTATAAAAACAATTTCATTAAAGAAAAAATTATTTTGAATATTTTATTTGTATCCTTTAATATATTACTAATTTATTTATTTTATTTCCATTAAATTAAATATAATGAAAAATTATATTTTTGAATTATTAATTTACATTATGATTATTAAATACATTCCAAATGTTCAAAACATGTAAATTTTATTCTAGTATTTTACACGATGACTATATATAACATTATAATGGCTATATATGGGGTATATTATCCCCATCACATACTATAAATTCCTTATATAATAACTTCCCAAAAAAATTATCACTACCATTAATTTCATTTGGGGTTTCAAAACATACTTTATCATTTCATGATTTCTTCCTCTCATTATATGTTTATTTATAATAACGTTGATTCTAAAGTGGCATAAAAATATAGGGGATTTCAAAATTATAAAAATATCATCATTTTATATTTATATTCAATTTTTTATTTAAAAACTTCTAAGAGATGGAACTATCCATGGAATTTAATAATCCATGGTATATATATCATAGTTTTTCCTAAATATAATGTAATGTTACACTATTAATGGATAACGTTTTGTTACTTTTATCCATACCATATATGAATTATTTCATAATAAGTTTTAATTTTTTAAAATAACTTAAAAACTTATTTTATGATTACATACATGTAGTTTATGTAAATAAAATGTATCCCAAATCCTTTGGGGTTACATTCCACACCCACAAATAATTGTCATTCTAATAATTTTAAATGAATCTCACTAATAAATATTTTTTTTCATATCTAAGATAAAAACTTATCAAAATATAATTTTGATTGATATATTAACCATATTATCTAATTTAATATTAGTAAAGAATTCATTACAATTGAAAAATACCCCTCATAATAGGGTTTTAAGGCTCATGTAATGGAATTAATTCCCATTGGTTGTTCATAGATATCCTTACATCGATGGATTTTCATTGGTTAATTTAAGATCTGGAATGTGATTTATCTATTATATAAATTAATTTGTCTGTTATATAGAGAGAAACAATTAATTCCCAAAATCACGTCTAATATGGATGAATGGAGATAAATAATATATATTGGAAGAAAAATTCCACAAGCATCAATCATAGAATAGTTATATATTTGGGATAACTCAATCATATGAGTAGATGTGTTATAAAATAATTAAACATATTATTATTTATGTTTTTATCCAATGACCATTGAAACAATTATAGATATGATTTACTAGTTTAATCATGAATAAAATAGGAAAATTTTAGTTATTAGGACGATGTTTAGTGTACTTTTCACCACTTCAACATCAAAATCTACTAGAATGGTTGTGATTCCATAGGATTTAATTATTGCCATTTATTTTAAGGGTTTATAATGTCGGTCTTATCATTAACCATTATATTATTTCACAATTATACATATTATCTAAATTACTCATATTTAAAATAATGAAATTGAATTTGTATCTTAAGAATAAAATTATTTTCACCCATTATGTTAAATGAAATATTATTTTATTTAATAATAGTTTAGTTATATACATTTACATTTCCACACATAAAAAATCTTCCAGTTTAATAGAGTAACTTAACTTTGTTCTTCATCCCATGTTTTTGATATTTAGAATACTGGATCCAGATACCTCCATGAACTTTACCACCAAAACATCAATTAAACTCCATTTTTCTCTTATTTAAAATTTTTGGGCTACTAATAATGTTCATTTAGTTAACTTAGTTTGAGTTAGTTCTATCCATTTTATAAAACTAATAATGTTAGATTAAGTCTCAGGTAATAATAATTAGAGAAATTAATCATATTATAAAAAAAATCATTATATGACCAAAATAATGACATGCTAATTTCAACTTATTAATTCATTGGTTCATATTATATCACATTTGGTTTACCATTGGTCTTTAACAATTATATGATCATTATTCCAAAAACAATACAAAAAATAAGTAAACCCCACTATGATACAAATAGAATAACCCCAAACTCACTCACCCTTATTCCGTGATAAGAATAGAAACATTTCTTACTAGCATTAAAACTAAGTATTATAACCCGAACATAATATAACTACATTTAAATTTTTTTTTATAATTTAGAAATTCCATCTCATAAGTTTTTAAGTAATCCTACAATCACAGAGATTCATGTTTTAGTGATTAGCTACATATATGTCATATTATATTTTATTTCATCAACATCTCCAAGAATATTCCCTATATAATACAAAATTATAAACATAATTATGTACATAATTCCATATGAAATAATGAGAAATAAATGAATGAGTGAGATCAAATTATCATCAAGGGGAAATAACATTGATTAAAATCAATGATCAGAAGTTTTTATAATATAAGAATGTTGGAATAATATGTCAATATTTGAAAAAGTTATCATAATGTCTCACCAAGCCTATGGTCTATATATGTGTTCCCCCTTAACACTTTAAACATAGACTATAAAAAATGATTAAAAAATGAAGTCCTTTAGAAAATTCAGACAGTTGGTATAATAAAAAATCATGGTGAAATGATATAATTTAGGATAATAATACACAATAAAACTATGATAAAAATAGAAATCTTAACATAATGCTTTATTCATAAAACATGAGTCTTGGGAGTCTAAAACAATAAATAATTAGTATGTGAACATTACATAATAACAATACATGACATAATAATATGAAATGAACATCAGTTTAAAATAGGTTTCAAGATTTTCCACTGAGAAATTCGTTAAAAAATGGACTAGGTAACAACCTGCCAATAGTATAATAAGATTGGTCAAGCCATGTATACCTTTGGAGGTCTGGTCTAACCACTTTTGTACCTTTTAAATCTTATTCTTACAGCTTATTTCCATTTTTGTCATTGTTTAATGAACGGATGTACATTTTTAGGATTATTCTAACCACCAGTTTTCTTTTGTATGCTTGACCTAACCACCTGTTAAATTTGTTTTTCTTTGGACAACCGCCCATGTACATTTTTAGTCTTCAGTTAACCACATATCATAACGACACAATATTTTATCAATGGAAATTCCCCTCTTAGAGTGATTTCACAAGAAATCACATTAGAAAACCAAATTCCACATCATTCTTAATTTAGATAATAAATACTATATGAACATTTTATCGTAGAAATTAACTATTTTTTTTTCACATTTGTGATTTGAATTTCAAATATCTGACATACACCTTTGAGATCAATAAGTTATTTAGAGTTTGATATGATAAACATAATTTTTGGTGAATTCTAACATACAATTTTAAAAAGTAATATTAACCCAATGAATAGTAATATAATCTTTACGAATAATAAACTGTCCAAATGAATAATAACCTCACCCATGAATGTGTAAAAAAAATTAATCACCATTTAAAAAAGAGGGAATATTTTAAAAATTGATAATTCATTGTTGGTATTTTTATGAGTAATAAATAAATAATTTTATTTTTAAATTAATAAATTTATATAAAATAAAATTCATTTTTATAAAATTTATTCGTAAATAAATATGATTTTTTCCTATGATTTTAGGATCATTTAATGAGAAATCAGTTTATTTTTTATAGTATTATAAAATGAGTTTTAAATTTAAATTCTATATTTTCATGTAAAGCATGATTTTGTTAAAAAATTAAATTTCAAATATTTATAATATTATTTCGATAAAATGGAGTTAATTTTAAATCTATAGACCAAAAAATGGTTAGGGTGAATTATTGGAATTTTTTTGAAATATTTTATTTTTTGTGAATTGTAAAATTTGATAATTAATGAAATATGATAAATAAATGAATTTATACATCATGATTGAGTCAAGGATGATTTTAATGGACATTAGTTCGAACTCACCTGAAATAATTACTTTATTTATTCACAATAATCCTCACTATTTATTTTCTTTAGAAAAATAATAAAATAATGATTTAAATAACAAGAAAACACCCTTCACCTCCACTATTCATACCACCCTCACACCCTCTTCTACTCACACCACTCAATCTTTTAGATTACCTATATTTAGAAAAATACTGTTAACTTGTCCCTCCACAAAATCCATGAGCTCTTGGATTTATCATAAATCCAATCCTGGTGCCTTGAGGAGTATCTCAAGTGGAGTATTCCAGAGGCAAATCATCTCTCTTATTTCATTTAATTTCCTTTCTTCTTCAATTTATGTTCTTATTATTTCCTAACATCACTTAATCGGAAAGGCATGATAAATATAAAACATTAGATATAATGTAATTATATCATGTTAATAGAATATCTAACATTCAAATAATCAATTTCTCTCTTTCATCATAAAAATTAATTCATTTCATGTGATGTGTCAACTTGACAACATCATGGATGATGCAATTTTATTTTCCGTAAACATAATAGTATATTATATTAAGACCATTAAATGTTACAATAAATATTGAAAATATTATTTTATAACTCTATCTATGTACTGTAATTAAATTATTTTCATAAAATTGAATGATAAAAAAATTAGTTTTCAATGTTGGAAAAACAGCCAAAATTAACCTAAAACGTTCATCATTAACTTTTATCTAATGAATACTCCAAATGGTATATAATTAAAATCCGTAGAAATATAATTTAAAATTATGTAATATCATTAATATCTTATAATAACAATTATGGATGTTGATCCTCACTATAAATGAACTTCCACCATGAATTAAAAGTAAACCAATCATAGGAACCATGAAAATAAATTCTCCCTAGTGAGAAAATTAAAATTGTAAAATCATTGTAAGGCCCATTAAATCACATAATACCACCATAATTAATTATTCTATTTTATATAAGGTTCCTTATTTTCTATTAAATGAATCTAATGTGATTACACATGACATTAATGTCAAAGATGCTTTCAGACAAAAGGAAACGATAATTATTGTACCCAACTCTCTTTCATTGAGTTTTCCATCAATCACTTTATTTCTTGAATGGTTATTCTATATAAATCATTTATTCATCATTATCATACCTTTTATGGGATATAATTTTTTCTCCTTGTGTTTATGACAAACACATTTTTTTTGAAATGAACTATTCTTTCAATAAAAATACAGCTTTTACTTCTCAAGATTGTTTCCATCACTCAAGGTTGATAATTATCATATCAATTATTCAATTACCTATTTCATTTGGGAACCAAATTCTTACAAATTCTTTATTATTAAATGAAATTCATAACATTCCAGGGTTTGATATATGTTCTATGTGGTAGGCATGAAAATATAAATGTTGTGATATGACAGGTGCACCCAGAATTACTTAGCACAATGTAAAAGTTGTGATGTGATGGGTGTGGAAAGAATTATATAACGATATAATACATTGATTAATGTGAATAACCTCATGAGTAAAGTGAAATATTCACGAACATGATTCTAGTTTTGATGAAAACTATTTTTGGTAGTTGACCACTAAGACATGATTTTTCATTTTTCTGCATTTCCACAATCTAAGTATTTTTAATTATATATATCATAATTAGTAACATATTCCTATGTTATGATGATAGTTATTATGCTCATTCCATGTAATATTGTTTCATGTTCTTATCTATCTCTTACTGGGATTTTATCTCACCACCTTTTGATGTATATCCTATAGTGATAACCTGTACTAAGAATAATTCAAGGGCCATTAGGAAGTTATAGAAGAAAGAATTAAATTAATTTTTATATTTATGTTGAAAACTTTATATACAGTCCAAGTTTTTCAAAGACACTAATCCTTAAGATCCTATTTGGGTAATGGTTTATTTTTATCATTAAAATCATGTAATAGTAATGTTAGATATCGTATGGTCACTATAGTCAGCAGGAGAGGATAGTTTAGTTAATTTGGGAATTAACAATAGAGAACTAGAGTGAAAACAATATAATGATACTATGTATAAGAGAGAAACCATGATTTTTTTAGAAATTTTAAACATAGGAATCCCACAATATATTCCTTTATACATAAATTCACAATGGAATAAATTATTTATTCTTAAATTTCTCACCAATGTTTTGTTCTAACATTTTTTATTTTATAAAATGGTGGGATCCAGGAGAAACTGAGCCAAAAACCCATGCAAGGGACAATGTAGTGATTTCTTGAATTACATACCCAATGCTTTGGGAGGTGGAATTCAAAATATAAGGGTGATTATTACCTAGATATCTATGTTTACGAAAAATATCACGAATAATTAAGACCATCCTCCCTAACCTATGAGGGTTGAAATGGTCATTAAGTGTTTTATAAAGCAAAAACCGCCGACGTTTAGTGGATCTTATGATCCATTAGTTGCAGAAGAGTGGGCCAAATTGATGGAGAAGATCTTTTCTATGCCTCACTATTCTAAGATAGATAAGGTGACTCTATCCAATTATCATCTGGATAGAGAGGCTAACCAATGGATTATGTTGAATAAGAACAGCAAACTGAGGGACGACATTGAAGAGATTGACTAAAAAGACATAAGATAATATTAATTAATTAGAATTTCCCCAAAACTATTCATAAAAATAAAGAGAGATAATTTATAGAGTTGAACCAAAATGGAGAAGAATATTTCATAGCCTATTAAGAATATTTCATAAGGCATTCAAGTTACGCTTCTAGTTTTGTTATAAAAAATTATAGAAAAACTTTTATATTCTTTAATGGTTTAATACCACACATTCAAAAGGCTCCTTCAATATTATAAATTGGTATTTATGAAGATGTTGTTCGATGTGGTCTTAATGTGTATATGGAGCTTAGAGAATAGTCCCATGGCTATGGTGATAAGAAACTAAAGATGGAATTTCATGCTGGATGATCTAATAAGAAAGGCATAAAGAAAACTAAACCTCCCACATGTCAGAAATGTGGGATGAATCATTATGGGAAATGCCGCAAAGAGATGGGAAAAAACATCAAGTTTGGAGGTAAGGACACCAAGCTCATAAATTTAGAAAAGTCAAAAAAATCCAGGACAATGTGGTGTAAGAAAGGAGAGCACCACCGATGGTCCAATGTTATAACTATAGAGATCAAGTGCACTATGAAAGCCATTGCACTAAACCTCATGTCCTCGAGGGTAATCAACGTAATTATCCACAAAAACCAAAGGATAAAGGGAAGGTCTAAGAAATAACTACTATGGAATTGGAGTTAGAGAATGATGTCATAAAATTTATACATTATATTCACTCCATGATGGAAAATGACATATTTTATTCTAGTTCTATGCATTCCTTTATATCATGCTTTCTTTCTAGAACTATTGAAATGAAGCCCCATAGCCTTGATGTAGAGATATCTGTAAAAACACCAAGTGGTGAAATCATTGAAACTAAAGTGATGGAATCTTATCCTATAGGTGTATGTGGGAATATTCTTCCTACGAATCGTGGGATAATTCCCTTGGTATAATTCGATGCTATAATTGTGATGGATTGTCTCTCTTTATATAGAGTGTATATAAACTGTTGAGAAAAGTAAATATCATTTCATATTCCAAACCATCCAATGATCCTCTATAAATTCAAAGATGATCATGAATCTTCATTTTAAAATCCTTCTACGGTGTAGTTATTTATTCACTATGAAGAATCATACCATGGTCAAATGGTTGAGTTAAAGGAAAGTGTAAAACTAAATGAAATTCCCATCATAAGTGAATACAATGATGTACTTATTGATGAGTTACCTAGAGTCCCCCCATGATCATGAGGTAGAGATATAAATAGAACTCATACGTAGATATACTCTTGTCACATTGTGTCCATATAGGATGGCTGCAACCAAAATGGTGAATTTAAAGAATCATCTACAAGAGAATTTGGAAAAAGGGTTGATACACCCTAGTGCATCACCATGGGGTGCACCAGTGCTATTTGTTAAGAATAAGTATGGATCATTGAGGTGATGTATCGATTATGAAGAAATCAACAAGTTGAAAATAAAGAAAATGTATACTCTTCCAAGGATTGCAAACTTTTTTGATCAGTTGTGAGGATCATAGTGCTTCTATAAAGTGGATATCTATTCTGGATATCACTAGCTAAAAGTGATGAAGCAATACATTCAGAAGACTGTGTTCCATTCAAGGTATGGGAACTATGAGTTTTTTATTCCCTTTGGACTTACTAATTCCCTTTAAATCATAATGTTTTTTATGAATATAGTCTTTATACATTACCTCCATAAATTTATATTTGTTCTTATCAATGATATTCTCATCTACTCCAATTTTAAGGAGGAACATATAGAAAATCTATGAATTTTGTTTGTGACATTGAGGAATGAGAAGTTTTTAACTAGGTTTAGAATGTGTTACTTTTGGATGCATCATTTAACATTATTGGGGCATGTAATCAAAAGTGAGGGAATTTATATGGACCATTAAAAACATAGGTAATTGAGGAATTCCATGGACCCTATAGGGTCATAGAAATAAATATTTGTCTTAGATTAGAAGCGTACTATTTATGTTTTCATAGAATTTTCTCACAATTTTCAATCCTTCTAACTAATTTAATAATGAAAGGGGTAATGTAGGTCTTGACAGAATAATGTGAGGAATGATTTAAAGAGATAAGTAGAAGGCTTATTATTGTACATGTACTCACATTATTAAAAATTGTATAAATTTATGTGATATACATTTATTCTTATTAGAAAGGCATGGGATATGTACTCATGAAAAACATTATTGTGATTTACTAGGCCTCATGGATGTTTAATATGCATCGGAATAAATACCAAACAATGATGTGGAGATAACAATGGGGATTCTTCCCTTGAAAATTTGGTTCCACTAACTTTATGGTGAGAAGTGTGATGAATATACTGAAAAAAAGTGATAATAGTTTATATTAACACAATAGGATCTCAACATGCATCAATTTATATATATAAATCTAATCAAGGACTACTATTTCTCAATTTAGTATCATCCTTGGAAGGAAAACAATGTTGCTGAGGCTCTAAGAAGAAAAGGACCTCCTACTCATTCCATGTTGCAGATTTAGCAATTCCCTATTTTCATGAATATGAAATGGATGGATTTATAAATCATAATGGCATGGAATACCTCCTACCATTTCCAAATTATTTCCCACAAATCTATAAATGATAAGATTAAAGAGGCCCAAAGGGATGATTCATAGTGGAAGAAGAAGGTGAATGCAGTAATGGAAGGTAAGTTGTAAGAGTTACATATCGATTATAATCATTTAATTCGGTTTGGAATGAGGCTTTGTCTTCCAAACTCTGTAGAAACAAATAAGTGGTTTTTGAAAGACTCACATAAATAAACCTCCTCCATTCACCCAGGGAGCAGAAAGATGTATCGAGATCTCCAAGAGAAATATTGGTGGGAAAATATGAATTAGTATATTACAGAATATTCATCAAAGTTCCTAGTATGTAAACAAGGGAATGGTGAAAGAAAAAAGTCAAATGGGTGATTTGATTACTACACATACCAACATGAATGTGGGATAAAATTTCCATCAACATCCATGGAAATACGTAGGAAGATCTACTATATCAGTCATTGTGGACCGTCTTTCAAAGATAGATCGCATTATTTCAATTTGAGAGGAATTATCATTTGATCAATTTGGATGGATATATATCATATAATTGGTAAGGGTTCAGGATGTACCACTATCAATTTTATCAGATCAAGATCCAAGATTAACCATGTTGTTCTGAGTATGTGTAATGTGCTATACAATGTCATGTCTAGCATTATTAACATGAGGATGGCTATCCATATCCCTCACTCCATTTCCTTGGAACAACATGGGTTAATTAAATGTCACTCGATCTAGGAGGCCATCGCTCTGGCTCAAGAGATGCTCAGTGATATCAAATTCAAGACCGGAGGGTCTAACATGGTCATTAAACCTAACATGAGCAAGGCCTATGATTGAGTGGAATGGAGCTTCATTAATAGAGATCTCTCAGGTATGGGTCTCAACTCTCGGAATGGTGATCTCTTCTTCCGTTTCTTCAGCTCTTTGTGGTTATCTGTGTCCTTTATGGGAAAATCATACAGGTTCTTCAAGTCTACTCGTGGGCTCAGTCAAGGGGACCCAATCTCTCCATCTTCGTTCATTCTCATTCAGGACGTCCTGAGTCGCGTCATTCAGAGGAGCATTATCAATGGACGTATCCTTCCATATCATCATCGTCTGAAGGCCCTGAAAATCTCTCATCTTATGTTCACGGATGGTACCATCTTATTTATGAACACTAAGACTATGTCCATTCGTAGAATTAACAGAGTGCTTGATGATTATTGTTGATGGAGTGGTCAGTTGATCAACAAGGGTAAGAGTGTCTTCTATATCTCCAATAAGTGCTTCGCAGAGAGAGTGTAGGTTGTCAGCATCTTGATTTGCATTCAGAGGGGGGGTTTGCCATTAATTTACCTTGGTTCTCCCATATCGCCAGAAAGGCTTCGAATCTGTGACATTGACGACTTACGTATCAGGATCTCAGATAGGGTTCTGAACTGGAAACATAAATTCTTGCCTTTCGGTGGAAGGATCGCCCTGGTGAACAATGTGCTGCTGGCCTCTCCAATCTATGGTTTATCATCCAAAAAAGTCCCTAAGGGGGTGATCAAAGACATTGATTGGATCCTTTCCAATTTCCTTTGTGATCCGGTTTCGGAGGGCCAGAAACACTGGGTGGCGTGGGGTAAATTGGCGAGGACGGTGAGGGAGTATGGAAATAATGTGCACAACTTATAGGACACACTTTACTTAATGAATGTCCGGCTCTCTTGGAGTGTTCTGGAGTGTTATACTCTCTGGGGGACCACCATGCAAGTGTATGCCTCGGGCTTCAGGGGTTTTGTGGAGCGGAACAAAGTGTCCCTCTGGTCTTTGGTTGGCCCCATTGTTGAGAATCTTCGGCCCATCACATGGTGGATTGTTGGCAATGGATATCTCTCCTTCTGGCACCAAGATTGGAGTGGTGCTGTGCTGGGGTTTCCTGGATGTCCGATCACATACATTTCGTACAGGGATGCTAGTGTTTTCCCGGAGTTCATCAACTCGGTTCTGGATGAAAATCATCTTGAGTGTTTCAATCTTATTGAGCTTAATACAGAGAACGATAAATGTGTCTTCACTGCTTCCTCCATGGGTCGGTTATCCTAAAAGGACTTCCGCCATATTGCTTTTGAGCCAGGTCAGGCAGGGAGCTGGGATGAGGTCTTCTGGGTGAAGGACATTCCAACTAAGCTCAATTTTCTAACCTGGAGGATTCGAAACAGAGCACTTCTAATGGATGAGAATGTCAGGTGTTGCGGCATCCATCTTGAGGCTAAATGTGTTTTCTGTAACGTGCATAGAGAAGACAGCTCCTCACACATGTTCTTTGGCAGTGTTTGGGCGGGCGAGGTTTGGAGGGCTCCTGGCGAGTTCTCTGAAACCGTTTCTTTGAACAAGACCTTATCCTCCTTTCTTGTTAAGTGGTATCATGTCTCAGAGGGTGGGGGACCTGAGAGAGTTTCTCGTTCGGTTTTACTACATGTGGGGTGTTGGTGTCTTTGGAAGGAGAGGAAAAGAGAAAAGTATGAGGGTGTGGCTATCTCCGTTGCAGTTATTATTGTTTGGGAAAAAAATTGGCTACTGGACCTGTACAAGGTGGTGCGACATTAGAGGGAAGATCCTTCCTTTCACAGGTTTCATTACAGTTCCAGCGAGGACTGTACCTCTAGTAACAGGAAGGGCAGTTGGGTCTGCTGGCAAACTCCCTCGGTTGGCATGAAGTGCAATATAGATGGATCTTGTGTCCAAGGTTGCATTTGTAAAGGATGTGTGGTGAGGGATAGTAAAGGCTCGGTTTTCTTACCATTTTAAGCCACCCTGGGCCCTGGTTCTTCCCTTCAAGTAGAGGCACTGGCAATGCTTACGGGACTCAGACTTTGCACGCAACAAGGGTTGGAGGTATCCGAAATTGAAACAGACTTCTTAATTGTCTATAAATCCTCAGAGGAGAATGGTGATGTCCCATGGTCGATATGATATATCATAAGGAAATGTAAAAGAATTATTAAGAACATCATCCGAATTATTCACACCTTGAGAGAGGGAAACAAGGTTGCTGACTACTTGGCCTCGGTGGTCCTTAATGGCACGGAGAAGGTGTTTCTTCACTCTGCTGCATGTATTACTCCTAATGGTATTGACTTTATTAAAGGGGATGCATTAGTGCTGCATCATTTTAGGCACCAATATTTTCTTTTTTTGGGCGGGGTTAGGGGAGAGGAGGGGTTTACCTTAGTGATTCTCTTTTTTTGTCCCTATCCCTTTATAAAATTACATGATGATGATGATGATGATGATGATGATGATTAGAGCTTGTTATATGGTCTTAAATGGGTGATAGGACCAATATATGTATCTGGATCCGTTCTTTTACAACATTAGTATCCACTATAACATCCAAATGGATCCATATGAATCACTTTAATGGAAATCGTGAAGAACACCAACATGATGGGATGAATTGGGAGAAAAAAAGCTACTAGAACCTGAAATAGCCAATGAAATGGTTGAAAAGGTGAAAAAAAAATCAATTTCACATCAAGTCATCCAAATGTCATAAAAATAGTTAGGCATATAATCATCAACGAAACATTGAGTATAATGTTGGGGCCTCGGTATTCATCCAAATATATTAATTGAAGAAGGTCATGAGATTTGGGAAGAGTGGAAACCTAATCCCCTGGTACATCGGCCCGATCATGATTGTTGATTACGTAGGATTTTTTGCCTATCGACTAGCACATCAACCTAACATGTCTAAAGTACAAGATGTATTCCATGTATAACTCCAAAATTATGTATATACAAGATACTTCACATGTATTATCTTAGGAGGTGTGATAGTTTGAGAATGATCTTTCTTACAGGTACTAGCCAATGAAGATCTTGGATAATAGAGATATTCTTGTACGTAGTGGGACTACTCACATGGTCAATGTACATTGGATGAACAATATGTACGAAGAGGAAACATGGGAAATGGAGGAATTAATGAAGGAGAAGGACCTACACCTTTCTTCAAAATAGAATGTAAAATGAAATTTCGAGGCAAATATTTAATATTGGGGAAGAATGTAATGGCTTAATGTTTTAATTATTGGCATTCCCTTATTTCAGTTATGTATCATAAACTCACATTTTGAAACAAAATGACACATAAAAATTAAATGAACTAATAAATAATATGTGACTTTTATTGCCTTGCCGTTAAACATATTTTATCTACTCCAGTTATTTGAATTTTGATAATCTGACATACACCATTGCAAGCAGTATTATATTTAAAGTCTGATATGAAAAACATAATATTTTTTGTGAATAGTAACTTTCCCTTATGAATAGTAATTTTATTCTTATGAATAGTAATATGACCCTTATAAATAGTAAACTAGCCAAATGAATAGTATCCTCAGCCACGAAAGTATAGATTTAATTTAGGCACCATATTGAGGAGATGGACTTTTTTAAAAATTTAAGTGTTTGTATTTTTTGAGTACTAAACATTTAAATAAAATCATAAAATAATAAATTTAATTAAAATAAAATTCATTTTCATAAAATGTGCTATTAGATAAATATTTATTTATATGATATTAGGAGAATTTGATGATACCTCCATTAAATGTAGAATATATTATAAGATCAGTTTAAAATTATAAATCAGTTTTTTAAGTAGATTATTATTTTATTTAAAAAATAAAATTTCATATAATTAGAATTTTTTTTATAAAATTTGGTCTTCTTTTTAATTATAAAAATCAAAAAATTTAAAGGGTGAATTTTTTATATTTTCTAAAATAATTTAATTTTTTATGGATTGTAAAATTAGATAATTAACAAAATATAAAAAATAAATGAATTTATGCATAATGATTGAGTCATGTATCATGTAAATATCCATCAGTTCAAACTCAAATTCACTAATTACTTTATTTAGTTAGTATAATCCTCACTATTTCTTGTCTTCAGAAAAATTATAAACTAATGATGAAAATTATAAGAAAGAACACCTCTCCTCCAATATGAATACCACTCCTCACACCCTCTTATCCACACACCTCCCAAGATTTGAGGCTTGCCGATAATATTCTCAATAATATTCCATAGTACCTCCCCCACATCCATGAACTCCTAGTATAATCAATAATCTAATACTAGGTTCCTTGAGGAGGATCATAATAGTATAATTCAAGAGGTTAACCCTCTCTCTTTTCTTTAAATATCTGTTCAATTTCAATTTCTTTTCGTATTATTTATTCACCTACCTTCATACAAATTGAATGATAAATACATTACAATAATTATACTATGATTGTGTATGTTTAATTAAATATTCAAAATTAAAATCCTCCCCCTCTTTATTTGATTTAAAAAATGTAATTGAGGCATGTGATGTGTTAATTTACTAACATCACGTGTGACACACTTTATTTTTCTACAAAAATCTTCAAGATTGTTAATAATACAACATAATGGTTAAAAATAGATATTATCTTTTATTTTTTAACCCTTTTTATGTTCTGGAAATAATTTATATTATTAATACTAAATGATAAAACAAAACAAGTTCGTAGAGTTTTAAAACCCATAAAAAATAACCTAAAATGATTATCATTTACATTTATCTAATGAATCATCCTCCTAGTATATAAGAAAATCCTTTTTAAGATAATTTAAAATTATTTAATATCATTAATAACATATGATATCAATTGTGGATGTTTATCCTCATTATAAATGAAATTCCATTCATGAATACAAAGTGAACTAATCTAGGAAACCATGAAAATGAATGCTTCAAAATGATGAAATTAAACCCCATAACTCATACTGAGGCTCATTAATATAAATAATAAAACCATAATGAGTCATATTAACTTATAAATGGTTATTTAACTATTAATTAATGTATATAATGTGATTATATTGGATATTAGCGTAATGGAATCTTTCAGACAAAATGAAAGGGGAATTAATGAACCCAGATCCCTTTCATTGAGATGTACCTTTTTCACTCCATTTGTAGTATGGATATTTATTAAAATCATTTATTCATCATCATATTACATTTATAGGATATAAATTTTTTCTAATTGAGTTTATAATAGATACATTGTTTTTCAGAATAACTCTTCTTTATAAAATAGTTTTTATCTACCAGGATTGTTTCCATCAGTCCAGGTTGATGATTATTATACCATGTAAGCTATTAACTATTTCATATGGGAAAAATATTTTATGAATATATGATTAAGAAATAAAACCCATTCCTTTACATGGGTTACTATACATTTAATATATATGTCATTTCTATGTGGTATGCATGATAAAGGAAATGTTGTGATGTGATGGTGGCACCTAAAATTTTGTAGATCAATGTAAATGATAAGATGTGATGGGTGAACATAGAATTATATAGTGCTCCAATAATTTTTATAATGTGAATAACCTCATGAATAAAGTGAAATATAAATGAAAATGATTCTATCTTTGTTCATTACAACATGTTTTAGTTGACCAGTATGACACGATGTTTCATTTTTATGCATTGTAATTTTACAAGTCTTTTCTTAATGCTTCCTATGATGAATATGGCATTCTAATTATGTTATTATGATAATGATTATGCTAACACCATGTTATATTATTTCATGTTATTATCTTTTCTCTTACTAGTATTTTATCAAACCCTTTTTTTATGTATATCATCAGGTCAGTACTTGTGCTCAGGAGAATTCAAGGGAAATTAAGAATCAAGAGAAGAAAGAATTAAAGAATTGTTTATATTTATGTAGTTAAAGCTATGTATAATCCTTGTTTCCCTAATACACTAATCCTTTAAATCATATTTTTTAATGATTTTATTTTATTTATCTTTAATATTATGTGATAGTAATATATGGAAAAGCAGGGTCACTATACTCATGAACCTTTATAGTCTCGATTTAACAACTAGTGTAACATTTAAGCCATTAGTTAGTCACCCATGTACCATTTGTAGATATGGTTACCCACGTGCATACCATTATAGGTTTTTGATATCCAAATATGTATATTTAGCCTTAGGATTACTACATTTTTACTTTTTTAGACATGTACTTACAACTCATGTAAATTTTTAGGCTAGGTATAAGCCCTTTTGTATATTTTAGGATTTGGATAACCACAATTGTACAGAAATACTAGTTTTATTTGATATAAAACATTAACTAATTAAATATAGGGTAATAATGGAATTACACATCATAAAATGATAAACTATATATATGTGATCCACAATTAAAAGAAAAAATTAATAATTCAATCATAACATAATTAAACCATGACAAATAAATGGGTTGCAGAAAGAAATCCAAAAAATAAAATCACCACTCATTAATAGGATGAATATAGAGTATTATAATCTAATAATATCCCTAGATAAACTTAAGAATACATTAAAAGTTGTTTATATAGATGAAAAAACATTATATACCCATCTGTAAAATCTACATGACAAAATTAATGTGCCATTCATTAATTCTTATAACAATTTTGGAAAATAAAAGATTTTATTATGAAAGGTGGATATTTATTTTTTCAATACCCAAGTATTAATGGGAAGAATATTTTATAAATATAATTAATGTTTGTGGTGAAGAGATGTAGTCACATGGAAAGTGTCCGAAATGATTATTCTTTTAAAACATTTAGAAATAAATTTACAAGTATCTTATAAAAATACTTTACATGAAGATGATTAGATGAATTTTTTAATAATTCCGTAAAAATAGATATATCATTATAGAATGTTAATATAAATAAGGTAAATAATGTAAAAAATGTACTGTAAGATATAAAATATATACAATTAGGAGAAAATTACCATAAATATTTTAATTATTTTTTATGAATTCCAAAATAGGAAAATGAACATAAATATTTGTTTTAAAAAGTGTTTCAGAAAAAGTGTGAAGATCATAAAAGATAAATAAAATTTTTATTTCACCATTAGATAAATAAAATTGGAAATAAAGAATATGGAAATAGAGGATAACAATTCTTGAGTAAAAATATGAGATAAGGTCAAGTCTATTTACAAAACCTCATTTCTATTAGTTTGTGAACCAAATGGATATGAGATGGTTTTATGACATTTAAATTTTAAAAATAGTTAATTTAAAAGAAAATAGATGGGGTTTAAGAGATAAATAACAAAAAACTCCCAAACTAGATCTTAGATGTGAAAAATACTTATTTATAAGTGTTGTTCGAAAGAATCCCATATCGGTTTAAAGAAGTGAAATTGAGATTAACAAACCCTTACCTTTGATTGTTTGTTAGTTGGACACTCTATAACCTATTTGATGAAATCAGTCCTTGTCATAATATATTCTCTTATAATGATGGGATTGGGAATTTTTCTTGTGACTATAGGATTAAAAAAATGGTATAATATTATAATAGAGGGTATATTTTTAATTATTTATGAGGGATTCAAATGGGAAGAGTGGTTTGGAAGGGGTATAGAAGAGATTCCTTTATAGGTGAAAATGATAAGCATTTCCTTTTAAACATAAGTATGGTAATGGGTAAATATATATTAAAAGTAGCATTTGGTGAGTAAGTGCTTTTTAAATATTTATCATTGAATTACACACCTAAAAATGACTTATAAAAAGATATTTTTTCCATTCTTAATTTTTAAAATTTTAATCCACTTCACATTATCACTTTATTCATTTTTTAATTACATATTGTGGTAAATAATTTTTACTAAAGAATATAAGATAATCCTTATTTCCTAATTTTTATGGTTTGCTTTTAAACAATGACTAAATTTAATAGAATTCAATTTCTAAATATGAGAAATTTAACTTTTATATCGAACTGTAAGATTTGTAGAAAAAAAAATTTATACAAAAATGATTTCATAAAGATTAGCTATTATTAAAATTATTTTATATTAACTTTAAATTTTAAGGAATGCTAATTTCTTTGTTTATATATTTAACCCTATCATTATATTATTCATTTTACAATATATCAATGTAATTTTTTAAAAAAATTACATAACACATATTAAAAAAATAATTTTTTAATAACTCCATTACTTTTAAAGTTATGAAAATATATTGTTTGGAAGTTATTATTTTATTATATAAAAGAATTGAAAATTATACATAAATTTAATATTAAAAATTTAAAAATTAAATATATTTTATTGGGTTCGATTTGTAGAAGTGATTAAGAATTTATTTTAAAATAAGAAGTCAATTTAAAAAAAATTTAGGACATATATTTAAAGAATAAAAATGTACTATTCTTATTCCATTCTATTTTATATATAGTATAATATTTTTAAATTATTATATTATAAATAAATATAATTAAAATCATTATTTAATTATGACTAATTTAAATTATTTAGATAATAATACCTCACAATTACAAATAATTTTTTAATTTTTTTTCTTTTAACATTAAATAATTCTGTTAAACATTATAAAAAAATTGAATACAAATTTATCAATGATTATTAATATTTACATATTTTTAAATCCAAAATTTTCATATAATATTTTAAATGTGATAAATTTAACTTTTAAAGAACAACATGAAGTCTCTAATAAATTATGTTTTTTAAATTAATCATATTTGTTTATCATTAAAATTAATATCCATTATAGTTACTTAATTATTTCACATTTTCAAATTATTTAATTTATTATTCATTCATTTTTAACAATATTTTTTTTGAAATAAATAGTTAATAGTAATATATTTAATTAAAGTATAGATTTTACACAAAACAAATTCATTAAAAAAAAGTTTATTTAATAAGTTAATTAATATCCATTAATTATATTTAAAAATAATTTATATTATTTAATTAAAATTATTTTTATTGAAAATTTATATTTTTGAATCTAAATAAACTTTATCTATATTATGTATATACATATAATTCTTAAATGATAATATTCTTACAAATAATATACCAAAAAACTATGTACCACTTTACTATGACTATATAATGCATATAGTAACCACATTAAATCATATAAATTCATTCATCTCTAATTCCTCACAATAACATTTCATTATTTTAATTACATTTTCGGTTTCACAACATGGTTTTCCATTTCAAGATATCATTTTCTCATTTTATTATAATCTCAACTAATATTGAATATGATGAGTGAAGATGATCAAGAGGGTTTCATATTTTAAAAAACATATTATTTATATTTATTACTGACCGTTAATTTATTCAGCTTTAATAGACATAAATGTACATGATATTTAATAATCTATGATATGTAATTATTAGTTTTACTTACTTTTGGTATAATGGTCTACTATAAAATTAATAATTTGTTAATATTTATATTCATATCATTTATGAATAATTTCCTAATCAATTAAAATTATTTTCAATGAATATAAAAGCGTATTTTATAATTATAGACATATAGATTAAGAAATGAAATCTTTTCAAAAAACATTTGGTGTTAATGCATGGACATAACCACAATGATTTAGATGTTTAGGTCTTGTATATAAAGTTTATTATTTCAGATTTATTTCTTTGTCAAATGAATTTTTTTGTGATTTATTTGCAGTTAGTTAGGGTTTTTTTAAAGTACATTGTTATGAAGCTCATGAAATTATTGATTTATTTTTAATATTTTCACATTTAATATATTCATAATTATGTTACCAAATTTGGTTTAATAAATTATTTTAATGGTCAATGTGTTTGGAGTAAAATGAAATTTTCTAGTTTTAGAGATTTGGTTTTCAATGTAAGTAGTTTTATAGAAAAATTATTCTATTAAAATTTTTAATGTATCATCCAAAATAATTTTAATGTTTCAATTTTTTTCATTAAATGGTTGTTTTTCATGTAAATGTTTGGTTTATGAATTCTTTTTATGTATTTATACCAGGTTCTGGGTTCCAAAAATATTTTTATAAGTTCTCTATTTAAATAATAAACAACAGACATTTCATTCTATTTTAATTTTAATGGAACATTTGAAACATTTTATTTTTTTTATTATTAAACACTATATTCCACATTTTATATGTTTTTATAGAAATTTTCCCCTTTTATGGGACGTGATTATTATTTAATTCTTATATTATGTTAAAAAGGGATTCTTTAGTGTGAGCGTGTTGGGGTTGAGATGATAATTATTAGTAACTCTATTATTGTATGCGATTATAATTTATTTAATATTTTCCCACATACAGAATGGTTGATATAATTTAAATCCTATGAAACTATGTATCTATAGGGTGATCATAATAGTAGTCTAAACATAAAACATATTGGTGCCTCGATTTAGATTGTGCTCTATCTAGTTGGTTATTTCTCATGCTAGTTGAGTGATCTCAGGATATATTATGTGGCATGTGGGAGACGAGCACACACGAGATGAATTATACAGACCAAATTTTCTAATTATGCTAACGGGATGTAAGAAACATTCTCTTAATATTTTTTTTGTTTTAATATCCCATGTAAAGTATTATATTACATGAGTCCAAAGGAGCTTCCCATGATAACTAGTTCTTATTAAAGATTATTATAGTGGATTCCATTCTAATATTATTTGTATTCCCCATATTTCTATGTTATTTTATGGAACCAATACTTGTTTTTAATATTTATTATGCTCCATTGATACCATGGTTAGTGGTTTGTTTATATTTATTTTGGGTATTGGGTTGGAATTAATTTCAAATTTATTGACCAGTTGGTTTGTAAATTGTGGTTTAAACTAAAAGGGAGATTCTTATTACATTTTGGGGATAAAGAAATATTTTTTTATAAGGGGAAAAGAAAATACATAGCTTTATTTCATTTATTAAAATAACCACTATTATTGGTCATATTTTATTATCTAATATCTAGTTTTAATCTTTGAATTATGTAAAAGTGTTGATGTTTGGCAGAATTTGGTAAAAAAATGTGATTAATTTTATATATAACTTTTTATATGGATGACACAACATCAATTATATTTTGACATTATATTTACTAAATGTTTAATATAACTAATTCCATTCACTCTTCAGTGATCTCCTACTTGTCCTATTTAGTCAAAACACTTTATACACAATAGTGTGTGTGACTGTGATTCACTCATGGTTTATATAGGATACACTTTTTAACATTTATTCAAATGTATATATTTTTATAGTAATGGATGTGTTGTTGTGGTCAGTGGATCTGTGTCACATATGTATATTCGAGCGATGGATTGAGTTTCCATTTGAATTTGGTTACTTTTTTTGGCTTGGAGTTGTTATGTATTAGAAATAAAATAACAATTTTTGTATCTGTTTTTTGACAGAAAAATTGTTCAATATATGGGTTGATAATTATTTATATCTTTATATATTGTATATACATGTGTCCATTGTCTGGATAATTCATATTAAATTCTTTTTCAGTTCTTCAACATATTTATATTAATTTATTAGGGTGATCTAATTCCAAATTTTGAATCCTCAATTCCTAAAAACTACTTTCCATGCTACAGGGAATCATAATGATCTTCAGGGGTAGAGGAAAGCTAATATGGGAAAGCTGGTAGGTAAATTTTTGGTATTTTGTAAAAAAGTACATGGATCATGCTTATGCAGTTGAAATAATCCAGGACCTAGTAGGAATAGTCATTACATTGATATGAAATTATGTTTTTTGATAGAATGATCCTTATATGAGTTGGAATAATCCTTAAAAAAGAAAATTTTTTTAATAAATTGAATTTATCATTATGAAGAGAATATTTATACTTACATATAACATGCATTATCCATTTTCACTGGTGAACAACTCAATAAGATACATTACTATATCTAGAAGTTATGTTTATGTAGGTATAAACATTTTGAAATTAAGGAAGAAATGAAATTTATAATATCCTCTATAGTAGATCAAATTTTGTACCAAATATATCATAACTACTAATGAGAATTAACCTAAAAACAAAAATCCATTTTATGTAACTTTGAATTTGATATATGGAATAGAAAAAAATCCAAAAAAATAGATATATATAATTATAAATCTACTTAAAAAAATTATCTTCTAGCTAATTTAAATATCCTAGAAGAAAATATAATCCTATACAATCTACCAATGTATTCAACTACATCTATATATTAAATTTTTTCAATACTATGGTGCATAGAATGTTATTTTCCGAATCCCAATAAGTCATATGGTATTTACTATTCATGAGGGGTTTTGTTTACAATCCATATGTATTCTCTATAAAAATTTCATAGGTTTTATTATTAAGAGGGTTTAGTTATATATTTTTAAAATTTTGGTCTTATAGTGTTGGAGGCTATGGGTGGTTTGTGGAGCCCATTTCAATCTGAATCCTTTCTCCTCCTTCCCAAAATTATTCCCTATGTTGTGGGGGTAGTTTTAGGTGTGTGTCAATTTAGATCTAAGTTAAGATAATTTGGTTTTACATTGATTCTTATTTCTATTTGATCATACCTGATTTTTTATAAATTAAAATAGTTAATGTGAATTTATTTCCATAGTATCATGGTGGAAATCATTTGATAAGATGATGAGTTTTCTTTGTGTTGAAAAAGAATATCCACAGAGGATGACTACATATTTTTTCTCATTATTTCATTATAAGAACCTCACCCAGTGAGTTTTTTCATTGGTTTTTTATTAAGATATATTTAAGTAGATATTGTTTGGGGTAATTAAATTGAGATATTAAAATGGATTAGTTTTAGGTTCTTCTAGGAGAGTATTTCACCCTATTCTTGATGGTTTAAGTGAGCCATTATATTTGAGTCACATGTAGCCAATTATAACTATTTCACATAATTATGTTAATTAAATTGAATTTTTTATAATAAAATTTTTTGGTATTTTTTTAAAAAACTATTATTTTAATGAAATAATATTCCTTAAATAATGTTTTTCCTTTGATAGCTCGTATTACACATAATATAGTGTTTAGAACAATAGTGTGACAATAGAAAATTACATTATGTATATTATCGGTTATCCATTAAATCGATGGGAATGAATAGTAATAAAAAAATTATGAATTATATATGGATTACACATTTATAAAATAAATTAAATAGTTATGTAATTATTATAATTAAAAATAAAGAAAATATTTTAAAATCAAAGTGAGGTTTTTATGAAAAATTAATTTTATGCATGAAATATATTTTTATATTAATAAATGAACGTAATAAATATTGGTAAAATATTTTAATGAAATATATTATTTTATTAATTTTTTGTTTTAGAAATCACGAAATTTTTTTTCTAGGAAGAGGATAGAGAAAATCTAGTTTTATTCTTAAAAATTTATTTTTTTCGAAAAATAATTTTTTTTACATTTTTTTGTGCATACATTAATACTAACATATTCTATTTTAATATATTTAATTCGATAAAATTAACTTTATATTTCGAATCATGAGGAATAAATTTGGTAATATGACCCTTTTATTTTGTTCAATATGAATATTAAAAGTGGTAAAATATATCACCTTTGAAAATGTTAAATATTTTTAATCTAAGTTATAAGTATGTTATAAGGGATTAATTTCTCATCGAAATTGTTATTAGATAAATGATATTCTAAACTTATCCGAATAGGATTTAAATTGAACTATTTAATGGAAACATGATCATGAAAATGAATTATATATTCTATAATTCACAGTATGTTACATTGTGTCATTCATTTAGTTTTAAATACATTTTTGTTATTCACATATGGTATAATACTAGTTATAAATGAATATTGATAGATACATTGAGATTAATGAAATTAATTTCATGATATAAATTTATTTTTCGTTTTTATTAATTATATAATGACCATAAATTCTTATGGAACACTGATGGAATATTTCTCCTATTAATTAAAAAAAGGAATATAAAATTATTAAAAGTAGTATTATTTGAGGGATTTAATGTGTGATACAAATTTATTTGAGTAATATGAAATATTTTTGTTATTTAAATGATTTTTTTTAATAATACATTTTATTTAAATAATTTATAAAAAATTTAGGAAATAGCGATAAAAATTACATTAAATATATTCTATTAAAAATATTTATTAAAATATTTCAAATTAATTAAAATATTGAAATTGGAAATATCAAATAACCTATAGAATACAATTCCACCCCTATTCATATATGGTACATTTTTATCCATTTTTATTAATAATGGATTTAATTTATTTTAGTATTTTATGAAATTTCTAGTATGTCCATCAATTCCTTTTTAAAAGGTAATCCTTTAATTCTCATCATAACACCACATTGAGCCATATTTCATGACCATACCATGAAGAAATAAAGTCTCAATTGTATTAGATGCATTATTGTGGTTCCAATATTACTAAAATACTAACCATAAATCCATTGGGAGGATATCTAAAGGAGTTGTTTCAAAGTACCTGAAATAGACTTAACTGGTCAGTTTAATTTTTATTCTACTTTTAGATCTCCAAAATTTGTTTTATTATTAATACAATAATAACATTATTTTCCATAATATTAAAAATTTATATTTTTTTATTATTTTAAAATTGCATTAATTCAACGTCATCCCATCAAATAATAAGTGAATCCATCGCTTGGACATATGTACTGCTTACATTTTTCTCATAGCGATGCAATTAATTTTCAATCACATCATTCATAGACGGTTGTACTGATAGGTTTAATATTTATGTATGATGTTAATGTTTTAGTTATTATATAAGATTTATTTTATCGTATCTACCATCTGACATTCCAAACTGTTGTAATATGATATTGCCATTCATGCGTATGTGTAGATTATTATCTCTATGAAATGTTGTGATTTTGTTTCTCTTTATATTTCAGTTATATAGAAATATAGATATATATGATTAATATATATGATTTTTGTGATATAATTTTTATTTAAAAAATTTATATTATTATTTACATTTATGTTTTCCCATTATTCATAAAAAATGAAGCATTATTCATGTTTATATACACCATATAATCTATATCAATGGTTTAATTCATTTTCCATCTATGTATTTTTATATGAATCTAAAAATATATATAATTAATGTATATAAAATAATAATAACTTACATGTTTTTGATATAATATTATAATAAATTCATATTTATTATAAATGACTTTAGTGATCTAACAATAGATATTGAACTCGTGTTAAGGGATTTTCATATCTAATTAATTTCCATTAGAAAAATTACATATTCCCTACTTGTTTATTTTTTGTTGTATTTATTACCCAAGAATGTGTTTTATGATACATATTATGAAATTTATTTCTATTTACATATTCATATAAGGTTATTTCTTTTATGGTTCTTATTATTATAAGGATACCAAAGGGTTAATGGTTTATTTCATATTATCATCAACATTAAAGATTTTGTTTCTTCTTATATATTCATTAGGGAACACCTTTCATCCATATCCATGTTTTATAAAAATGTTTTCATATGTTTTTAATATTCCCCTGTGTTTTTTAAAGTCATTTTTAACAATGTTTTACATTTTAGAAAATGGTTTGAAAAGAATCATATTTTCTTTTTCTAATGGAGGAAATTTTTGAATAATTCCACAAAAATATGGGATGAATGTTTTTAACTCTTATTATATGAAGATAATTTCCCATCTTCTTGAATAATATGGTATTTTATTCTCCCATAATAATGTTACATGTTTATTTTTAAAGAAAATATTTTCATCCAAATGCGCACAGTTTTTTTAATTATTTATTTAAAAATAGAAACGATATTTTTCAAAATAAATATTCCATGTGATATATAAAAATCAATTTCCAACTATGATTAAATCCTTTTATGTTAACTATACTCTACTAGGGATATTATTCAATGATTAAATTTTTATTATTTCATTGAAGGATTAATGTTTTTGATGACATGATGTAAATAAAACACATTTTTTATCCATGGGTTATGTGAGGATAAAACGATAATGAATACATTTTATTTTAATTAGGCATGATATAAGGAATGTCGTATAATATTTTGACACACAAATATATTGTTTTAATTATTTTAATGATGTTATTTTATAAACAATCATGCTAGATACATTAAAACCAAGGAAGAGTGTTACATTATAACCAAGTGCAATAGTCATATTATAACAAAGGACAACAGTTACAATATAACCGAGGATTGTCGGTACCTATGTCCCCCTCTAATGAATTGGGTAACGACTGATATATCATGAGAAAAATAGGACTCTAATTGAGACTGGACCCAGTTCACTAAGGGTAATTTTACAATGTGATAGACTTGGGAGTGAACCATGACTAATATGACTTTTTTGGAAGTGAACCCATTCAAGTATGATAGTTTTGGAAATTATCCTTGAATACTAAGGAAATTATTTTTATATTTCTTCTCATACCAAAAAAATCATGTTTTATGAAATTTTTTCCCTCATGGATCTATTCAGTTGACTCATTTATGATTCATGTCTAATGAGATTAGAATCATTATCTGATGATTCAATATTATGATATTTGATATGTAAGTCATGATTTTGATATGTTTATTTCAATAATTTTACAAAATTATTATCATGTTGTGTTTATGTGGTTATTATTATCAAATTTTTTACCCTTAATGTGAATATGTGCATAACATTTATTTTGTTTCATTCTGTAATGATACAATGAAAGGTATTATGTTTGATTTTCATATGAAGGGTGTTTATTATGATGAACTGTGTGGGAGATTATGTAGATATTTTATGAACTAGTTGTTTATTTTTACATATTATAAAAGAAACTATACCTATATTATTTTATAATGGATCATTATGTAATGTAATTAATATTCAAATTTGTAGAAGTAATATGTATATACAATGATTATGGAAAATTATAGTTGGTATTGTAGAAATGTTTTTTTAATTGTTGGAATATTTGATAAGAAATATTTTGTAAAAATCATTAGGATAAGTCTATGTATAGGATAAATTCTGAATGAATAGATCATGAATGGAATATGATAAACCTACGGTGGCATAGAAGAATCTTTCACAATGTAGAGATCCTAGAAACGAATTTTGATATGATTTTTTCGTTTCTCACCATGATTATTGTTACTAAAACTATGATTTTTAGTTATAGTTTTTAGATAGATCCCAATGGAAGTACATAAATTCTGAAATTGATTGAAAATGAAATGGTTTACCTCTTGAGAAACTGAATGTTATGAGAGCTAGAATGACAATATCAATACTATGATCTCAGAAAATTCTTACACTATGAAACATGTTGATATTCTAAATGAGAAAATAAGGTAAGAACACATTATATATTCTTTTGGGAATCAATTTTCATTTTCATATATAGAGTCCATAGATATAGTAATCATGGAGAAATGGATATATACCATTGAAAATATATTTTATATTCACTACTATTTGAAAAATGAGAATATTGTTTCAAATACCTATAATTTGGATGATGAAGTAGATCATTGGGGGACACATATTACAAAAATTAAAGAAAAATAGTAATTTGAATATATAGAGTGGGACAAATTTGAATTCTTATTTTTCAACAATATAATTACTCATATTCTTCGTATAAAAATGGTGAAATAATTCTTTGATTTAGAGAAGAAAGATGATGAATCTTTTGGTACATATATTTAAATTCCAAAATACATGTGAAGTACACTTATTGTGTTATCATCTATCTTGAATGTAAGGTTAATTGATTCATCAATGCATTAAAACCAAGACTCCAATGTGTGATATCTATAAGGGAATTAAATAGAAATGAATAAATTTTTTTAATGTGATATCATGGAGGTTATGGATATTATTGTTACACAATAATTTCAATGTTTTGATAGGTAATGAAAAATTTAATTCAAATTAATTTATAAAAACCATAGAGAGAAGAATATTATATTTTAGATATGATAAAAGTGTTGAAGGAATCTTAGTGTAAAATTCATTAAATAAACTAAACAATGTTTCTAGTTTGTAATGTATATTTTCTAAGAAATCAAATAAATATGTGATTGAAATAAGTTATATAAAAATGAAAATAGTGAGATATCTATATAAAATGAACCACAGACACTCCATTATTTTAAAATCATGGAGTGTGAGAATTGTGATAACTAGTTCTCAAATTCAATGTTTAATGATGTTTATTAATGTTAACAAACATTTATTCCTATTGAAAAAGGGGAATCTAATGTAATAATTTTTTCAGATGAGGGGTATGATAATATCATAGTGACATGTACAACTATCATCCACTCAGGGACTAAAATGTATAATTTGATTATGGATCTAGCCACTTGATTTTATCTATGAATTTTATAAGGGTATGTTATTACCATTAAAAAATTGAATTTAGTGATGTTTTTAGCAATTTGTTTTTTGAAAAATATGACTAATATAAAGAATTTTAAAAGATGGATAATTTTATTTTTTATCCATGTTTGTGAAAAATGTGTCCAATTTATTGATTTTCTTGAACAATGTGACTAATTTAAAGTCATTTTTCAAATAAATTGTGAATTTATCCATGTTTAAAATCTTTGGTAAATTTTGAATGCTTTGAATAATCACTACATTTAAAAATGACATGTATTCTAGAAAAAAAGGTTATTTTTAAAATTAGAATCACTTTTAAGAAAAAATTAATAATTCAGTATTTTTTTGAAAAAACTAAATTTATAAATAACAATGCTTTTAAAAAAAACATGACTTACTAAGGGATGTATTTATGAAAATATGACAAATTTTAAATTTAGCATCGTTTTTAGGAAATTATGGCCATTTTAGTGATTTTGCTTACCAATTTTTTTCAAATATGGGTAATTATATATAAGTATAATTTTATTAATTCATACACACATAGACACAAACATGTATATATATATATATAATTTTATAATTAAATATTCTTATACGAATATAAATTTATAAATATTTATAAATTCATTATCATATTTTTTGATATCGGAATATATACATAAGAATCTCACATGGTGTTTCTTTGTTGTATTAGCATGATGTAAATATATATTTGTATTTATATATATACACAAACACACATATATAAAAATGTATTTATATATAAGAACACCTATGTTTTAAATTTATCCACTTTCTAAATAAAATGTGGCTACCTTATTTAAATTCATACAATAGTTTTAAGTCATCGATAACTATATATAAATATTTATATATATATATTTATAATTTTTTAAATTTAAATGTGTATATAAAAAAGTAATTATATATATATATATATTTATGTTGATTTACAAATATATTGACATATATTTCAATATCCCAATATATATAAAATTATACACATACACATATATATATATATATAAACATATATAATTATATATATATATACATATATATCTAAATATCTATTTGTGTGTCTGTAAACACACAAACACATATATATATAAAGACACAAAAAATCATACACACATGCACATATATATAAACTGATATATATATATATATATATATTAACATATTAGTTTTATATTAACAGTGCTTGTAACCCATCCCAAATCCGAAAACCAATGTTGGAGAGGTATCAATGGGTGATTCAGTTTTGTAATTCCATATACCGGTAATAGATTATATATATATATATATATTATTTAATATAGAGATATATCGGTATATGTATAAATATTGGATAGTATATTTTTATACCGAAAAACAATTTAGGTGAGTTGGTCCAGTTTCAAAATGATTTTTGGTCAGTCATACAATTGATTACATGTGGGGGAGCTTGGGTTGGGTTAGGGGAGAAGGTGACTTCGATTTTATGTTATTGTTTTTTGGTGGGTTTCATATTTCCAAGGATAAATGGTCAAAATTACAGGGTTATGTAGTATGACAAGGCCCGGAGGGAGGTGCATCCATTGGGCCTAAAAATGATTTTTGTTTTTAAGAAATAAATAAATATCCAAAATTTCAAAAAACAACCACATTTATATGTTCCACACTACAAAAAATCTACTTTTGCAACAATTTCATTCATTAGTAATGTTTCTTAAAAAATGTATTTTAGCAACATATATCCCAGATCACATGCTAAGGAAGGGATTTTATATTTGATATTCCAAACCCACCAAATTTTTTTTTCAATTTCATGAAAAATATAATATTCTTGTAGAAATTTATTCTATTGTGTGGGTCATGATTTTTTTTCAGAATGGACATTTTTCTTAGATGGTAGGGGGGAATGCGAAAAAAAATGATATTCCAATTTTGTGGTATTTTATTGATATTTTTCAGAATATATGTCTAGTATTAAATCTATTTTCATAGTTTATTATTTTTAATATAACTAATTCCTTGTGATACACCTATATCAAAGACTTCATATAGAGCGGACTTGATTATGTTACAAAAATTTATGGAGTAATCCTAAGAGAATCATGTAAAGGGATTAATTAGAACGATTTTTTCTTATTTGGTGAGCCTATTATATATTTTCATAATAAATATGAATAAATGAAAGTATGAATTGATGATCGAGAACATAATGAGTTCACTATTAAGAACATGTAGCTTTTACAACATAATTGGAAACCATTTTGATTAATGGAACAGAGCAAAATAGTTTTCCAAGAGTGACCATCATTATGGATATCATCAATCGAGGGTCAAGAATGCGTAAATACCCAAGATTGAATTACGATCGTAGTATGAAAACTATGACAATTTTTTAATTAAATTTTATAATATTACTTACCCTAATATCATTATGGATTTATTGAATATATCCTTTATATATATCTTTGATCAATTTATGCATGCGTTTTTATGATATTCATATATATTAAAAGATACATGAAGAGTATGTAGATCAGTTTAGGATTGTGATGAAGTCACTTTGGAAGGATAATCAATATGAAATATTACCCATGTGTGAATTTTGGATTAAGAATGTTTCATTCATGGATTATATAATCTCAATTGAGGGTTTATTAGTTGATCCAACAAAGACAAATGTATTTGAACATTGGAATAGACCAACCACTGTGACTGAGATTCATAGTTTTCTTAGTTGGGATTGATAATATCATTTATTTTTGGATAGTCTTTCATTTTCATTGAATCCACCCTCCTTGTTAACTCCAAATGGATCCAAGTTAATATAGATAGGTAAATGTGAATATTTTTATAAAGAAGTGAAAAGAAGGCTAGTCACTACACCAGTCTTTACAATACGCTATAGTGAATAAAGGATTCTAATCCATAGTGGTATGTAAAATAATGGAATGGGATTAAGACACATGAAGAAAATTGTGGATATAGATTCTACCTAATGAAAATTTAAGGTCCAGGAGAAAAATTACCCAACACATGATTTGGATTTAGCTGTGGTATATTTTTATTAATGATATCGATGAATTGTTATTATAGAGAAAGGTATGAAATATATAGTGATAATAAAATTTTAAATAATACATTCTATTAAATATATACGAAAATTCCCTAAACAATATTCTTAGAGCTGAATAAATATTATGACTACTCAATAAATTACCTCCCTAGGAATGCTAACAAGTAGGATGATGCTTAGAGTCAAAAGGATCATGCTAGATTATCCACGATAAGGATCATAAAAGATTTTATAATGTTTTACATTCAAAGTATTGATCTTAAAATACTTATTTAAGGGGAGAAATATGATGCTTCTAAAATGTGTATTCAACCATATACTTATGTGATGATTAGAAAATCACAGAAGGGAGATGTTGAGATATAAAATCAGTTAGTAAAGTTTCCTATGTTCAATATTTATTTTAAAGGAAGAATAAGTTTTATAAACCATTTATGAGTCCCTTATATTATATATTTTAATGAATTGATGGGTAAATCTCATAGTTCATCATTCTCAATTCATCATTGATGTATGAAGGTGTATAGAGATGCAAATTGTTTTTCTTATTGCGATGGAAAATAGAGTGATATTTTAGAGTATGATTATTAGTGCTTAGTATGTCACTAAGTCAAGGATTTGAGATTAAAGTATAAGGGGATGTAAAAAACATTAGCAATACAATAATGGTAATGCCAAAACATCACCATGGATGTTTTCATCAGACTCATAAAAACATATAAATGGAATAAATCTATTTGGGTTGTGGACGATTTCATAACAAAATCAGAAAACTTCATTAAAATTAGGAAAGATTTATATCTTTGTAAACTTACTCAGTTATACATTATATAATTGGTTTTCAAGGATAATCAAAATGAATTTTATCTGATCGGTATTGGAGGATTTTCTCAATTTTTTGGAAAATTATTTTGCAGGATCTGGATGAAGATTTATTTGTTTTCAATTCATTTCATACATAGATAGATGGAATCTATGAGAGGAAAATTAATACATTAGATGAAATGTTAATATCTTTATATATTTATCTCATAGGTTGTTGGGATCTACTCCTTCCTTTAGGATAATTCGTTTACAACATTAGTTTTAACTACATGATTTAGATGGATTCTTATGACAACCACTATGATAGAAAGTGAATAATTTCAATATATAGGAATGAAATTGGAGAAAGAAATAGATTAGGAGATAACTGAGTTGGTGAAATTATAGTAATTTTTAGTTCCATTTAATATCATATAAGGAAAGATTAGAGTGAAAGCGAAAATTATGATTAAAATCATCTAAAGGATCTAGTGTATGAAGATGGGTACATGTTATTCCTAAAAATATATACCCCTAAGAGGGAGATGATATTTGTGAATAAGGTAATGTTAATACCAAGGAATATCAATATTTTTTTAATTATTAATCATATTTGGATGGTATTATATTGGTAGTAATTTTCATCGAATATCACTCAAGTTCATTCAGTGTTCCATGTACATATCCTGAGGATTTATGTACCTGATCATTCACATGTACTAAACATAGATTCCATTCCACTAGAAAAATAAAATTCTTATCAAGAATAACTATTATAGACATTAGATTGTAGAGTGAAATTACTATGAAACAAGGCTAGTTATCTCGTCAATGTCTTTTGACAAAACCACCAACTTTAAAAGGCTACATATGAAACTGAGTATGTGATAAGGTTGATATATTCTCATTTTTTTGTTTCAGAGTGATGAATTTTAATCCAAATTTTGATTTTAAAGGGTTTAGAATGTAAAAAATATATTGTTTTTTATAAAAATATTCTTTTAGAAAATTTTATTTATTTGGTATCTTCTGTTACAAGTAACAAAATGTTTAGACAAATCACATAAAATTATAATAATATTATGTGTAAGTTATCTTATAACAACCATGCACTTTATTTCAGATTAATACAAGATTTATTACATAAAAGTACATATAATACAGCACAAAATATTACTACGTCTAGTGTATTTGGGAATTAGGTACATGGAATGAAATCATGAACAAGGGATACCCCAACATTATTAAGAACGTAACATTCTTCAAAAATTTTGAGGCTTCTAAAACTTTATGCAATCACATTGGGACAATCATAAGAATAGGTTGATATATAAATCACATGAAAGGAATAAGAACAAAATAAATTGATACATGTTAGAAAATATTAATATAAATGGATTATAAAAAGATGATGGATCACAAAAATGAATAATGAGACATGATAATGCATGACAATTATAACACTAGAAATGCATAAAAAACCTAAAATAGTACATCATAAAAATATATAAAGGATAAACCTCCAATATATAATCATGGAAAAATTTACCCAATGGAATGAGGTCCTCTACCTATCCCAACATGATATCTCATGATACTAAACATTACCCAATATATTGGATCATTATATAATTCTGGGTGCACCTTTCACATTCATTTTATTCTCTTTCTTATGTGTGCCACATAGACCATACAAATTGGGTTCATTAATCATAATAATTTATATTAAGTCCAAGAAGTTTCTAATTAATTCATTGAATTACCCAATATAAAATTATATTTATATAATGGTGAACACCCTTTATTGGAAACGAGTATGGTATTCAGTACAGAATTGTTTTGGCATAAAAAATCATAGTGAAATTTGGACCGCATAATGAAATCTATAAAAGAATTATAAAAACGAGTTGATATGAGAAAAATTGGACTCTCAATACAAATAAATAAAATGGTAATCAATAGGTACATATATAATCATACCCTAGCATTATATATTTTTAAATAGAGGGCATAAGTTAATAAAGAAACATGAATAATGAAAATAATTGCAACTATATTTTGGCATGGTAATGGGTGAACAGAGAGTAAAATTGGATTCTTGACAAGAATGGAAGGTATATATCATAATTTATAAATCTAATTTATATTAATAGTAATACGTAAGAACATATCCGAATATAATAAAATTAAAATTAGGATACATAACGTAAATTATGTTTTTGATAAAAAGAGGAGGGCTAAAGATCCCTTACATGAGTGCGTGACGGAAAATTCATTGGGGGTGATTCATGTGATATTGGGGATTAAATTGAAGGAGTATAGATAGTGGATGGATATTTATAGTGGTACTCCTTCTAATTTGGGAGAATAGAAATTGGATCTTGGTTGGGTTTATATAAAAAAAGAGTGATATCATTATTATTTTGGATTCATATTCTATATAATAAAATATACAAAACAATTAAAAATACCTTCTATTTTTCCATTAGTTATACCAAATAATAGTGGTTTTAAATTTTTTTATAATGAAAATAGAATATATTAATAAAATAATACATTTTTTTGTGTAGGCGAGTCATACTCGAAAAAATTGATTTTAAATCCTTAAAATATATTACATGTTTTGGAGAATTCATAATGGATTCATTAAATTAATCAAATAATTAGAACTTCTAATTATTTAAATTTGCAAAAATATTTTTTTTATATACCACTTATAATATTTATTACATCACTTTTGGGTCATTATGATTCCATATTACACAATGTATATTTATATGGTATTTAATTTTCACCCGAAAATTTGAATTTTTTAGAAAGTTATGGAATATTAAATTTTGGATAATTTAAATTTTATGATTCCTAAAATAATACTTATATTACCTTAATATATCTATAAATTTTATAATTTTCATTTTTAAAATAAAATCAACAATTTTTAAGAAATGTTGGATTTTTTACAAAAAATATTTTCGAACCCTTATATAAATTTCATTTGAATTAATAAAAAGTATATGGAAATTTTTATGTATTTAAAATTATTTATTAATAATATTTTATTAAAATATTATTTATTTCAATAATATATTAATTCAATTAAATAAATTCCATAATTGAATTAGAATATTAATTGAAATACTATTGGTGTTTAAATTAATCAAAATAAAAAACAATTAAAATTATAAAATAATAGGATAAAAATAAATTCATTATTATATAAAAATAATATACATAATTATATTTATAGTGTCTTTATGCATATCCATTTAATACCCTATAAAATTCACTAATGGTTAGGTGAAGGATTGAGGGACTTTTATGGGGCATTTCAATGAACATTATTTGGGTCGTAATCTCGATGAGTATGAAATTATCTTGTAAACAGTTTCTATCATGATCAATTATTGGATCACATAATGGTATTGGTAAATGAAAAATCTATGATATTCTATATCCCTCAAATTCATTGATAAATTGTCTTTATAGTATAAAACTATACCTGTAAAGGCCATCAATTCTTTCTTCTGTGACAATTGGATTCGTTAAATCCCAATATTAATACTAATAATGTGATCACTATTCAATGAAAATATTATCAACGATAATGATTATTAATGGTCAATTAAAAATTATAGGATATGATAACACCAAATAAGTGCTTGTGTTTTCTATAACCATATTATATAATATGGAATTTAAATAAATTACAAGTGAAATTTTATTTATAATAGTTCAAGTCACTACAGTCTTCGCCCATTAAGAAATTTCACCATTGAAATTTTCATTTCCCACACTGAAATAGATGAGGGTAAATATATTTTGATAATCGCTTTTGGATCCTACATTTCTTTTTCAAACATGTGGTTTCTCTACAACACTTCGATAAGGATTATTTTCCTAATTTGTAGAAATGTTTCTCTATAATTTATGATTATCACTAGTTATTGTTCCTAAGAGAGATCATTATATAATGGTACCACCAAGGGATTGAGTAATTTGGATGTTTCTTGTATATAATTAGTGAAGATGAATACATGGAATACATAATGTACTTGAGATATGCTTTGTGGGAGTGCTAGTCGAAAGGCTATTGCTCGAATGCGATCAAGGATCTCAATGGTTTTGATCAATCTTGATCTAAGCATTCCATTCATAAAAAATATCATCGATTTATTCCATGGAGACATGTATAGGAATATTGTGAATCCAATATAAAGGAAAAGGTATTGTCGATGATTTCTAGTTTAGTTCTTTTGACTTTGAGCAGCCTTGATGTACCACTGAATGATCTTAATATTTTCCACTACTTACTCAACCACATCAGGTCCATGTAGTATGAATTCCCCAACATCATCACATCATGTAGGTTCCCATCATATATTCCCATAAAGAACATCATAGGGATACATTTGGATGATCTAGTGGAATCAGTTGTTGTAAGAGAACTCGACCATAGTTAGAATCTTGTCTCATCCTCATTCGAAGTAAATTTTGAAATATCTCAAAATTTCCTCATGTTTTCAGATAGTCCACTCATATTGGCCACCATTTTTAGGGTGATATTCCTTGTTGATCATCCACTCAGTATTTAGAGAATGTTTTAGAATCTCTTAGAACATAGAGATGAATCGTGGATCTCAATTGGATAAAATCAATAGTTGTACTCCACAAAGCCTCACCACTTCTCTAAAGTATATCCATGCAAGTTGATATAATTCGAAATCCAATCAAATTTTAATAAAGTGTGATTTATATTAAATATTACACTCCATAAACCATATATAATTATTCCCTCTTGATGTATTTGGAAGACTAAGGACAATGTCCATGGATATGTTTTCCCATTTCCATATAGGTATGGGTAATAATTTTGTTATCCCCTTGTAATTTTCTATTTCATGTTTCTGTGGATCAAATATAAGCAATTATGATGTAGACTCATAGGTCTCATTATTCATATTGTCCTACCAATAGTGTTCTAAGAGATCTCAATACAAAGGATTTTTCCAAGGTGGATAGAGAAGTTTAATATATGTGCATCATCCTAAAACTCTGTATGTTACTCATGATTTGATTGTAGATAAAGTATAGACCTAAATCTCAGAACACATTCATCATTATTATTGAACTATAGGTGTTTTTATTTTCTAGTATTTTCCACTTTTATTTACATTCCCGAAACATCCCATTGATAATTATTTAACATATTTATAAGGGATGATTGATGAATAATTTGAGATAGGATTGATGATGCTCTGTCTATTATGATTCCCATGTCCATCCATTCTAAATATATGAAGACCTGATCCCACTCAATTAGCACTAATGATATAATCACAAGATCCATTCTACATATATTGTGTTATACAATATTTTCTTTTTGTGTGAATACGTACTTAAGGTTTTTTGATTTTTATATATTTCAAACATATCTCCAATGATATAATAATTCTATATTTTCTATGAGAATATCAATACATCCAGCTCTAATTCATGCATTATGATGTTATGTTTGTTAATTTTTAACTACCATGAAGCATAGGATATGAATTTTCCATTTTAATTAATACACAACCCAGAATATTCTTTGATGAATTGCAGAATACTACCAAAACATATCCACTTTTTGGTAGTGTGACCACATGTTTTGTGATAAGTCTCATTTTACTTCCTTGAATCTCTCTTAAAATTAATCTTTCCAGGAATACCTGACTCAAATCCAATTTATGTTTCATATAGGGTTTGAAAATCATGATATTTTCCTCCCAAATCAAGGATAATAGACAGATAATCCACAGAAACTATAACTATGTATCACAGATGCTAGATTTAACCATCCGTCAATTTCTTCTATTTTTGAATGCTTCATAGATGTCTCATATCGTGTGTTGATATTCCCTATGAATGAGATGTACTTCAACCATAATAGACATTTTTTTATTTATAATAAAGCTTCACCTTTAAAAAGGTTTTTAGCATAGTTCTCAGATGCTTCTCATGATCCTCCATGGTCAACATATTAGAATGACATCGATAAATTTTACCAAAAATATGTTGAGTAAATCTCTATATAAACTAGTTATCATGACCATGAATATTTCATGAGAATTAGTGAGTCCGAGAGGAATTACAATGAACATATAAGGCCCAATCCTTTTATGAAATAATGTCTTGGGGAAATACTTCTTCTTTACCCTATCTGGGAAATAAACCAACCACAGATCTACCATAGAGAATTTTTGTTCTATAAATAGATGATTCAATAAGTAATCAATCCATTTAAAAGAATAATTTTTCATTATATTGATCTTGTTGAGTTCCCAATAATCAATGATAAGGCACATTGAACCATCCTTCATTTTGATGAATAGGACTATTGCACCGCATGGTGAAGCAATTGTGTGTATAAACCCTTTATCCAGATTCTCATGTAGTTCTTTCTCTAGATCCGCATGTTTTAAAAAATACATTCTATAAAAAGTCATTGATAATTATAGAAGCCAAAATATAAAATATATATAAAATTAATCCTCTTATCTAGGAGGAAGACCAATAAATTCTTCAGGAAACACATCAGCGTATTCGCTGACAAAATGCATGACTTCAAGGGTGCTTCTTTCATTATAATAAACCATTTCACCTAGATAAAATTTCTGGTTGGGAAATATTATCCATTCATTAGATGTTGTCACTAATGAATATTCATCATCCTCTATGAACTTGTATAGAATCGGGGGTTGATTCACCATAATTAATGTTTTTTCTGTATCATGTAAATTTATGTTCGATCTATATATTGAAACCGCATAAATTACCAATATTGAATAAAATCCCACAAAAGGGAGTATGAAAAGGTTTTCGTGGAATTTAATCCCACAAATTGTGATAGGGGAGATTTATATTAACAAGACGCAATAATTTCCCCAATTTCCTTTATTACTAATGAATCAACATCAATTTATTGTGGTGGGGTTATAATAGTACTAATAAACCTTTCTGATATGAAAAAATGTGTAAATATATAATCAAATAGTACATTTACTATCCTTTAGTTAATAACAAGAGTAAAAATCACCACTTATTTGATAGGATCTACCTCAGTAGTTGTGATGGAAAAAGATCCCCATTGTTATCTTGGAGGTTGTTGGTTATCTCCGAAAACCCTTAGCTTTGTTCTTTGTTTGGAAAATTTACATGGATCCTTATAGTTGAAACAATTTACAATGCACAAGGGGTTTACTAGAGAATTATTTTCCTCTATCGTATTACTGGATTTCTCATGTCACTACTGGTTAGCTAGGTTCCCTTCCAACCCACACCTACAGAATTTCTTCATCCCCCATAGGGAATTTTTGGGGTTCTTCTTCCCACAACTTTGACAGGTGGGATGCAAAAAATTCTTGGCATCTATAGATTTATACATAAGAATACTAGTATTAAACTCCATATTTGGATTCATGTCGTTGTGATACCCTTGAGATTTTGTGGTAACCATTTCAACATTGAGGTCACATCGGGCTATTTTCTCATAGCTATCAATTCCACAAATCTCATGGGATTTTGCAGAAAAGGTTTTAGCCCTCCTAATAAGCAGAAAACCTTTCATTTGGGGGTAATGAAAATGAAAAGGTGTATCAAAAATGTCTTATGAAGTTTTACTCATACATTTTTATAGATTATTCTTATTTTTCCATGAGGGTATCTAAATAACTTTATAATTAAATATAGTTAGTGCAATGAAAATATTTATCAATAATTTTTTTTGGAATTCGTTACACTCCAATACTTCAATATATTATTCAATATTTGTATTCTATATCAATTTAATCCTCTTATTATCTTCTCCCTCCATATGATAAACTTCCAATAGAACATTATCTTTTTCCTAACATTAAATGATAATGAAGATATTTTCAATGGAGTTGATCCATTCTTTTGTTATTAGGGGATCAGACGATCCATTGATATTCCATTGTGTTTACCATTTAATGGTCTTTATTGTTGATTATTATCTCTTTGGCGGATCTTGAAGCTCTTAATAATCTATGTTTCTATTTAAAACATGTGTGAGATGATAGAGTATCACCATGATGTATGTGATTCTTGCTCACATTGGTTTCAGAATGTTGTTGGGGAAGCCATCACTTTACCCATTACATTGACTATCTACCTGATTCCTTATATTTTTGGCCATTTTATAGAATAATGGGAAAATTAAGGATGATTTTATTTCAAATATTAAGAACATAATGGGTGAATAATATGTCATTAATGTGTTAACTTAAAATTAAATTTGTTTTCATAACTTAGGAATTTCTATGACAATATAGATTTTATCAATGATATATTTCCTAACATATAAACATATGTGTTCTTTTTATTCCATTAATAATGGTTCAAAATGATCTCTTGAATTTACCAAATCTTATCTCGATCGAGTGACAAACTAAGTGCACAGTAAGGCTCATTGTCATGTACCGGGATACATGGAGTCAGGCCCATCACACATTGTTGGGGTTGTTACCCCTAGGTACATTTGTTCTATAACCACATATGATTAAAGTATCCAGACAATAATATATTTTCTTTATAAACCAAATAATCTATACTTATCAAAATTTTGGTATTTTTTCATATACATAGTATTGTACTAATTTCTTTCACTAGAGTTTTCTTGTCATAATCCCAAAAATAAATAAACATTTTTATGATCTCGCCTATAACAACCGTGATCTATATTTTTCATTAATGCCTGATTTATAACTTGAAATTAAAAAAATGCATCCAAAAATATAAAAAATATAGTGTATTTTTGAATTAAATATGTGGCATAAAATCTATAATATGTGGTATAACAATATTATTAAAAACTTCCTTAACATGCTTCTAAAAATTCATGTCTTTAAAAACTACATAGGATAGAGTGGGGAAAACATAAGAAATTGGCAAGCTATAAATCCAATTAACGAAATAAATATAGTATATGTTGATACATGCTATAAAATATGAATATTAATGGGTAATAAAAGGTCTTTGAATCATATACATGAACAATGAGACATAATATAGAATTATAATCATGACATGGGAAATATGGAATCAGCATAAAATACTACATCATAAACCTATGTCAAGGACAACCGACCAAGAAATCATTGTGGATTATGTCCCATAAAATTATCAGGTTCCCTACGAATCCCAACACGGTGTATTTTTATACTAAACATTACCTAATTATTAGAGCGTTGTATACTTCCGAGTGCACCTGCCACATTCATTTCATTATCATGTTTATGTGTACTGCATAGATCATAGAAATTGGGTTCATTCATCCTCGAAATTTATTCCACAATAATGGAGTCCATAATACCTACATGTTAGTACCAAATAAAAAATGATATTTTCATAAATGTGACTCCCTTGATTGAAAATGTGTATGAAATTCTCTACACAATTGTATTCCCATAGAAAACCGTGGTGAAATTTGGCAGTATAACAACATCACATAGTGATTCCTGAAAATTGACTGATGATAAATAATTGGTATATCATGACATAGTCAAAAAATGGTCAGTCTGTAACGTCCTGGACCCGGGTACCACGCAATGGGTGCCTAGAGCCCGGTTCGCCACGTGACCTTAAGCGCATTTCCATTAACGCCAGAGGCTACCGACTAGCAGCGAGGGCCGAGGTCTGATAGTGGGGAAACTATGCCCTCATTTGTCAAAGTGTAACACAACAGAATACAAAATAAATATACAAAGACATCGGAAGCCATAAACATACCCAACTGAAATAAACTACAACAATAGATATAACCAATTGTATATAAATAATGATGCAAAATTTCTCAAGTTCTAAGAAAACAACCAGAACATGTTATACATCAATATAGTACAACAAACTCTAGAGTACAAAAAAAAAGCAAAACAACTGGTAGCGGCATCGTGAGCCTAGGCTCGATCCCATGCCCTCCTACTCCTCATCAATAGTCAAGTACCTGTATAGGCATTCTATCCCCTATCTACACCTGTAGAAACTTAATCTGTTTGGACCGAAAAGAATCACCGAAACAGGGTGTGAGAAATATATCTCAATAGGTACCCACCAAAGGCCCATTCCCAACTGCGTGTAAGCATGCAACAACTGTGTGTAATAGTAAAATTCAATAAAGTAATAATTACACAAAAGTAATAAATTTAACAGTTATATTTCCTTATTATTATTCATTTAATCCATTAATATTAGAAACCACCACAATGCATCTCTAAGTAAACGGTCCACGTCCTCAAATAAGTAAAATCTTACCCTCAGGTAAATAGAATCCAACCCATTGGTATTGCCCTCAGGCCGAAACAGAAATTGCCCTCAGTTATATGAAGTGTCGCTCTTAGGCACAAAAGTCAAGCCCTCAGGCACGAAAGGTTTCCCTCAGGAAAAATAACTACAGTCCTCGGGCTAAATAGTGCAGTTCCCACAGGCTAATCACAACAACTCCCTCAGGCTAAACAGGTAACTGGTCCATTCCCAACATGTCAAAATACAGTAAACAAGCAATTCCTCTAAACGAAATTCTATGATTACTACTTTAAAGGCATACCCTTGGGTATCCTGGCCAAATGGATAAACAGTGAAACACACCCCCAGGGTGGTTCCAGATCCAAGAAACAATCCCAACCAGCATTTTATTAACATAATTTTAATCACCTATGCAATTCTAGGCATTAAATATAGCAACGGCCTCAGCCACACGACACCCCAACATGGTTTCGTGGCACGAAAACACACAAAAATGCACGACAGTTGAAAATTTACACCAAGACACCTACCTTATACGCCAAAGAGCGATATACCCGAACTCTAGCTCCAGAAATGACCATGAATGGTGTAGATTTTATGAAGAACAAAACCCATTTAAATGTAAATAACTTTCCCTCGGGAATGAATTCATAAGAAAGGCTTAAGGAGGAGAGAGGGCTTACCCGCCCAGTTCCAATGAGATCATCTGAAGCCAAATCGGATTCCCGAAAAACACTCGGCAGATCTTCAATGGTTCGTCCATCCTCCTTGGCTATAAAATGGAAAAAATGCCTCTTCTGCCAAATGAGGAGGCTACTGCCTGTTTTAAGCAGAAAAAAAAAGTACACGGCATGTACTTTTGAGTACAGGACGTGTACGTCCGTCATTTAACTGTTCCTCTGGTGGGACCTCCACACTGTTCAGCCGTCCACATGATTACATGACATGTACTTCTGAGTACACGGCCTGTACTGTCACCTAGCTAGCGGCGAATGCACTGCCTTACTGTTTCGGCCTGCCGACTGACTACACGGTGTGTATGGTACCACTACACGGCGTATAGTCAGTTCCTACACCCATCGTCGCCGACATGGCTACACGCCCTGTGTCCCATCCCACACGACCAACAGTACACGACATGTGGAAAAAGTACACAGCGTATAGTTCCAAAATTTACTATTTTTCCCCATTTTCCATATTTTCTAAAAAAACACTTAAGGAAAAGGAAAAAGAAGAAGCCCGTACCTCAAAAATAAGAACCGGGATTTTACAATCTTCCCCCTTATTACAATTCATCACCGAATTTCCCTTCCCAGGGTGGCGAAGATAAAGCTCAGAACAGCTCTGTCCACTGAGCATGTATGTCGGCCTCCCGCTCCCACGTCTCATCCTGAACTCAGCCATACTTCCATAACACCCATAAGAGTGGAATTGACCAGCCTCAGAGAACCTTCGTGCTCCTATCAATGATACGAAGCGGATGCTCCTCAAAGGAAGCATCGACCTCCAGCTCAACCACCTCAGGCTGAAAGATGTGAAATGGGTCTGAAGGATAGCGACGCAACTGAGACACCTAGAAGACATCGTGCATGGCTCGTTATCGTTGTCGTAACTATAACTGATAGGTAACCAGTCTGACTCTCTCCAGAATCTCAAATGGCCCCACATACCTCGGTGAAAGATTACCCTATCGTCTGATTCGCTTGTGTCCCAACCTTGGTGAAACACGCAAGAAAACCTGATCCCTGACCACGAACTCCAAAGGTCATCTACAGTGATCAGCATATGACTTCTGTCGAAACTGCTCTGTAGCCATCTGCTTCCAAATCAACTGGACCTGCTCAGAAGTCTCCTACACGAGCTGTGGTCCCAGTAAAGCTGGCTCACCTGCCTCTAACCAGCATAAAGGTGATCGGCATGGGCTACCATAAAAAGCCTCATAAGGGACCATCTCAATAGTTGGCTGAAAACTATTGTTATAGGAAAACTCGACTAGGTGTATGTGTCTCCCCCAAGAGCCCCCAAAGTATAGGACGCATGCACAGAGCATGTACTTAAGCACCTGTATCATCCACTCTGACTCGCCATCTGTTTGAGGGTGGTACGCTGTGCTCAAAAGCACCTGTGTACACAACGCCCTCTGAAAACTCTGCTAGAAACGAGACGTAAAGAGGGATTCTCTATCAGAAATGATAGAACGAGGGACCCCATGAAGACGTACGATCTCTTAGATATATAGCCTTCTGAGGTCATCCACACCGAAGGACTCCTTGATCAGCAAGAATTGAGATACCTTCGTGAGTCTGTCTACAACAACCCACACGATGTCATTGCCTCGAGGTGACCTCAGCAAGCCCTTCACGAAATCCATCGTGACATCATCCCATTTATACTCTGGATTGGGTAACTTCTGTAACAGGCCAGCTGGTCTCTGGTGCTCTACCTTCACCTGCTGACAGGTGGAATATCTCCGAACAAAACCATCCATCTCTCTCTTCATTCCTAGCCACCAATACTGACGTCTCAAGTCACGGTATTTCTTGGTAACCCTGGGATGAACTTCACAAACTGAAGCATGAAACTCATGCATCAGCTCTTTACATATATCCCCTGGAATCCGTACTCGTCCATGGAAACGTAGGACCTCGTCATCGCCTATCGTCCAACCAGGAAGAGGGTCCTCACTTTCCACCGACTCCCGTAGAACTAGGACTTATGAATCTGATAGTTGTCTCATCCTCACTCTATCCCGGAGGGTAGAAGTCACAACTAAAGAAGAAAGTTACATCTGCCCGTGACTGTCATGCACCTCCAGATGCATCTCAGAGAACAAAGCAATGAGCTGCCACTCACCACTGGCCTCCTGTACTGTATGTATCTGAGTCTTCCTTCTCAGTGAATCAGCTACTGCATTACCTTTACCAGGTGTATAGGAAAGCTCAAAATCGAAGGGCTATAGGTACTAAACCCACCATATCTGCCGCAGATTCAGGTCACACTGAGTAAAGATATACTTAAGGCTTTTTTGGTTGGTGAAAACCACGAAATTCTCTCCAAACAGATAATGTCTCCAACAACTCAACCCATGAAAAACTAAATCCAACCCATGATCATGTGTCGGGTAATTCTGCTCATGTGGCCTCAGCTGCCGAGACCCGTATGCAACAACTCTATCTCCCTGCATCAAAACTACTTCCAGCCCAATCCCTAATGCATCATAGTAAACTGTATAGATCTTCCCCTGCTTTGGGAGAATCAGGATCGGTGCTGTTGTAAACCTTCCATTCAGGTCCTGAAAAGCTGACTCGCAATCTTCTGACCAAACGAACTTCACACCCTTCTTAGTCAGTCCTTTCAATGGTGTTGCTAAGCGGGAGAAGTCATGTATGAAGCGTCTGTAGTAACCAACCACCCTGAAGAAACTTCGTATCTCAGACACGTTCTTAGGCTGCTCCTAGGAAGCTACTGCTCTCAAATTTTCTGGGACTACTGAAACTCCTGCCTCTGAGATAATATGACCCAGGCTGTGAATCTGGTCCATCCAATAGTGTCACTTTGAGAGCATAGAATATAGTCGATGATCTCTCAGTGTACTCAATACGATCTCATGATGGGTGCCATGGTCGTGTCGAGTGTGAGAGTACACCAAGATGTCGTCTACGTATACTACCACAAAATAATCAAGATAAGGATGGAACACTCGATTCATCAGAGCCATGAAAACTGATGGCGTGTTCATGAGTCCGAATGGCTTAACCGTATACTCGTATAGACAATACCTTCTCCTGAAAACTGTGAAAGGTAAATCAGATGGTCTAACACTCAGCTGATGATATCATGTCCTCACATCAATCTTCGAGAACACTCATGCTCCACCAAGATGATCAAAAAGATCATCAATCATTGTCAAAGGATATCAGTTCTTAACCATCAACTGCTTCAACATCCGATAATGCACACAATGTCTGAGGGTACCATCCACCTTCTTTGCAAAAAGGACCAACGAACCCCATGGAGAAGTACTGGGTCAGATAAAACCATTTCCCTATAAATCATCTAACTGCCTCATGAGCTCCTGCAACTCAGGCGTGGCCATCCTATAAGGAGTAATGGACACCGATGTTTCTCCTAGAAGAAGCTCAATAGAGAAATCCAGTTAACGTTCCGGAGGAAGACCTGAAAAGTCGTCCGGGAAGACATCCCTAAAATGATCAACCACAGGAGGGAAATCAGTATGACAAGTCCCCTGGTCATCTAGATATAGGATCGCTATCTGTGTTGTGACTCCACCTCGCCCATGACGCTCTGGTCCAGCTCGACATGACTGAACATCCCATTCGCCCCAGTATAGAAACTCTCCATCCTCTCGTGACATGAAACTCACCATGTGACGATAACAGTCTACAAAGGCTCAAAATAGAACCAACCAGTCCATATCTAGAATGACATCATAAGTTGTCATCTCCAAGACATAGAGGCCCCAAAGAATGTGACACCCACCAACCTCAAGGGGGAACTCCTTGCACTAACCCACACCAGCCGTTCTATTCCCCAATGGAGTGTGTAGCGTCATAACAACAGATGAAGAAGAAACACATAGCCCAAGGATTTCCACAATGGGCACAGATATGAAGCTATGTGTAGCACCCATATCAAAAAGTACTGAAGACAAGACAGAAGCTACTAGAATAGTACCTCTGACTGTAGAAGGTCCGGGATTCTGCTCTTGCTGGGTCTGTTGCACTGTATATGCCTACCCAGTGTCGCGGCCCTGAGACACAGCCTGGCTACCCTGAGCTGTCCTGCCCTGCTGCCTCTATGATCTTGGTGTCTGGATACCACGACCACGACCACCATCTCTGCCTCCACGCCCTGACGTATTCTAGTTCCCCGACTGGTAAGAATCTGTTCATCCTGATCCCGCTCGCAGAGTCTTCACAGAACCCCTCTCTATAGCCATTGGTAGAAACGCCTTGAAAAAGCATTGCAGATGACCCATCTTGCCGCAAGCTCGACACTCTACTCGATCGCATGGACACTACAACCTCATGTGCCCTTCTCTACAACACTGGTAGCACCTGATTGATCCACCTGAAGAAGACGTATGGCTGGTACTACCGCCCTGAGAGAAGTCCAACTCTCTCTTCCTCTTGCCCGCAGAAATTTTAGAGACCCAAATCGTGACGTACATGGACATTACATTACTTTAGAGGAATATATAATACATAACAAAAACAGACACACAAGGACCGTAATAGTTTAGTTTCTTTGGAAACAAGGAACGTAATCTTCTAATCGTGGTGAAAGATCATCAACATCTCCCATAAAGATCTTCCCTTTTTTTCTGACATAAAAACTTTCATTATATCCTGGGGAAAAGAAAACATAAAAAGGGTGAGCTAAAATGCTCAGTAAGGGTAAGCATGGATAAAATAAAACATACCATATACATTTTAACTTAAAAACATGAACATAATGTTTAAGCATCAAAATCTAGAGAAATGACACAAAACATGAAATTACGTAAGGCATAGATCATAAAAAAACATTAAGAATGATACAATAACATGGGAATAAAACATGTAATTTTGGCCACCATTAAGAACATGATATAATTTCTATAGTATCCAAGGCATTTCTTCCAAGACCATCTTAGTGGACAAAGTCCCTTTCTGAATTGAGTTCACTCCTCGTTCCAGTCCTGTATTACTAAACCGGTTTAACTTGTCATTCCATCCATGTTTATCTCATGTGATATAAATCTTTACCCAATTAATTGGAGGGAGATATAGGTCCCACTCATCTTATAATGAAATAATTCTTACTTGTGCCACAAAATAAACATACATCATTCATAAAAACCCAATAAATAAAATGGGTTTCATAAACATCATCCCATCATCACATAATCCATATAAAATAAATGGATATCATTTCATAATAAGAAAAGTGAAACCATGTAAATCATAGAGTCATTATACTTGAAACATACACATATGAAATAATGTCATATTAGATGAGAAATGGTTTTGATAAAACACTTGAAATGAATTCTTGAGGAAAATATCCTTTTTTCATCAAAATCATTTTATTTTCAAAAAATGTCGTGCAATTTTAAAAGAAAAGGATATTGTTAAAATTAGTCTTGAAATATTTTTGAGTAAGCTTCAAGAAAATAAGGCTTTATAAAACCGTAAAAAAAAAATCCTTTCATGCCGTATGCGTTAAAAAAAATTCTTCTCGTACTTTTGTCGAAAAAGTCAAAAAGTACCTCGTAACGTAAACAAAAGAAAGATTCCTTACATACCAGGTAGTAAAAGTCGAAAATTGGTAAAAAGGAATTTAAACATACATGAAAAAACCTTTATAAAACATGGACATGGATGATAGAAATAACCCCAGTAAATACTTAAGAATAAGCAATCTCGGATAAAAATGAGATTTGCAAAATTATCCCTTACCTTCGGTCCGATATGCTTCGTACGTATCCTAACCTCTTGTATAATGATTTAAAAAATGTTATTGAGATATTACAGAATCATATTAATTGTTATGATATCATATATGGTTCACTTATGACTTTATATTACCCGTTCTTTTGTAAATTCAATGTTAAAGAGCGTTTTGGGTAAAATCATTTCATTTGTCGTCCGTGTTTTGACTTGTAATTATTAATATGATTACATAGATCCGGATTACTTACATCCAGAATGTAAAACATGATTTATATATAATATATATTCAGAATATACATATATATAATAGATCGATAAATGGAATGAAATACACCGTTCATGGAGACGGTAGGCCGTACGTACGCATGAACGTTGTTTTCGTTTCCTCATTGAATTTAATGGAATTAATTGGATGAAATACATATATATATATATATATATACATAAATCCAGTATCATTATTATATAATATATTTCATGATTACTTATTATATATATTTATAATCATTTATGAATGGTTAATCATTGAGAATGAATCTCATCACGTCGTGGAGACGGTATTCCGTACGTACGCACGAGCAATGATATCGTTCCCATGATCGTGGAATTTTCTGGGAGTGTATGTATACTATTACAGAATCAATATCAAATTAACATAATCATAAATAGTTATTATTTACACCATTATACCCATCCATGTAAGGTGGTGGTGGAAAATAGATTACACCACGGCGTGGAGATGGTATTCCGTACGTACGCACGCGCGGTGATTTCATTTTCCATAGGATGGATAGATGGTGGAATAGGGTTGTTTCATACTTATTCTAAAATATCAGTATATGATTGATTCTGATATTATTACTTCGTAATGAAACAACCTACGAAGAAGAAGTGGAGGAAGAAATAAAGGTGAAAGAATCGGTAACGGAAATTACCTCTTCTTTGAAGCGCCTCTTTGAGACCTCCTCTTAGGGCACTAAAATTCGTCATTTAAGAAGACCATGACCTCTAAAAAGTTTCTAGGGAAGTGGAGAAGAGAATTTTTCAGGGTTTGGCCGATCTTGAAGGCTCAAAGTGGTGTGTGGAAGAGAGGGAGTAGGTGCCCTTTTATAAGGGAGGAGAGGGGCACCTTTGGAATTCCCAAAAATATTAATTAATAATAAATCTAACCCCACTTAAAAACCTCCAAAAAAGACTCATATTCAAATATTAGATGAGATAGGGTTTTAATCTCATGGACCAATCAAATATAGACATGTTTGTATCTTATTTTAAACCTTATCATTTTGATTTATCCTTATCTATTTAAGTTTATTTGTGGAAATAAAAATCTAAATTTTAAATTATAACATATAATTACTAATTTGATGTGAATTTTCTATAATCGTTTACTTTATAACATTATAGACCATATAAATTTACGTTTATAATTTTTAAATATTTTTGGGATTTTTAAACAATTTTATAATATGTTATTTTTATAAAATAACAATAGTGTCAATTTTGACACTATTCATTTATTTGAATTTAAATAAAATCTAAACAGAGGATATATTCGAACTAAAATATTTAATAGATTCAAAAAAGGTCATATGTATCTATAAAATTAGTGTAGCACATTAAATAGTTCGTATTTATTTGATTATTTTTAAAACCATTTATTTGGTATATCTCTTAATAAAATAATTACTACAACATTTTTGTATAAATATTTAATATACTTATTTGTTGCATAAAAATTAAAAATAAAATCCTATGATTAATATAAATCTATTACCTTTCACAATAATACTTTTACTTGAATTTATAGTCTTAAAATCACAATATTTAAATTGTTATATTTATTAAATTATGAAGGTGACAACTTTGGCATCATTTAAAATAATATAATATAAGTGTCATAACCACTTTTATAAGGCCCCAAACGGTAATATATTAGTTCATTGGATGATTAAGGTGTAGATATACGCTAAAAATAAGTTTTGGTCAGGTTTGTGGGCCTTTTAATGGGTATTATTATTTCAATAAAAACTATATTACTTATTTTCCACTTAATAAATAATTTCTGTATCATTAATGTATCACCATTAATGACAATTATTTATTCCCTAAAAATTCTAAATAAATTATCATGATGTAGATAATTTTATTAGGTGTCTTAATACTATTCATTTTCGAAGTTTTATGATGTTTATCACTAAATTAAAATTATTATACTTATAAGATTTAAGAGAGTGACATGTTGTCACTTTCTTTGGTTTTAATAATAATTAAATTATTTTCATGGTCAAAAGTCCACAAAATGAATATAATCCGACCCTTAGGTTATATGGGTCTACTTTTAGAAATCCAATAGAATTTTGGCATGCGTGAGGTTAATTTTATAATATTATATTTACCCTTAATTACCCGATTTACCTTTATCTATGGTAAATAAAATTTACCATAGTTACTATTCATAATTCCCAAAAATAAAAAATAGCTTATTAACATAATTTGGACCCCCTAATTCCAAATATGGAATCCATTATTCTAAATTCAATATACAAAAGTTGCAGAAATTAAATTAAAATTAATCCCGTTGTAGAAAGAAAAGAGGTTTTTCTTTAAAACATTACAAAAGATTGAATTGATTTAACCTACGAATTTAATGTAAAATCAATGCTAATGACATACATTATATTAAATGGTAAAAATATATTCTATTTATACATTAAAACCATTCAATATTATAATTTAACCATATTAATTATTTCGATGAAAAAAGTTGTTTTTAATTAAAATATAGCGTGTTTTTACTATTCATCAAAATATGAAAGTTACCAGAATAATAAGAAAAATTTATCCAAAGTAAATTTTTATTTCTTGATTCCAAATAAGAAATTTATTTTGTAAAATTGAACTTATAAACATGTCAAAAACTAGATTTAATGTGGGTACTCCATCAAAAGGCGGAAAACTGCATTTTTTAAAAAATACTTATTTTACCCGAAAAATTTATTTTGTTCTTATACCATGTTCTATAAAATGTGTTAGATTTATAATAATGTTATAAAATTAAAAATTTTGTTAATACTATTCATAACGGCTAGTTCATAAGAATATTATAATAATATAACGTTGTTTAGTAAAACCCGGTATTGTGTACAACACACGCTATCGAGGAAGGTCACGATTGCGTGTAATGCAAGCCAAGTTAGGGTTGCATGTTGTGAAAGAATCCATCATTGTTTCATATAACATAAAACAACCATATTTCATCTATACATTGAATATATATATATATATACTCAATGTTGTGTAGAATAACTATTATCAAAATTGTGTGTAACACGATCCAAGAATAGTGTTGCGTATACTGCAAGTTAATATGGTGTTGTGTATAGTGCAAGGTTATCTTGTTGGAGCATACAACACAATAAATTAATGAAATTAAAAGCATATTTTTCATAAAATCTCAGGGTGTTTCATTCTACCCCTCTTAAAATGAATTTCGCCCTCGAAATTTGTCGGGGTTATAAATGGTTTACTACTCAAAAGTTTGTTTAATAGAAACCCACATCATAAAAAGGAATACCAAAACATGGCTTTAAAAAATAATGTATGAAATGTAACGGTTACCCAAATTAACTCGTCACTGGGTTTCCGCGTAGGATAACATAGGTGAAAATATGGATATGGAAGAAAAATCTAACCATCATGTTCTGATGGAGAGTGGTAGAGAACATGGCTTTGAAAAATCCAATAATCACAAAGCTATTGATTTGTGATGATCCATGGTACCATCTAATTAATCAGATATAAGGGAACTAGGACAACATTTTTGGTTTTCAAGATCATTTCCCTAAAGTTGATGAATTAAAATAAATACTTGCATGATTTTGGTACAATCTCACTATTGTTCGTGAATTGAACAATTTCCACTTCATCCCATAAAGAAATGAAGTTTAATTTGTTATTCGTGATGTGTTAGAAGATCATGTGATAGAATGGTGGGTCATTCCATCTATTTCAAACAAAAGGTTGGAAAAAGTTATAACTCCATCTAATGGTTAGATTAATTGTATATGGTTCCAAAAATGAAATTATACTTCATATATCATACCGCTTAATAATATAAAACTACTTTCTACTAACTAGGGACTTCCTATAGGCTAGTGGTAGGCGATATAGGGCAGTCGTACTTCGGTTGTGGGTTCGATTCCCACAGCCTTGTCCGACGCGATGGGCTATCGCCAGTCCTGCAGGTTGTCCTTTTTCTAAAACTACATTACTATAACATCCCATCAAAAATATCAAAGAAATTTATATCCTTAATCAATACTAACTTATGTCCAACATAATCCATTCCAATCTTTAGGCTTATCCAAAATACTTCTTTCCAAACTCATTGTATAAAGAGAACGATTACTAAAAAGGTCATATAACAAGCACGTGAATACCATCATTTATCCCTTATATATCTTGTTCGTCACATTCTAGTCATGTGAATACCATAATCATGTAATCTCTTGAAAAATGAATACCCATTGAATCTTAGTGAAAACATGAGTGCTGTCAAAAGTTAACTCTTTCCACATACCAAAATCCTCAAAATTCTATATACATAGTCCTTTTATCAATCATGAGCTCATGAATACTGTCAAACATTTCATTTTCTCCATATCCTTTCATTATGCCCATATCATCTTCTTCCAAAATTATTTGAATCATTTTTCACAGGTACCGGTACTATAAAATTATTGAAAACTACAGTAGATTAATACAAAAATATTCTAATACACCATAAAATTACCTCAACAACATTATTCTTGAATACCAATACATAAAAACTTTAATCCATCTTGTTCGATTATTATCCTGGAATAAGTCCTTCCTTGATTTAGAAGTAACTTTTTAGGTCAGGGCATTGAGTTGGGTAATTCCCATGTTCTCCACAAATAAGACATTGAACTCCATAAAAGTCTGTCAATCTATGACCCTTTTCTCCACACAGATAACATATGTCCCTCTATTTGAGGTATTCCTCGAGGTTTTTCTTCCCTTCTTTAGAAATCTCAATCTTCATTTCTTTATGCTCCTCAACATGCGAACATTCAAAAAAGTCCATCTTCAACTTATTTGATGAATTAGGCATACCACTAAATTTCACCTTGTTAATCATATATAGCGATGACTGATTCGGCATAATCACAATATCTTTATCTCTAGGTATTATGCAATTTTTTTGCTCATAGTCACCAATTTGTCCATTGGATTCAATGTTAACCAAATTCCTTCTGGTTCCCTCCATTGACTAAAACACAAAAAGAATTCTATGAGAGGCAAAAATCATACAAGGAAAATAACATAATCAAGGGGGAGTACCTTCGATATCTAACATCTTAGGATTAATTCTATGATCGTTAGCGTAGTTCTAGGACTATATCCTATACGTATACTTATCTTTAGGGACATCCCTAGACATACCTTAGAAATATCTCTAGGGATCTCACTAATGTTTTCGCATCCTAGTTTCCAAAGTTTGACTAAACATTTCTTCTGATACCAACTGTATAGAACAAATGCTTGATGTACATGGACATTACATTACTTTAGTGGAATACCTAATACATAACAAAAACAGACACACAAGGACCGTAATAGTTTAGTGTCTTTGGAAACATGGAACATAATCATCTAATCGTGGCGAAAGATCTTCAACATCTCCCATAAAGATCTTCCCTTTTTTTCTTACCTAAAACCTTTCATTATATCCTGGGGAAAATAAAACATAAAAAGGGTGAGCTCAAATTCTCAGTAAGGGTAATCATGGATAAAATAAAACATATCATATACATTTGAACTTAAAAACATGAACATAATGTTTAAAAATCAAAAGCGTGAGAAATGACACAAAACATGGATGTACGTAAGGCATAGATCATAAAGAAACATTAATAATGATAAAATAGCATGGGAATAAAACATGTAATTGTGGAAACCATTAATCACATGATATGATTTCCGTAGTAGCCAAGGCATTGCTGCCAAGACCATCTTAGTGGACAAAGTCCCTTTCTGAATCGAGTTCACTCCTTGTTCAAGTCCTGTATTACTGAACCGGTTTAACTTTCCATTCCATCCATGTTTATATCATGAGATATAAATATTTACCCAGTGCATTGGAGGGAGATATAGTTCCACCCGTCTCATAATGAAATCATTCTTACTTATGCCACAAAATAAACATGCATCATTCATAAAAACCCAATAAATAAAATGGGGTTCACAAACATCATACCATCATCACATAATCCTTATAAAAGAAATGGATATCATTTCATAATAAGGAAATTGAAACCATTTAAATCATAGAGACATTATACTTGAAACATACACATATGAAATAATGTCATCTTAGATGAAAAATGGTTTTGATAAAACACTTGAAATGAATTCTTGAGGAAAATATCCTTTTTTCTTCAAAATCATTTTCCTTTCAAAAAATGTCATGCAATTATAAAAGAAAAGGATTTTTTTGAAAATAGTCATGAAATATTTTTGAGTAAGATTCATGAAAATAAGGCTTTATAAAACCGTAAAAAAAATCCTTTTATGCAGTATGCGTTAAAAAAAAAATTCTCGTACTTTTGTCAAAAAAGTCAAAAAGTACCTCGTAACGTAAACAAAATAGAGATTCCTTACTTACCATGTAGTAAAAGTAAAAAATGGGTAAAAAGGAATTTAAACATACATGAAAACACTTTTATAAAACATGGACATGGATGATAGAAGTAACCCCAGTAAATACTTACGAATTAGCAATCTCGGATAAAAATGAGATTTGCAAAATAATCTCTTACCTTAGGTCTGATATGCTTCGTACGTATCTGAACCTCCTGTATATTTATTTAAATAATGTTATTTACTTATTACAGAAACATATTAATTGTTATGATATCATATATGGTTCACTTATGACTTTATATTACCCGTTCTTTTGAAAATTCCATGTTAAACAGTGTTTTGGGTAAAATCGTTTCATTTGTCGTCTGTGTTTTGACATGTAATTATTCATATGATTACTTAGATCATGATTACATAAATCCAAAATTTAAAACATGATTTATATATAATATATATTCTGAATAAACATATACATAATAGATCGATAAATGGAAAGAAATACACCGTTCAGGGAGATAGTACGTTGTATGTACGCATGAACGTTGTATTCGTTTCCTCATTGAATTGAATGGAATTAATTGGATGACATACACACACATATATATATAAATAAATCCAGTATCATTATTATTTCATATATTTCATGATTACTTATTATATATACTTTATAATCATTTATGAATGGTTAATCATTGAGAATGAATCTCATCGCATCGTGGAGAAGGTATTCCATACGTACGCACGAGCGATGATATCGTTCCCATGATCGTGGAATTTTTTTAGAGTGTATGTATACTATTACAGAATAAATATCACTTTACAATAATAATATATAGTTATTATTTACACCATTATACCCATCCATGTATGGTGGTGGTGGAAAATAGATTACACCACGGCGTGGAGACGGTATTCCATACATATGCACGCGTGGTGATTTCGTTTTCCATAGGATGGATAGATGATGAAATAGGGTTTTTTAATACTTATAATAACATAACAGTATATGAGTGATACTGATGTTATTACTTCATAATGAAACAACCTAAGAAGAAGAAGTGGAAGAAGAAATAAAGGTGAAAGAATCGGTAACGAAAATTACCTCTTCTTTGAAGCACCTCTTTGAGACCTCCTCTTAGGGCACGAAAATTTGTATTTCAAGAAGACCAGGACCAATAGGATGTTTCTAGGGAAGTGGATAAGAGAATTGGGCAGGGTTTGGCCGATAATTAAGGCTCAAAGTGGTGTGTGGAAGAGAGGGAGGAGGTGCCCTTTTATAAGGGAGGAGTGGGGCACCTTTGGAATTTTTAAAAATATTAATTTATAATAAATATAACCCCACTTAAAACCCTCCAAAAAAGACTCATATTTAAAGATTAGATGATATAGGGTTGTAATCTCATCAAGAAATCAAATATAGACATCTTTGGGTCTTATTTTAAACCTTATCATTTTGATTTATCCTTATTTAATCTATTTAAGTTTATTTGTGGTAATAAAATTCTAAATTTTAAATTATAACAAATAATTACTTATTTGTTGTGAATTTTCCATAAGTTTTTACTTTATAACATTATAGACCTTATAAATTTAAATTTATAGTTTTTAAATATGTTTGTGATTTTTAAACAATGTTATAATATGTTATTTTTATAAAATAACAATAGTGTCAATTTTGACACTATTCATTTATTTGAATTTAAATAAAATCTAAACAGAGGATATATTTGAACTAAAATATTTAATATATTCATAAAAAGTCATATGTATCTATAAGATTAGTGTAGCACATTAAATAGTTCATATTTATTTTATTATTTTTAAAACCATTTCTTTGGATTATCTCTTAATAAAATAATTACTACAACATTTTTGTATAATTATTTAATATAAATATTTGTTGCATAAAAATTCAAAATAAAATCCTATGATGAAGATAAATCTATTAACTTTCACAATAATACTTTTACTGGAATTTATCATCTTAAAATCACGATATTTAAATTGTTATATTTATTAAATTATGAAGGTGACAACTTTGGCATCATTTAAAATAAAATAATAGAAGTGTCATTATCACTTTTATAAGGCTCAAAACGGTTAAATATTAGGTCATTGGATGGTTAAGGTGTAGATATACACTACCAATAAGTTTTGGTCAGGTTTTTGGGCCTTTTAATGAGTATTATTATTTCAATAAAAAATATATTACTTATTTTCCATTTAATAAATAATTTTTGTATCATTAATGTATCACCATTAATGACAATTATTAAATCCCTATAAATTATAAATAAATTATCATGATGTAGATAATTTTATTAGGTTTTTGGATACTATTCATGTTCGAAGGTTTATGATGTTTATCACTAAATTAAAATTATTATACTTCTAAGATTTAAGAGAGTGACATGTTGTCACTTTCTTTTGTTTTAATAATAAATAAATTATTTTCATGGTCAAAAGTCCATAAAATGAATATAATCTGACCCTTAGGATATATGGGTCTATGTTTAGCCATCCAATATAATTTTGGAATATTTTAGTGTAATTTTATAATATTATATTTACCCTTAATTACCCGATTTACCATTAACTATGGTAAATAAAATTTACCGTAGTTGCTATTTATAATTCCCAAAAATAAAAAGTAGCTTATTAACATAATTTGGACCCACTGATTCCAAATATGGAATCCATTTTTCCAAATTCAATACAAAAAAGTTGCAGAAATTAAATTAAAATTAATCCAGTTGTCGAAAGAAAACAGGTTTGTCTTTAAAACATTGCAAAAGATTGAATTGATTTAACATACGAATTTAATGTAAAATCAATGCTAATGACATAAATTATATTAAATGGTAAAAATATATTCTATTTATACATTAAAACCATTCAATATTAGAATTTAACCATAAAAATTATTGCGATGAAAAAAGTTGTTTTTAATTAAAATTTAGCGTGTCTTTACTATTCAGCAAAATATGAAAGTTACCAGAATAATATGAAAAATGTATCCAAAGAAAATTTTTATTTCATGAATCCAAATAAGAATTTTATTTTGTCAAATTGAACTTATAAACATCTCAAAAACTATATTTAAAGTCGGTGTGCCATTAAAATGTGGAAAAACTTCATTTTTTGAAAAATACTTATTTTAGCCGAAATATTTATGTTGTTCTTATACCATGTTCTAAAAAATGTGTAAGATGAATAATAATGTTATAAAATTCAAAATTTAGTTAATAATATTCATAACGGATAGTTCATAAAAATATTATAATAATATATCGTTGTTTGGTAAAACTCGGTATTGCGTACAACACACGCTATCGAGGAAGGTCGCGATTGCGTGTAATGCAAGCCAACTCAGGGTTGCGTGTTGTGAAAGAATACTTCGTTGTTTCGTATAACAGAATCAAACCATATTTCATTTATTCATTGAATATATATATATATATATACTCAATGTTGCGTAGAATAACTATAATCAAAATTGTGTGTAACACGATCCAAGAATAGTGTTGTGTATAGTGCAAGCTAATACGGTGTTGTGTATAGCGCAAGGTAATCTTGGTGTAGCATACAACACAAGACATTAATGAAATTAAAAGAATATTTTTCATAAAATCTTGGGGTGTTACAGAAATAGTACCAGTAACTGGTGCTAGACCGCCCTGGCCCTCACCACTAGCTTCCCATAGGTTCCTCTCTGTAATTAGCACCTGGTTCACAATATCATGTACAATAGGCAACCTGAAAAGAATCACCAGCGCTCAGATGTCATACCGAAGACCATCCTCAAAATGTCTAGCTCTCAACGTCCCATCACCCACCAGCACGGGTACAAAATGCTGAAGCTCCGTAAAACGAGCAGAGTAATCCATCATCGATATAGCGCCCTACTACAGATTCATAAACTCTTGAGCTCTATCTTCCCTCAACGTCTCGGGGAAAAAAGTCATAGAACACTTCCTGAAAACCTTCCCACGCCATGTCTCTGTGATGCTCTTGCTGGGTGGTAACATCCCACCACCTCTTGGAGGAATCCCGCAGCATGTAAGTCGCGAGCTTAACCCTCCACCCTGGAGGCGTCTCAAGATGCTCGAAAATAGTCTGCATCAACCCCATCCAAGACCCCGTAGCCTATGGTCCACCATCCCCTGAAAACGTAGGTGGATGCTGTTGCTGAAAGATACGTGTCAGCTCAGCCATAGATGTGGCATCTTGTGGTGCTCCATGAAAGGTCTTCATGAATCGCATAAAGCCTTCACGGAACTGCGTCTCCGCGCCTGTGTCAGGTATAGCTGTTGGTGCTGCATCTGGCTTTGCTGGAGGATCAACTGGTCACCCATGGCCCACCATCTCTGGAGTATAATCATCGCAGCTCTCCTGGAGAACAACTTGGGGTCGTCTAGGTGTCATGAAACTACAAGGTCAAAAGCACGCCTCAGATTCAAGCTTATTAATATCGAAAAGTAAAGGAACCACATAGGAAACAAGAGAAAGAAGGAATTTCAAGATTTTCAAAACAAGACTACACAGTGTGTATAATTAATCCACAATGTGTACTTGACTTCCCTTCCACTACCCGGGTACTTCTACACAGCTTATCCACACAGCTCCCATTGAACAAAAACTACACTGCGTGTATAATATCTACACGGCGTGTACGGTGTTATTTTCCAACAACCCGTGTCATCTGTGACACGACCGAATAATTAGATTATAACTACACGGCGTGTTACACCCGCACATGGCATGTACACCACCCCGTTTCCCAGCCACACGGATAACACCACACGGTCTTTCCTTAGAAAAGACTACACGGTGTGTCCCACAGGTACACGATGTGATTAAGGAGAGGTGACACCGGCCCGTGTTGTTAGTTACACGGCCGAGTCCCCAGGTCACACAACACGACATGTTCATCATTGACATGGAATGTTCTATATAGAAGTTCACCAACCTGTGTTGTTAGTTACAGGACCAGACTCCGGGTCAACACTATATGGCATGTAAAAAAGCTACATGGTGTGTTTTACGTAAGACTTTCCCTACCCCGTGTCGCTGCCCACACGGTTTGTGACTCGAGAAGAGGCTACACGGCGTGTAATCAGGGTACATGGCGTGTACTCAAAAAGTTCATTTTTCTTCCCGAATAGAAGAACATACACGGCGTGTATAAAAATACTACACGGTGTGTATACTGTGTTTCTAGACAGTATGCCTCAGAAACTTCTCCGGAACCCAGAAAATACTGAAAAACAACACCTAAGTGTGAAATTCTGACCCGTGAGGGCCCATACTCCCCACAAATCAATGTTTGAAATGTCATATGTGTTATAACCAATAAACAACTAATGATCCACCAAATTCTGGTAAATGGGGGCCCATACACCCCAAAAACCAAAGTTTGGCATCTATTCTATAAACATGCTCACACAAGAAAATACCCTATCACAGAGCAGGTACTTATCAAGCTGCTATCACAACAACATGCTTTTCTAGCACAACAACTATCACAATAACATGCAATTTCTAATGCACCTACATGGCTTGTAAACTATGTATGGAATGTGATAACCAGAATGTGACTATATGATGCATGAGATGACATACCCTCATCTCATTTGGTTGAAACTAAATATAACCCATAGATAAAATATAAGAAGCACAATACAAGTGCATCACCCAACTGTGAAATCAAATGAACTGTAAATTGAAAAATTAGTAAAATTTCAATACAAGGTAAATTGGAATTTCCCTATACGCAGGTTAGCTACGCCCGTGCACAGCTTATTACCAACTACCGGTCATCCTATCCCTGACTACCGCTCCAAATAGTAAGTCAAAGAAAAGAACCCCTCTGATACCACTTTGTAACGTCCCAGACCCGGGTGCCATGCAACGGGTGCCCCGAGCCCGGTTCGCTACGTGACCTCAAGCGCATTTCCCCAAATGCCAGAGGCTTCCGACTTACAGTGAGGGCCCAGGTCTGATAATGGGGAAACAATGCACTCATTTGTCAAAGTGTAGCATAACAGAATATAAAATAAATATACAATGACAACAGAAGCAGTAAACAAACCCAACTGAAATAAGCTAAATCACTAGATATAACCAACTGTATATAAATAATGATTCAACATGTCTCAAGTTCTAAGAAAACAACCAGAACATGTTATACATCAATACAGTACAACAAAATGCAGAATACAGAAAAACAAATAAAAACAACTGGCAGTGGCATCGCGAGCCTAGGCTCGGTCCCATGCCCTCTTACGCCTTAGAAATAGTCAAGTACCTGTATAGGGACTCTTTCCCCTATCTACACCTGCAGAAATGTAATCTGTTTGGGCTGAAAAACATGACCCAAACAGGGTGTGAGAAATATATCTCAGTAGGCACCCACGAAAGGCCCTTGACAAACTGTGTGTAAGCATGAAAAAACTGTGTGTAACAGTAAAAAACAATAAAGTAAGCATTTCACAAAATTAACTTAACAGTTATATTTCCATTTAATTATTCATTTAATCTATTTAATATTAGAAACCACCACAGTGAAATTCTAAGTAAATAGTACATGTCCTCAGACAAGTAAAATCATACCCTCAGGTAAACAGAATCCAACCCACAGGTATTGCCCTCTGGCCAAAACAGAAATTTCCCTCAGGCATACGAACTGTCTCCCTCAGGCACAGAAGTCAAGCCCTTAGGTACGAATGGTTGCCTGAGGGGAAATAACTACAGTCCTTGGGCTAAATAGTGCAGTTCCCACAAACTAATCACAACAACTCCCTCAGGATAAATAGGTAACCGGGCCATTCCCAACATGACAAAATTTAGTAAAAAAGAAATTCCTCTAAATCCAATTCTATGATTACTACTTTAAAGGCATACCCTCGGGTATCCTGGCCAAACGACTAACCAGTGAAACACACCCCCGTGGTGGTTCTGGATCCAAGCAACGATCCCAACTAGGATTTTATTAACATAATTTTAATCAACTATGAAATTATAGGCATTAAATATAGAAACGACCTCAGCCACACGACATTCCAAAATAGGTTCGTCGCACGAAAATGCACAAAAATGCATGAAAGTAGGAAATTTACACCAAGCCACCTACATTATATGCCAACGAGTGATATACCCGAAAACCGACTCTAGAAACGCCCAATAACGGCATAGATATGAAGAAGAACAAAACCCATTCAAACATAAATAACTTTCCCATGGGAAAGAATTGGTATGAATGGATTAAGGAGGAGAGAGGGCTTACCCGTGCGGTGCCTACGAGATTGTCCAAAGCCGAATCGGATTCCAGAAGAATAGTTGGCTTATCATCAATGCTTCGGCTATCCTCCTTGGCTCCAAAATGGCTCAAATACCTCCTCTGCCAAATAAAGAGGCTACTGCCTGTTTTAATCCAAAAAAACAAAGTACATGGTATGTAGTTCTGAGTACACAGCGTGTAGTTCCTTCATTCAACTATTCCTCTGGTAGCACCACCACACTATTCAGTGCGACATGAGTACAAGACATGTACTCCTGAGTACACAGCGTGTACTGTCGCCCAGCTGGCGGTGACTCCACCACCTTACTATTTAGTCCTGCCGACTGACTACACGGCATGTAATGTACAACTACACAGTGTGTAGTAGGTTCCTACACCCCTCGTCGCCGACATGGCTACACACCCCATGTACCCATCCCACACGAACAACAGTACACGGAATGTGGAAAAATTACACGGCGTGTAGTTCCAAAATTTATGATATTTCCCCATTTTCCATATTTTCTCAAAAACTCTTAAGGAATAGGAAAAAGAAGAAGCTAGTACCTCAAAATTATGAACCGAGTTCTTACACAGTCATAGGGACATGTATTAGAATATCCCAACATTTTAAAATTTTAATTAGAAGGCAGTAGGTAATAAAGAATCTTGAATAAATAAAATAATCCAAATTATATTTCGGCATGGTATTAGGTGAAAAAAAGAATCATGAGTGGCATAATGAGACTGAAAGGGAATATAATCAGTTATAAATAAAAATTAATGTAACGATATTATGGAATAAAATACACCAACAAAATAAAATAGAAATTATGAGACACAACATAAAATACATACTTAATATAAAGAGGAAATTGGAATATCCTTCACATGAGTGTGAGACTCAAAATTATTGTGAGGGGATTCTGGAAAGCATTGGGGATCCTTTTTAGAACTCTATAGAGTATAGGGAAGAGTATATTGATGATACCAAGAATTTTAGTGAAGAGAAATGGGATCATGGGTGGGTTTATATTGGAAAATAGGGGGATTTCATTATTTTTATGTTTTTTGTCTCCACATAATAAAATATCCAAAATAAAAAAAAAGGTTATTGGACATGTTTTCTTACAAATGGAAGTGGTTTTATTTATTATATATGTCAAAGGGACAAAACTAATAAAATAGTACCCTGGGTTAGGTGGAGTTGAGTCATACTCTTAAGGAAATGATTTCAAAACATTATAACATAGTACATGTTTTGGAGGATTCATAATGGATTTATAAAATTTCTAAAATAATAATAAGTATAAATATTATAAAGGTAAAAAATATATTTTTTCATGGATACAATTTATAATTTTTAATAAATCACTTTTGGGTCGTTATGATGTCATAATACACAATGTATATTTATATGGTATTTAATTTTTACCCCAAAATTCAAATTTCCAAAAAAAAATTTATGAAAAAATAACCATTGGATAACATTGAAATTCTGATTAAAAAATATTATTCATTTTATAAAAATAATTTTCTTTATTTTTGATTTTTCACATTGTTAATTAAATCAACAATTATATATAAATTGTGGTTTTTTTGACAATAACAGTTTTCGAACCGTTATAAAAATTATATTTGACTACATAAAAAATATATGATCATTTATATATAATAAAAATTTATTAATAATATTTTTTTAAAAAATATTATTTATTCCAAAAAACAACTAATTCATGAAAACAAATTCCTTAATTGATTTTGAATAATAAATATTAATATTTTATTCATTTTATTGAATCCAAATAAAAACATTTATAAAGTTAAAATAATTTGATGATTAAATATATTCATTATTCAATAAAAAATGCACATACTTATATTTCTCGGGTCTTGAAATATAAACATTTAATAGACTAAAATGAACCCTAAGGGTAAGGTGTGTGATGGTGGGACTTTCATTTGGTGGTTCAACAAACATAGTTTGGCCCATGGTCTAGATAAACAGGAACATCTCCTAGAAAAAGTTTCTCTCATTATTAAGTTTTCAGATCCTATCATGGCTTTGGTCAAAGGAAAATGCCAAAAATTTAATCTCCCTAGAAAACATTGATAAATGGGCTTTGAATGCTTCAATTTCCATGGTTGAGGCCTACACATCCTTCATATGTGTCAATTAAATTTGTTAAGAAATTTTATTTATAATAATAACATGATCGATAATCAAATCATATATTATGAATAGTATTGTTTCATAACAAACAATTAAACCTGATAGGATATAATAAAACAAAATTAGTTCACACCTTTTCTAAAAACATATTACATAATAAGACATATATTAAAATTGTAAGGGAGATTTTATTTAAATCAGTTCAGCTAATTACATATACACTAGCAATTATAATGTTAGATATAAATATTAATAAATAATTTATAAAAAATACATTCTACACACTTATATAAGGAATTCATTATTTATCAAATGATTAGAATTTAAATCACGGAAATAATTTGAAAATAAAAGTGAAATTTATCTAAAGTAGCATTTTTATGTGTGAAATGTATTTTTATATTAATAAATAAAATTAATAACTATAAATAAATGATATTGATATAAATTATTATTTATATGATGAAACTTTTTTAAAATTCAAAAAATATTTTTCTAGGATTCAGATATGAATATATATACATTGATGCTTAAAATGTATTTTTATCTAAGTAATGGGTTTTTAAAATTTTATAAACTCATGTTAGAATATATATATTCAAATTTTTGGTATAATATTATATAGAAATAATTAAATAATTTGAATCATGATGATAAAATTTAGTAAATAATACTTTTAATTTTTGGTCAATATGAATAGTTATTGTGGTAAAATATATCTCATCGGTAATGGGTACATCACGTTAATCTAGGATAAAAATAAGTGATAATGCCAACATTTATTTACCCTTATTCTTATTGGATTAATGAAAATCTATATTTATCATCTTAGTCACCAAATTTTGTAATTTAATGCACAATTTTCCCATAAAATGACTTATATATTATTTAAAATTGAACAATGCTAAAACGTTACACTCTATTTGTCTTAAATATCATCGATATATTAAAATATGTATAAAAACAAGTAATTATTGGATATTTTATTTATTTTTTACGTTAATAAAATTAATTTCTTAATAAAAAATATATTTCGGATTTTTAGTTACTATAAAATGACCTTAAATTCATATGCAACAACGATGAAGTATTTCTCCAATAAATAAATATAATAAAAGATATTAAAAAGATTAATGTAATATAATTTTTGGGATTTATTCATTGAAACTAATTTTTTATATGAATATAAAATTAGATTGTTATTTTTATGAATTTTATTTTAAATAATATTTTTTCATTATTCATTTTAACACATATATAATGAATTGTGATAAAATTAACATTAATGATATTTTATCAAAATAATAAATTATAAAAAATAATTAAAATTAATAAAAATATCAAAATTCTAAATAGGAGTTATTATATAGTATAAAATACTATCCCTTTTGAAATTATATTTTATTTAGAACAATTTTGGATGAGGAATTTTTTTTAATCTTTTAGGAAACTCAAAATGTGTCATTTCCCTCCTTTATAAATTTTCACCCTTTCATTATCAACATAACACCACATTTATACTTATATATCAATAATAATCTTTCAAAACCCTATTAAAACATCATTATACATATTATAGAGGTTCTGGTCTTTCATAAATACCAACTCTGGAGTCCTTAATAGGGAATCTAATAGAGTTTTTAATGGAAGGGGTAATTTCCTTAACCATACCCTTTATTTCTTTCCTTTTTATAACACATATAAATATGTTATATTAATTAAAAAAAATTTAAGTTAGTATAATTAGTGTACTAAAATATTATTATATTTATGAAACCAGCATTATTCAGCCTCATTCTACTAAACTGTAAGTGAAAGTGTCGCTCGTGTGTATATACGACTTACCAAATCCACATACAATAAAATTAATTTTCCATCCTTATATATAAAATATGGATATTATTATTGGTTTAATGTTTATGTGTGATATTTATGAAATAATTATTATAATTTAATTGTAGAATTATATTTTCCTCCTTACCTTCCAAATGATTGTAAAACTATAACGTCTTCGGTGCATACATGTTGATTCCCATCTCCAAGAAGTGATGTGATTCGTTTTTCATTTATTTTTTACTTTTGAAATAATAAAGATCTATATGATTATTATAAATTTCTTATATGATATAATAATGTTTTTTTAAAGGTGAAATATTATTTATCATTCTTTCATTCCACCAATAGAAAAATTGAGAACAGTGTCCTTGCAAATGTAGATCCTAACATCTCTATCAATGGTGTATTTAATTTTCTATAAAAATCACTATATATTAATAAATATATTTGTAATAAAAACATAAATTAATTTTTTATATAGTTAAAATAAAATAATATTATTTGTATATCAGTTAAGAGTGATTTTAAAGTATATCGAACTGAAGGTAATGGATTTTCATCTCAATTTTATTTATTTTGGTCATATTTCATATTCAATACATTTTTATTTTATTTAATGTATATAGTACACATGAATGAAATATATGATATATCTTATTAATTTTATGGGGATTTACATACCTAAATAGTGTAATTTGTATCACTAGTTTTACAATTTAAAGGAAACCACAGTGGTACAATTTTTGGTGAAAATCTTAGAAACATTTAGGATTTTTTTCATTTATGTATCCATTAGGTAGTATTTCTGTTAAATATTTATTTTTTCCAATTTTTTTTACAATTATACTTTGGTTTTTTAAATTAATTTTTACCCATGTTATAGTTTTTACAAAATGATTAAAAATTAATCATCTTATCATTTTTCAAATGAGTTACTTTGTCAATTTTTCATGAAAATACTATTGGAATGTTTTTATGTTATATGAAATAAAAATATATTCATTCTAACATGAATAATATTTAATTTGAGTATATATTTAATATTTTAAAAGGTTATTTTCAATTAAAATATTTTCCTTCATATGATTTTATTTTATTACATAAGTGAATTCTAAATCAAGAGGATATTTAATACAATAAATATTCAAGTCATCTATAAAATTAATTTTCCATTTAATATGAAATACTTTGATACCAATTATTATAAAATACGGATATGATCTAATGATACAATCTTTGTTCTTTCTATATATGTCTTATGTTTTCAATGAAATTATTCTTATGAAACCCAATTATTATCCACAGGTTATGATTTGAAGAAACTGTTATGAAACCCTTTTTATGGGTTCTGATATGATTAATGTTTTATGATATTTTAGAAATAATATATATTGTTTTCATTATGTGTTGGTGGTTATTTTATAACCACAGATGCTGGTTAATTTATGACCTAGGATTATGTTTTGGTTATAACCATGTATGGGTTGGACTAATATTTCTATGAAATACATTAGGAAATGATTGATAACTCCCAAAATATACAATACTAGAATAGGGAGTGAACCGAGTTTACTTGGGGACTTTGTCCAAATTGGGTTTATAAGGAGTGAACATTGAATACTATGATGATTTGGGGAGTGAACCTATTTCAATACGATAGTTTGTGAAATGAGTTTTGGATTTTATGGAAAATATTTTTATACCTATGTGTATGCCATAATCTCATGTTTTATTCTTATTTTATGCTCTCATATATCATGTTCTTTGATTCCATTATGGATCATGTCACATTATCTTCCAATATTTATTCCTTGATTCAATATTAATATATTATACATGTACTGTGTGATATTAAAATGTTATATCCATTTTATCATACCCTTATTAACATGTTATATTTATGTGATCATTGATATATCTCCCATTTACCCTTACTGGGTATATAAGATCACTATTTCATATGATTCTATTCCCCAAGTTATGTAGAAATGTATTAAGTATGATGTGTTTGATAGTGATTCTCTTTATAAATTAGTAAGAGGGATATTATGTAACACTTTTGTGAACCAATTGTTTATGTGTCCCAATTTGAAAAGATATTAGATTTATATTATTCTAGCATACATTTTAATTTTATGTAATGAATATTAATATAATAAAATGTAATATCCAGATATAAAATTATGGGCTTCTATATTTATGTCTTGATATTGCTTTTTATGAAATGATACAACATTTTAAGAGGTTTAGACAGGCTTGGGAGAGAGTAAGCAAGCCTTACTGAAAGATGACAACTCTATATGACGTAGGTTGTCTATATTTATATCCAAATTTCATATATATTTTATTAATATAAAATGGGATATTTTTTCTCACCACATATGTGATATTGTACATTAATTATATAATTTTTTGTGTTTGTTAAAAAAATTTATAGTTAAGGGACAAAATAAAACCTTTAACACCATTAGATTCATTGGCCACCCATGTTCGAGCTAAAGAATGTAAATGTATTACATGTGATAGTTAGAATCATTAATTTAATAAAATAAAATAAAACAATGTAATATAGTGTAAATTTGTATAGTTGCATTAGTTCCCTAGTGAAGGGGTGATTATGTACTCAGAAGGGCTGGTCTAGGGAGAGACCATGCATGAACCATGAGATTCATAATATACATTAGGCTAGTTGATATGAGAATTAGGTGAGTGTTTCTTTCCAATTGGGATTTTAATTATATGGGCTATACCCTAGGTAGATTTATGATTGGTTTGGTGATATAATTGACCTTGGATAACATGGAAGGGAGATGGGAGTTAGGTCATCCCTCCAAGGTGATGAAAATATGTATTTAGCCGTTGATCATAGTTATGAAATAATGGATTATTGATGTGTTGTGTGATGATATTACCTCTATGTGATGAGATATTATGAAGAGAATGTGGAGACAACGACGGTTATATGGATTATGATGAGTCCCAAGGGACCACGGTGGGTTCCTTGTAAAGACCCAAACAACTCATACATAAATATTACACCTTAATAGATGAATATTCACTACATGAAATAATAATACATGTTAAAATAATTTATACTCAATTCATTTTGAAATTTGGAAACATAACTTGTTAATAAGTGAGCTACATCATCTCTGATTAAGTTTTCCATAACCCAAACCCTTCTTAGAAATATCATGCATAATTTCTTTTATCATAATCTAAGGAATGAATAAATAATAAAGGGTGATCTCAATTCCAGAGTAACGTAACGAATGGAGATATCAAAAAAATAGGAGAATAATTTTATGATAAGATGTGGAAAACATTTGAAAACCATATCATGCATATGTAATAAATCATTGTATTTTATATGAAAAGAATCAAAAAAGAATCATACAACATGAACTATGATAACATAATGTTGTAACAAAAAACTTATTTATGGAATACACATAAGAATATAACATTATAAAAAAGTATAATGGGAAAATTGTTCACTCATCAATTTCGGGAAATGAAACCAGACCCTTACATAAACTTTTGGACATGAAACCTGGTCCATGCAAAATCCTGTAGAAACAAATCAATGTCAACTCATAACACTGGAAACATGTAATATAGTTTATTAATAATGTTGTGAACATGTAATTAGGTACACACATATCATATTTAGTCATGATATATCCATCCTTACTAAATGGAATGGAGGGAGAGATACATCGTACTCACCACATAATGTAAATATTATATAAGTGTTAAACAAGGTTAAAAAATATTCATTATATCAAAACCCATGAAATGAAATGGGTTTTATAAAAATCCATCATAACAGAACCCCTGGAAAAAATAGGTTTCATAATAATTTAATCATTTGATTAAAGCATTACCCATTTAAAATAAATTTGTTTCATAAAAATAGTTTCATCATAATCATAAACCATTCAGATAAATAATAAGAATTGTATCCTTAGATCCTATCCCCCATAAATAATAAGTCACTTCAAAGGATTCAATCTAAGATGGATAATTATTTTGAATGAAAAATCACATGGAATGTCTAATAAAAAAATATATCCTTTCTTTGAAAATCATCATTTTAAAATAACAACATCAAAAAATACAATTTAAATATTTTTTTTAAATAAACTTGAAAAATTATAATGTAAAAATCAAATTAAATAGTAGTTATGACCTTAGAGAACTCTATTTATACTGTACATGGTAAAACAATGATTCCATTCACATTTTTTGTAAAATCCAAAAGGGATTTTTTTGAAAAATGACATGAATATTAATTTCAATTTTTTTAATAAAGCTTATAAATTGTGTAAAATTATATTTATTAAATTATTTAGATAACTTCAATAATATTTTTGAAATTTTTTAAGTATTTTTTTTATTAAAATGGTATTTGATCAAAAAGAGAAATAAAGATGATTTTTTATTAAAAACGTTTTTTGAACTCATGATTATATAAAGAGGGAAATTTAAATGATTAAACAAATTATCATGACATAAATTGTGTAATATAAAATTAAAGAATTTCATGAGATATATATCATATTATTTTATCACCTAATGCATAATCATAAACAATCTCTATAAATAATGAGATTGTAACATCAAACCATAACCACTTTTATAACGTTTGAATCATTGGAACCATTAACGAATAAAAAAAATGATATTCTAATATCGTAAAAAGTAAATTATTAAAGATATAAAATTGAAAATTGGAATTATATACACATGATATAATAATATAGCTACGTAACAGAACTTATGTACTAAAGATGGTAATTTTGGACAAAAATACATTACAGCTTTTTTAAATTCTGAATTGTAAACCCCATAAAATATATATCATCAAATGGATATGTAAATTAAATATGTTATTCGAATAGTCATAAAATACATTCATGGGAATTATTTAAACCACATAAATGAAACATGTGGTGAATATGGCATGTGGTTCATAGATTATAAAAGTGAGACAGAAATACCTTACCATAAGTCTTGATATCCATTGTACATGTTTTAACCACTAGTATAATAAATTTAATTTTTTATAAATAATTTATATAACCATACATATATATAATAAAATATATTATTTACTTATGATCTTTTATTAACAGTTCCTTATTAAAATTTTAATTCAGGTAATAACTACATTGTTTTCATGTATGTTTTGGTTTGGTATTTTTGATAGTCATACATTTATTATGGTTCCATTATAGAACTAGTTTTAAAAATGATATAAATATATTATGTACTCATGATATATTTTTATTTTAATCCAAAAAAGTTATAGACAGAAAATTAAATACATTGTTCACAGAGACGGTAGGCCAAACATATGCATGAATGTTATTTCCATTTTTCAATAGATTAAATGAAATAAAAGTATATTATATATTAAAATGAAATAATTTTTTTTATTTCATAAATATCACATGTTTTTATTTAAACATATATTTATTATATTCCATGTAAAGTGTATGTAATGAAAAAATATAATCACTGCATGTGGTTTTAGAATGTTGTACACCCGAACGACGTTATCATTTTTTAATAGAATATAAAGTAAGAAGGAATATATGATATCATGATTTAAAAAGAATTATAATATCATATATGTCATATATAAACAATAAATCAATTATTACATCCATTCATGAGAGGTTCTAATGGAAAAAATGAATAACATCATTTCACATGGCAGTAGTCTTCTGTACACACAAAAAATGATTTCTTAAACCATTTGATATAAAAGTATAAGTGTGTAGATTTTTAATCTAATATAACACAATCTTATTATGTGAATTTATTGAACACCTCCATCCAAATATACTTCCTATAGGGGAGGTAGATAATGACCCCTGAGTTTTTCCTCTAGTAGGCCCTCGTTTGGAGACTAACACAGAGCGTATAAAAATCTATGTATACGGGAGGAATTAAAATCTATAATATAATATGACCAAGAGGTATGATGAATCATCTAAAAAACTCCATTAAATAATATCATAAAAAACTAAAACCATTACACAATTCATGTATAAAAAAAATAATATAGATAAATTTCAACAAATGAAAATATCTAATAAAAAACAAAAGTGGAAACACAACAACATCAAAAAAATGTATTTTCTAGTAATTTACTAAACGATCAATATAATAATCATGGATAGCTAAAAATAGGTTTATATATGTGGCGTTATTTTATTGTTATACTCATTCAAAAAAATAAATTCTCTCATTGAAAAGTAACAGATTCAGTCAATTGCACGCCTGAGAAAACCACAGATCCAACAACACCAAAATAGGTAAACTATCAATCCAAGCCTCACCAAGGAATGCACACCAAATAACTCAATATTTGTATAATAACATAATAAAAAGCATATGGATCAATGATAACCCACACCAATATCCTTATAATTTTCCACTCTTATACCCCAACATAGTATGTCACAGATACCCATATCCTCATAATAACATCTACCACTACCCCACAACATAGAGTCATTGCATCATGCTTGAAAACACATGGGCCACAACCACACAACATGGTCATATAACATCTCACCTGAATAAATATCAGCTATCACATCACAAAAAAAACCATACTATTTGGGTATTAAAAAATCAAAATAGATAAATTTAATTCCCTCCACCTACCATGAATCACCCCCACCATAAGCATCACAACAAAAATATAATATAATCCTCGACCGAAAACACTTGAGCCTCCAACTCATTGTGTGATAATCACATATCTCCCTAAAAAACATGGGATATCACATAGTTAACTAACATACCTATGAGCATCATATTATATGCATATCTATTCTCTTAGAAGAGAGTGTAGGAAAGAGTGAGTAGCCATCCATCCATCCTTATCACTAAGATGTTGGAAAAAACACCCCCAAGAGACTATGTGGGTGTTGGAATAGAGTTCTAGATGTGGAAGAGGTGAATATAGAAGTCACAATGAATATACAATTATATAAAAATACCCACTCAAAATAATATGCTATAGGTTCAAAACCAAACACTAACTAACTACCAACATCATTACTTTTGTTTCCACCTCAAAATGCATAACACCCCACAATCAACAAGACCCATTCATCATTTTCTAAAAACCCCATTATTCATCAACTAAATTTCATTATTAATCATGAACCAAATTGAGCCACATATGCCTTAATTTATTTATTAATTATTATTTTCCATCTCATTAATGAAAAAAACCCAAAACATTTCAGTTATTATGAAATAATTATTTATTCCCTTAGTAATTTGGAATATAACACTACACAACGCCACATCATAATTATCCCATAATATATATCACACAATCACCCTACTACCAAAAATGAATTACTAAATAATTACCACCTTGCTTCTCCAAAATCATGACCATGTCTCACCCATCATCCTCACGTCGCATCAAAGACACACATCACCTCCCATCCTAAATGAAGACACTTCACAATAATCAAGACTATTTCAATAAATTAACAAAGGGTATTTTATCAAATTTCTATTTCTTTTAAGGGTGTTTGCAGACAATACAAAATCCTATCGAAACAATTTAATTCTCCACATATATGTCTTTATCCAATATCAATTTTATGGTGAAATCAAGATAATAAAAAAAGCACAATATTCCTAGAAAATATCATCCATTTTCAAACAAATCCTTAAAAGCATAAAGAATATTAGCAGGAATGAAGCCCGTATAGTCCATCATATCACCATAATAAAAAATACCTTAAAAATGTGAATCAATCCCCTTCTTCCACATTTTATTTCCATTAGAAGATTATTTACCATTGATTAATATAGAACAACCATCTCCCATATATAAAAAAGGGTAAACCCCTCACTTATTATATAAAATTAATATAGACAAGGGATTCCCCACCTCAAAGAGATTTAATGAATCACTACACAATACATGGAGAAAAAGAAACAGCATAAAACCAGAATAGAACATGGGAAACTACTAGTTAACTAATACCTTACCAATGATCCATCAAAACATAGCCCAACTCAGACCAAAACCAAAACTACATCACCATAGTAGATTCCATGTGGAAGAAAAAAATAAAAAACAAATAGGATAGAAGGAATTACCACTGATCGCAAACAAACAACCAGAAGAACCAATAGACCAATGCAAGGGGAATATGGCCATAAATCCTCATCGAGGTGCCTATAGTTTATCTAAAATAAGAGGGATATAATAAATGGGATTATGAAAAAATTATCCATTATTAGAACAAAAAATCTAAAAACCTGGTAGATTCAATTCATCTAACCATTACACAATGTGTAAGCCTAAAATGGCGAAAAAATTCTAAATTTAACATATAATTCAATATCATTGATATTTATTTATTACATGTCCCTAATTACACTTACATGCCATTTAATAGTTTTTACAAGATAACCCTATGATGATATACATGTTGTGAACCAACAAAATTCACAATCCAGGGACCACCATGTCACACTGTGTAAACATTACGCATTATTTATTATCTATAGTAACTCTACATTACCTCCATCCTCCACCAAAAACACATAGAACCTCCCCTAAATAACACACTTCACCAGAACTAGAAAATAAATCTATTGGGAATTCACTTGACATTACAATATATACATCTAAAATGATTCCCTTTCTCCTGAATTCAAAACCAATTTTGGAGGGAAAGTGGTTAAAAGACAACCCCGTGATATACTTCTATGGGATTTCTTCATTCATCAACACCAACACCAGACAAACAAGAAAAACCAAATGGACAAAAAAAAATGTCACAAAACATCATAACTACACAACAATTTCATCATATCCATCCAACCACCACCCTGTAAAAACAAACAACTATCATAGCTAACCAATGAAACCAACCAAAACATATGAATCAAATAATTACATCATCCATTCCAAGATACTATCATACTTATGTAGCACAGACATTCCCACATGGGTTGAATAGAATAAAAAATAATGTCTCTTGATTAGAAAATATGTATTCCTCTTTTTATATGTAGGTACATTATAACACATCATACATCAAATAAAACATCACATTTTATAAAACAACAAAATCCTATCATCACAAAATGAGATAAATAGAAAAAACTCTAATGAGTTCATGGTATTAGATACACATCTGTATATTCTTCTCTTATGCACTATCCTTCAAGACAAAAAGCCTCTATAACATATGATCTGAATAAATGTTTCATCCACATGGCACTTTATCTAGATGATCTTGGATCTATACTAGCCTCTCCGTGAATGTCAAGTCATCCCTGATATCCAAATATACCCATTAAATGACATTCGAGTCATCATGAATATACAGATGAATATGAGATAGATTGTAGACATTGTGGATTATATCTATCCATGGGGGAAATGACAACTGATATTCCACCTCTCTAGGTCTCCCCATAACCTAATAGTGGGAAATAAATCCAGGAGAAGGCATAATCCCTCTCCAAAACCTCTATTTCCCACATCAAGGGGAAACCGTCAAGAACATGTTTTCACCAACATCAAACTCCAAGGGACACCTCTTGTTATTTAAATAAGTATTATTTCTATATTTTACTACTTTAATCTAACATCACACTAGCTGATCCATCTCTATTGTGATCTGCTCCAGATCGAGACCAAGAACATCAACCTTCCCAGCCTCTATCCAATACAATGGATAACAAAATGGTCTCATATACAAAGACTAATATAGGGCCATAATGGATGTGTTATAACTTTTATTTTATTTAATCACAATCAAATATTGGTTTCATAACATAGACCCAACAATGTCTATGATGAACACCCACAACAAATCATGCAGAGTTTGGATGGTCTACTCTATCTGCCCATCCATACAATGGTTGAATACATTTTTTAGGAACAATATAGTGAAAAAAGAATTATTTAATATATACTAGACTCATGTGGTAATACATGTATCCCAATATTAGACAATAGACCTATGAACTCGACACAATCTCATAACCAATTCAACATACCTCTTATCCAAATCGTCCACTGTGCCTGACTCCTTTGCCACTAATAAGTTGGATAATTACATCAATTCATCCACGATCAACCATATGTCATCAAACCCTCTTTGATTTAGGGTAACCCAAAAAGATCCCTCAATATTTAAGACAATTTTCACTCAATAGCATCCAATGTATGGAACATTTCACAATGAGCATGATTATTGACCTTTATATTTTTGAAAACCAAACACATCTCCACAAATTCTTCCATAAACAGTTTCATCCTTGGCCACCAAAACTGCATCATAAACCATGATAGATCTTGGAAACTCCTGGTTCTATATCGAATGGTGAGATATGAGGCTCAAATTTGAATTTATCATGCATATTTACAAGAAAAAACGACTTCATATAATATAACATTAGGTTTCAACCATCCTCAAACCATCAATCCAGAGAATCACTATGGCCAATTCAACCACACATCACCTCTTCCTATGAGTCTCCCTACATGTAATCATACACTAGCTTCATCAATAATGACTACAAAGTCATTTTAAACAAACAACCTATACCATCATCTACAAATTCATCTAAGTGATTGTCTACAAACACCTCAATCACTCTCCAAATAACCCTAGACTCCTGAATAATAATGCTCTCTAAAGCACTAATCAAATTTTCAGCAACAATATTCAGACTTATTGAGGTATAGATGATATTGAGATCAAAATCCTAGAAATATTATATCCACCACTACTTCCATAAAAACATTTCATTTTGGGGAAATATTTACCTCAAATTCATGTGATCCAAGAAGACCAAAAACTGCTCCCCAATAATGTAATGCCACTACAATTTTAGTAAAAACACAACTACATCTAACTCCATATGATCGATGGCGTAGTTACATTTATGGGGAAGTAACTTCCTAGAAACAAAAGATATCATTTTTCTTCTACTTATTTAACATATATTCAAATTCAAAACGATAAGTATCACAAAACACGTCAAACCTCACTCCCTACATAGGAAACTGAATAACAAGAGCACTGAAAAATTTTCCCTTTAGGTAACAAAAAATTTCATGGAACATATTGGACCACAAAAAATCATAGTGTTTCCTATTCAACTATATAAATGTGATGAAACATGAGAGAAATAGAGGAAACCCTTGATATTATCCCGAACAACTGAGAAAACAATGAAACCCTACCATGTTTTTTTGGTGATTTTAAATATATAACTTATGTGACTGTCGACAGGTTCACAACCACACCCAACTATGACACCAAATGCCTATGGAAATTCACCTCTCTTGAAAAGAAATATAAGTGGAGAACATTCCATTGGGAGGTTTGAATCAAATAGCCCACAAGATAGATCTATGATGATCATAATTCTCCTCCTAATAATTCATAAAGATAAATATATTATCAATGAACAAGAATTTTATGTAGCCTAGGAAATCATAAAACACAGTGTTCCTAAGTGCAATGAAAAAAAATTCGTGTTTATTACACCAAAATGAATTAATAAAAAATCAATGTTCCCATACATTCATCTAAATGTTGGCCTCAGGATATCACCCTTATTCACCATAAACTGATGATATCAATACTGAAGAACTATATTAGAAAAAGGACCTGACATATCATATTTTAAAAAATTCATCTATCCTAGAGAGTGTTTAACATTCCATTACTGTAAATATATTCAAAATACATTAATCTATAAAACACCTTAGAAAACATCTACCTTCTTAGTGAACAACACTAAAGAACCCCAGAGTGAAACATTGGGATGGATAAAACCCTTATATATCTGATATTCTATCTGAATCACCAAATCCAATAATTAATAAGGTTCCATCTGAAACAAATCCATCAAAATATAAGAATAAATAGGATGCAATTCAATCCCAAACTCAACCCCATGTCAAGGGGGGTAGTGTCACAAACCCATCACGAAATAATATATAAACTCCCAAATGAACCTAGGGTCCTCCCCTATATCTACTCCTAGTAATTCTACCCACAACATATCTATTAAATTATATAGGGGCCCCTTAGAAAAAATTCCCACCTGACAACACCTCTATCCAATGAAAACAACATGCTAGACAAACATATCTGGAATAATTGAATGTCGTCCTAAAACTGTCCATTAATGCATGCATAGAAAACATCTAATCGATTCCTGCGATGACATTGAATGGATTTATTTATATAAAAAATATATCCCCATATGATTTATGCAACCCCATCATCATTCTATCCCCTTGACACCCATAAAACACACTGGTACGAACCTAAAATGGGATAGTCAACTCTTGGGGAACAAAATTACTCTCTATATCTAGTCCTAGAGAACATACTAGAGTTGTTAAAACAATGGAGTGTTAATCACCTAAATAAATCGTGGAAAAAATAATATTACTATACCAATCGATTATACCATTGAATAGATCAATCACTTTGGAACTACCAAATCCACTATGTTCAATTGTTTGCATCCATATCCAATACCTCTCGGTTGATGGCCAAAATCATTACTACACTCGGTTCATGGTCTAAAAACATGATAAACATCCTATAGTCAGCCTCTTTGCACTCCACCTTTCCTAGAATGATTTTAAGCATGCTGAACCTACTAATAAATGGTCTCACTCTAACCTGATGTTGAGGACAGTACTAAAACATTCCACCTAAAAATTGATCCTAGATTTGCACTAGGTAATGGTTCTAGAAATGTATAGGAACCCCACAACAAAAACACACTATCCTGATGTCTCTGTGAAAATCATGAAACCCACTATACCTAGAAGGATAAAAGTGAAACTGATGAAGTCAACTCCATAAAAGTCGATATCTTGATGTTCCTGGAACCTAAAAACATCCACATAAATATCTTTTCCTCAGGGAAACATGCGGGTCACCTCTCATAGAAATCCTTCTTTTGAGTACATCAACACAATCACTTATGCCTTATTTTGAACCTCTACTTATCTCGAAAATGTAAAAAGAGTAAGTGCATACTGAATAGAAGGATGGAGTGCCACCTCAAGATTTCTCACATGAAACTCGTCATCTGGAAAATTATTTTGGGGGAAATTGGAAAAGACTTCGATCTTGATTCCCAACTCTTGTTCTAACATACTCCCTTATTGAAGAGAAAGAAGCTTCTTCCTCTTCACATCCTTCATGGTTGATGAAAGGAACTCTTCCCAGATGTATTTCTGAAATTCAACCCTTGAAACACCTTCCTCCTTCTTCTCTTCACGATAACTCTACCACAACTAACATGCATATATCCCAATTTGCATGACTGCCAAAGTGTCCAAATACTCTATTAGGGAACAGATCAAACTAAAATAAATAACAAAAATCCCCCAAATGGCTCTCTGTCTCCAAAAATAAAAAACTACAATAATAATTACCCAAATACTACTACTATAAATTTGGAAACATCCTCTACCAATAATAATCCAAGATAACTGGATCAACACTCTATTGATTAACTGTATAGACCACCTAAACCTCAACTGCCTGAGCCACAGATGAAGGACAAAAATGATCCACATAAAAATATCATTGAAGAATTTACTAATCCCAATCGTATGTGTTTTCATTTAGATTCATGTTAATTAAACTAATTCATTTTTACCTTCCAAAAATAACCCAAGTCAGATAAGAACAGAAGATATCATGAAGCATAGACCTCTCCAAGGTCTCTACCATGAATATACTCAAACATCACTTGGTATTTCAATAATATTAGAGTACATGCCTTCGAAATTGAGGGGTCCTAAAATCCGATTTCCTAGCCAGTATCTCCATTACTTTTCTAGCACAATGGTCAATTAGACTGGTTTCCATACTAACAAATTCAATCCTCACTACACCTGTAAAACTCCATCTTATATGTGAACTATCATAGTTGATACAAATTTTTCAGAACCCACTCCTACAAAATATAATTAAATGAGGGGTGAGAGATAATGTGCACAAATTCCCACCTCTAGTAGGCCATGAGTTGGTGACTAGAACAAAGGGTATACATATAGCATGATATGAGAGGAATTACCCTTTATAATAATATATGATTGGGTGATATGTTGAATCATCAATGAAAAACTCTATTACATAATATTAAATATACGAAAACCATATCACAATTTATTTATAAATAAATCAAAAAACAATACATGTGTCCAAATGTAAATACCCAAAATAAAAGCTAATGCAGTGACAAAAAAATATTTTAAAATGGTTTGAGATATTAATGTCCTACATGATTCACTTAATCCTTCTGGAAATCTGAAACCAGTTTTTTATACATTGGGTATGTATATAGGTATACTCTATATGAAAATAAAATTATACCATAATAATATAAATGATGCATAATAATTCACCCTTGAGAAAAGAGAAGATCCAAGAATACCTAAACATTTCAAATATCAATCCCAACCTCACAGTATGTTTAAAAAATTATAAGTGATACGTATAATAACATCATAAGAATTATATCGATCATGGGTACCCCCACACCATTTCCCACTAATATTCCACTCTCACTCCACAAAAATTGTATGACCTAGAACTACAATCTCTTAAAAATATCATATACCACTTCCCACAACACGATCATGTCACATCATACCAAGAAACACCAAGGACACTACCCCATAAAAAATTATATGACAGATCATCTACTAACAACATGTCCATCACATCGCAATAATAACTAGAATAGTTGAGTATCATGAACATGATGTAAATAAACCTCATTTCATCCTAATATCAAGCACACACCCCACCATAAAACACCTATTAGAATGATTATATGATATCTCATCCAAAAATCATGGGTCACTGCCCCATGGCACAGTCCCCACATCTCACCCAAGACACCTGGGATATCTTCTACTAATATAGTATACTTTTAACCTTAATATCAGGTCTATATATAAATGGACGGAAGATAGAGTGGTAATGAGTGTGTATCCATCCATCCATCATCATCGCTATGATGTTGGAAAATGCTCCCTCCACATGACTATTAATGTATTTGAAAATAGTTCTTAATGTGGGTGGGGTGCATAAAAAAATAAAAAAATACACAATTATATATATATATATACAGAATCAAAACCTATATCTTCACAACCTAACAATAAAAAAATCACTACATAATTAATTTTTTTATTCTATAAATTCAAAACACCCCACTTTCCACAATCCAAATTAAAAATTTCAAAACAAATGCATTATATATACCATTTGTTTCATTATTAACCATCAACCACATTGAAACACATAATAAATAATTTATTTAATCGATAGACATTTCAATCACATTATCCAAATCAAACCACAACCATTGAAATCATTATTAAATAACTATTTATTCAATACCTACCTAGAAATGTAGCAAACAAAACCACCCATCATAGGTATCCCATGATCTCCACCACACCAACACCCCACCACCAAAAAATAACTGGAAAACAACTACCACCATGACAATACAAATGAAAGACCTCATCCCACCCATTATCCCCGCATCACAACACAATTAACCATCACCACCACAGAAGTATGACCACACAACAAATCAAATAAAGACCATTTATTCGATATAAATAAGGGTATTTTATCACATTTCACATTATTTTAGTTATGTAATCACAAAATAAATATTCTAAGGGAAATCATTATATTATCCAAATATATGTGGTTAACCAACTTCTATTTTATTGAGATATAATAAAAATCCCAATAGACACAATAGTCACAACACCTAACATGCATTTTAAAAAATTTCCCAATGGTCACAATTTTTAGTAAGCCTTCATGTCCATAAAATATATCATATCTCAATAATATTAATGTGTTACAAACCTAAAAATCATTCCCCTACCCCAGAAATTTCAATTAGAATATTATTTAACATTGATTAATCCTGAATAACTATATCCCATATATAATCAAAGAGAAAATCAATCCCACATGATACAAAAAAAAAGAAAAAATGGTTTCCCTACCACATAGATATTTTTCAACCCTATTACCATAATAGAGTGAAGAAGAAACTCCCACAAAGCATAACCACACATGGGAAAACACAAATCAACCTAAATCACACAAAAAATATCTAACAAATTTATCCCACATCATACCCAATCCAAAATCACATTCCCGTAGCAGATCCCCAGGGGGATAACAACTGATAGAAACCAAAAGGATGGAAAAGGAATACCACCAATTTCCAATAAACAACCATAGAACCCAAAGGATCGTAATAATGAGATAAGTGTTAAAAATAATCATTGGGGTGCCAATGGTTAATCTAAAATGAGAGGGAGAGAACCATAAGCTAGAAGAAAATTATTTTAGAGAAGAAATTAAAATATATAAAACCACTATTTTTACATAATGTAACCATTACACAACATGTAATTATCTGTTTCTATAAAATTTATGACTTTCCCAAATAACTCTGTCGCCTAGGAATTAATTTAACTCAAATCATGAGTTCCAATTACATGAAATGTAATATATTTCATTTTCCCCCTATAATATCATTCAAGAATTAATTCATCCATATTAACAATCATTTAATCAGTATTTGACATCATTTAATCATTTCAAAACGTTTACTTCTTATAGTAGATCTATAACACCTCCATCATCAACAAAAAACTCTTGGAAGCTCCCCCAAATACCTCCAACAACCAGAACTGGCCATGTAACTGGATGAGAAGGTATAGTCTGTCATATTTGAATATGATTTTGTTATTATATAATCATCGTTCAATAATAATTTTTGGAGGTTTAGGAATAAATAAAACCAAACAATCGGTGAGGGACATTACTTCTTTTATGGGAAACTTGTTTTGGGTTTCACCCAAAGCCTTACTATAATGGATTTAAAACTAAAAAAGGATTACAGGATTGTAAGATTCATATAAGGAATATAATTGGGATTGTATTTCCCAAAAAGGTTATTTGAAGTGTGATTTAGAGAGGAGAGGGGTGGCCTTTTATAAGTGATGTGATGAAAGACCTATAATTTTTGAAACAAAAATGGTACTCCAATGGTTTTCAAATTTTAAAAGGAAGAAATGGGACATTATTGATAATTATAGGTGATAAGGTAAAAAATAGCCATCCAATGGGTGTTGGATGAGTTTATGATTCATAATACAACTCATCCTTTTAGTTTAACCCAATGGCAAACACATTTTTTCCTTAACAATGGTAATTAATGGGTACTGTTTTTAAAATTAATTAAGGTAAAAAATTAATTTCAAATTTTAAGGTTATATAAATTATTATTATTAAAAAAAATTAATCCATTTTTCCAAATTACATTAATAGAAGTTAAAAAAATTAAGTTAAATTTAATCTCACATACAAGATGAGAAAATAGTTATCCAATGAGAAAATGTTCAAAACATTATAATGTTTTTATATCAAAATTTAATATGATATTTATTCAAATGAATTAAATTTCCAAAATTGATATATAATTGAAGTAATTTTACTTTTCAAAACTTAATAATTCAATTTTTAGTTTTTTAAATTCCTTAAATGAAATGACAATTCATAATGAAAACCAGTTTCTTTCACTATTCAGAAAAAGTTTTATCTCCATAAATAAATTCCAAAATATACCTTAAGATAATTATAAAATTATTATTTCAATAAAAAATTAATTTTTTAAAAATAAATTTTATAAATTCAGAGGAAACAAGTTTTCCTATAATTTCTCTAATGGAGACAGAACGAGTTTTTTTTGCAAAATACAGTTTTCAAGCAGAAAAATTTAACTTATTCATATAACTTGTCTAGAACACAAATAAGTTGAATACTAAAAATTATATTGAAAACATAATTTATCTATTTAATTATTTAAAATAAATAAGAAAAATTGACTACTATTTATTTGACGTAAAGCATGTTTGTGTGCATAAAAAATTTTTTATGAAAAAAATTTATTTAATTTTAAAATTGATTTAAATATTTATTCTTAAATAACATGTAACCAAATAATTAATTTTATTAAAATGTGTAAACCACATGTTCTCATAATTTAAATAATCCTATTCTTATATTTCATTCTAATGTCTTGGCAACAACTATCATATTAAATAATATTATTTTAATAGTTTGTCTCATATCATTTAATCTCGTTGTCCTATATAAAGGAAAACTAAGAAAAATGTTTTGGGTAACTGAAGTTAAACATATTTTTGCATGTAAAACAAGATAAAATCTCTGTTGTATGTAATGGAAGATGAAATAAGTGTCATGTGTCATGAAAAATATCAAAAATAGTTATTTGAAAAAAAAATATTTGCTGAAATATCTAGGTGTTACATTGTACCCCCTTGATATAAATTTATCCCTCGAAATTCATCCCTTTAGTTCCAAATGTTTTTGATAAATCATCCTCACTACAAAATCAGGTTCCACATAACTTTTCAAGATGGTTGTTTCACCATAACAATGACTAGGTGGGTGGTCTTGTTATATAGAACATTATCTGTATGATCTATAATCTATAACATTTTCCTTATAAGAAAAATCATGCTCATGTGGTATGAAATATGAGTTCCATAAAAATGAAGTATTAGAAGTGTAGTTCCTTAGGAGAGATACATGGAACAGATCTGGGACTGAAGAGAGCTTTAGTGGAATCACCAATAAATATTCTACTATTCTAATATGATCCTGAATTTCCAATGTTCTTATATATGAATGTCTTAGTTTTGATTCATATCTTAAGAAGAATTTGATCCATAGGCTGTTTTTCAACCAATTTCCACTTCACATCTTAATTTAAGGAATATAGATTAATTTTTTATTTATGAATCTTTAACAGATCAAATGATCCTTAATATAATTACAATTCATTCCATTAATCTATAATGGTCATCATAAAAAATGTTTATCATAGGTTATCTAATATAAAAAAAATCTTAATATAGTGAATTAATAAACTAATATATGAAACCTAATAAACTATTAAACATAAATCATTCTATAAAAGGTTAACCTTATAACCTTTTCTAAATCCAAAAGTTTTAAAGATGGTCTCCAATTTTCCTAAAATTAACAAAACATTAATCCATGAAATATCATTAAGTGTCTCTTAATAGACACAAAACAAATATATGTTATGAGGTCATCAATAGTATCAAATTGAAACCATCAATATAAATCAAATCATTGTCCAAAATTAAAACTATTTTTTTCACCATCAAGAATATAATAAGGTTCAGTTTAACTTAATAAGTTTTTTATATAAAATATAAAATTTCCATTAAATAACTTTTTCGGTAATTTGTACTACTCAACATATTATTGAATGTAAGAAATAAAAAAATATATAGAAAAATACTTATTTATTTCATGATTCATATAAAAAAATTTAAATTCCCATACACAAACACTAAAATCATTCAACGTCATTCTTAACTTGTTAATTACACTTCATTAACAAATTACTTTATAACACTTTCCTATAATATGAAATAACAATAATGTAATAACATTAATCAAGAACAATTTAATAATGATTCTATTATTTAACATACACAATACTATTAGAATAGCCCATACACTTCTTAGTTCATTTGTGGTCTCTTCAATATCATAAGTATAATAATTACTCATACCACCTTGATTATTATCATCACGATATTTCCTACAAGGATATTAATTTTCATAATGCCCAAAATTTCAACATCTGAAAAATTAATCCCATTATAATACAAAAGGGATAAAAATATTTCAATCTATTATTTTAACACAGATTTTTTTTTGAAATGGCATGCTTTATGTCCTTTTATGTGATACTCAAATAATATTCTCATTTCATTTAGACATTATCATGAGTTATTTTTTTGATTAATCTTGAAATATAGGTTATTGAGTTATCTATTATCTATATTATCCACCACCCAAACTGGCAATAAGCTCGATCACTCTCTTCATCGATGACTATGATAGTTTATTAATGTAAATGTTTTTAATCATAGATCATGATAAATGATTACGAGTTATCAAAATATACTTCCCTTGAGTCATCATCTGATTTCTTTTGTTATCAACACATTATTTATCATATTAAATTTTAATCTAATTCCATCAGGATCTATCCTTTGACTAATACAAAAAATCATAGTTTCAAAATCAATAATCGTATTGTGAAAACTCATAATCTTGAATAGTCATTATAGTATGTTTAAATTATGAAATATTATTTTCAATATATGAAAATTTTGGTTTAACTGATTTCATTAATAAAATCCATCAATACGGTCCATATATTTTTAGTTAATTTCCAAATAATATACTCCGAGTTTACTAAACTAGGTTTGCAGTAGGGTCCGTTATTATACAATAGGTGACTATTGAGTCCAACTCAATGTTACCCTTTTAGGGCTATCATCACTAGGTAAATATATTACAAGAACTCATTAACTTTTATTATCCATAAAGAGATTTAATTTATTTAAAACCTCTCCATATATCCTTTAACAAAATTCCACGACATTTTCATATACATTGACTCATCCATTAACTTATCCATATATATTTCTATAGATATATCACTAAAATATTTACATCCAATTGCCCAAAAGATAAATAAACCATACTATGATATAAACTATAAAAGATAATATTATAATACATTAAAATTAAATCATAATAGAAGAATATTCATATATAAAATAAAAATCTATTCTAGAATTAGTTTGGTCTCGTGCCTTCTGAAATTTGGAATCATGATGGACTTGTTCATAATGGTACTAAATTATCTCCCACTTTGATCTCTATATCTAGAACCATTATATGAAATATCATAAAATAACCTTCCTCCTAACCTAGGGAAATGAAAAATAATAAATGGTGTTCTCTGATGATCAGTAATGACACACCTGCGAGATTCTATCAAATCATGATGATAAGTGTGTGAAAACACAAGAATAACATTTGAAAACCCAAACCTACATATATTATATCACAAAATTGAGTCACGATATAAATCATGGAAGTTCAAGAGACACACATAACAATGGAATCAATGCACACGTACAAAAACTACAAAAAATTTCTTTGTATAAGTCATAGATTTGTGTCACATACATAAGATTATAACATCATGAAGATGCATAATTTTAAACAGGTTCCCTGATTAATTTATGGAAATGAAATTAATACCCCTAATAAAATTATAAAAATAAAATAATGACCACACATAACCATATTGACATTAAATATAGGTCCTTGTATAAAATAGTTAATATGTAAACAGGATCATGTATAGTAGAGTAAACATGTAAATAGGTTCACACATATTACATTTACACATTAATTCTCAATCATTAACGAATTAATTATTTGAATGTATTGGTAACACTATTAAAATATTTAAATCCAGAAATATGTGTTACAATATATCATAAAAAATCACCATATCATAACCCATGAAAATAAATGGGATCCATAAAATATTCATTATAACATAACCTGTTAAAAACCTAGTTTCATAGTCATTTAATCATTTTATAAATTCATAACTTCTGGAAAAGATGTGAGTTTCATAGAATAATTTAATAATAATCATAAACCATTTAGAAAAATAATAACAATGGTATCATTGGATCGTCTACCAGTTAAATAAAAAAGTAACACCAAAGCATTCTGTTTTATATAGAAAATGATTAGAAATGAAAAATAACTTTGATAATTTCATGAAAAAATTATCCCTTCTTTGAAAATAAAATTTTTAAAATTACAACTACATAAAATATTATGTAAATCCATTTCATTATAAATAACAGGGAAAAAATATAATTAATATTGGATGAAAATAATTTTCCAGACATTTTGGGAAACATTGTTTTTTTCCATACATTTTTAAATAAGATTGCAATCAAATTTTCAATAAAAGACTAATGATCCTTTCATGAGAAAAGATAGGAATACTATATTAAATTTTTTTTGAAAAACTTATGGGTAAAAATTTCGAAAATTAATCATGAAGATATTCTTAAAATAATATGGAAAATATATTCTGAAAACAAATAGATTAAAAAGGGTTTTTGACTAAAGTTGAATCGAAATATGAATAATCTTAAAAAAATATTACATACTTTTGAGTACATAAAGAATGAAAAATAAAATGGAAAAATAAATTCTCATGAACTAACCATATGAGTTGAAAATGAAAATCTTCATTATAAATAGATCATATTATTTCATCAATGAAATTATAATAAAATACAATCCCAGTAAAAAATTAGATTGTATCATATTACCTTTACTAATTAGGATTATTTTAAATCCTAGTTCCCATTAAATAAAAAAATAAAATTTATATATTAATATAATTAAAATAATTATATTAATGGTTTAAATTTTCAAATTATATTTATATAAAACCTATATAATTAGATTGGTGCAAACCATAACTTACCACCCAAAGAAGGAAATTTCAAGAAAAATCCCCTTACCACTTTTGTAAAATTTAAACCATAAAAAACATGAAAATGATTCTAGAATTAACATTTAAATCTGTGTCATTTTTAGATGAAGAATCAAAAAAATAAAATTATTGATAATATATACACTACCAAGAGGAACCATGTGCTAAATATGTCATGTGTCTCAAATAAGATAAAATGGAGGTGGATATCTCTTACCTTAAGTCTTGAGTTCCATCATTCATGTTATAACCACTAGTATAATAAATATATATTTTCTATAAATATATTAAAGAAAAATAGTAATATATATCCTACCATATATTATTTACTTATGACCTTTTATCACCAGTTTATTAATAATTCATTTTTAAAATTACATTTTTGGGTAATAAATACATTAATTTTCACATTTTTTTGGTTTTTTATTTTATGTAATTTTCCATATATCATTGTTTCAAAATATCTATAATGTTAGAAATGACATAAATATAATAAATATTATGTATATATGAATTTATAAAAAAAATTATGTTATAAAATGAAAAGAAAATACAAAGTTCATGGATACAGTAGGCCATTTGTATGCATGAACAATGTTTCCATTTTTTATATAGTTGACGTGAAGGAAATGCATGAAATATATTAAAATTATAGAATAAGTTTTATTTAATATATTCCACGTGTTTTTTTTAATTCATCCTATATTACCTTTCAGGTAATGAAAGTGTAATGATTGAATCACATCGCTTCATGAGACAGTAGTCATCGATACACAACAACAGTGTTATTTTAATAAAAAAGAATGAAAAGTAAGAATTAATATGTGATTAGAAGATCAGAAAAATAATTTCATATATAACATATATAAACAATTAATCCATCAATATATGTTTTCATGATAAGTGTTGATGGAAAAAAAATAACATCAGTTCATAAGGAAATAGTCCTCCTTAAACATGAATGGTAATTTTAGACCACATTGCTAGAAGAAGAGAAATATTTAGGTTATTAAATTAAAATAATAAAATTTAAATACATGAAATATATTGAGGTTAATATATCAATATTTTATAATACTAATTTACGTAGTTGGGTGATGAAATAAAATAAAATACCTAGTTAGGGAAGTTACTGTTTCTTTATAAAACTTTTTTTTTAAAAAAACATCCCAGGTTGGAATTATGAACAAGAAATCCATATAAGATAATATGATTGTATTAAAGAAGTGATTTAGATAGGTTTTTATGAACCAAATGGTTTTGATGTGCTAGTATTGGAAAAGTGTAATGTTTCGGATTTTTGTTTTATTATTATTTTTAAATATTATATAGAATTATTACGAGACAAGGTGCAGAGACGAAAAATCATTTAGAGGCCCAGTTATCCCAGAATGGTGGTTTGAATTTTTTTATGTTAAGTGAGTTGACACTTGTGCATGGTTTTGGCAGTTTCCAAAAGGATGCCTGGATTAAAAATATACGGACATCGTTGCGTCTAGGACGACGACTTTACCTAAGTATGGGTCTAACCTTGAATGACACGGGTCGAGGGAAAAGGTTATTTTTCATATTTTTTTATTAAAATAAAATAAAATAAATTCACAAAGATTATTTTATTTTATTTGGATACATTCGATGCATCACAATGATGGGGAAGATTTTTAATAAATATTTCCTTGTCATAATGACTCAAAAATGACAACTTGACTCATTAATGCTGCAGTGTGATGGAATTCTAAAATGCGCTTCCCCCTTTTTTATGGGTTAATTGAATGTTGGTCATTGATGTAAAATTGAGAGAAAACCGTACTGGAATCTTGGAACATGGATAGAATTCTCGGCGAATATCGATGATGAATCAAAGCTGCGAGTCGCTACGCCAACAAAGTTAATGGATCTCAAAAACTACAGAAGTGTGACCCCTTCTCCAGCGATCTATCCCCTCTTGATGTAGGGGTTGTTATTTTGATTCTTCTTTCCCATTTTATAAATTTAAATGGAGAACACGGATCAACCACGAACTTGTTGATCCACATATTCATACGTTCTTGTGGGAGGGTTTTTTTTAACATGATCTTGGGGATTTTTATCCATGTTAAAATGTTGTTTATTTCTGCTCCGTTTAAGCCTACTAATGGGAGCAGATCAATGATGTGACGAACGATGACAGAGGTTTATTCCTTGACATTGATTATTGGATTTTATACCCTTTTCTCTTCTTCATGTGTTATTAATTTTCTTTGTTGGGCGAAGAACAACTGATTGTTTTGCATCCATTTTGCCACGCAATGATCCCAAATTTATGATCTAACATCACGATGACCAAGAAAAGATGTGAAAATGATAGTTGATAACAAATTGGACCGGATCAGGAAAGATCGTTCTTCGAGCGTTCTTCAGACAGGTGGATAGCTACGTGTTTACGGGACCGATAGGAGGCCTGAAAACAACGGAATCTGCTTCATGGTGTTAGGGTAACAAAAACCTGAAAATTTTATAGTGACTGGATGGCCGGATCGACGAACAGGGCGACACGGAAGGTGTGGTAGTGGAAGTCTGTAATTCTGTAAATTTCTTGAATACACGGCATGTATCCCGATGAACACTCCATGTGGACCGATTCAGTGGTGGCTATGGTTTCAGTGTTAGTCATGTATCACACGACATGTGACCCCCAATCACAAGGCATGTTGGACCTTCCCTGAAACGCGGTGTGTATTTTGGGAAATACACAGACACGGGATGGACTACATCACTTCGGAACACATAGTATAGACCCTAAGTTGCTAGGCAAGGCCAATAACATGGGTCGCTCTCTGTACTGATTACACGGATTGGCGTGCATGGGTTGAGACCGTGTACGTGAACATGGCCAGCATACACGGAGCTGACCCCAGTTACTCGAACATGGGGTGTAATCCGTACCACACGTCATGTACTAACTTTTCTACATGACCATCCTTACAACACATGCCGTTTTATACTGGAAGTACATGGGGTATGAAGACACATTGTGTTACATTTCTTCATGTCGTGTATTTTTTAGGAAATATCATGGTCCTCTTGTTCATCGTGTCTTGAACATGTTTCGTTTGGGTCAGTGCCCCTTCTTCTCGTTACCCTGAAGGTTAGGTATAATTTAATTTTACATAAGTAAGATCCCTTTAGTAGGAATTTCTGTGATAGAGTCGGGAATCCCTCTGAGAGGCTAAGAGCGAGATCCTCCAACCATTCTTGACCCTAGGTAGAGACATGCATCGACGTGACCAACTCTACATGGGTTTGATCCTCTACATAGCTGGTGAATATGGATGAATTTTGGTATCCGCTATGGCCCAGGTAGTGACCCACATGTGTGTATCGTGATCTTTTCCACTCAAGAGTGTGTCTCTCATAATGAGTGTATCTATCTATCATGTTCATTCCACTCAAAAGTGTCTCTCTCGTAATGAGTGTAACTACCTCTCATCTCGACGAACATTACTTCTTGGATGGACATCATCAGAGCTACCATACTCGTGGAGTGTGTTATCCCGGAATGAGTCCTTCATGGAATCTTCGAACTGAATCCCTATACAGGTATTTGAAGGTGTGTGACTTGTCTCTAGACTATGGGTCTAGGTTTTGAGTATATCTGGTTTGATTTTCTCTGTTATGTGTTCAGTAGACATATACTGTGTATATATGACTGTACCTTTACTTCATGTATTGCATTGTGGTTTTTGGGTTCCTCTACTGAGTATTGTTATACTCACCCCTACATGGGCTTTGCCAACATGTGTTGTGTCTTATGCAAACGACCAGCCTTTTGACAGGGTCCAAAGTGGACCCGGATAGAGTTGTGCTTTCTGAGTTCCATACATGCTGAGGCATTCCTATATCTACGAGTAGCAGTCCTAGTACCTCTTTGTGTTTACTGGTTAGACTTTGCACTTTTCAGACTCTTTTTTTTGGTCGTCTTGTATTCCGTCCAGGTTTGCATTCAGCAATTTACATTCAATTGTACTCTTTTGGTTGGGATTAATTATGTGCTTGAAATTGTTCTTTTGGGATTTTAACTTTTATCGTTTGTGGGCATGGATATGTGTGCATGAGTACAGGTACATTGGCAATGCCTCCCATTTTAATAATATGCCTACATGGTTCTAGTCACTAGCCCTAGGCCTATCGGAGGTGGGCATGGGGATTCTTGATGAGGGCCCCCCGGGGACGGGTCGTGATATAGTGGTATTAATGGAAGGTTCTACCATAGGTCCAAGAGTCTATGAGATTGGTTTAGGGAAATAGTGTTAAGTGTTTCGAGCTCAGATTTCTGGCTAGAGACTCTAGTGTTGGTGCAGGCGGCTGATGTATCAATACAACTGGAATCTGATAACCTGCTTTTCGACTCAGTACATGAAAACAGTAGTTGCAGGGAAATAAAATAAAGGTATATGCATCATATAATAATGGGTTGTGTTTTCCCTGACCTTTGAGTCACCTATCCAGATATAGTCATGGTACATCTTGTTTCCTTATAGGATTCCACCACGAATCATACCCACTAGGTTTCAGTAGCACGATCACAAGGATGACCACCTCAGTGAAGAGGCTTTGATTTAGGGACCAGTTCCCTAGGAATTTCCACCAGGTGGTGCACCTCCTATGCCTCCACCAGTGGAGCAGCCTGTGGTACCTACAGTACCGACCAACGAGGAGTGTAGGCTGAGTGCGCTCCATGAGTTCCTGAGATAGAGAACCCTTAGGATCTGAGGTGAGACCAAACCTTAGGAATATGAGGATTGGATTGAGGCAGTGACCAGAGTTTTTCATCTAGTGAGGACACCAGCAGACCAGATGGTGATCCTAGAAGATATCTTTCTTCAGGGTTCGACAGGACGATGGTGGAGTCTAATGAAACAGACTAACGAAGAGGAGAATCTTTCATGGATGGAGTATGAATGACTCTTCAGAGAGGGATTATATCAGGTTACGCTGAGAGAGGTACTCATCTAAGAGCTTCTCTAGCTCCATCAGGGAAGTATGAAGATAGTTGACTATTCGTCGAGGTTCACTAACCTCGCTAGGTACTCGATTGATATGTTTATTGAATAGTACTACAGAGCTCGGACCTTCGAGTGATGTATAAAATGATACATCCACGATAGTGTTGTGACTCTATGAATTTTGACTTATGCTGGAGAGCTTGAGTGGGCCTTGGTGATCGAGGGCTTCTTGGTAGAGCAGAGACAACCGACGTTAGTCAGTAGTAGGCATACAGGTCTGGAGACCATGACAGCAGGGAGTTGATGTCGGACGTTGGGATCAAGATGTGAGAGACGTTACTGGAGGACCTAAGCCAGTGGATTGATAGTCAAGGGATCTCAGGCTGGATCTAGTCATCCAAGGTAGAAGCGATGTTACACATGCAATGGTAGGGGACGTCTCGCTATAGATTGTCCGACCCGTCATGCAGCTGACAAGGAAGATGTGGTTGGGCCACCGAGGCAAGGGTAGAGAGTAGAGCAGACAGACCCGCCAAGTGGCAAACATCAAAGAGGAGTAGGGCGAGCTGAAGGTGGTGGCAGATGCTTCGACTAACATCCACCACAACCCCCAAGAGGTCCGTACCAGACATAGGGGGATAGGCGACAGGGGTGAGGACAACTGCATGCGGTCGAGGCATACGACCCAGGGGATCCAGGGTTGATATGAGGTATGATCTATGTCTTCTCTACCTTAGCTTCCATAATTATAGATATAGGTGTAGGTTATTCTTTCACAGCCACATGTTTTGTGTGGATCCTTGAGATTCTGGTAGAATCATTGACTCGATCCTTACACTTGGAGACACATACGAGAGGGGACTCTATGATCAAGAACCTTTACAGAAACAATGATCTTACCCTTTCAGGTGACAGTTTAATTTGAAACCTACTGGTGGTAGCGTTGAGGCCCTATGATATCATTCTCAGTATGGGTTTTTTTATCTTCGGTCCATGTCCAGATTGACTGTTTTTGGTGAAAAGTGCGGTGTGTCCGCAGTGATGGGATGGGTTTTTCCTTTGTTAGAGAAAAGGAGACCCATGCAGCACAGAATGGGCTCATGCGTAGAAGGGTGCAGCCGGTCACTATTGAGTCAGCTATACATGCCCTCGGAGCAGTATATGTGATGAGCTCCCAGTTCCCTATAGTAGTGGCGGAGTACGAGGACGTCTTTCCCGAAGATGTTCCAGGACTACATCTTTGCCGGGAAATCAACATTGGCATCAACATACACCCCGGGAAGGTGCCAATTTATTCATTAACATATCAGATGGCTGCCGAAGAGCTACTCGATCTATGGGTGTAGTTGGGGGATTTGTAGAGCAAGGGTTTCTTGAGACCAGTGTTTCACCCTAGGTGTCCCCAGTATTGTTTTCCAAGAAGGCAAATGGATTTATGTGGTTGTTTGTGGATTATCGGCTCTTGAACTAGGTGGTAGTGAAGAAAAAGTATCCACTACCAAGAATTGATGACCTCATTGATTATTTGAGAGTGGAACAGTGGTTCCCCAATATTGTCCTTCGATCATGTTATCACTTGTTATGATTACGATATGGGGATGTACTGAAGATTAATTTTAGATACCACTACAGTCCTCATGAGTACATGGTGATGCCTTTCAATGTGACAAACACCACCACAGTGTTCATGGGACTAATGAACCAGATCATCCATTTGTCCTTGGACTGGTTCATAGTGGTCTTCATCGACGATATCCTTTTGTACTCGGCGCTTAGAGGAGGAGCACATGAGACACCTATGGATTAATCTAGATGTACTCCGAGAGCACCATCATTATGGGATTATCTCAAAGTTCCAATTTTGGAATCATGAGGTCCACCCTTTGGGGAATGTCATCTTAGTAGATGGAGTGGATGAGAACCCAGCCAAGGGGGAGGCAGTGTCAGCGTGGGAGCCACCTTGGGGTGTGATATAGGTGCAGAGCTTCCTTGGGTTGGCAGGATATTACCGAAGATTCATTCCTTATTTCATCAGAATATCATCACTGATGATAGCCTCGACAAGGAAGGGGAAACCCTTTATAAGTATTTATAAGTGCCAGTAGGTTTTCGAGCAATTGAGATAGAGTTTGATGAGCACCTCAACCATTATATTGCTGGAGGAGGGTGTCGAGTACATAGTTTTCGATGATGCATCAGGGACCGAGATTTGTTGTGTCTCAATACAAAGGAATGCAGTGATTGCTTATGGTTCATGCCAGATTAGGTCACATGAGAAGAACTATAAAACCCATGATCTAGAGATGGATACGGTAGTGTTGTCATTGAAGATATGGAGACACTACCTTATGGGTGAATGGTTCATCATACACTCTGACCAGAAGAGCCTGATGTACATCTTCTCACAAAATGATTTGAATCTGAGGCAGAGGCATTGGATAGAGTTCTTCTAGGATTATGATATAGAGATCATCTATACTCCCAGGAAGGTGACAAGGTGGAAGATCGTCTTAGAAAAATGTTGATCTCACAATTTTTGTGTGAGGAGATAGATAAGTTAACAACATTGTAGTTATCCTTCATGGATATAGCGAATTCAGCTTACCTGTAGTCGATGGATGTCACACGTACACTCTTACAATGGTTTAGGGAAGCACAGCTTGGGGACGTTGACTGTGAGGCTTTACATGCTTAGTTATACATTAAAGATTCTCTTAATGGATATTCGCAAGGTGGGGAGCACGTACTTATATTCATAGGAGGCACTGTTGTACCAGTTGAATTGTAGGAAGTGGTCCTGAGGGAGTTTTCAACATCCCCCTTGGTCGTATATCCTGAAGTGGAAAAAATAAATAAAGATCTCCGATGATATTTCTGGTGGTCAGGCCTAAAGAAGGAAGTTGGAGAGTTCATTTCCTGATGCCTCACATGCTAGAAGGTGAAGTATGAGCACCGGGTTCCAACAGGATTAGCTCACCCCTGGATGTTCTAGAGTAGAGGTGGGATGGAATATTGATGGACTTTGTGACAGGCATACCACATACGTCCAAGGGGCTTGATTCTATCTGGTTGATCATTGACCGACTCACCAAGTCCGCCCACTTCCTAAATATATGGGAGTAGAGTTCCGTAGAGAGTGTAGGACACCTCTACATGAAGGAGATAGTTCGGATTCATGGAATCCCATAAATGATAGTCTCTAACCGAGACACCCGCTTTAGATCTCTATTGTGGAAGGGATTTCAGGTGGCCTTTGGGACTCAGCAACGCTTGAGCATGACATTCCATCCCCAGACCGATGGTCAGATGAAGAAGACCATTTAGGTTCTATAGGATATGTTTCAGGCCTATATCATTGATTTTGGGCATAGTTGGGAGGACCAACTACCACTAGTGGAGTTTATGTACAATAATAGCTACCAATACACCATTGGTATTTTACTTTTCAGGGATTTATATGGAAGACCCTACTGGTCACCGCTTCGTTAGACCGACATCTGAGAGTCAGCACTAATGTGTCCAGTGTTGGTGCGAGCTACCCCCGAGAAGGTGTAGCTCATCTAGTAGTAGATAAATATTGCACATTTCGGGCATAAGTCTTATGATGGTAGGTGACAGAGACCCCTGGAGGATGAGGAGGGAGACCACGTCTTTCTTCAGGTCTCACCTTGATAAGGGTTATAGAAATTTCTCCTAGGCGGAAATATATCATCGAGGTTCATCGGACCTTTCCAGATACTATGTAGATTTTGTGAGGTGGTGTAGTGCCTGGCCCTACCTCCATAGTTTCATCGGGTAAATGATTTCTTCCACGTGTCACAGTTGAGGAGGTACGTGCATGACCCATCGCATGTCATCGACTGGGCGATCTCGACATCGAGGATGGAGTGAACTTTGTTGAGTACCTGTTGGTGATCGGTGATTGGTAGGAGAGGATCCTTCGTGGGTTATTGATTCCCTTGGTCACATTCTATGGAATCACGAGAATCAAATGGAGAGCAAGTGGGAGCGGGAGGCTCAAATCCTTGTCTTGTACCCACATATTTTTGTGTAGTCATGTTTTGGATTTTCAATGATGCAAAGCCCCAAGGTGGGGAGAACGTAATGTCTCATATTTTCCAGATATTATTATTTTTAAATATTATAAGGAATTATTACGATACCAGGCGCTGAGACGGAACATCATTCTGGGGCCCGATGATCCCGTAATGGTGGTTTGAATTTTTTTCGATGTTATGTGAGTCAACACTTTTGTGTGGTTGTGTTAGGTTCCAAACGGATTCCCAAACGTAAAATATGAGGGCACTGTTGCATCCAACATGTCGACTTTACCTATGTTCGGGTCTATCCTCGACCGACGTGAGTCGAGGGAAAAAGTTATTTTTGGACGTTTTTAGTAAAATAGAATAAAATAAAATCGCAATGTTTATTTTATTTTATTGGGAAACATTCATTGCAGTGAAACTATGGGGAAGCTATTTAATAATTAATGACTTGTCATATTGACTCAGAAATGAAAACAAGACTCATTAACGTCGTAGCGTGATGGAATTCCAAAATGTGCTTCCCCCTTTATTTATTCGTTAATCTAATGTTGGTTGTTGATGGAAAATTGAGAGAAAACTCAGGCGGAATCCTGGAACCTGGGTAGAACTCCCAATGATGATCGACGACGAATCAAAAATGTGAATTGCTGCACCAACAATGTTGAAAGATCCCAACAATGATGGCAGAACGACCCCTTCATCAGTGATCAATCCCTTATTGATGTAGGGGTTGTTATTTCGATTCTCCTTCCAAATATTTTTGAATTTAATCAATGGATATGGGACAACCACAGACATGTTGATCCGTGAATTAGTACATTCTTGTGGGAGGGTTTTTATTGGGATGATTTTCGGGATTTTTACCCATGTTGATTTTTTTTATTTCTGCTCCATTTAAGGCTACTAACGGGAGAGGATCAACACCATGATGAATGATAGTGGAGGTTCATTAATCAACATGGCTTTTTGGATTTCTTCCCCTTTTCACTTCTTCAGGTGTTCTTCGCATTCTTCAAGGGGCAAAGAAAAACTGAACATTGCACCTCTATTGTGTGATGTAAGGATTCAAAATTGAAGATCTGACGTCACAACAACCTAGCAGAGGTGGGATGACGATAGAAGACGATGAATTGGACCGGATCAGGAAAGACCGTTCTTCTAGCGTTCATCATGCGGGTGGATCGCTATGTGTTTTTGGGACCGATCAAATGCCCAAAAACAATGAAATCCGCATCGAGGTTCCTAGGCAACCAGACAGATGGATCGATGAATAGTGAGGCACGGAAGGCATAATGACAGATGTCGTGATTCTGTAAATATTTAGAATACACATTGTGTATCCCGAGAAACACGCCTTGTGGAGTGGCTCAATGGCAGCTAGGGTTTTGGGTTTCAGACATTTATCACACGGTGTGTGACCCTAGATCAGACAACGTGTTGGACCTTCCCCGAAGCCCAACGTGTATTCTGGAAAATACAGGGACACATTATGGACTACACTGCATCGAAACACGGCGTGTAGACCCTATGCAGCCCAGCAAGGCCAGTAACATGGGTCACCCCATGTACCGATTACACAGGTTTGTGTACATGGGTTGAGGTCTTGTACGGGCACAAGGCCAGCATACATAGAGGTAACCCCAGTTACTCGGACAAGGCATGTAATACATACCACACGACATGTACTTACTTTTCAACACGACCAGCTTACGTCATGGCCGTTTTACATGGGTAGTACCCAGCGTCTGAATACACAGTGTGTTACATTTATAAACACCAAGTACTTTTTGGAAAATGGCTTGGTCCTTTTGTCAACCGTGTCTTGAACATGTTTCGTTTGGGTTAGTTCCCCTTCATCATGTTCTGTTGAAGGTCAGGCATCGTTTTCTTTTACAGGTGTATGATCCCTTCAGCAAGAATTTCTTTGACAGAGTCAAGAATCCTTCTGAGAGTCCTAGAGTGAGATCCTCTATCAATTTTTGACCATAGGTAGAGCTTGGAATCGATGTGACCAACTCTACAGGGCATTGATCCTCTTCACAGCTGCTGAATCTAGTTGAGTCGTAGAATCCGTGATGGAACTAGTAGTGATGCTCATCTATGTATCGTGATCCTTCTCACTCAGCAGTGCGTCTCTCATAATGAGTGTATCTTTCTATCATGTTCTTCCCACTCAAGACTGTGTCTCCCATAATGAGTGTAACTACCTCTCATGACGTTTCTGGAAGAATAATACTTCTCATACGGACATCATCAGAGATACCAGACTCATGGAGTGTGTTCTCCTGGAATGATTCCTTTGTGGAATCTTTGAACCGAATACCTAAATGAGGGTATGTGTTTGTGTGATTGTCTCTGGCCTACGAGTATGGGTTTTGAGTATATCTGGTTTGTGTATCTCTGTTATATGTTCTGTAGACATATACTTTCTAGATATGATTGTACCTTAACATTGTGTATTGCATTACGGTTTTTGGGGTCCTCTATAGAGTATTGTTATCCTCACCCCTGCATGGGCTTTGCCCACACGTGTTGTGTCTTGTGTAGACGAACAACCTTTAAATAGGGTCCAGGGTAGACCAGGACATGACTGTGCTTTCGGAGTTCCCTACAGGCTGAGGCATTCCTATGGTTATGGGCAGCTGTCCTAGTACATATTTGTGTTTACAGGTTGGACTTTACACTTTTAAGACACTTGTTTTTGGTGGGATTGTATTCAAGACCAGTTTGATTTCATCACTTTAATTTCCATTGTACACTGTTGGTTGGGATTAGTTGTCTCCATGCATTTGTTCCTTTGGGATTTTCACTTTCAGCATTTATGGGCTTGGAGATGTGTACATGTGTACATGTACTTAGGCAATGCCTCCCATGTTAGTAATATGCCTACTCGGGGATAGTCACCATCCCTTGGCCTATCGGAGGGAGGCTTGGGGAGTCGCGGTGCAGGCCCTATTAGGACGGGTCATGACAAAGAGAGTGGGTGGCCTTTTATAACTATGGTGAGCGATATTATTGTATGTTTTTATAATAAAAAAGATTAAAAATGTGGTTTAAATTTCAAAAACTCCTTAAAAATGATATTATCAGTCCTCATAGAATTTACGATAGAAATAGTTCCATAAAAATTCTTATGGACTTGATAATAGGCCATTTTACACATTATCCATTTAGTTCAATCCCTTGGTAAACCCATTTTCACCTTAATAGTACAAAATTTTTATAGTTTTTACTATTCAACATGGAAAAAATATGATGAAAAATGTATATAATATAGTATTTAATAATTCCAAATATGGAAAAAAATTCCAGATTCTATTAAAAAAGTGGAAAATTATTTTTAAATTAATCCTACAGTCATGATGATAAATCCATTTTCCAAAAATAAGTTGTTCATAAGTAGACTGTGTTTTGAATCAAAAAATTATAAAATAAATTAATATGAACTAAATTGGAGAAATTCACTTATTATTTAACTATAATTACTTTTAATTCCATATAAAAACGATTTTTATAATTTTAAATATTTTTAAAAAATTGAAATTATTAAAAAGAAATTATTTTTTACTACTCATCGAATAATTTATATTCTCAGAAAAGTATCAAAATTCATGATAATATAACATTTTTATATGAGTTTAAAAGGTAATTTAATTCGTTCACATAAATTTTCTAAAAGTGAAAAAAAAATAATTTTAAAATATGTTCACAAAAGGATAAAAAACCAATATTAAAAAAATACATTTTGCAGGCATAAAATTAGATTTATTATTATATAATGTATAAAAAATAATATGTATTATAAAATTTTTATAGAATATATAATATAAATTTAAAATAAACATTATTCCCCAAAATGATTTTAATTATAAACATAAAATATGTTTGTGTTCATAATTTTTTTTTCAGAAAAAGGATTCCTTTATTTTCAAATAGTTTTTAGTTAAATTTATAATAAATTTGTCCCCAAATAATACATTTTATATACCCATTTAATTTATATATTTTAATAATTTATATAACTATAATCATACTCTCCGTTATAAAGTTTAGGTGAAAACTATAATTTTAAATAATAATATTTTAATAGAATGTCACTTTTCATTTAAACTCAGTTTTTCATTTAACACAAACTATAAATAGTGTTTCATTTAACAAAATCTAAATAAATTGTAACAATTAGTGCATGATAGAATCTGTGTTTTGTGTAATTCAACATAAACATGGTTTTTTTGGTAATTCAAACTATCAAAAATATTTATTTGAAAAAGAAATATTTCAAAAAATATTAGGGTGTTATTGCATGAATATCATGTTAACTCTAGAGAGGGTTAGTGATGAGGAATATGTATTTTACACTTTTATCGTCACACTATCAGCCAAAGGTTGATTGTGAGGGGATAATAAAACTATATTTGTGAAAATGAGTTAAATACCTTAGAGCCCAACAATGGAATTTCATAATGGGGTTAGTTAGGTGGAAAATACATATTGTTATTCGAAATGATACAAGATATTGTGGTATTGATGAATTGATTTTGGGTGTTTATTAATTAGATGCATATTATATGTCCTAACATCTAGAGTTTAATCTTAATACAAAAAATAGTTAAAATGATATTACTTGTGCCTTTTTACATATATAAAATACAAAGGATATTACCTGGGATTTAGTTGGTGTTCCTCTATGGGATACCAAAGATAATACATAGAATATATTTTTAACACTTCATACTATATGGGATAAATATGATATTTATAATGATTTAATGTTCAGACATTCTATCATATTTGATTCATTGGATATTCCCTAGGATCTGATATTCAAACACGATATGTTCGATATATAGGATGATATTTTATAGGTGGAATACTCTTCACCTAAGTTATATTATATATTTTTTATAATATTATGGTTGGGAGTTCATTTCATGGTATGTTTTATCTTTGAACACTCTAATTATAGCCAAATAATGTATGTACATTAATGGGTGTAACCTAATAAACCAATGATCGATGGTGATTGTTTTATTTTTCATGAACCCTATATTATTTTTAGAGGATCTCATGTGTTCATAAAAGTTTTTACTCGTTATATTAGAGACCACATTTTTGGTTCCCTACTAAGTTGTACAAACACTCATCAATACCATTCATTGAATTAGGCTACCCATGAGGATCTCACTATTTAAGGGATTATATAGGAAAATGGCTCTGGTTTGAAAAAAATTAGATGTATATATTGAATTATGTCTAAATATTGGAATGTGATGAGGTTTGAGGATTAATGTGGGACCACATTTTATTTAATTTTAATAATTTTTTTATATCTGTTCGGTGGAGTGGTGAATGGTGGTGATGTATGAAAACATGATTCCACATTCCATTATTTTTGATGGATAAATTTTATTGTTCTATGGACCATAAATATATTATGGGGTTTCTTAATTTTTATTTTTCATATTTTTACTCAATTTTGAGTTTATATTCTCTCCATGGTAACACCAAAGGCCTTTAATAAAATCCATACACCTCTAGAAAAAGTCATACACCTAATCCAAATGTTGTTCAGTGGTCTAGGGTTGGTGTATGATTACATTATAAAATAATACTATTTTTATTGGGGTTTTTATGCTCAAAAATCTATAAAGATTTCAGAATGTGTGTAAATAAGTATGTCAATGGAGACCTGAATAATTAGATCTCAGTAGAAGGAAGCTTTATTTTATGTGATAAAATTCACTGTCAATTTAAAACATTATAAAATAGATATGATATGATGAATTTAGAGGTGAAAAATATCATTTACCAGTAATTAAATAAGGTTATATAACATGGATCAATAAGGGAATGTGTGAGAGGGAATGTTATAGTGGTTTATTTGAAAGATATGGATCCGTATAATTTTTGTATCCGTGATTGTGGATTCAATTCCTATATAATATGAAACAAAAATATTTTTATGATATTAAAATATGATAAATATAGTTTCATTTTTTCAATAGTGATGATGGGCTAAGGTTTAGAAAAAAACAAAATAGTGTAAATACTTCTGGTACATAAATATCTAGGATGTTGAAGGATGTGGTTACAATTTTATTTGTTTAATATAATTTTTAAATCAATTCATGGGGTTATATTAAATAAAAAGGATTTCATCATAAAAAAAGATATGTTTTATTTGTTATTTATGTTATGTTCACAAATTTAAATATCTATATAATTAGTGGAGAAGATAAAATGTGTTTTATATAGATTCTATACATTCCTTATAAATATTATTACATAATTTTAAATACAAACAAAATGAATTCATTACCCAAATAGGATATAAAGTATTAGTGTTTTGGGAAAATTATTATCACACATAAACATTTGCAAAATAAAACATTAAAAATTATTTAATTCCCTCTTCTCTAGTTTCTTATTGGAAATTGAATTCTTCTAATTACCAGTTGTCACATGAGGATTCACATAAAAATGGGTGAGATAAAACCCTAACAAGAGGATATATATATTACATGATACAATATAATATATGGTGAGAATATTCAATATCATCATAACATAGGCATTGGATCATAAACATGACTGGAATGCATTATGAACTGACATAGAATGCATAAATGCGTATAAATGTAACATCATGTCTTCGTGGTTAACTACCACATGTTGTTTTGAACAAATATAGAATCATTTTCTCAAATATTTAACACTTATTAGGACATAAATCACATTAACCAATACATTGGAGTTCTATATAATTTAATCCACACCCGTCACATTATAGCATTTACATTGCGCTATATAATTCCAGGCACACACGTCACATTGTAACTTTTACATTATCATGCATGCCACATAGAAACTATAAAACTCATGGAAATAAAATAACTCATGTAATGGAATGGATTTCATTTAATAAATCATTCATTCATAATATTTGGGTTCTCAAAATAAATAGAGAAAAACATACATCAAACATTAATCAATATTATTGAGTGAAGACTAAACAATCTCGAGAAGTAAAAGGGTGTGTTATTTAGAATGAATAGTAATTTTGAATGAAATTGTGGTTTTGGTAAATTCATGTAGAAAACATGAATGTCCCATTAATATAATATAATAATGAAGATATGATATTTAATGAATATCAATACTAAAAATTTAGTGAAAGAGTGTAAACCAAAAGAAAGAGAGTTGGGTTTGAGAATTCTCCTTTCCTGATGTCCAAAAGATTCCTTCACATTAATATCCTATATATTGGACCCTCTATGATAATGTAGTTTTAACAATCACAAATAATTTCAATATACAGACTCTACTATTTAATTCCATTTTAATATCTCTAAGTAAATCAATTGTGTCATACCGAAAAATATACGTAAAAAATCCAATAACCCATATTCATGACTAAACATGTTCACAAGTGTATTTATACATGTATTTATGGATAACACATAGTCTTGTAAGGTTTTGTGTAAGACAGACAAATCACAACCTTTCTAGACTCCTTGGCACAAAAGTTGACACACCAAAGCAGACAGACCGAAGTCGACACACCGAAGTTGACATACCGATGTCGACACACCGAAGATGGAAGACCGAAGTCGACACACTGATGATTACACACTGAAGATGACATACCAAATATGATAGACCGATGTTACCAAATCGAAGACATCAGACCGAAGATGACTCACAGATAGTCATCAGAAAATGTTTTGATTTTGTTAATTCAAATTTATTTGGAAAGGTTATATTTGGAAAAATTAATGTTTCATACATTATTTAATGTTGCCTTAAGGTCTATTTGTAGAAAGTATGAGGTACATGCACATGAAAAGATATTTATGCCCAGTACACCATGATTTATAAAAGGACTTCAATCAGAGCACAAAATGTTAGGGGAGACATAGAGATATATAGATTCACATAGAGCGTGAAGAAAACGCTTAAATATAGAGTGTGAAAACTAAAATTTTTGAAAATAGAGAATCATGAATCTTGGGATCATCTATAAACTACCGACTGGATCATGTTTAACAACATCAAAAAAAAGAGAACACTTTCACTAGAAACTGTAACCCTTTGTTCAGAAGCCAACATTAACAAGAGGACTCGAATATCATTTCCTCAACATCCTTCAAATCCATTACATTACTTTACAACACATAGATAATTCTAAACCCAATTCTATTTCATAAATATTGTGTGTTCTTATCATTACTATTTTGAGCAATGCGTATATTTGTTTGAATATCACACATTGTCACATAATCTAAAATGGAAGATAAAAAAAATATCATCACTCTCAATCCCTTCTTGAAATTGTATCCCCCGTAGAACTGTGGAAGAGATACTATGAGATATCTTTCTTTTCCCACAAATAGCTATGGTAGAGGTCAAGTGTGTCCCGGATAGCCTATGTGTGGTTGTCAACCCCGATCCAGGGTGTGGATAAAAAGATTATTAATATAAAATTCTTACTGGTGGGTGATCAACAAGTGGAGAGGACTAAGTCTCTTCTTGAGACTGAAACTCTTGTTTTATCTACTGTGTTATTTATCTTATATTTTTTATCTGTTAGGTAATTCAGGCATTAAGAAAAACTGAACTTTGATAGTCAGTTTAGCATGTGTTTATATCTATTTTGAATCTGTAGGTCTGTTTCAAAAATTTTACTAATATTTAGATTGTGAAAGATGGGAACTAATCAATATTCAGAGAACCTAATTTAACATTAAATACTTTTATAAATTCACTACAAACTGAATTTGTGTTTATTTTATTAGGGGGATAATATTTTGTAATGAATCTTTTATAACATAAATTTTTATAGATACTCAATTAACTCCCTCTTTATTCATCTACTACAACCAACACTATATAATCAAATTTTATTCATTAATTTACCCATTATAACAATTTACACATGAATGTGATTTATTATGTTTTTCTAATTTTCATTTATGGGATTTTTTATGTGTTTTGACATTTAATTTCATCGTTTTGGAGCATACTTTTTCGTGGGTTTCATGATCGGTTTACTTGTGAACATGAAAGAAAGTTTATGTAAAATGGCGATAAATATATATAATTGTTATTATATTTTATTTACATCACTCCAAAATTCTTAGTGTTTATATAGTTAATTTGGTAATATGTTATGGGGATGAATCACTTGATAAAATTTAATAATGATCGTTTTAGGTTAATTTTGGAGGTTTTTCGAACACAACGAACTCGTTTTGTTTTATCATTTAGAATTATGTATATAAGTTAGTTCTAGATCATAAAAAAGGTTATAAAATACACATTAAGATATATTATTTTACCTTTTAATAGTTTTATTAACATCCTTGATGTTGTTAATAGAAAATGAATGTGCATCACGATCAATGTTGGTAAATTGTAACATCATTGGTGACGATTTACTTTTGGGATAAAAGGAGGCGAGGGAGGAGTTTAATGATTAATATTATTTTAAAATTATTTAATTATAGTATGTAAAACACACTAGAGTTATCTTGCTTTTTGGATATGATAAGGTGTAGAAAAGATAAGAAAATAAATGAAATTGCAAACTATGTAAAAGAAATAGGAAGAGGATTTTACCTCATAAATATCTCATCTTTGAGAGCCTCCATAGGGAATGGTTGTTGGTTTTTTAATTAGATCAAGAGCCCTTAGACATGGGGTTTGTATTAGGGAAGATTATTGGGTAGAATTTAAGTAATACCCAAATTTGGAGATATGTGAGGAGAAAAGGTGGTGAGATTTGTATTTATAGTTGAAGAGAGGGGTGTTTTCCCAATATTATATTCATTAGTTTATCATATTAGCTCATGAATATGATGAGTTTGATAATTTACTCTATATATATTAAAATAACAAATGGTTGGATATAGATTAAGGTGGTTGCATCAGAATTACATCAACAATGAAAAAAAAATTCATGTAGTTAACACTTATAAAAAATTATAATATTTTACTATTTGTCTAAAATTCAATATTTCAGTAATATACAAAAAATACCCATTTATAATTTTATGAAATTTCAATTTCAAAAATGAGATCCATTTATTTTGATAATTGATGAAACTTGGGTAATTTAATTTTAAATTAAAATAATCATTTACTTGGAAAATATTGATTTTAAAATTATAACTGATTTTATAAAACATTAAAAAATTACATAAGGTCTCGTAAATTTATTATAAAATCATATGACATAAAAATATTAATTTTTTAATATATTTTAGGAAAATAATTTTCTTTTTTATTATTAAATTAATTATAAAGTTGTAATGAAATGATTGTGTCTTACAAAAAATACCAAAACATAATTAATAATTAATAATTAATATAATATATAATAAATTATAAAATGATATAATTATATCATATTTTAACTTATAAGTTGACTAAATTTATCATTATACATCTATGGATAAGGAATGTATTCATTTGTCTAGATCACTATTCTTAAGGGTCATGTTACTATTCTTAAGGTCAAGTTCCTATTTCATCGGTATTGGTTCCTAAACATATAAAAATACATCAAATTTAAATAATTAATCATTTATAAATTTATATTATTGTCCCTAATTGAATATATATGATTAAGAATTTACTATAATAATGGTGAATGCTATTGATAATATTTTAGGTTGTTAAATTCTTCCCCTTTTGACATTTCTCTTTCAAAATTTATTTTTACATAAACAGGTGAGGGTACTTCCCCTTCATCACCTCCTCTGGTTTGAATGTTTCTTCTTATTACTTATGGTTCCTCCATAACACTTTGACATGGTGGGTTGTCTCATTTTGTGGAACCTTATCTCCTCTGTCTTGAATCTTTACTGGCTGCTTCTAATATGAGAGATCATTATCCAGCGATACCACCGCTATGTTCAGTACATGTGAGGGATCTCGTATGTACATCAACATGAGTGATACATGAAACATATCATTAACTTGTACCATATTAAAAAAAATGAAAGATGATAGACCACATATACTATGAGATCATGGATCTCAAATTGGACAATGTGCATTAGGATTAGCCTCTCTTTCTTTCCCAATCACAGGAATCTCTTCTGTGGTGATATTAAATGGAAGAAAATATCCCTATCATTGATCTCCAAGTTCCTTTTACATTTTTCAACATATAACATTTTTATTCACTAAGAATCATTGATATGTTGTTGGATGGCTTGAAGCTTCTCTGTCATTTCGTGAACAATATCAGGTCCATGTTTCTTAGATTCAACAACTACATCCGAATAGGTTGGAGTTCTAAATTTCTTTCCATTAATATCTTCATATAGAACCATATAAATACTCGAGTGGAAGGTATTGTTGTATGAGAATTCAAAAAATGGGAAATTTTGATCCACTTCACCTTTTTAATTATATATATATATATATATCATTGCATATCATTAGGTGTTTGAATAGTGTTATCAAAGTAGCCTTCAATTTGGGGGTGACATGACGTGCATAAATTAAATTCAGTACACATGGTTTGTTGAATAATCCCCAAGAATTTATATATGAACTTGGGATCATGATCAAGGACAGTCGATTGTGGAACCCCATGTTGTATCACCACTTCCTTCACATATATCTTTTCATTTTTTTTCATTTTATAGATCTTCTAGAAAAGAAATAATGTAGGTAGTCTTTGAGAGTTGGTCCACCACCACCCATATAGCATTATTTCCTTTGGATGTATTGTGAATACATGTGACATAGTCTATTATGAGATTCTCGCATTTCTAGATGCCTATACAAAATGGTTGCATCATCCCATTGTACTTCTGTCACTCGACATTAACTTGATGACATATCATGCACCTTGATAAATATTCTGCAATCTAATTCTTCATTTTGTCCCACAAAAATGCGTCTTAGAGATCATGTACATCATGGTACTCATAGTATGGATAGACAACGTCAGTATTTGTGTAGTTTCCAATAGCTCCTTCTTTTTCCTAGGTGATTAATTCACAAAATTCCTCTTTCCATACCAAGTCACACTATGATTATCGATATGGATCTTTTGAAGCATTCTGTCCTTTACTTCATTCACCTTCCTTTGTAACTCCAAATCACCCCTTTGTGCCTCCTTAATCTTCTCATATATATATATGGTTTGGAAATAATATTTGTATGGTAGGATGTATTCTGTACCATTATGATTTATAGATCCCTACTTGTCATATCCATGAATATTGGATCATTATCAACCCTCAACATGGATAGAGTTGTTGGTCCTTTTCTACTAGGAGAATCAAATACCTTTTTTCCTTCCTAGGATGATAGTTAATAGAGAACTTTTTGTCTTTGATTATCTCTAAACATCTCATGTGATTCATTTAATGCTCTTTTTGTGTAAAAATATGCATTAGGGACATGTCATTGGTATTTTTTTCATTCTTTTCACCATAGAGGTAGTGACACCATATTTTAAGGCATAAATAAAAAATGATTACTTCATATCATGTATTTTGTAGTTTGGATAATGGATATTAAATTTCTATGAGGCATAGGCTATAACATTATCATTTTTCATGAGTACACAACCAAATCCTTATTTTGAAGAATAACTATATATCACAAAATATTATCCACATTTTTTGTAATGTGAGTATAGATGTCATGATCATCCTCTTCTGTAGCACCATGAATCTTTCCTCACATTCTTCAATCTATACATTAATTACCCATTTCATTATTAACCTAGTTAATGAGCTTGAAAATGATGATATATTTCTCAAACAACATTGATAGAACCCTACTACGAAAATACAAATAATGTTTAATGTTACACTAGATGGTCTTAGCCATTCCTCAATTAAATTTTTTTAAGGATCCATACAAATTCAATCACTCTTGATCACATTTCCTAAGCATGTGACATGCTACATCTAAAATTCAGACTTTATGATCAATGAGTCCAACTATTACATTCATAATGTCACCAATAGAAGACTTAAATGTTCTTCATGATACATAATTCTCTTGGAGTAGATGGTAATATCATCGATAAAAACTACCACAAATTTGATGAGTTATTGTTTAAATAATATATTCATCAATATCCAGAATTTTACATGGGAATTAGTATGTCCAAAGGGAAATCCCAAAAGCTCATAGTGCCTATACCTTGTAAATAATGTGGTCTTATGAATAGATTTATTATTCACCTTTAGTTGATGATATCCAGAATGATGATCCACCTTTGAGATGTGATGACCTTATCATAACCTATTAAACATGTCATCAATCATTGGAAGAGAATACTTGTTTTTATGATGATATTATTGAGTTCCTAATAATTGATATATAACCACAATGATCCATCATTATTCATAATAAATAGCACCGGTGCCCCCTAAGGTGATGCACTAGGGTGTATGAATACTTTTTCAAATGATCAATCATATTCTATTTTAAATCCTTATGTTCGATTGGATCCATATTATAGGAACACATTGATATAGGATTAGCTCAAGGGATGAGTTCTATTGGGAACTCTTCCTCATGATCCAGGGTGTTTCTATGTATCTCCTTAGGAAATACATCATTGTTTTCCATCATGAGGAGAATTTCCAGTAAGTTGATAACTTCGTTTTACTAAACCATTTGAGAGAGGTATGCCTATTCATATGAATTCAACACCCAAACTATTGATGGTTTTTCAAAAGGAGATTCATGGACTTCCTTACTTTGTATAGGAGCATGGGATGGTTCAGAATAAGAAAAGATATTACCTTTTCTTGACATTTGATATGTGATCTATATAATGAGATCCAATCCATCCATAGTATATCATCTAATTACACGAAGGGAAGTATTATGATATTCACTAGAAGAATCATACCACATATGAAAATAAGATAAGAGTCCAACACTTGGGTTGAAATTGTTTAACCACATGGGTGTTTTAATGATATATCTACTTCATATTTTTGGGACAATGATTGAATATATTTATAAAGATTTCAAGATATAATGTAATGAATTTACATGAATAATATAGGACATTTCCCACTTCTTCAGCGGATAGTATGTATACCTTAAACAACTTCTCTTTATAGAGCTAATTTAACAGTTGTGATGGAATAGGCCTTTCCTTATTCCTTTATCATTGGTGGCTTCTGACACTAATTTTCCTTTAGGACTTGGGTTTTAGTGCACTGGTGTGCCTAGTGATCTTGCCCCTACAACTGTAGAACTGGACCATAGGTGGTGCTCTCGATTCCTCAACCACATTTTCCTGATTCCTCAATTATTTTTGGCACTCATTAGATTTGTGGCCTTCTCTCCTAGAGTTTAATCATTTCCATATCCATTTGAGTTAGTTCTCAGGATGATTCTACACATATTTTTGACAAGTGTGTGGTCGAGTTTTCATTCCATTTTTTTCCTTAGATCCTATGGATTCAAAGTCAATATATTTTTTCTTATCACCATAGCCATGGTAACATTCCAAGAACTCCATATCTACATTGAGAGAACATAAAAATACTTCATCATAACTACAAAAGTATTGAATTTGAATAACAATTTGAATGAGAGGTTCTAAGACACTAAAAAATATATTAACTTGGTTATAATTGTTGAAAACCCTTCCAGTCATACATTTATGGAGTTGTGAAATTTGTTTTCTTGGACATAAAAGAATATCCTACCATTTTCATAATTTATATAAATTATCTATATATATTTTAATGAAGATATTGAGGTAAATACTTATTAATACAAATTATATTAAATTCTTACCGCTCCATCTCTTCAATTTATTCTCTTGTTATGGTGTTCTAAATAAAATCCCACAACTGGTCGACCACTCCATCCTGATAGAAAATAATGATATTCAACTTTATAATGGTAGAATTTTGAATAATAGAAAAGATATTATCTGATGAGTTGTCCCAGTATTCCACAAATAAGGAATCAAAATTTCCACTAAACATTTGGGGTTGTTTCTATATAAAACACTCGATATCCAGGTACTCTCTCTTAGGTGGAGGCATACTTTCCCCATTATTTAGTTTATTGTTCATAACATGATATAGATTAGTAAGAAACACCATGAAATTATAAAGTAATTCTCAAAAATCCAATGGGATTTTGTTTGGGCCATCGCTACATTGTACCTTGCATGGGTTGTTGGCATGGTTTCTCCTAGATCCCACCATTTTCTAAAATAGAAAAAGTTGGAAAAAACATTTACCAAGAATTAATGAAAAAATAATATATTTCATTGGGCATTTAGGCCTAATGTAATATCATATGGGATCCCTATGTGTATACATTTATAAAACAAATCGTCATCAGTTCGCACTTAAAATAAGTTTCACACTAGGGATTTTCACAAAAGTTCTCTAATCCTAATTCCCAAATAAACTAAATCATCCTCCAATACCATCGATAGCGTCCTTTCTTTTCTTAAATATATTAATATATCATTTTAAAGAAAAATCACATAAAATTATTCTACAAAGAGGATACAAATGTTTGGTTTCTTAGGAAAATTATTAATATCTATACCATTTAAAAAAAATTATTTAATTTATTCTTCTCTAGCTTTTTATTGGCCCTTGAATTATCCTTATTATAAGTTGTAACCTGAGGATATACATACAAAAGGGGTGATCTAAAATCCCATAAATAAGTTAGATAAGGGCATGAAAAAATATAACATGAGTCAATCATACTAATTCTCATCATAACATAAGAACATGATCATAAACATTATAGGAAATATTAGGAAAATAATTTGAATGTGGAAATTCAAAAATATGAAACATAATATCTTAGTTTCTGACTACCACACATTATTGTAATCAAATATAGCTTCATGATAACACATATTTCACTTTTATCATGAGATACATCACATTACCCAATGAATTGGATATATATATATATATATATAATTCTTAGAGTGGATGTCACATCATAACATTTACATTATGCTATTTAATTCTGGGCACACATTCAACATCATAACATTGGTATTATCATTCATTTCACATAGAACGTATATCGATCATGGACGTAAAATATCACATGGAAATGAATTGGTTTTATTTCAAAAATAATCCATTCAAAAAAATTGGGTTCTTAAATGAAATAGGGAATAACATACATGATACATGATTCATCAATCATGAGTGAATATTAAACAATCTCAACAAGTAAAAGGGTGTGTTAATTTGAAAGAAGAGTTCATTTGGAAAACATTATGTTTATTATAAACTCAAGTAGACGACTTTAATATCCAATAAATGATATTATAATTATGAACAGATTATATTGAAGGAATATATATACTTAAAAAGAATTGAAAGAGTTTAAACCCAAAGAAAGAGAGTTGGATTAGATAACAACCATTACCATATGTCTGAAAGCATGCTTCAATTTAATATCCTATATTACCATATTAAATTCATAATGTAAGAAATAAAAAACCCTTTATATGTTTATTCTACTTATTTTTTGTTTATTTTGAACAATTATATGTTTTTTTATGAATTATAGAGTGTAATTTCATCGTTTGGGAGTATTCATTTTCAATGTTTTCATGATCGATTCAGTTGTATACATGAATGGATGTTCGTGTAAAATGTGGATAAATATAAATAATCGTTATTATATATTATTATTTATATTTTATATGTATTAATGGTATTAAATTTTTTTGTTTTATGTAATAATGTTGAATCATTAGAAAAAAATTAATGATGATTGTTTTAGGTTAATTTTAGCAGTTTTTTGATCACAACGAACTCATTTTGTTCTATGATTTAATATTATATATATATGTTTGTTATAGAACATAAATAGGGTTATAAAAATACACATTAAAATAATTTTTTAACCGCTAAATGATTTTATTAATAGTCTTGATGTTTTGAATGGGAAATGAATGTGCGTCACCCACATTGTCGGTAAATTAACACATCATGGGTGATGATTTAATTTTTAGAATAAAAGAGAGACAGAGTGTGGGAGGTGAGATTAATGATGTATCTTATTTTAAAATTATATAATTAATTCTTTTTAAAATAATGGATTAACCTTGCCTTTTGGATATGATATGTTTGGGAGAAAAGAATAAATTAAATTAAATTGGACAAAAATTTAAAAAAAGGAAGAGGATTGCACCCCTTAAATATGACCTCCTTGAGAACCACTGTATGCAATTGTTTTTGGTCTTTTAATGATTAAAAATTATTTTGAATGTAGAGTAGGGACTATGGAAGAGTATTGGCTTCATTTTATGCATAGATAATGGCTTTAGAGGATTGACTAAAAAGGGTGTGATGGGTGGTATAAATAGTAGATGAGAAGAGTGTGTTCTCAATATTATATTCCTTAGTTTATTATATTGTCTCAAAAATATGAATAGTTTGATAATTTTCACTAAATATATTAACATAATTATATATGATTTTATATTAATGTTCTTACATAAACCATACATAAAAAAAGACTAAATATTTCATGGATTTTTTATTTATCAAAAATAACGTATTTTACTATTCATAAAAAATACAATAATTGTAGAAAAATCGAAAAAATTCACACTACCCATTTTCATATTTTATAATTGAAAAATTTATTCTATTTTTTAAACTAGTTTTCTAAATATGAGTTATTAAATTTTTAATTAAATTCATCATTTACTTAGAAAATATAGATTTTAAATTTATTAATGATTTTATAAACCTTTGATAAAAATACATAATGTCTCATAAAATTATATTAAAATAACAAGACATAAAAATATTAATTTATGAATACATTTTATGAAAATAATTTTTCATTTAAATTACTATGTTAATTTTAAATTTTTAATTAATTATTTGTGGATTACAAAAAATTCCAACACTCAATTAAAAGTTTTTAAAATATTTCCTTACTTATAAAATGAGATAATTTTATCATATTTTACTTATAATATGACTAAATTTTTTTTATACATTCATGGGTAAGGATATTATTCATTTCTCTATTGTAGTATTTATATGGGTTATAATAATATTTCTACGGTCAAGTTATTATGTAAACGGTACTGGGTCCTTAACTTTAAGAAATACTTCCTATTTAATTAATTATTTCTTTATAATGTTTTCATTATCGTCCCTTAGTGATTATAAGGGATCATTAAATCACTATTTTAGGGGAGAATGATTGTTTATAAAAGTTGGGTCTTTAAATTTTCTCTCCATGGATGGATATGATATGTTGTCGCCCCAGAGTCTTGTCCCATTATGAAAAAATTCATTATAAGACTTAGTCAAGAATATATAAGAATGTAATATCCCTAATATCTCACCTGATTTCACTCATGCGTGTGAAACATTCCAAAATTGGACAATTATTTTTTAGACCAACCAATAAAAGGCTAATAATTCAATAAAACTTATTGAGTTGGTGCATATAATTTTTTTCGGGGTAATATTACCAAGATCCATGGATGAAAATGGTATTATGTGATATTAATAAAGTGTATGAGTAAGATTAATTGGTTTAAGGTAATGTCTCAAAAATATGTTTTGTTTAAGTTCTTTACACACCACAAGATATTACAACAGAACGTGATAGGGAAGAAAATCCAAAATTTATAGAAAAAAATGATATGAATCTAACTAAAAGGTAGATATAATAACACTTAGAAAAGAATGTGACAAGGATCCATGTTTTAGTGGTGAGTAATCCTAATAAAAACATAGTCATTTTTAGAGGATGTTATATATTATTAATGTCATGGCTTTAATGATGCTCATTGATAAAAATATAGTTGAGATATATCATAGTTATATATTTATTATATCCATTTATATATTCAATAGTTCGTTTTTATTCTTTATGGAGGATAAAAAATCATATAGGATATAATGATGAAATAATATGATATTGTGGTACTTTCAAATATTGGGAAATAAATAATTTTTCCTAATCAAGGAGAATAACCACAAATTTGAAGCTCACAAGGATGGAAATATTTTCTACAGAAAATCATTCAAATGTATGGGATATAACTGATACTACCAAATGATTAGGAATATATCTATAAATATTTATAGTACAATTATTGAAAATGGCAATATTTCTCAATCCAGTGAGTGTTTTTTTGTAAAACAATGAAATTAAATGATAGAGATGAGGGATGTTATAGGTAGAATCATTGGAGGAGGACATGGGATTATAGGAATCATTGATGAAGACACTGATAATGATGGAATAAAATCCAGTTCAGTATCTTATTATAATAAATGGTATATATATAAAATAAATTAATGAAAAATTATAGGAGAATGCATATAATTGGTGAAAATATAGATAATGTACACGTTAAAGCAAACCTATATCTTATCACAAGTAAATACTATATTTTGAATATAGTACTAATGATGTCAATTGAGTAAAAGAGAAGAATGTATTGTTTTAGTAATATGAATGGAATGAAACATGGAAATTTTCAATGAGTTTGGAGGACAAAAATTTTCATGGTAACCGTGGGGGTTCTATATAAATAATCAATTTAATTATATAGTTGGAATAAAAAAACATTGACTGGGTACAAAAGGATATTCAAAAATAAAGGTTATTAATGTTGATGATATGTTTTCCCCATATATGGGTTCAAAATAATCATTTATTCTGGGTAATGAATGCACCACTTGTATTTTATGTGTATCATAAAGATATTAAATCCAAATTTCTTAATTGAATATATAAATAGGAAGTTTATATTCAAAAACAATATGTATTTTTTGTAGATACATTCAATATTAATGATTTTCAAAAGAAAAATGAATTGGATAGATTATAGAAAGAATCGAGGTATTGGTATTATAATATCAATTACTACATGAGAAATCATAGATTTGAGTGAGATGGAGTTAATAAAAATATCTACATTAGGAAAGAGTATGATCAAAGGATGTTAGTTCTCATTTATGTGGGTGGAATAATTTTTTGAGTATCAGCTAAAGCATAATACTGGCTATTTTTAGAATATATTAGGTGAAAAGTATAATTTTATAGAATTTAAAAATTAAATTGTTTCAATGGATTATAGGTGATTCAAATGAGGAATTAATCATTTCTTTCTTAATCTAAATATTCCAATGAAATTCGTATGTGGTTTATAATGGGAAATTCTAGGCATATGATTAAACTAGTGGATACTCGAATGTAATTTTCGAAAGATCGTGATTGAAATAATGTAGATATAAAAAATAGGTAATTAAATATATTTTTATAAACCAAAACATTGAAATAAATATTTGTTTCAACATTCTAAGATGAATGGTATCAATGTTTTATAAAGGAAACAATAATCATGTTCATAGTGAAAATAATTCTTCATTATGTCAATAATATGGTATATTTTAGGAGGGGATATCATAAGAAATTGTAGTAGGAGATATTGGGATATACTAATGTGGGATAGTATAGTCTAATAGTTTATTTAAATTCATCATTATTTGGTACATTTAATCGATGTGGTTTGTTCATTTCCAGAATAATTAATAATAATGGTTTTGTATCATTTAAATCTTTATAAAGTGAATAAAATGTGGCTAATTCATCATGTAATCGACTTATATGGATGATAAATATCTTTAAAACATTTTAGTTTATGATAAATATCATATCACAAACCGATGTGATAATATGAGTGTTATTAATCTTATTAAAGTTATAATCCCTCATTAATGGTAAATTTTAATCACGATAATGTGTCATTTTTTCAAAGAGAAGGTTGGGAAATGTATTATGATGTTATATAACATGTTAATACATAATAAATTTGTGGAGATATTTGAAAATTCACAACCTAATATTATATATTAGAGGTATCAATTTAATTTTGGTGTCCATCCATCGCCATCCAAGTAAGTGTTTTTTAGAAGGGACCCAACTCCCCTAATAGGAATCACATTTTTTATGAATGTATGGTAAGTCTCTAAAATTACATAATTTTATTTCTAACCCTCTACATGGAAGAATCAATTATGATAATTTTGGTTTCATTTATAATGGGTAAGAATGTACATATGGGATTCTTGGGGGAAGTTGTTTGTGATCATGTATAAAAATAGTAGGTATTGTTGTTTCCTATTAATAATGGGTTATTAATCATATTATTTTGTTTTATGTTTTTGGAGTGTTTAAATATATTTTTATTAATATTATTTTATATTATAGGGTTTGTAAATCATGATGATAATTGATGGGGTTTCATGAGTAAATTTTCATTTAAAAAATTATTCTCAATATGATATTTTATCATACTGAAATAGAGAAAATTATCAGTTGATTTATGAGGTTCTACATAAATCAAAATAGTTTATATTATTGATTATGTGATTTTTAGTATTTCTAGATGTAAATTTATTCAATATTTTTTGAAATGGTCATAAAAAATACGAAGGTGGAATATGGTTAGTAAACCCCACCCCACCCCCCCCCAATAGATTTTTGGGTTGTGTTTTATGACAAGGATACTAAAAGGCATAAAAAAGGATATTTAATGGTCATGGATATAGGATAAATTAAGAAAGAATATGATTTATTAAATTATACCTATATGTATGTTCTCACATCATTTTATTATTGGGTACACTATCAAACTAAAATGAAAAAACTCATGTTGAATATTTTCAAGAATACTTAAGAGTAGTTAATCCATAGAGGATGGTATATATAAGTAAGATACTATAGACATTTATAAAATGTGGAATATTTTTCCATGATATGATTTAATGATATATGTTGAAGTGATTACAAAATGAGGATTGTTTTTTTACAACATTGGGTTACATGATGTTTCATATTGAAATAATTTCTATGTTAAAAGAGGACTAGAGACATAGTGTAAGAACCAAGTTTCTATTTCCGGTAAAAATTCTTATAATGTTTGTGCAATTATATAATATGTAACTATTATAGATTGCCAATGATGTTATAATGGTTTCGGGGGTGTTTGGGGAATATCTAGAGCTTAGAACCATATCTATTTGAGAAGAGAATTGGGGAACATGATTAATGGAAACTGTGCGACATAGACAACAAAGTCTCTTCTAACAATGTGTTATCGGACAATATGAAAAAGAAGGCTGAAATATTTTCCATGAACATGAACTAGGTCTCACATTCACATGATATTATCTATAGTATTTAGTAGAGAATAATCATACTTTTGGTGTATAATTTCCCTAACGGTGCTTCCAAACTATGTGTGTGTCCTCCTTAAGTAGTGGGGGATCATGATTAGATCACAATTTCTTCAAACATGTGACCAAATCACGAGAACCAAGAAATTTGGTCAAAATTTTAAATTATCCCTTAATGGAATGTTTCTGAATTATTTATTCTTCCTAGGATAATTCCAATGGACAACCCTCTGCCTCTCCCCCTTTGAGATCCTTTAAAGATCTTGTGTAGTATATGATCCTATTCTACCTTATGCTATCCAATTTTAGCATCATTAGTCATGTTGGATGAACATTGTTTATATATCAATTCATTTATATGAATTCTTCATTTATCTTCTCCTCAAAAATGTTATCGAGGTGCATGCTCATATTCCTTATTTTCAACAAATTCATTTTTTCATCAGATTTCTTTTCATCCTATCTGATCAAAAGGATGGTACATGACATGGAGATTCATACAAGTATGTGTTATGCGATGTATAAGTTATTCCTATATTTTTGATGTTTTATAATTTTTATCATTGTACCGAACACTAGATTCACAGTGGGTGTCCCCTAAATTATATTTTCCATAATTTGGGATCCTTACATTGAACTGAATGTCATTATAGAACCCATTTCTTATCAATAGTTGTTGAACATGGAGTTAGACATGACTTATTATGGTTTCCCCCTTCATCCTATTTGTCCCTTTGAGATCTTGTGAAAAAAATAAAAAATAATGTGACTGCACAAAAATTCAAATGATGATATTATAATTTTTTAATTGAAAAATGTGGTGTTGTAGAATGGATTTAACCCTATTCAAATGATGAATTTATTTAATTAGAGATGGGTGGAAATCCCACATCAATTAAATAAAAAAAGGCTACAACATTATGATAATTAAATTTTAATGAAATATGGTTATTCCTTGGATCATATTAAATCAAATCGGTATTATTACTAAGGATGTGTGGGCCTCGTGACCCATATAATTGTTAAATATGGGAATGAAAACACTTACATGTGTTTAATATAAATGGGCATGGTGACCCCTCTTGATAATATTACATGGGCATAAAAACCACTCAAATTAATACGTACTATCATGACTACAATTAATATAATTAAATTGCATTGTAAACCCTTATTTGAATGTTATACATTAAAATCATGCCAATCATGTGATAATATAAAATAATGGTGTCCCATGTGATACTATATGAGCCCAAAATCTATTAGTGTGATACTGATCGATAAATCCCATATAAATGTGAACCCATGCATAACGTCTCTTATAAATGTGATATAGGGAATGAAATCCCTTATAAATTTTATTCTAAGAATTTACTCCCTTATAAATGTGATACCGAGCATTGCATCCTATGATACTTATTTAGAGTTATTATCGAACAGACCGAAGTAGGTAGTTTCATCATGTTTTACCTATTTAAACTAGAGTTTACCCATTTACATTTGTAATTTTAGATTTACATTAATATATTTTCACACTACAGTATTGTAAGCATAGATTGGATAATTAAATATGTCGTTGGTGATTCCATACTAATATTTATCTCAAAAACTATATGGGAAGACAATGGCACCCATGAAGGTTATATAATTGATGGTATTGGTATGGGGAAGTGTCCTATTGTATATGTTTGACATTCGATAATGTCTTAGGATGGAGATGGAAATTGAAGACAATGATGAAGCTTGGGATGATTGAATATAATTTTTTACTTTTTTACCTTTTTTTAGTTTAACAATATGTATTTCTTACTTCATGAATACATTTTTTCCTGGTTCTAGTATATGACATTATTTTCCACTGTATACAATTCAGTATATTACATTGGAGAATTGATATTATTTTCATAGTTATTAATATCTGGTTTCACTTCTTATACATTTTTATACTAAAATTTATATTTATCTATAAATTACACCACTGTGAAACTTTGGTGATGTGTGAATAGTCATCACATAGTCCTAGATACGGTCCTCACTAGTAGTCAGAATCCTTTGGAATTCAGGGATATGAGTTTAATGCCATGTGACCCAATGGGCTTGAGGAACCTATGAGTGACACGAGGTTCCGAGACACCACAATGTGCTATTAGAGTGAATTCATTTCTTGCATTAATATTTAGTGATAATTGTCATTATATTAATAGGGTAATAGAGTTTGGTAATGAACTATACATTGGAATATCTAACCCATGTATAGAAAAATTCCGCATTTCAAAAAATTGTAATTTTTATATTTTTTCTTATTATAGTGGATATGATTAGTTTATTATGTGATGTCGTTTAATTGGGATATTAATATTGATATTATTGTTTTATCTTCTATCATTTAACTGATGATTTTAGGGAATGGAAGAATTGAGCATGAATAATATTAGGTACCCTATATAGAATTCACATGAAATGCATATTCCATTCCATATAATTGCATTGTATAGTTTGCATTGCATGTGATTTGCACAAATGATTTGATTGATATAAATATAATCAATATTAGATAATGATTATTTTAGGGGATTGGGGAAATCATATTTGGTACTTTTATTTCCCTCTTGGACCTAAAATGTGTATTTATAATTAGGTTATGGCAGAACCCATAATTAGTCAAATATGGAATTTTGAGTCAAGGACTATTGGTCACCTGGACTGAAATATATTATGGAATGGAATAACCGGATGCCCTATTTGTGTTCATATGTTTTATGGGACCTTATGGATTTAATGAGGTGATACATTTGTTCAATACATCTAAATATTAATTTAAATAAAACTATAAGTTAAATAATATTGATAATGAAAAGGTCCGAACTTGACCTAGTACCAGAAATGGTATTGGGAAGTAGATACCATCTCAATAGTTCTATATAAATTTTTTATCATGTATACTTGATTATTTGATTTAGATGAGGGGTGTGATAGGGAAATAAAAAGGCTCTTTACCTGTTTTATTTCTATATATTTGTTTATTTCTATTATTTAATCCGAACATAGAAATGTTCTTGGAAATTATTGACCAAAGCCACCAGGACATCCTCTGGTCAAACATCAGGAGGGCGATGCTGACCATACTCCATAGTTGGTGGGCCTCGAGCTTCCAATTATAGATCGAGTAGTGGATCCTTTTAAATCTATTCTTATTCCTAATATGAGAGATGATACAAAATTTTTAGGATTCTTTTTGTGTATTATGTACCAGATATAGTGAGATCTATACTCTACCCCTTCTATGGGGAAGTTGAATCGAGAGTTCCTACAGTAGCATTCACCTACATTTTATTAGTATAGTTGAAAACGGGATGATGATTTATGGCTCAAGATTTTGTTTTTATAGTATCAAATCAAGATACACCTTCTAATAAGATAGTGCAACTCGCTACTTATATGTTCAGAGGTTCCACTAAACATTTGTGGGATATTATATATCAGGAAGGTCCATATAGAGAAGCAATGGGGAGGGAATTCCAGTCAATATTATTCGTTTATTTCTTCCCTAATACCCTATAGATTTATTATTCTAGGGATTTCATGCTCCTACAATAAGGTTCCTTGATATTCATGGACTATTTGCCTCATTTTATAGAGATTAATTGATTTTATCATATCTATATTGTTGATGAGGTAGTGAATGTGAGATGATTTGAGGGTGGTATGAAGCATCCAATTCATGAAACATAATTTTTTTGTATACTACCATAGATGATATAGTGAAATAGGCCCTTATCATTGAGATGAACATGAGGGAAGATGATTTTGTGAGCTAAGGAATTTTAGAACCCATATGGAGGAGTGGTTCAACTAGTGGTCGATAGTGACTCATTAAGACCGGGTACATGATCAGTGATAATCAGTTTTAAAAAAATAAACAATTACATAGTATGTCATTAGTTTAGGAAGTGTGCGAATAAGAATATCCAATGTCTCAGAGACCCCATTGATTGTCAAGGCTATAGTATATTGGGGCCTCATTATCAAATTTTTTGGACCTTACCATATGTTATGAGTGGGAGAGGAACTGTACTAGCTCCACCTTTAGGATCAGGTTCAATAGCACATAGCCAGACATGTATCATGAGTACTATTGGTTGTGTACATTTAAGAGGTGTTCATAGACATGGTAGACAGACTCCAGAATTTAACGCCAATATAGTGGATCTACTGCAACTAGTCATTCGGTAGATCATGGCCTCATATTAGGCTATATCAATTTAGTGTAGCCTATACTGGATTAGCAGGATTCTAGTCCATCTAAAATAAGATGTACTATTTTATTATATTCTAAATTAGTTTATATATTAATTTTAAAATGTGAACCACCTTATTTTATATCCGATCATGTTGTAGAGTGTCTCAAAATTCATATTTTGTACTACTATGGTGTGATGATACTAGATAAACCATTGGTTGTATGACTAGATAGGGTCATCTAGTGGAACGAATAACCTCTTATTGTAGGTAATAATCAATTATTATAGTACATATTTATTTTCAAGGGTTCCATCTTTGAAGATATTCATCTAATGTACTTTTTTTCATTATCATGCTTATGTGGACTCTCACTACTGGAGGGTGTCGTTTACATTACCAGGGGTGGTATATATATTCCCCAAGTTGAATGGGATGTTCATGTAAGAAAATATAGAATAGTTCATTTTGGGATAAGTGGATTGAGAACCCATATTTCTATTTGTTACATGAATTATCAAGGACTACATCATTTTGAGTTCCCTTCTATAGTCAATTAATTTAGGGATGTATTCTATAATGAATTTTCTAGACTTATTATTATGTGAGAGGTAGAGTATAATATCATGATAATACATATTGACTCCCCAATATCAATTCATATGAACATGATGTCTACTACTAAGATTCATATACACAAGAGGCATCATGATGATTTAGAAGAGAAGGGTCTTATATGGACTAATATTCATCCCTTTGGTTCACCATTATTTTTCAACAAGAATTTTAACATAACCCTCATGCTTGGAAAGGATTTCTAGAAATTATATTAGGTTATAGTGGAAAAATGGTATCCCTTACCTTTAAATGATGATATTTTTTACCATCATATATGAGTGAGGGTATTCTAAAAGGTTTAACTGATATTGAGATACCAAAAAATTTGATTTAGGCCTTCAGATATGCCATGTATAACATTCCATGGTTGGTAATACACATATCTGAATCTTATGATGTCATTCGGTGTTACGAAATCACCTGATGTCTTTATGGATATAATGAACATGTTTTTCCATCCCAATAGAGATTCAATTTTTTTAGTATTCATAAAAGACATCTTAGTGTATTCTTATACTCAGTGTGACCATGGCACTCATCTTGAGATCATAATAAAAACATTGAAGAAGAATCAGGAATATTTTGCGCTCAATAAATATCATTTCTAAATCAACATGGTAAACATTATGGGTCACATTATCTCATCGGGAGGAGTTTCAATTGGACTATAGAAGGTAAGATCTATGGTTACATATGAGAAACAAAAAAATTTATTTGATATAAGATTTTTTTTGGATATATGGTTACTGAAAGAATTTTATACATGACATATCAACATTATGTGTACCTCTTAAAGGATTGAAAAGTAAGTGTCTGATTTTTATAATGATAGAATTCTATGATAAAGCCTTTCAAGAGTTGAATGGGAGATCGACTTCATCACCGATCTTGATTCTAAAGGAGTCTAGAAGTGGATATACTATCTATTATCATGAAATATGTATAAGGATAAGAATATTCATGATGAAGGAAGATATATTTCCTTTCATTTGGGATATGGTATTATAGAACTCATTAGTAGAATTACCCGACACACAATCATGGGTTCCCAGCTGTTGTACACATCTTGCATTGTTGGGGGGATTTCCTATTAGGAGAGTGTTTTGTGGTTTTTATACACCATAAAATCATCAGTTATATTTTTACACACTGATACCTAAGTATTATATAGTGATGTTGGGAAAAATATTTATAGTTCTTTGACATTGATTTATCTTATATTCCAGGGAAGGTCAAGGCTGTTATTGATGCTCTTTGTAGGTAGACTCATACCCAGAGAGTCATGGAGGCCAACAGAGATTGAAAACATATTAATATACATTTTAGGATTCATAAATAAGAGGAGGAAAATCATGGAAATTTTTTATATCCATCTCTATCACTTAACTATTCACATCTTTATTGGGTGATGTTGAGAAAATTTTTAGATCATGAGGGCTTGGTTCTAGGAGAGGTAATTACATGTTAGGAACCGACTTCATATTTTTCTATCGATGAGGAAGAAATTATTTGTATACATGTCCTTATCAAGGTTCCCACACAAATATGAGAGGAGATTATGCAGTAGTGAGATTAATATCATTGGTATTTTCAATCAGGTATCTCTAAGATGTATCATGATATGCATCAAACATATTAGTTGCATGGTTTGAAACATCATATATCAATATTTATTAACAGGTGGTCCACATGATAGTCTGTGGAGTTAGAGACCCAATTTATGAATGTTTTTATACTACTATTATAGATATCATAATGGAATGGGGAGGATATTGCCATGGATTGCTTCGTCATGATACCAATGTCATATCAAGTTACTGCTGTGGTTTGGGTAGTTCGAGATCGACTAATTAATGTATCTGAATTCCTTCTTATAAAGGATACATTCTTAGTAGATGAGATGTGAAGATTTTATGTCTGTGACATTATATAAATACATGAGGTCCCTCTCACTACCATTTCATATTGGGACACTCATTTCATGTCGCGGTTCTGGGAGGGTTACATATTGGCATGGGTACACAGCTCATTCTAAGCACAACCATTCATCCTTAATTTGATGGTTAGTCAGAACATACAATATAGGTTCTAGAGTAAATTTTATAAACATCCTTCCCTGATTTCAGCATCTCTTGTTTGATTCATATTACTCTCAACTAGTTTTCCTAAAATAATAGCTCTTAGGTGATGATTCTTTTTGCTCTTTATGAGGACCTATAAGGTAGGTCATTCCATTCACCCATGTATTGGTTAGAGGTAGGAGAGGTAGAGCTACTGTGTCGTTGTCTGATCTAGGAGGCATAAAATTATGTTTAGCTGATCAAGAAGAGTATGTATACTTCTCATTCCTGAAAAGATATTTTTCCAATAAGTATTGATGACCTGGGGATTTTGAGGTCGGTATCATGTAATCTTATAGGTATCACCCATACACGGTCATAGATGGTCTCAAAGGGAAGGGATATTGTCGACACACATTTTAATTATATTTTTATTCTATATAGAGTCTGGACGATATAAAATTAGTTTCATATACCTCATAGGTACCATTCCATACATGAGGTCTTCCACATTTCATAGCTTCACCATTATCATGATGACTTGTCTCATACATTTGATCTCAAGGATGTTGTGAATTATGGAGATTCTTCTTATGAGGACTATCCTATATGCATCACTGATAGAATCAAAATGTCCCCATAATGATGGATTTTCCCTTTAGTGATGATGTTATTGTTTTATGTTGTGGTGGAGGATGAGACATGGAAATGAGAGGCTGATGTATGTCACTACAAGGAAAATTTGTTCTCAGCTGAATTTTTTCTTCCCTTGGAAGACGTATTCATGGAAGGGTTCCTTTAAGGGTGAAGGACTGTAAGAACCCTTTTTTATCTCAGTTATAGATCCTTTAGTCTAATTATTTACTATGGACCTAATATGGATGCCCAATGATGCAATAAATGTTTCTAGGGTGTCTGGGGATTTTTTAGAGCTCTGAACCCCGGCTGGTGGAAAAAGAACTCGACTACATAGTTAGTGTAAAACATTGAGATAGAGAAATCATGGTATCTTATAACTGTGTATTAATAAATATTGGAGAGAATAAAATCACATGGTTTTACATAACTGTGCAAAATTGGAAACATGCCCTTGTGAATGTATGTATTGTTTAGTAGAGGAGAATCGCAATATTGGAAAAACATTTCCCTAATTGGGCCATATAACCTTGTCTGTTACATCCTTAAACCATAAAAGTTTCACAGTTGGATCAAATTTTAGCCTACAATGCTTCCAAACTGTGTGATAGATAAAATTTGTAAAAAAAAAATCATTCACCTTTAAAGAAATTTTTAAACATTATTTATTCTCCCTTGTCTCATTCCAGTGTACATCCATCTCCCCTTCACCCTTTTAGCACCATTGAATCTCTCTAGAAAAATATTATCTCTCTCATCCACTTAATGTCTGATTTGATTCCTTTCAGTCACATTGGATGCACATCAATAATATCTTGATTCCGTTTTAGCTGTCATGTGATTATATTATCCTTGATAAATTTACAATGTTGCATGATCATATGACCTATTTTCTGGGAGTTCATCTATAATTCTTATTTATTTTTATATAGGAAAAACTAAGGGCTGATATTGGATGAGGACAGTCATATGAGTATGAGGTTGGTGGTCTATATTTTTTCCCTTGATTTTTTTGGTTTATATTTTGTGTCAATATTTTGTATGTTGGTTTCAATGTGCATTGACCCTATTTTATATTGGTGTTAAATTGGTTTCCTTTATTATAAAATAATTACTTTTTAGAACCCATTTTATATTATGATTTTTTTACATTTAAGAGAGCCATTCTGTTAGGGTGTTCCATCCTTATGCCTATTTGGCCCTTTAAGCTCTTATGCCCAACAATTATAATTGGTCTGTTTAGATTTTAATTAAAATGATGATATTATATATTTTTAGTAGATAAATGTGGTATTGTATCATTCCTAACATGATTGTCATACGATGATTAGAATTGATTATAGTTGTGTGGTTATCCCATGTCATCTGATTATATAGGCAAGGGTCATTCCATTGTAATTATTAAAATTTAAATGAAATAAATAATATCTCTGCTATCATATTAAATAAAATGGGAATTATTACATTGGATTTGTGGGCATGGAGAACATCTTAATTATGAAATATGTCCATGATGACACATATTTACATTTAATAGAAATGGACATGGGTACCCCTCTTCGTAATATTAAATTGACATGGTGACTCTCTCTAATTAAGATCATCAAGCACGATGAACACTTATATAATTAAATGATAATGGAAATCCTTAAATAAATTTGATACTATATGGGCATGGAGTCCCTTTTGATAATATAAGGGCATGGTGTCCCTTATGATACTATACGGGCATGGAATCCCATACTGTGATACCTGTAATAACATCCCTTATAAATGTGATTTAATGAATTGTGACCCTTATAAATGTGATATTAGGAATGATATGAAATATAAATGTGATACTGGGCTCGAAATACATTATAAATTTGATTCCTATCATTGTGTCCCTTGATAATTATTCCGAGTTATTCTGGCACGAGATGAGGCAAGTTGTGTCAACCAAGTTTCCATTATAGAACTAGAGCTGGACCATTAATAATTTTTATCTCAATTTTAAATTATTATATCTGTCCACTTCCATCTTGTTTACAAAAACGGGATATTTATACATGTCCGTAGGGTTTCCTATTATTGATTTATCTGACACACTATCTTAGATTACTATGGAACCCGAGTAGACAATGAGGGTGCATGTATTGATATGGGGAAGTAGCCTTTTGTGGATTTCTGAAATTCTGGAATGAATTATGAGGGAGGCAGTATTAGATGGATAGTCTGGGGGTTGGGATGATTTGATATACCTTTTTAAATTTTGTCCCATTTTTTTACACAACATGTATGGTATTCTTCCTAGTATCCATGTCTTCCTTCATTGTAGACACATGACATCATAATCCTTTCTATATGATTCAGTTTAGTACACTTGAGTATTGATATCCATTTCATAGTAATTTATATCTATTTTTTATGCTTATACATTTTTATACTGCTTAGAAATTTAATTTATTGATTACACCATTGCATTTCTCTAGTAAGGAGGTCATAGTCTCCCCAGGGACACACCCAAGGCCCTCACTGCTAGTTGACAACCTTTGGGATTCATGGTGATGTTCTTGAGTCCATGTGTCCCACCAGTCTTAGGGAATCGGTTAGTGGCTCCTAGGTCTGGGACGTCAGTCATAGATATTATGGATGTCATTATTTAAGAAAATTTATTGGGAAACTAGAAATGGGATGAACCTTCCCTATATATGTAATATCTATCAGATGGATGTATAATAATTTAGGAGTCATGTATATGGTTTTTGATTTAATATTACATTATATGTTTTTCTGGTTGAGATATGATCATGTCATAAATAACTAAAATGAAAATGTATATTAAAAATGAAAAAAATAGAATTTCATGTAGAAATCATTGACGAAGAACTAATCATTTTTTAATGGAATGTAATTTGTTTCACTCTGTGTTGTGATGCCGTGGTTGTGGATAAATATGAATATGATGAGAATGATTTCATGAAATGGTTGAAATGGGAATATTGGATCCCTATAAAAAATGGGGAGGCCCATAACAAGAATTTCATGGGGTGGAACTCTCTAGATGTCCTGATGTAGGATTTAATGATCTGGGATTATTGATGACTACACCATGAAGTTCAGGTAAATTCAATAGAGTGCTAGAAAAAAGAAAGTGCTATAATTATATCAATGTTATATTTTAAATATTAAAATTTTTTAATTCAAGTATTAAGATTTAAACAACATAGTGAATCATTTCAAAACATGAAGGTAATTGTATTGGACAATGACATTTTCTAGTAATTATTTTCACACCATAAGAAATATGATTCAAGGAAATTATATATTCATATTTCCAATCTATTATGAGGAAATTATGAAAAGTAAATGAAAGATATTGACTTATAATTAAAGTAAGTATTTCAATTAGTTTCCCCACTTAATAAAGGTGGATATGATTTTAATTAAAGGGGTAAACTGTTGATTCTCTAGAGTAATAGAAGAAATATATTTATCTTCATTTATGAATAAGTACCGTGGAATATCTATACAAAGAGGGAATTGATTTTTTCCATACAGATGATGTAAAGATAAATAATAAGGAGATCTAGAATGATATTTCACTAGATGTTTGCGAAGAAATATTGATAGACCAATATACAGTAAAAATTATATATGTTCATAATGATCAGGGAAACACTACCCATGGAGGTAATGAGAAATTCAAATTGTAGAGAGAGGAAATTTATTTTTTATCATGGGGGTTTTGAAAATGGAGGATTATAATGATCACTTTAAAAAATAAGAACATGTAATTAAGGTATTTTTTTCGGTTTATGACACATCATTGTTTCATTCTACATAGACTGCCCTAATTGGGATGAAATAAATAAATTTATTATGTTCTAATGTTGCTATTTTATCACTTATTATTAGTTGTGAGGGATATTGTAATAATATCATTAGTGAGTTTCATAGGAAAAGATCGAAATTCCCTTATTAACACCACTCTTAGGTTATTTTCATTACATGGGAAAAAACCACATCATTATTATAATAATTTTAAGGGTCCATAGTATATTTCATTTATTAATGGATCTCATAAACCTTTTATATCATACTTGAAAAAAATACATTCTAATGACCAAAAAATAATTTACCTCTATAATAACCTGTGTTTTTAGATCGAGTCAAAATCCAGAACCTGTTTAAATTTTTGACTGGTTTATATGAAAACTAGAGGAACTATTTAGTTTCTCGAAAATTCAGGATTAGACGATGTGTACCTTTAGTATAGGCCATGTACTACTAACCGAGTGTGAAGGACCTAAATTGCGTGTCGGCCTGTTGGTTGGGTAGAAGGATTTTAGGATGTAGACGTCATGTACTATTTGTACACGCCATGTAGAGGGGTCGTGTATGGGGATATTCATGGCGTGTTGGGGATGTTAACCGGGTAGATAAGTACATGTCGTGTACCCCCTAGGTACACACCATGTAGTATGTCGGAAAGTACTAAGTGAAATATCATTCATCATATTGATACTAAAATAATAAACATGGCATGTAGCCCAAAGTGCACGCCATGTATTTTTTTCCTCTGAAATGGGAAGTAGCCTCATTTTGAGGCTAAAACAGAACCCTCAACGGGTTTGAGCGAGGACATCCAGCTGGTGTTTTTTTCACCTGGATCGTTGCCCGAACTCTGTTTTGATCATCGTCAGATGAATTTTAACCCCCTCATTAAGGGCTTGATTCCCCTTGATATGTTATCCTTGATTTATGTTCTAATCTTTGTTTTAGGGGTTTGATAATTTTTTTGATTCTTTAGTAGAACTACCTTGTTTTAGACTTAACAGATATTGTTATTGGAGGAGAATAATCATACTAGTATAAGGTAGGTGGTGCATACCTTTTTTTAATGTTTATGTGGACTTTTTGGTGGTGCGCACATTATCGTGTATTTGAGTGTTTTGGGAAAGAACATTTCATACTTGTTTTGATGTGTTAAATTGATTATAAGACCTCTGGGATGCCTTTGGGTAATCCCTTTACCTATTTTACATGAGTGGGGTTGGGAAAGGTGTCATTTCCCAGTGGGGAATTATGGTCGGTGGGTTCCAAATTGGTTATACATTAACAATATTATTTTAAAGTATTTAGTTTGGTTTATTAAACCTTAACATGACTCATTATATGCTGTTAAGGCCTCGGTGTTGGTCTGAGAAATCACCTACCTAGTGCAATTCAATTGTTCAGTTTGGTTTTCTGTTTTATGTTTTTCTTTTGATTATATATATATGTGTGTGTGATTTGTGGTATTGCATATTCATAATCCTTTGGGATGTTTTGGTAATGTCCCAAATATTCTTGAGTGATGTTGATCACAGGTTGGGATTGGCCTGGATTACATTGGGTGGATCTTCCCACATGATTGGGCTTTAGAGACATCGGCATCACGCAGTGTGACTGTTAGGTTTTGCATGGCCTGGGTTACTTGGATGGTGAGGACATGAGACTTAAGAGACATGGTCTTAGGGACACGAGGTGTTTGAAACATTTTGGCAGGGGTACTAATTTTGTGATTACCGCTCGGCCTGAAACATTGAGTAGTGTACACACAGAGAGACTCCGTGATGAGGTGGTTTTGACAACTCATGTGGGTAGAGGCGCCGGTTAGTTACAGTTTAGGAACTAATGGTTTAGGGGTTCATGCTATTATAATCCACCTTGAAGGTAAGGATCTTTCATGGGATAGCATTGAGGCTATCGGGTTGGGGTAGAGTCTCAACATTGTTTTAAGTTAGACATCATTGTCCCACCAGTTACCGATTTGAGGGATGGCATTTCTGTCCCTCCGGTTACATTATTGAAGGCATAGATCGCAATCCATTCAGTTACTTATATTAGGACAGACATCATTTTTTCTATGAATTACTACTTCTTGGGCGTGCCTTTGGGACATTGGTACTTAAGACACATAGGGTTAGGAGGCACATGGTGCCAGATTACATGACTGAGATTCTGACATTGGCTAAAGTAGGTGACACTCCATGGTGGCTGCTCAACACCACTAGTGTTTATATTTATTAGATCATCATACTATTTACTGCTTTCCATAAAATTGAATTCCTCCTTAAACCCTTATATTAAATATGCATCATTGGGTGGTATCCTATTAATATTTGTCTCACACCATGCACGGGCCCATCGGTACACATGTAGAATTTATGGATTTATGTGTAGGAAATAGGGCAGCTTCAAGAGCATGACTGTATTAGATGTTGCATGGAGATGGTATGGACCTTGAGGTTATGACTGGAAGGAGTTAACTTTATATATTTTCTATTCTATATCAGTATTCTTAAATGTTATTGTATATAATATTAGTTATCTATTTCTTCCCCTTTTATATATTTAATTGATATTGATGCATGAATTTTCTATTATAGTAGTCATTAAAACTGGTCAACATACTATTGTGTTTACATCTACTAGACTTTCTTATATATTGTTACCACTTTTTATTTCTATTGATTGTGCTTCCAGTATGTGGGTCTGGTTCGAGTGTGCTGAATTGTTTATTTCCACATCCTATTATATATTTTTACTCAGACTAGTACCATTAGTATTTCATCCTCCGAGAGGTTATAGCCTCTCCACTATACCTATCAAACCATGGATTCTTTTCAATAGCCTTTGGCATTTTGGGAGGTGTGCCTAAGTTAGAAACATCTGACCTGTTTAGCACTGTTCGGTTGGCTGTTCTGGTCCGGTTCATTAGAATGTTGAATCAAAGTAGTTCTTGACAGGGATTTTACAGTAGTGTTCTAATGGATGCTAATGACATTGAGACTTCTCTTTTTATTTCTTCCAGATTTACTATTTCAGATATGGTAGACTAGATATAGGTTATTACTAGGAATGGATATTGAACATGTGCTTGGGTACCTACATCCCCATGTGCGAGGGATGGACCAAGTTACATTTGGTGAGAATTGTTGTTTTTCTTCTTCTCAAAATACAGTTTATATGATTTCCACCTTGGTGGATCACTCGGGGTTGTGATGTTATTTGTTGTGATATGTGACCCTTGCCCTAGGGATGGAAGGGAATAATTGAACATTATCCTATTATGGAAAGTCTTATTTTCCTGGATTTTTATAGGCACATTTATAGGTTATTTCAATTACATAAATGCATGTATGCTTTGTGAAGTTATAATTCCATGTGAATAATATCAATTTCCATGATTCGTATCATTTGAAATGTGAAAAAGTTTGAATTACTGATAGAATTTCTAGTTTATTGAAATTTATTATGACATGATTTATATATTTTTATAATTTAATGTTGTAGGGTTTTTGGGTATGGATCTTATAATAGCAGACATGCACTATGGTTGAGGTGATATTGATCATTGGGATTGGGAGACTCGGTCGTTTGTTTGAGGCAACATTAGTTGTGAGAACTGTCATGGCCTGAGGTACTTCTGATATTTTGCTCTGTTGAGGGCAGGTAAGTAGGCCATGGGCATGTGGTGTGGTGGGGGAGAGTAAGGGTAGTGGTTATGTGCAGCCCTTTACTCCTTTCCTTATTAGTGTTATATATATTTTTATATATGTGGGATGTCTAGCCATTTATGGTGTTCAGTGGATTCCTCCTCAACGATTCAGATGGAACATCAAGAGGGTAATGGTACGGTGCCGTAAGAGCATGATCAGGTTCATAATCTTGAGGGAAAAACAGATCATGAGCCATAGGTACAGGGTTAGGGACATGATCAGGTTCAATATTTAGTGTAGGCAAGACAATAGTTGGGTTTGGTAGTGTTCAGGCCATGGATCAATGAGAATCTCTTGTCTAGTCTTGTACGTGTCTTGTAGGGGTAGAAATAGGCACACTTGGTATAGATACATATATGGAATATCTAACATGGTAGTTTCATTCAATAAAGCAACCACTTTTTCTGGGTGAGGGTGGTCCACTGGTGGATGAGAACAGGATAAAGATCATGTAGATGATCTTCGAGCAGCTCCAGATGCCTCCAGGGTGGATGGTCAAGCTGGAGATGTACATGCTACGATGAGAAAAAAAGCATTGGTTGGTTGTGCAGGTTCATTCTCATAGACATGAATGACTAAAATGGAAGGACTTTGATGATATGTTCTTTGAGAACATTTACCTAGAGAAACTGAGGGAAGAGAGAGCTTGGGATTTCTTAGGCCTTTAGTAGGGATACATTTCCTCCATGGACTATAAAGCTACTTTCACTGAGCTATCTATCTTTTCACCTGGTATTGTAAGCGATGACTCTTCAAGGATGAGGCCCTTAGAGGATGGCTTGAGAAAAACCATTCGGATCTAGGTAAATACCATCAGGCTAGGTTCTTTATTAGAGGGGGTGAATCAGGTGCTCATAAGAGATTGAAACAAGAGGTATTGGCCACAGGATGCCTATGTGACAATTACCATTGATGGTTTAGATAGCAGTAAGTGAGGACGTGATGATTTCTAATAGGGAAGTCAGGAAAAGTACTCATCCGGACCAGCACATAGCAGTTAATTGGTGGATTTTATTCACTATGAATAGCCATGGCATGTTCGGACTCAGTGCGATTGGCCTCCAAAGGAATTCCAGGCATGTGGATAGGTCAAGCATCTTGGGAGGTTCTAAAGGAAAACTTCTCAGACATCCATCAATCAGGGACCAGGACAGATGGTGGCATATGGAGATGGTTCAGGTTTAGTACCAGGAGGGGGTGGTCGTGTTTTAGTTACATGTGGAGGAAATGATAGAGACAGTGGAACCCAGCTGAGGGGTCAGTGGCCAGTGAATCGAGCAGCACTGATGGGAGGTTAGGAATCAAGTATTCATACTTCAGTCCTGGTGTATTCCATGGAGCTATCAGAGGCTGAGCAGGCTGGATAGCCCACAATGGTTAGAGGTAAATAACAAGTGTGTCCGTGACATTCTAGTTTTTATGTTGGCATGGCCTATTAGGGCATGTCCACATTGAGTGTAAATGTTGCACAAAATTTATGTGGACAGGCTAGATGTTTTTCAGTGGGATAGGTGCTATATCAGGAGCATGATATATATATATATATATATATATATATGATGTGTAGAATTATGAGCATCGAGGATGAAGGTTACTTAAGGTGATGTAGGAATCCGGGCATAGAGGATGCATGTTATATGTGGTTCTAGGTACGATGATTGTTTTGAGCATCCATGGAATTCCAAACCTCATGGAGGTGGACACTGATGCCGTGAAGGATAAGTTTGGGTGTTAGAAATTAAATAGATTAACCAACGATGAAGAGGGGTGACAATGCGTCACGAGGGGACCTTGGGTCTGGTCCATGTTAGTGAAACATTGTTTGATTGGAGTCTATTTCTGGTTGATACTGAGTTAGGAATATCCTAAGGTGGGGATCCCCTTGAGGAATTTAGCTAGAACCATTAAGACCAGGGTATTACGGGTTTCTTTGATTGGGGTGGTCTATTTTATTCCATCTCTGGGTTTCGTTTGATTGCTCGGGGATAATCTAAATTAAGGTGGAAAGATTTTCAGATCATAGGGGTTTATAATGGGTCCAAATTCCGACCATGTTTGAATTTTTGACTTTTTTCTGAGAAAACTGGAGAAACTAGGTAGTTTTGGGATATTCCCAGATTACATGATGTGTACCATCACTACACGACATGTACTTTTAATTGTGTGTGAAGGACATACATGGCGTGTTGTCCTGGTGGCCCGGTATAAGGATTTTATCAAGTAAATATATATACTATTTGTACACGCCGTGTAGTGGGTCTCTGAATGGGGTTATACAAGGCGTGTTGGGGATGTATTCCATGTAGAGAAGTACACACAATGTATAGGGTCCGTGTATGAGGATATATAGGGCGTGTTGGGGATGTCTACCAGGTAGTGAAATACAAGATGTGTACCCCTTGGTACAGGCCTTGTAGTCTTTCGGCAACTCCTCGAGGAAATAAAAGACTTCATATGTACAGTAAAATGATACACACAACATGTAGTCATAAGTACACGCCCTATTTTTCATTTTATTTTTCACTAAAATGGGCAGTAGCCACGTTTTGTGGTATAAACTAAAACCCTCAACGAGTTTGAGCGAGGATAGCTATCAGGAGCTCGTTTTTTCTCCCGGAACATCGTCCAAACTCTGTTTTGATCTGCGTAGGATGTTTTGTAACCCCCTTAGTAAGGCCTCAATTCATATTGAGCCATTGTTCTTAATTACTTTTCAAAACTGAGTTATTGGGGATTGTTCATTTTTTATTTTTCTATAGATCTAACATATTTTACATGTAATTAATGGATACTATTGTCATATTATCATCATACTAGAATGAGGTAGGTGGTCCATACATTCATTCATGTTTTTGTGGACTTTTATGTGGAACAGACATTGGAGTGTAATTGGGTATTTTTGGAATGACCATTTCATACCTTTTTTAATATGGTAAATTTATTATGAGTCCCATGGGATACCTTTGGGAAATCCCTTTACCTGTTTTACTTGAGGAGTGCCAGGTGAGGGGTCATTACCCAATGGGGAATTTGGGCCAGGGGGTTCCAAAATGGTTGTAGTTGAACTGTGTTGTTTTAAACTATTGAGTTTGATTTATTAAACCTTGATATTACTCATTATAAGCTTTCAAATCCTCAGTACTAGCATGGGAAAACACCTTCCTAGTGAAATTCCATTGTTTATTTTGGTTTCATATTTTAATTATTCATTTTGATTATATATATATCTGTGGGTGATGTGTGATATTGCATATGTTGAATCCTTCAAGTCGTGTTGGAAGTGGCCCGGAAATTCTTGACTGATGGTGATCACTTGTTGGGCTTTTCCTTGGTAACATTGGGTTGTTCTTACCATAATATTGGGCATTATAGACGCCTTTTTGAGGTAGTGTGACTATCATGATAGGCATGTCTCATGTTACATGGATGGTGAGGGCATCAGACTTGAGCAACATGGTTGTAGGGAGACGAGGTGTCAGAGACTTTGTAGCTTGGGTATTATTATGATGATTAACGCTAACCCAGAAACACTAAGTAGTGTGCATACAGAGAGACTCTGTGATGAGGAAAAATTGAACACTTGTGTGGGTAGAGTCCACCATTAATTTTGGATTGGGTACTATGGGTTCGGGGGTGATTTCCATAGGAATCCACATGGAAGGTGTGGTTCATTTAGGGGATGTCGTTGAGGCTATCGGGTTTGGAAAAAATCCTCGCCATGGTCTGATAGTAGACATTGATGTCCATCTGGTTACTCATTTGAGGTAAGACCTTGTCGTAACTCTAATTACATTATTGAGGGAATACATCGATGTCCCACTAGTTACTTATTTGAGGAAAGACATTGTTGTTCCTCCGAGGTACAACTTCTTGGGAATTCTATCAGGACATTGGAACTTGAGACATGTACTGTCAAGAGGCACATGGTGTCGGGTTGCATGACTATGATCCTAGTGTTGGATGACGCAGGTCTCACTCCATGGTGGTTTCTGAGCACTAGTGGAGTTTATGTTTATTTGTGCATCGTACTGATTACCAAATTCCTTATAAATTCATTCCTGCTTAAAACTTATATTAGGTCATAACCAATTGGTGGTATCCTTCTGAGATTCGTCTCACACCTTGAATGGGCCCTTCTGGATGCTTGTAGATTATATGGATTTACTTACTGGAATGTGGTCAGAATCAGGAGATAGACTGTATTATATGTTTCATATAGATGTTATCGACCTTGAGGTCAAACCTGTCTAGAGTTTACAATGTTTAGATTCCATTCTGTATCAGCAAGATTAATTGTTATTGTAGTTACTATTTGTTATCCATTTGCACCCCTTTTTATATATTGACATGCTATGAATGCATGAATTTTCTGTTATAGTATTTGATACATGTTCTCATCATGTTGTTATGATTAATTTCCATTGCACATTTCTAGGTATTTCTTCTGCTGTTTATTGATATTGATTGTGCTTTTGCTATGTGGGAGTGGTTCAATTCTGCGAGTCATTTATTTCTACTGCATGTTATATATTATTACTCAGACCAATAGAATTGTTTTTTGGTCCTTCAAGAGGTTATAGCCTTCCCACCATAACTATCATACTATTTTTGATATTCAGTAGAATTTGACATTTAGGGACTTGTTCCTATGGTAGTAACACCTGACCGGTTTAGCATTATTCAGGTGGCTGTTTGGGTCTAGGTCGTTACAACCTTGGTCCAATATAATAGTGATCTATATGGTTTCCTATACAATTCCTCACCTAGTTCCTTGGTAATGGATAATTGGTAACTATTTTTATAATAAAATATATCCAATTGTTTAATTCTTCATCCGAGAACATCTCGAATAAAAAACAAACGAACATAATTGTTCCACAAGTCATTGGATAACCTTCTCTATCTACCCATATATTCTGGATTCAATTCCATGTATAGGAACAACTAAAATATAAATTGTTTTATTATATCATTTATAATTTTTAATAAAAATGTGGATAATGATTAGGTACTTTCATCCTTGTATATTTATGATGCCCTACCACCTCCATCGTATATAGCCTCACCAATATATATACTATATTTAACTCCTTAATTGTAATGAAATGGCCTAGATTTATTAAGGGAAAACAATAAACCAAATTAAAACATATCATCAAAGAGAAAGAGTTAAACCCATAATAAAATATAATGATATGTCCTATCATATCTAGTATCCTCTTCATAACCTTCCACTAATTACTTATCCCACAAATCATGATTGAATAGTGAAATTACATGATAGACTATTATGGTTTATCTCGAAACATATGTTAATCCACCCCTCGTATTAGTAGTGAAATGAAAAAAATTGCCCCCAAATATCTCATGATGATCATAATAGTATTTAAATCCATCTAGAATGCCTAAATGATAGTAAAATCTCTTAATAAATACACTAATGGATCCCCTTATATGAGATTCCTCATCCAACATAAACAAGGTAGAATGTTTTATCATATGATATGGTTAAAAAAATAGTTGTCTCATTCATTATCTATAAAAATAATCATGATATTTCATAATAGATTATTTATCCCTATCAACATGATATATATCTATATATACACCATTATAACATAATAATTACAACAATTATTTTCTCTACAGTAAAAGGGATCTCAGTGATATAATATTATAAGAAATACACCCATCTCTAATGATGCAAATTTAGTCCCCACTAAGAGAATATATAAAATTTTCTACTTCGATTGATAAAGATCATAAAATAAAATATTATGGGTTGATACCTTATATCTTCAAAAAAATTCCATGAATGAATGAAAAATTTCGTTAATGAAATAGTTATATCAATCAGCATATAACTAACTGTAAGAATAAGGTATAACCATACTCTCTTTTATCATTATTCAACCATGGTTGGGATGATAAAAATCATAAATGAACATGAGGATGACTTATTTCCATCTAATGTGAAGGATTATAATAATGACCATACATTTATTCAAACACAGAAATAAAACAGTAGATTTATTCAATGACATAATATCATGATCCTTTATATCCAAATATACCAAATTTTATATGATCTATGAAAATTATATATAAAAATTATATATAGTCATAATTTATAAGGAAATTGTTTACCTCCACAAAACAGAAATGTTATTCCTAAGAAGAAACCGCCTTAATATAAAACGGGTTGAAAATCACACCATTCAGGTATAGAACATGCCTAACAAAACTCCCTACTCACATTCAAAACATAAACATGAATATATATCTCTAAAATAAATTTAATTATTGGATATAAAAAAATACCTTAATTCATCAAAATAATCATCATAAATCCTTGGATACACTGATATATTATTAATAAACACCACTATGTACTGATCTATAGACCGACAAGACCTTGAGATCTCCAACCTTGTAAAGACTACTAGCACATTCAACGATCTGAAAGGCTTCATTTTTAATTAAATATATCTATATTGACATGTGAATAAAATATTTTAAATATAATAAGCCTTCCCTATTATATGATTATATGAAGATAACAAATTAATCTTATTGAACTAGCTAAATACCTTTAACTGATTTTCTAATCCATCATTTCTTCAAGAGAGGATAATATCTCTTTACCATCAATTATTTTAAAAATAATAATAAATGAATAATATTATATTTTCAGATAACTTATTTTAAAACAAAATTATATCCCATAATAATGGGATAATTATATATATGAAACTGTTTTATATTAGATCATTGATTTCAGTCTAAAACCCCAGTATCTTTAAATGCCCCCATTCTAAAAGGAGACATAAAAACCAGTGAGACACAGTGTTGAAACACTATCCATAACAATATATCACATCAAGGTGGTTCTTTCATAATATATTTAGTAAAAATATAAATAGAGTTATACAAAGTTCCCAGAAACACATTCATTATAACTTCTATTGGAATCAACATAAATTCTACAAGCTATTATTAAATAAGATCAATACATCTATAAATCCTTCAAATAAATTTCATGCTAAATAGATTCATACATTCTTTATCAAAATAAAAGGAAACCTCTCTCCTATGCTATTAATCAATGGAGGACTAGATAGAGTACAAAAAAACATATTGGGGTCGATTTTTTTGGTTATATCTAGATTAATAGTGAATTACAATCAACCATCATCACCCTAATTCTAGTGAATTCCCCAACACAACTCCACCAAACTAGACTAAACTAAATATATTGTATAAGACCATCACAAATTATGGATCTCATATAACATGTGCATAAATACGTAAAATATGTAATGTGAAATTTATATAAAATAATAAAATAGATTATAATAGATGAAAATATTATCTTGAATAACCTGAGTCCCAATTGGTTCATACAACTCAATAATTTAAAATTAGTTTCATCATACACCTTAACCTTGTTGAACCTATTGGTGTATAACTCATAATCCATTCTCAAAACTTTAATTTTATGGATAGATAATAACCTAAAATAGGAATATAGATAATTTATTATTCATATATATTTTGAAATTCAAAAGATTGGGATACTTTATATATAGACTGGAGAAAATTTATGTAGAAACTATCACGGTACATCTATATCTACTCCATTGTCTCCTTGATGACCACTAAAAAGGGTTGAAACAGATACTATTTTCTATCATGGACTGCCGACACAAAAGAAATTGGACAATGAATTTGTGGGAGACCCATTGTTTTCTAGAACATCAACATTCCTAAAAAATATTACATATATCATTATATAATATTGTTATTAGTTTATGATAAGTTCTCCTTATTTTGATTCCATTTTCACCAATTTCCTCATAATCAATTCATCCTTTTTCAATAAATCGATATTGGATGACAACACGAAGTGACTAAAATAACACTAGATCTATAGACACAAATCCCCATCCAAAAAATTTCACCATTGGTTTATACTCTAGTAAATAACTATCAGAGTAAACAGATAATGTTCATAATCCATCCCTTCTGTATAGTGATCAACTCATGATAATATAGACTGATGATCATATAATATAGGATCTCAATTTTGAATTATCTCTTGATTTTCATCAATTCCACCTATAACTTATGCTAATTAGCAAGAATGATAGTCTACCACAAACGAGTTATAATCTTAAAAAGGATAATAACTAAATGAATCCAATTCTATTTCTTGTAGAAATTAGATTAAAATAATCCCCAATATACTATAGAAACCCATATTTCTTTAAATTATATATAGATATGTGATACCACATGCTAGATTGACCATTGAGGGGAAAGTGATTCATTGTTCATATTTTAAAATTTCACTATCTAAATTCAACCTCTTGAACTGATAAATATTCCCATCCACTCAATATAAACATTTAACATCAACTCATATTGATTAAAATATATACAAGGAACCACAATCAAGGATTTATAATTTTTACCCTCAATGTCTTATTATTTATCATGATTTGGAAGACACCCATAATAGTTAGTTAACAACCATAGATGCATGAAATTACACATCAGAAAACATAAGTCCAATCAACACAGAGTTCTACTATATTTCTTCTTTACATGTCTGGTACTATTCCCCAAGTATAATTATGTATTCAAGTGACTAGTTAGACAAAAAAACAAGAACAATTATCCATAGTTATGAAGACTTTCATCATGCTCTTGGTTTATTCTACACCACTTAGTATGATCTTTCTCGAATATCACCCTCGATATAGTTATCTCATGTACACATTCATGTTTTATATTTATGTATCCTTAAAATCATATATAGTCAACTTGATCATATTTCATAGATATTCGCATGATCTGATTTATTCGTAGGATTCATGAAAACATTGTTAAAATTGGACTTCTTATTCTTGATTGTATTTCGACTTCAATCTCCTTCATTGTCTAATAATATAGATGTTTATTATGTTATAAATTCATCAAATTTATTCAATAAAATTTTTTGAGCATTATTAATATTCCAGCACATTTTAATTCTTGGGTATGGTATCCTTTTATATTCACAATAAAGTTAATATTATTCCCATATATGTAGTATCTGAAATACATTATGTAATTTTCAACATATAAGATTTTTACTCAAGATTAGGAGATATTTTTATATTCAAATATTTCACTAAATCACCTAAAATATTATTTTATTGTTCCCATTTAAATATTCTAAATAATCATGTATTTCCCCATTTTATATCGGCTACAAAAATTAATTTTTAAATTCTTTCAAAATTTTCAAGTGCATGGAATCATGAATTTTTTTATATATAATTAATATTTTGTTGCATGAAGATATTCACATCCCACAACATCATCCCCAGCTATTAAATCATCATTATGTGATTGAATCACAATCATGTGCTTGGTTATTATGTTTTGAATACATGATGATCATCCAAAACATCATCTAATTTAATTATCACTTTTTAGTAATATTCAATTTTTTTGAAATTTTTCATAATTTTTATTTTTATATTACTATGAAATTCAAAATCTAACTCTAAATTTTTGCAGTTAACCGTATCATCATATAATTCCCTATATTAAAAAATATCTCGTCACTATGTCATATGATAATTAATAATACCTATGATCATCATGCAAGTAGAACACTCTTCACCCTACTCTCATTGTAATATATGGATGTCTGACATTTAATATCAATGAAAAATTCTAGATCCATATGATTACTCATGAATATTTTTTAAATTAAATAAGACTTTATAAATAGACAATGTCATATAGTGATGTATTATGGTTGGGAAAATTAAAAATACCCAACAACCTATTATAACAGGTAAAGAAAATATCAAAACTATTATATAATGGACAAAATAAAGATCCTATATTTATAAGTTTTTTTAAAAGAAAAAATAAAATTTAAATTTTAACAAATTTTCATCTTTTTTATATTGTCAATTTAAATATTAGAGGAGGTTTAGTTTTTTAAATTTTTCAGAAAATAATTAATTTTTTGGTGTGTAGAGAGAGATATAGTTTTTACAACTATACTAAATTTTATGAATTTAAAATAATGACCAAGAAGTTTATAAAACATTTTAATTGGTCAAATTAGTATTTAATATTTAGAAATAAATATTTTTAAAATACACATCTTAATTTACAAAAACATTGATTAAAATTTTAAGGATGTAGATAATAATTTAGAATAAATTTTTATAGGAATTTTATTATAGTTATATATTATTTTGGTCAAATATGGTATTATATTTCTCATAAATACACAAAAAATTTATATGTTCTATAATAAGAAAATATATATTTGAAAATAAATTAAAATATTAATTTTACAATACACCGAAATATTACTAATAAAAATACACTTTTTCTCATATGAGTTTTTTTCCATTATATACAATAACATTAAATTTATTTATTACATATATAATCATAATATAATACAAAGGATTTATTATAGGGTGTTAGTGGGTACTAATATTTCAATAATGGTGATTTTATTTTAAGGCCTACAAAATGTGATTGTTAAAAACTAGTTTCCGTAGTAAAAGTGAAAATGTTAAAAGTAATAAATCTACGTGTAAAGATTTTAAAACATGCCTAAATCATGTTAATTATTTATTTTATGAGATATTAAATAAATTTTCTCATCTATCACTCAGTTATTATCAATATTTGGACCCACATGACATATGGAACATGATCTCTCATTATATTAATTTGATTTCTTTTCAAAAATTCCATTCTCACCTCTTATAAAAGGGACCTCTCACCACCACTTTAGTGACCCTAACAATATTAATTTTCCTATTGAATATAGTCCATTATTCATTCAATTTCAGTCTTATTTCATTCTATAAATATTATGGTCATAATATATTATCCTAATCCCCCCTTACGAAGGAGTCATCTAAGTGAAAGACCATGTCCTCAAAATGATTGATAATTTTCTTAATTTAATTTTCTTTATATATTAATTTTTACGTATCTAATTTTTTATTCATATATATTAAATTAATAATTAAATTTTATATTTATTATTATTATTATAATGAAATATCAACAAATAATATTTCCCATTTTTTCGTCAGGAGAAATATTATATTCATTTGTATGTGGGGAATGCATTCACCAAGAATTATCATCAATTGTTTTCCATACCTACCTTCTATGGAATTCCCAAATGTTTAATTTTGATATTAATTATTAAATTTTTTATATATTTTATTTTCTTTAATGATTAAAAATATTATAATTTTTCACATTATATGGTAAACAGTATCCTAATTCATGCATACGTGCAGGCTAAAACCAATGTGGAATGATTGATTTATATTTTTAATTTTATGTCTACATTATTTTTTTATCATGAGAATGGATATAATTAATAAATATTATATTAGTTAGAAAATTAGGTTCATATAAATAAAAATTGAATAAACTATAAAAATATGATCAATTAACATTAATCATAAATTCAATCTTCCAAAAGAACATTCAATGAAAAAAATTATTTATTTATAATATATAATTACATTTTATAAGTTATATTATTACTATAATTATTTAAAATTATGATATAACACACCAAAAAACTCTAAATAAGCTCATTATTTTTAGGGTATAATGATATTACAACTAAATAAGTTCATAATCACTTATTAATTATGTTATTTTCTTGTTTAGGATGGATTAACCACATACATGAACAATGATATAAATTAAAACCATGGATCACTAATAGAATGAAATTTTAGATAATATGTAATATAAAAAATAAATAAATATTTATTTCTTTATAATGGTGAAAATATCATTAAAATAATTAGTAAAGATAACACTTTTTTATTTTCAATAATCACTAAAACAAGAATTGTACTAATTTAAACATTTAGGATGATAATAAAACCTTCCATAGAAATAATAATATCAATATAAATAATAATAAATAATCAGTTATAGTAAATTGAATTACATTGGATTTCCTATCATTGAAGTTGAATGAATAACAACACTTCTATTCAAAAACTAGTTTTGGACACTAAATATTACTCACATCAAATATAGAAAATATACAATAATTTAATAATATAAATTTAGAGAATTGAAATAGATGATGTTTAAAAAATTTTATAGATATATATAAAATTATAAAATAGTTGATAAGGATAATTATTTATATTATAAAGGATGTTAGAGGTCTTTTTTCATCACGGTAATGAAGAAAAGGATTCTATATCTTTAATTTCAATACATTCATAAGTGATTATGCTATAAAACATGTCTTTTAATGTATTGTGTAATCTATACCCCATTTAAATTCTACATCCCCATTATTTCATTATTCATATTAATTAATGTTATATTTGAAATACCATCATTCAATGGTTTTTCATTGAGATGTTACCTATGCTAACATAATACCCAATAATATAAAACTTTTTAATGTAAAGTGTGTAAAAATTTATTAGAAAACAAATCTCTATTATGATACATTAATATGGATGCACCTATGTCAGAAATTAACCTTGTGGATACAACTAAATAAATTTACACTTGATCATCAATTTTGGCTTTAGTCAATACATGGAGAGTGGTCCTAAACCTACACATATACCAATAAAATCCTATGGGTAATTCTTGGGGGTAATTCACATTATTGTAATATTCTATAATGAATTTTTTCCTATAATTTCCTTGGTATCCAACCATTCCATAAAAACTAAAGTCAATTTTTATTTTATATAGATAACCAAACATTTTAATAGAACTGTCTCCACAACCTTATATTTTTTTGATAATGGAACATCTTATTACATTTAGAATTAATTATTGTTTCTATGTTGATTACGAGATATTATATCATAAGACAACATTATTTTATTTATTAATTTGGGAAATATTTTTAATCGTTATACATGTTATTTCAATATAAGTGTTTAGTGACTAATAATGAATGTTTCTATTCACTTTTTTCATTATTAATTTAATTATATGATTAATGAATTGGATATAATTAGTGATAGGTGTGGCCCAATTTAGATGGGTCCTTGATGCATCAAAATGATTTTTGAGAAAATTTCGATAGGCTATTTTAATGTGTGTTACCTAATTTGGTATGATATACTAGAACATGGCCTTGAATATATGATTATTTTTTCTTGTATTATGAATTCAATGGGTATGATATCATTAATTATAATAAATGTTTGTATTTATTTCCATATATTTTGTATAATGTATGTTCCATTGGAATATGAATTTATTCTCATCATGTACCATTTTCCTCAATTTTTATTTCATGCATATGATGTGATAGATTTCTTTTTATGATCAGTCATTACTGATAATTTGATATCTCTACTTTTTTCTTTTCCATATGGAAACTAGAAGATAACTGTAAATAGTTTTCATGTATCTTCTAATGGTATAATAAATTTCTCATGGTGTTTTTATGTCGTTCTTCATTTTATCATGTTTAATTTTAATATATTTATGTGTTGGTTCTTTCAATACTACTAATACATTATACCCTTTTAAAAAATTAATATTATTTACAAATAATATATTATAATCATCAATTAATGGTTATTAGATCATGTGTTGTCATAGTTTGTATCATGTAATTTTTAGTGGAAACCTTGTGGACTATTTTTAGAGGAACCTATTCAGATAATGTGAATATATGCCATGAATTAATATTTAAAGTTTAGTTGGATGGATAATATGAAGACTTTTATTGTAATTATTCTCTCATATATATTCATCATATGTGGATATTGAGGTAAGTTCCACTAATATAGAGATAATGTTCTCTATCAATTAATTATTGAATGTAAATCTTGATCATTATAATGTTTTTTAGAACCGTGGAGTGAACTTTTTGTCAAATATGAATAATGGAAGAGTATAACATCCCGTATGTAATAGATGTAGAAAGAGACAATATAGATGTTTCTTGATGGGATTTTGATTTATTTAAAATAAGGTGAAAAAAGATATAATGATCATTCATACAAAGTAAAGATATAAGCTTCATGTATTTGATTTTTAACTATAAGTATATGATAAAATATATATTATAATAACCCCAATGTTATGAGAAATTACCCCTGAAAGGACTGTTGGAGAATGACCCTGCTTAGGTGATGAATATAGTATAGGTTAATATACCAAATATAACGATAGCAACTAAAATTATCCTAAACTCAATGTTAATGGATTATTTATTTGATTATATATATATATATATATATATATATTAACTCATTTATATCATTCAGGTTTAACGAGATCATTTAATCATCCCCTATGTATTTTCAGGTAATACACATAATTGGATTCATATTATAATAAATATTTATCATAATTTCTCTATTAATATGTATAGATATTAACTATAAGAAAAAAATATTTTTATATATGATGTTGATTTTAAATTAATAAATGGTATTTATTTTCTCACTATATTGAATGAAAGAATAAATTTTTTAGATTATAATATTACTACTTGTAATGGGGATATATAATCCAATTTTTTAAAGAAGACACATCACCTCTCGAGTCCTTTATAGAACAACCTCTAACGAATCACCGTAAAGAAGTTGTGGGAAAATAGGAAGGGGAAACAATATATATTGTATGATGATTAAATAAAAAGAAAAGTGATATAAAATATTTATAAAAACACATTGATTTTTTTTGGAGAAATTACACAGTCATCCACATGAGTGTGAAGTTGATATACCGTTGAAATTAATCCTAATGTAATAAACATATCTAAAACTCCAAATATAATGTATATATAGGGGTTAGTAGAGTTTAAAAAATAATTATATGAATCATGTGTTAATATATTTATACTTCCTAGTGTTTCTCTATGGATATTCCCTATTTTATTTTGGAAAATGTAAGATCGGTCTATGAGATTATGCATCAATTACTGGTAAATTAATGAAAATAATATAAATACAAAGTATAATTAACAATAGAATGATGTCTTATTTCATCAAATTTAAGGAGATCAATATTTTCAAAGATCGATCTAAACATAGGTAATAATCTATTATGGTTTAATAAAGAGGATATACAGAATACACCATTTCATTTGACATATGGACACTATGAGATAATATTAATGTGTTTTGGATTGACTAAAGTGTATTAGGTTGCTATAAATCGATTGAATATTTTATAAAATGATTATCTTGATAAATTCAGGGTTTTTTATTGATGATATCTTATGAAAAAAATATATGATGAGAATGAGAAACATCTACAAATAATTATTGAGACCCTCAGATAAATAGAATTATATGGTAAATTTAATAAGTGTGAATTTTTGCTCCATGATGTTTATTTTCATGTATATATTCTCTATATATATGGTGTATATATTTTTCTGTTAAAGGAAATAATATTTAATAAAGGTAAGACACTTGAGAATATAAATGAGATATATAGATTTATCATTTTATTAGTTTGCAATTCGTAGTTTTTTCAAAATTTGACTCGATTGGACAACCCGTTAACTATGCTGACATAGAAAGAGTTTAAATTCACATGGCCTAGTGTGATTGAAGAATGTTTTGAATATATAAATAGGATATCTATTAATGATAATGTACAAAATTTAGTATGTGTAAAGGAAGTAAATATAATATATATTTATACTATAAAAGAAGTACATGGATGTATCCTTATGTAGAAAGATAAAAGGATTACTTTTTCATTAAGGTATCTAATTATACATAAATAGAACTATCCAAAAAATTCACTTCTATTCAAAGACATAATATTTTATTTAATGTTATTGAGGGACTATCTCTATATAGAAATATGTGATAGATAGAAAAACACAAAATGTTTGATGTATATTTTCCCTCGAAAATATCTCAACATGAGGTAAAGATGACAATTGGATCTACTCAAGCACTGTGATGTAATGATAAACTAACACCATGGGAAGGAAAACAATGTTACTTATGAATTTAGTATGAGGTACATGGTGTTTTTACCAAAATGAAAATTAATAAGGATCACATATTCATGGATAAAATAAATAAATATTAGTTAAATTTTCAGAATGGGGTTCCATCATTCATCTTCTAAAAAATTGATAAATCATATATACTTCAAAATACAAAAAATTCATAATAGTATGATATTTATTTACAAAAGTTACTAAAAATGGGAATGTTGGGAAATTGAAATACAACATCTTTAACTCTATAGTGTTAATGTTTGGAATTAGGATATGATATTAATGCATACTTTAACTGATGATGGGTATACATGAAAAAGAACATAGATCAAATATTTATATACGTCATGGTAGTAGAAAGATTTGTATTGCTTAAAAAATCTTCTTCTAGAGGGAGGTTATGATGAGGATTGATTCTGATTATGTTTCTACATTCCTATCATTCCACTAGGTAAATGATGAATTAAAACATTTTCAAGAAGTCATAAAACTACTGTTTTTACCAATTTGGAAGAGGTATAATATTATAATGGACCTTTTCTTTAGAAATATTTAAATATTAATGAATAATGATTTAATATGGTTATTCATCCATCACCTTACCGTGTATTAAAATTTACTAGTAATAAGGGAAGGATTCCCCCTTTATATCATTTCCCTGATCAATATCAACAAAATTGTAATACATTATGGGGAACCAATAACAATTTTATCGGATAACGAGCCATGGCCCACATTAAAATTCAAGATGATTATAAAAAACATTATATAGAAAAATGTAAATTTGGGTATTTACTATCATATTCAAAATATATGATAGTCTTAAATTACAATATAGGAATTATAATACATGGTGAAATCTTATTCTCTCGACTTCCAAGAATCATGGGTTCAATATCAATATCTGGTGGAATTTTCATACAATATTAGTTTCTATTTCACTATCTATGTGGCACTTTATGATCCAATAAATGGGAATAGATTTTAAAATTTGACTTTATGGGATGAATTTATAGAAATAATATTAGTATAATGAGAACTTATAGATGAGATAACTGTGATGGTATGAACTATATATGATCATTCTAATGAATCTCAAAGAATAAAAATGTTCTTTTTTTAAATAGAATGAAATAATAGGAATTTCAGGTGGGGGATAATTTATTATTTAATGTGTTACCAAGGAAAGGGGATTTTAGATTTGGTATGATGTATATGTTATGTTCGGGATATATTGGGACTTCATAAATTTTGGGGAGAATTATTGATTTAGCTTAGTAATTTTATATAACACCAAAATATGCTAAATTATATGTTGTATTCATTGATTCATTATTGAAGAAATACATAATAGATCTAATGAATATACTCACATATTATGGAATATAGTTGTAATATAACTTTATATATAATGAAGAAGCTATCTATATTCCTAAATGTTTTTAAAAGTGTTGCACAATTTAAAAGCTCATCTAGTAAAAGTCCATTAGAGAAAAAATAAAGTAGGAAATATTGGAGCTTGGATAAGTAATGAAAAATTAGTGCACATAGTATTTTAGTAGCTAATTTGTAACAAATTTAGAGGATACAATTATTAAATAAAGGGAGAATTTAGTACTCGATAACCTAATATAGCAGGAGAACACTACATCTCAAAAATATTACATAACGAGCACTATAAAAGCCTTTATTCCTGATTATATTTAGAATATATATTTACAATTTTAATTACAAATTAACTGAGCTGATATTTGCAATATATGGTGCCCCGAGCTGGGTTCCCACATGCCTGGAGGTGTGTATCCCATTATTCTAGAGGCTTTCAACTATTAGCGCATGTCTATTAATTTAAAATAAGTATCACATGACTTCATATATTAATAAAACTATAGAATAAATAATATCAAAAAATACAAAAAATTAGGATTTTAAAATGATGTGAAAATGGAAAGATCCAAACAATAACAAAATCACACATTCCATGAGAATATAATGGAAATAATTCATGACAGATAATCATATAGTTAAAACCCAAAATAACAAAATAATGAAAATCCCCGAACATGGTTTTATGTACCAATTGAGTTATAACCTCACATGATTTAATCTAAATAGACCATTCATTAATTGTACACCATGATCCAATGCTAATCCAATATTATAAATCATGTGCCATCTCTTAGGTACCGAACTTTCACTACAGCCTGAGTAGGGTGTGAGAACAACTAGGTAGGCCCCCGCCAATAGTGTCCAAAGATATAACCATTCTATAAAACAATGTATTTAGATAAAAACATTCAATAAATAATTAAGGAAACAAGTAATATATTTTTCATATATATGAAATTATCAAATAATATGTTTATACATTATGTTATAAAGGGTCAACCATGTACTGAAACTAGCTCCGTTCACACCGGGGGACTTTACCATATCATATGAGGGGTTACACGCTCTTTTAATCATGAAGGGGAATTTACTAACCAAACCATTTATCAATATACCCAACATGATCAGTCCAATAATCAATCCATGTTTATATGTTGGGGAGACTAAATTCATTGTCTGACATCCCAAACCCAAAACAATACATCAGTGGGTCCTAGAGAATCAGTCAAACCAAATCAAGAAATGGAACCACAATGTCTATGATACGACACTAGATCATTAGTATGACATCATAACTCAAGAAATATAGCGTTGGTGCCTATAGATTCATTCATTCTCGACCCATGGGAGTATAGTCTCAGTCCAATAGCCCAAAAATACAACATATTCACATGGTCATGTGTCATAAACCATTTATAACTTTTCCCCACCTTATAATTTCATTGAACAAGGTCCCAAAAGACCATTAACATTAAAACATGGTATAAAACACCAAAAAAAGCACTCATTTAAAATAATCATTAGGATACCATTTAAAACAGGAGTCTTCCTATTTGAGAAACCAAACTTCTCATCATGGTTTAAATTTCCATTTCAATTATTTCAGAATAATTATTAGCACATTTTTAAAAAAGGAGACCATTCCCTAATTTCAAATCATTATTTTGTGTTCATTTGAAATCCATTTTTAAATAACATTAAGGTATACAACTCCTTTTACAAATTTTTACACTTTCAAATATTATATTATTCATTAAGAACCACAACTGGATCAACATCTAACACACATCATTTAGAAAATTTCAAATGCCACTTTGGCTTTTCAAAAAATCCAAACAATTATCAGTTCAATTGTCCCCTTATCCAATCCAACATACCAATTTACTATGCACAACCCTTTAAATTTCATGAATACCCTATATTAATGTTTACTAACTCATTTCACAGTTTTCAAGGGGTTGTAATAACAGAAGGGTAGCCCAATGCCAAGTATCGAATCATCAATAGACCAAACATGGTCTGGAAAGGGTCTCATACGTCAATCTAAGGCTGTAATTACCTTCCAAAACTAAATATTGTAAAACACTTCAAGGTATCAAATTATCATAGATACATATTTATATTACACATCAAGGATATGTGAAAATTCATTAACACCACCTAGATCATGTTCTTAGACAAATGCACTTCCCAAAGAAACCCTTAATTTAAAAAAAATTGCCTCAAAACCCCTGGTGAAGGAAACTATGGATGAAATAGTTTAGAGCTTCATGAGATGGGGTGACCACCCTCCAAGCCTCATCTATAAAATAGATTTTAAAAAATTTATAGACATACCCAAAGATATGATTCTCAACAAATGACATGACAAAATCCTAAAAAAAATGAGAATCATCCAAGGATGATTGAGGATCTCTTAGTTCATCACCCAAAATGATGGGGGTGAATGGGGTGATAAATCATGTTAGAATATTTGAGTCCCGATAGGATAAATTGGAAATTTTACCTTTTAAAAGGGGTTACGGTTTTCAAAATCGTGCGCCAACTATTCCATTACCTGTGTCCATGAGGGACCAAGTCGGATAGTATACTTAGATTCCAAAATTTATTTCAAATCATGTAGAATTTGTGTAGGATGGGTTTTTTTCCAGATTTCATTGTTTTACGCTCTTCCATTCATGGTTTCCAAATCCTTTACCAATCTTCCCTATACCACGTGGTTATGTCACACAGTTACCAAAAACAATGCGACAACCATGAAACATGAAATGGATGGCTATTTCTTCCCTCTTTCGTATCTTGAACACCCTATAAAACCACAAAACATACCACACAAGAAAGAACAATTTCATTTACCAATAAGCCATTTAAAACAAGATATAAACAAGAATGTACCTACACAAATGTTTGGTATCTTACTATATTTCCACCTTATAATGACTCATCCTTGATCCATAATTCCAATAATTACATTCCCATTGAGGTAAAAGATAATCCTCTAGGACCATATATTAAACACTCCCTCAATGATTAATTCTGAATGCTACGATGCTGACTTAACAATTGGATAAATGAAATAGCCTTACCTCACATAACCATCACACTACAATTCAAAAAATTAACTAGATTCCCCACAAAGAATGCACCAGCCTCAATCTCACAACACAGAATAAAACAATAAATAATTTTTCGGTATTTCCACTTGAAAAATCAAATTATGAAGTCATAGAATAGAGAACTACCCAGTTATGTGAGAAGAAATTGGAACCTTTGGTCGATCCTCTCTAAATATCTTGGAACAAAATTCTTGGGACCATCTCACCCAATTTCAATAATTATAATACTATCCCTAGTGTGGAGTCACCCATATGAACATACATGACCCAACAACACTCCCCAACTGACATCGGTCATCCACCCCAGGACCAACAACATTGCTCCACATCCTAACACCAAATAGATAACCATGAATAACATTGACTATAAATCACTCTTGTTTTCATAATCGAAGAAAACGCTCAGCCCCAAAACCAAAAAATCAAGATGGTTCTAACCTGAGTCCAACCAACCCAAAACACCAGTCACATTATTTGCCTAATAACCATCAGAGCTACAGTACTCCCCAAAATAGGATTTATCTAACGACCACAATCTTTTAATGGATGAAACCTCCACCATTATAAAGGACTACTATATCCTCAACACAACTGCCACAATATACCTAATTCATTTCCCAGCACACCGCACCCAAAAATCCATAAGGACACAATCTAATATTGGAATCCGACCTTTCTAACAAAATCCCCAAGAATTTATATGAATCCCCATTCCATTTACAGACTAATAGAAACCACACCAATCTCATGTTCTCCTTCATTTTTGAATCACACATTCTATTAAAATGCCTAACCAGAGTTCTCTTATAACGTAATGTGTCCATTACTTTTAATATATAATTTCGGACCTTCCTTGATTATATTTTACCAAAACACTCGTCTTCTAATAAGGACATGAAACCCCCTTTACCTTCCCATGTTACCTTTTAACTCAAGGTGGACCACCATCACCCAATTCACTTTTCAGAGTTATTACCAAAATTCTAGTAAAGCTCTAACGCCAAGGTATCCACTACACTCCAATTCTTCAGTTTTCTTCATTGAACCCTTAAACATTCCAAACACAAGAACCTCCACATTCCACACATCATCTAAATAGGACAACACTGTTTCTAAAAAAATAACGTTCAATTTCAAAATTATATTATCAAACCAAACCACTAACCAAAGGATGTTTACATTTCACAATTTTGATCCTTTTACTAGAAGAGTCAAGTCTTCAATTGATGAATAATCCTGGAAAAAACACATATTTACAATTGAAATGTTAGTAATTCACATGAATAAGACATATTCAAACTTATATTCATTAAATGGACACACAAACAATCCAAGAAGAGTCTATTCCATACTTTCACTGAGGTTCCAGCACCAAATCACTATTTCAACAAATCATTTTCATGACATAAAAAACCCATCAACAACACTTACATGAGCATATCATATTTCTGATAGAGCCACTCTGATCTCAACTCCAATTCTTGGATCAATCAACCACTACATTCAAGGCCCAAAAGGAATTCCTGGAAGAGCCCAAACCTGTATTTCACTTTTTTTCATTGACATTCCTATGATACCATGTCCACCCCATATGAATCTCCTCATATTTATGAATGAAATACCATTTCCAACCATGGGTGTGTCGTCATCTCCACTTTTATGAAGAAATTACAACCGCCATAGCCCACAAGTTATTCAAAGGCAGCACACGAAAACATTGATGTGGCCATCCATATTTCTATAGAACATAAAAACCAACATAAAAAACTACCCATTATCGACATATGAGAATGGAACCCACAATATTCATATATATTTGATCTATCATGAGGACCTACCTTGTAATTGGTCAATGGTGTACATCACACCATACATCTCCACATACACCACTCTATTAGTATGATCATCCATGAGGCTCCACATAAAACCCAAAAACATGTATATAGATTACAGTAAATCCATAGCTCTCTTAGCATAATCAGGATGATGTAAAGATATTGGAAATTATAATCAATAGATGAAAATCAATCAAAGACGTCATTGATTAACACCACCCAAAATTATCCAACACCTTGGTCGCACCGACTAAGGTGCCCTATGACCTATTGAAATTCTCAGTCTCCCTAACCACAAAAATATCTTCAATAACTAGCCAGCACACTCAAATGATTTTGGGATCTAAACAAACTTCTAGTTCATGGCTCTCTACCTAGTAACTGTGAGCCAATGATTCATGTGGCCCTACTACCCCAACACCACTCGAGTTCTTCTATAATGACCATTTTGGATCGTAATGGGACACTATGATCCATCACACCAATGAAAAATTGATTGGTCCCATTCATAACCATGAATCCAAATTTGGATTCACAAAAATTAGAATATGATTATCCAAGAGACCTAGTTAAACATCTAAAATAAAATTGTTCTTTCCCAGCACATTCCCGAAGATGTACCTCCACAGGGCCCTCAAGGTCTCGTACATATGGCCTTTCAGCTTCATTGGAATTTACACATTGTCAACATTCTCATGAAATAACCCAAAAATTTCTAAAAATATATCGGAACACATGAACACCCCTCACCCTTGGTGTAACATATGGAACGAAATATTCAATCCAATATATGGTCATCACTATCTTTTCCACACAAAATCAATGTCAATTTCCTCATCAAACACCATCCAAGATACTATAATTGGTGTCTTAATTATCCAACCCGTTATAGCTATCCTTGAAACTAGCTTTAAGAACACAAGTGATGGTATTAAAATAAAACAAATCCATATCAATGAACTTTTACCAAAATTATATGGAACCATATGGGAATCAATTCCACCTATATATAAACTACATGTGCTTCACATTACAAGGTATCTAAAACACTATGGTATCCTTACTCATGGTTACAATAGAGATTTAAAAATAATTATTTTATTACCATAATTATTGGTTCAACTAAAAAACCATCGTATTTCCCACATAGACATCCATGAAAACCCTAACTAGGAAGCACTATCTCTGTGTTAGCAGAATAAAATAATAAACTCCACCCCTGCCTCACACACCCAAGAGAAAAGATAACACATCCGACCATACTCATAAGTCATCCCCAAAGTTCAAATGGTACACACACCATAAACTAGAGTAATGTCTGAAAAAGGTCACTGGATACCCCAATAAATCACACATTTCAAACATAATACAACTAGATTCACTCAATTGTCTCCCCTACCCCATTCAGAGACAGACTACAGCTAATTCACCTAAGAAAAAATTTACTCTTGGTTTCACACAAAGGATACCCACACACATATATTGGCACTACGATTTAAACACCTATAGTAGGGTCTAAAATAAAACTTGAATAATCAAAAAACACTAGGGTTACCATTCTTACATTAATTTTTAATATATCATATCCTAATTACCACATCACCACTGATGTTAGAACAAGGAACTACCCTTTAACGACACATCAAAACCCTATAATTCCTCAAAACCCATAACCAAGGTTTCAAAATAGGGAAATCACAGTGCAAAACCAACACATACAAAGGGTAAACAAACATCATAAGGTATACTAAAAAATGATGTGCCTAAAATTTCCATAATTATCCATTTGCATTTAATTTAACATTATAATTAAAAAATCCCATGGATTTATATTTCGAAACAACACATTTTTAATACACAAGGTTTTACACCTTAAAAACTATCTTATTGACCCAAAATTTCAAAATCCCTGGATTTTATCAAATTTATGTTTCAATAAATAATTCATTAGAAAAAAATAAACTATATTTTCCTATATTATCATTTTTTTTTATTTTAAAAATCAATAATAATAATCATATGGATTTCCTATCAAATCTATGGGCCTATGATGATTTTTGAAGAAACACACGCTGTATTTCTATACATGTCCAGGAGATAAGAACTCTTTAATCAATACCATGGAATCCATGTTAACCACTAAATTTGGAATTCTAATCCAATAAAAAATGAACAAAATACATCAATAATTATTACCCTTGGAAACTTCTCTTTCCCCAATAAGTGAGTCACCTAGGCACAAGTTCGTTAACATGTCTTGACAAGATTCTAGTTAGCTGTATTCCACTACAAAATAATAAGACAAAAGGAACCTCCTGGGATAACACATTATAACACCCCTATAATTGTATCCAATATATCTGGTACCTTGATCCTAGTCACCATATGACCTCAGGTGTGTCTTCTTATACTCAAAGGCTACCAATTAGTAGTATAGGTCTATAAATGTATAATAATGAAACTCTACCCTCTTATGATAGTAAACTCCCAAAAATTCATATAAATAGATATTAAAAAAATTAACCATAAACGTATGATAAATTGTATCTTTCTTGAAATAAGTGAGTCACAAATACCCAAACCATAAGATTGAAACATTGCATGTCAGGTAGTCTTACACTAAAGACCAAAAATACCAAAACTATGGAAATCCCTGAAAATGGTGCCAAGATGATACCTGATCCTAACATCCCATGATCTTAAAAAAACATGTCAAGAATGAAAAATTCACAAGGTCATTATCATAAAATAGTATCAGGAAAGAAGTATCATCTATATGGGTAACCATGTTCCATGGCTTCCGAACTAGGTCATGAGTACATCTCAGTAGGCCACCACTATTAGTGTTTGAATAAAAATAACCATTATTTACAATATTTTACCAAGATAATAAATTTTAATTAATAAAAAATGAAAAATGAAAATATTTATTACACTTCAGAAATTATCAAATGATATTTTATCCATTATGTTCTCAACAATGATCCAACAAGCTACACTAGCAACGGTCATATCGAGGGGTCTAATAAATATCGTAATTGGGGTTTCAAATAGTATTAGTCATGAAGGGTCATTTAATAAATAAAAACATTATAGAAACCCATAGATAATTAGTCTATTAATCTAGGATTGTACAAACGTTTGGGATCCTACGGAATTAGCACAACTTCCCAATCTAAAATAATACGTCATCGGGGCTTAGATAATGGGTCCATCCCTACCAAAATAAGGAACCTATATCCCTATGTTAGGATTATATATCCCCATTCTGAAATCATAACTCATAGATTATAATAGAAGGTCATAGATCCATTATATTTACCAATCTATGAGAGTAGAGCCTCTGTATGATACACCAAACATACCAATTATTCAAATGCATATGATCCAAAAAAAATTAATCAACATTTATATCATTATCATTTGATTTAAAAAAATCCCTTATAGAACTTTATAATCAGAAAAGGGAATAAAACATAAAACAAGTAATTATTTAAAATCATCTTGAATGCAACATATAAATCTTAGGTTTTCCTCATTAAAATACAAAACATTTCACCATTTCTTCAATTAACATTACAATTATTTTAAAATAATAATTAATGCATTTTCACAAAATGGGGACCACACCTTCATTAAAATCATCATTTAAAATCCATTAATTAAACCCACTATAAAATCCCATTGAGGCCCAAAACTCCTTCTTATGAATTTCCCACATTCAAACATCATTTTAATCATTTAATATTTTAAATGATTCAAAATCCAAAACAAATTTTTAAACAATTTAAAAAACAACTTAGGGATTTCCAAAATTCCAATAGATAATAAATTACATTATCCTTATAACCAATACCATATAAAAAATTTAATAATCAAGTTATATTTAATCTCATGGTTACCATATCTCAACATTTACTGACTCATTTCACAATTTTCAAGGGTTTGGCATACCACAACAGCATGAATGGTCTGGTCTCGAATCATCAATGGACCCAACATGATCTATGAAGGGGCTTGAACCACAATATATGGATGAAATTAAATTCCTTAACAAATGAAATTAAAAAAACAAGGAAGTGAATTAGCATAGAAATATACACATATAAGGCATCAAAAGTATTGAAAAAATCAATAAGGCAGCCTATATCATGTTCTTAGACGTCCTACTGTCTAAAAGAAAATCTTGAATTAGATTAATATGACCTAAAAAAATGGAGATAAACTCTCATGGAATTTTTTTTTAGAACTTGGATGGAGTGTGAACCACTCACCAATACCCTTCTAGAAAATATAAGGAAACAATGTTAATGACTTACCTGCAGATTCTCTTCACAACCAACAACACACTGAATGACTGATAAATAATGTAGAATTATCCATTCAGGAGGCATGATCTCTTCCTTTTTTACCGTTTATGTTGGAGGTTGAATGTGGTAATATATCGGTTTAGAAAACATAAGTATCGAGGGGAAAATTAGAAAATCCGAACATTTAAATGTTTAATAGTTTGGTTTAATAGTTTTACAAACCATGTGGAAATCATATAAATCACTCTATAAAAGATATAAAAAGTCTTATGCTCTCTTGGGAGTCTATACAGTATTAAGAACTCTTTGGTAGCTATGTAGAATGGCCATGTATAAGTCCACATGGTATTTACATCCCCTATTCTCGGTTGCCAATCCATGGACCAATATTCCCTGGCCCACATGGTTATGATGATTGGTTAATAAAAAAACATTCTAACTAGGAGACATGTACTGGATGAGCATTTCCTCACTCTTCTAAATACTGAACTCCTGAGACACCACCAAATCAACCCATGCACTCATGAAAAATTTCATCAACCAAAAAAATGATATATTAATCAAAAATTTTACAAGTAAGTACCTCCATTAAATGATTTAACTTACATTAATTTTAACAAATTAATATTTTTACTAATATTAATTTCAATATTTTGTTAAAATGAATTTTTAATATTTTTTAGAAATAATTCATTTTTTTAATGTTGAAAAATTTTACTCTTACTCAAAATGTAAATTTTATATATTTATAAGAAAGATATAGATTTTTATAAAAAAATGTCATTAGTAAATGATATATTTAGTATATAAATCAATACATTTTAAAAATACTCTTTTGAATTTATAGAATCTATGGTTATCATTTAAAATAAATAAGTAAATTGTTTTCAATAAAAAAATTTCTTTTCATTTATTTTATATAAATATTTTCTTTCTGAAATGGTGTTTTTACTTGATATAAAATACCCATAAAATATTTTTGATAACTAAACCATATTTTAATAATAAAATAAAGGGATATTATAATATTATCCTAAACATAAATTTTAAATTTATAAAAATATTTTATCTTAAAATGAGGGTTTACCTATTAACTGGTCAATTCATTAAATTCATATTTATTATATATATATATATAAATTATATTATATAATGGATTTATTATTTGTAGTTATTAGTTTGAAATTAAAAAATAAGAGGTATTTTATTTTTAGACCCAACAAATGAATTATGTGAGTAAAAAATAGTTACTAGGGTAAACCATAAAAGTACAGAAGTAATAACTCTAGGGGTAAAGATTTTTAAACATGTAACAAACTTATTTAATATTTATTTGATAAGATATTATAAACCCTATATAACCCCTGTTAAATTAATATAAACATTTGGAGTGACATGACATGTTAACCATGTACCCACTTTATATAATGTTTAAATATTAACCAAAATCACATTCTCAGTACTTATAAAACATGGATCTCAATAACAATTAAATAAAACACATAAAATTTAATTTCCAATTGAAAAATAGTCCCATATTTAGTCCAATTTAATTTAATTTAACTCTCTTAATCTTATTATCATATAATATTATCCAAATCCATCCCTTTCAATGGAGTACTCAAAGGGATATCTTATGTTCTCAATGTGGTACTAATTTTTCCTAATTTATTAAGATATATAAATTATGTTTCCAAATAAATATTCGTCATGGATAATAAAAAATTGATTATTGTTTTTATAATTACAATTTTTATTCTATGTTAATACATATTAACCACGTTTCCCCTATTCCCATGAGGGTAAAAAAATTACAATTATATGTATTTACATACCACTACCTCTTAAAAAATTCCTGTTATATTTTACATAACCACATTATATGTATTTTATTAATGTTTTAATAAAAAATAAATCTCATATTGGATGCATATTTTATATTATAAAACGATAAAACATATTAATCATTTCCCATATTCTATGGAAAATGAAATCATAAATAGTGTGTATGTGCAGATGACCGCTTCTATAGAATGATTGATATCCCTTTTTATTTTCATCAACTAATTTTATGGATTATCATCAAAATGGATCTTATGGATAGAAATTATTTTTATGAAATGGTTTTGTTTTTGGAATGATGAATTATAAAACCTATAAACAATACAAGAAGTAATCAACAATGTTAAATTAAACTATCCACAAGTTTGTTCTAAAAGGAAAGACGATTTCTATATACTATGTAATAACATTACATCAGTTATCTTATTTATATAATTTCTTCCAATTATAATATTACACAAAAATGAGTAACAAATATGTTCATTATTCTTTATTTATGGTGATATTATTATTAAATAACATCATAACAATCCATTCATTATCAGATGTTGTTTTTTGGTTCGGTTTAACCACCTACATTAACAATTATATCAAATTAAAATTTTGATGATAATGGGAATTTAAATTATGATAATATATGATATAAATATGTAAATAGTGGTTTTCTTTTATTTCATTAATATTTACCGTATTATTGAACTCATTCTCTAATATTCAATTGTCATTTTTCTTGTAAGCATTGAATCATGATCATAGCCTATTTCATTTTTATGGATCATAAAAAAATTAAAAAAGAATATAATTATAACCTTATAAATAATTTTAGAGTATAAATTTTAGTAACTTTAATAATTATATAATTATTATAATTTGGGTAATAAAAAATAATAATGTCGATATTATGATACTAGTACAAAATAATAAAGATTTTTAATTATAGATATTGAAAATATATAATATATAATAAATATAGATATATTTAATAATGATAAATGTAGATAAAAATGATTATATTTTTGGATAATACTCATAAATATCTGATTAATTTTTTTTGTTATATAGGATCCATATAAATATAATGTATGTGGGAATAAAGTAAACGACTCATTGTCACAAATTTTTAATCACTTAGATGTGTTTATGTTACATACCATGATTCAATTATATGGTGTAATTAATACAACTATGATGTTTTATATGATGATTATCTCACTATTCATATCATATAATGTTCTACAAAAAATCACATCCTTCAAGAAATATTGAATCAGATGTTACTTATTCCATCTTAATACCCAAAAATATTAACTTTTGGAAGGTAAAGTGAGTGTGGTTTTACTTAAAATTGCATCATTACACAAATACTTTAAAGTGGATATGGCTGTGTCATAGATTCACACATGGGTATTCAATATAATAGGTCCATTTTAGTATCAACTAAATCACTAGATGATGAATGGTGAGTTATATTAATACTACACAGCTATATGGTATCTCACAAGGGACATGTTTTAGATAATTCACTAACACCTTATAATCCTTAATGAAAGAGTTTATTACCTTTTCATTGGTCTCCAACCAATTAAAAACTACTGAATGCATTTTATATCTTATATTTAGAAACCCAACCCTTTTAAATCACCCTCTCCACCACATTATCATTATTTCATTTAAAAGGGTAATTTATAATACAGTGTGAACACCCATAGTTTCTATGTTGGTTACAAGAAATTATCATAGATAGATACATTATTCTATTTCTTTATTAGGGACACATTGAAAATTTATATACTTATTTTTATAATAATTATTTTTATTAACTACTATGTTATGTTGATTAATTTATCCCCTAAAAATGAGTCATATTTGGGTGAGCTCCATTGATGACCTAAGACCTCCCCTCGGTCAATGACGTTGCATAAATTCTTCGAGACTCTGCTCCCCCCTCCCGATCGGAGGGAGAGTATTTCGCTTTAATCTGCAGAGGAAGAGCATCTTAGATGGTTCTCTTCCGGCCTTCCTGAGGATCCACATTTCACGGAAGGTCCCCAAACTTTTCCGACATGCTCCTCAACTTTCACTGCTCTAGATGAAGATTAACGGTGCCTCTGATATTTTAAAGCTCACAATGGTGGCCCGCTTCCTTCTCCTACGACCCCCAGTTGAATCCTTTGATCGCTTTGTTTCTGATTCATGGATTCTACAGGAGCATATTGTCGTCAAATTTCTTGACCGAGGACACGTAATGATTCATTTTGGTTCAAAGGAGGATTTGATCTACGTCTGGTCCATGGCCCCTCAAAGATGCAATGGAGAACCATTCTATCTGTTTCACTGATGCTATGATTTCCATATGCAGCATGATCCTTCGATGTTTGTGACCTGGGTAAGTCTTCCGGGTCTTCTGCTCTCATTCCAAAATCCCTCTATTTGGTGTGCAATTGGTTACTTGATCGGAAGGTTCCTTTTCTAGGATTGGCATACTGAGGTTGTTTGTAATCCCATTTTCCAGATAATTTGTGTGGAAGTATATGCTACATGGAAGCCGGTCCGATGCATCTGTATTACAGATTATAAGGAGTTTTTCTAGAAGAAGGAGGTGGTTTTTGATTCGTGAATTCATTAATGTGTGTCTTGTAGCAGGTGTGGTCATTTGGTATTGAATTGTTGTGGGAGGAGGATTAGTGGATGTTCACAAGCGATAGAGATGAGTCATTGTGGAGGGTGCGATGCTACTAATATGGATATGATCTTGAGAAAAGGTCACACTGAAGATGGTTTGGTAGTGATAAGGGATGGAGAGAAAGGGAATTTTGTATTTGAGGAGGGTATGGGGTGTGCTGGAGGTGGAGATGTTTCTGAGCAGGTTACATAGGTGGGGGTTCCCAGAAGTTTAGGTGTAGTTGTGGAAGAGTCTGTGGTTTCATCGCTTGTACAGGGGGTGGGCCGGGAGTCTTTACCTGTCAATGAAGTGGTGGAGGGACAAATTCCACCATACATACAATAGGGGATGTCCCGGGATGGTGATAATGTGGTTCATTGTTTCTCTTATGATATGAAGGAGATGCAAGGAATCCAGGTGGGAGAATCTGATACTGATCATTAATTGCTGGGGGAACTCACGAATCTAGTCCTATCGCAGGGGGTGTTTCGAGATGATTTTAATTTGGTTACATTTAGGCATGAAATGGATGAGGAGTCGGGGAAATCTTCTCTTGGGTTTACAATGCAGAGGAATCCTTTGCATAAGGTGGGAAATGAGCTATGGGACTCGATGGTTAAGCAAGTCATTTTTTGATAAAAATGTGACCTTGGAGTTCAAAATGCAGATATAGTGGGGAATACATTGGCCTGCAACTACTTTCGGTAAGAGAATGTGGATGGATGTGTTCATGAAGAACCGGATGCTGATGCTGGACCTATGGTGATCTCAGTTTCTCTAGGCAATAGGTTCCCTGAAATGGAAAATGAGGAGGTTTTTCATGAAGAGGAGAATGTTTCAAGGCCGGAAGGTGGTCTCTTGTAGGTTGTTGATTCTCCGATGGATGCTGCCACCATAGAAGACATGCAGAACCTGGTGGATTGGCCTCAATGCCTCACCATAGTTGGCAATAACAGTCAGTTTCAGCAAGACTGTAGTTTGGAGGAGGGTTATCGAGGGGTGATAATCTTGGGAAAGTGGGGTGACATCTCAGATAGTGAGGAGGAAAAAGATGGTTGTGTGGTCCTACCTTCCTTTAGTGATTCTATTAAAGGTGAATGGATGAAGATTCATGGGTTTGAAGACCCTAATAATGGTCTACCATGTCGAATACCAAGGAATGATTAATATTATCTTCCAAGGTCGATGTCTACCAGATCATCTATTGGGAAGGAATGTTGGGATATGCAATCATAGAAAGATTTTATAGCCTTGGAGAAGCCAAATATGAGAAGGAAATATACTAAGGTTCTCAAGAAATATGAAATATCAAAATGGGAAACATATAATCTAGAGGAAATAGTCCTTAATGGGGATGGTGACAGGTTCGATTTCTATGATAAGTAGTTGTATTTCTGGCAGGTTGTACCTACTTAATGATTTTTCATTTATTAATAAATGGTCAAAGGCTTACCTCTGACTGAGCATTTATGGTACTATGGTATGTTGGTTATGTATTTTATATTTTATTCATTCCTTTGTAAGATGATTTAACCAGACTTAATTATTGATTTTTGGTGACCATTTTTGATAGCCCCTTGTTCAGTTTGTATGTATCATGAAAAAAATTTATTGGCTAATAAGATATGTATTTACCCTTTATGTCTAATTTCTTAGTTTAAGGGATAGAAAATATTTTTATGTTTAATATCATTACAAATTCAATTCACTTGTGATTGATAAAGATTATATATAGTTATATTTATATTCACTGATACAGTTTCCAAAAGTTTCATTTTTTTATTTAAATATTATAGTAACCTATTATTTTGATACTATTTTTTCTATTATTATATCACAATGGATTCTAAAATATTTTACTTCTTATTGATCCTCTATGATCACTGTTAATTTATTTTCCATTAATTAGGAATCCGAAAAGACGACAATGTGAAATTTTCAATGATATAATAGATGATATAATATTTTTACCATGTATTTTTTTATATTCATTCGTAATGTTCGCATGAAAAATGTGAATTTTTTTACATATATTTTAATGAATGACTACTATTTTTTTGAATCCCCCAATACCTCATGTTTTCTAAACAAATTTTTTAATATAACTACTTGTTCCTGGTTTATGAATACAAGGTTGTTAAAATTTATTTTGATATCTAGAAAAGATATTTATTTTGGATCAAATTCCCAAAATTTCACTTTAAGGTCATTAGTTGAAGTCAGACAATATGGAAAAGACATATGATTTGGAAACATATCAATTTTTTAGATTAGAAAACCAAAAACCAGAATGATTTTGACGACTTCATGGATTCTATCAAGAATCTCCATCTATTTATAATCAGTAATACAATATGGTATTTATTAGTGATTAAATTATCAAGTAAATAATGATTATATTTTTTATGATATATCAACATATTTGAGGTAGTCTTGTTTTACTCATTGTTCAAGGAAACATCATACTCTGATTCTTTCACCATATTTCTCATCGATTCTTCATGGTCTAGTAGAATAGTTATATAGTCTTTTGCAACACTCTAACTCTATCAATATGATTCACATGAACATGAGTGACTTTTTGAAAATTTATAGTTGTAAAACATATCATGTAAATCATATTTATCAAGTGAAATCACATTTTTTTATTTTGATTCACCAACCATATGCATTTTTTCTATTTGTTTATCCATTTTTAATTGATCAATGGAAACTATCACAAATTATTCCATAACATTCATAGATTCAATAGTCATATCACATGACATGTTAATATAGTAAGAAATAATTTATATCCCATTCCCATCATTTGAAACATCCTTAGGTAGTCTAGTGACTAAAACATTATATTTGTAACCTCCCTATATACAAGATAATTATATTTTTGAATTACATACATATATATGGGTAGATATTTTATTTCATTTACATCCCCACCTTGTTTCAATTGAAAAATGTCAATAATTTTCACAATAAATCCCCCCATTGTATTTTAATATTCCTTATAATTTTACATATTAATCTAGAATTAATAGGATATGTGTCCACAACTCCCCCAAAACCAACATTAATATCTAAAATTTAATCTTCTATAAATCTATTCATAATTATTTTTCCTGTTTTCCAATGGTAGACCACGATATAATTTTTATAGGTGGTAGCGATATTCATTAATTAATTTATTCATATAATTGGGGATATATTCTCTTATGATTCATCTTCTTACAAATGGGTTCAAATTCACATTAAATCCATATATAGTTATAAAAAATCGATATATTTCAAGAAAAATTTTTAACTGATATATCTCATCTATTAGACCCTATTATTTATATTTATTGAGATGATTACCTCTTCACATCTGTGGAATTTTTGAAGTCTTATCTTATATTATTCAACTAACATAGATCCACAATACCTATTGATTATGACTCATCTATTTACTCTTCCTTCATAGATAATATATCTATATGTTATATTAACATCTACTAATGTTTAACCATATTATATTTTCAATTCCAAATATCATTAATATAGATATTTCTTTATTTTTATACTCCTTATTTTCGACATCTAGCTTCTTATTCTCTTTCTTTTTATTCCAGTTCACTTTATTAAGTTGTGTTTTATTGCCAATAGTTTCTACCATGTTTTATTTAATATCCATTAATGTTCCATCATATATTATACATCATCAGTTATTTGTGATTAAAAAATGTAACAGCCTATATATTTTGAAAACTATGCTCAATATCTTTCATAACATGAAAGGCCAAGCATGATGTGAACTGTGATATACTATAAAATTAATGCTAATTAAATGTGACTATTATAACATAGCTTTTAAAATGATGGATATTCAAAGTAATAACCTCATTATGAAAATTATTAAAATGTTTCTAAATAGTAAAAATTCATTGATTGGTTCGTAATAACGACATACTAAATTTTCATTAAAGTCAGTTTCTTCTTCAGAAATATATATTAAAAAACGGTTTATATCATATTTTATATGATAATATTATGATTAATTTGTATAAATTTTTAGAATAATTTTTATTTAATATATGTAATTTATTAATTCGTCATTTTAATATTATTTTAGTGAACTTTTTTCAATTGTTCTAAAAAAGAATTTTTTATTGAATAGTGAGAAATATCATTTTTTTTGTAATACTATCCATTATTTTCATTAAATATTGAAATTGAAATGTCTCATTGTATTTTCAAATTGATATTACAGTATCATAAGACTCATTTAATTATAAATAGTCTTATTAATTATATATAGATTATAATTATACAATATTTTGGTATAAGATCATTTTTTGGATTAAAAAACATTTCTTTAATAACTTTTTTATGCGTACAATGTCTTATTAAAATCATAAATAAAATAAATAAATGTTTTATAATGTGGTTATGATTCATAATAGTTATATATTTACACAAATATTTCCTCATACATTTTATATGTTTTACTAGGCAGGGGTTGATATAAATGTTTAATTTATGTGTAAAAAATAATTTATCTATAAAAATGTATTCATTGTGTTAAATGTGATTTTTAATAAATTTATACCAATTTGAGGGATTTAATTTTCTAAAATAATTACATATTCTAAATTAGAAAGAAAAAATTGGTAATTGATAATTGTTTAATATTTTTAATCAAAATGAATAGTAAACATAGTAATTTTTTTTAACAAGGTTAAGGTTAGAGTGGATTTACCAGGGATAAACCAAGAGATATGAATAATATGACTACATAATCTACTGTAATTACCATTTTTTGATTTTATTTCTTCCTTATATTATTCTTCCATAATATAATTTCCCATTTGTAAGAATTTTTCATTAGGAAGTCATTAATATATTTTAATCGTTTGAAAAATTAAATGTGTGTCCCCTTCCTCACTTATAAAAGGACCCTACTATCCTCTCTTATGTACTCGACAATATACTATCTTGTGAAATAATTATCCAAATACCTCAACATATTAATGGGTCATTTTCTCATTAAAATACTAAGGTTTCACAATATATATGTATAACTCTTAATCGAGTACTTTCAATTTTGTTTCCTCTTGTTCCTCCTATTAATATTATTGTATCCATTATAAAATAATAAATTTTTTATAGTTTATATATTTAATTTTTTTGTATTATTCCCCAAAATGTTTCCACCTCTTTTATATCAAATGGGAAAGTAAATTATATTCTATTTGTACATGTGGACTAAAATATTCATTTAGAAATATGATTCATCTTCTTGGAACATCATTCATGGTTTGGAACTATTAAGGATTTAAAATTTTCATATTATATTTATCAAATTATTTTTATTCCAGAAATTTTATATCTGTTCTACCTTTTTAATATCAAATCCTTTGAAAATTGATAATGTCGATCAAGTTTAGGTGTGCACTACCACTTCCATGAAGCGGTGTGTTTTTTTCATTTCCACATTACATGGATGATAATAATGATATTTTAATTGTGTGTGTATATATATAAATATGATATATATTATATAATAATGATGATATAGAGATGAATTATTATTTCCCATTTTTGGTCCATCAATCAAAAAGTGGAAACATCACTCAAGCGTACTTATGGACTACTATCTCCATGAAGTGAGTGAAAAAAATATATAATCACATCTTTATATGAATTATTATAAAATATTATATAATATTGTTATCATGATTAATAATCAATATATTATATAAAATTGTCAAATTATATGGACTAGAACTAACAATCCAAAACTTTCATAAAAAAGAATATAATTAATACCAAGAATCGATGATTTTAATAATTAATTATTAATAATTGGAAATTGAAATGTTTTAGGTGGAACATATATATTATTATAGGAATGATTTATTGTTTTTGTATAGAATTATTGAAAGATAAATTTTATTACATTGGTGGTTAGGGTGCTTATGAAGAAAGCCAGTCATGAGGGATGATTTCTTCATCCCAATGTTGTTTCATTGGTAGATGTTTGATGTTATGATACTATTTATGGTTATTAGGTGTATGTACAACTACATTAAAATTTAATATATGGACCCATATTAATTAATGGTATTAAAATTTATTGTTTAAATTATTTTTTCCAAGGGATTTTTATTCGAATGTTACTGTGGTGGTATGGGTTTATCATCTCAAATATTCTTCTTTGGGATATATTTGATATTATATACCAATATTATTTTATATGTTTTATTTAATACCACTATAGAATTTTCATTCATTAATATCCTTATATTTATGTTATTTCATTTTTTATTCTATGTTACTAATAATAGCGAGTTAATGTTTCAGATGTTAGAAAAAAGTTAGGGCATTTACACTATAATCTCATTTTTATCAGAGAAATTTATTCATAAATTTAGAGTAATGAAATTACCTGATAAATATAACACAAATATCTTGTATCATATTCTAATGTGGTTATCTCTATTGATTAATGGGTTTCAATTTATTTTCATATCTTTCTTTTCATAATATACCCAATAATTATTTTTAAGGAAGAGTGGGAATGTTTTTCTATTCAGTTAAAAATATTTTTTATCTTTGAGGATATTTCCTCTAAAATATTTTAAATAACATTTTAAATATATTAAATTAATTATTTTATTAATTTTCAAATATGTTTTAATTTTTATAAATATATTTGAGAGAACCTGTATTTTAATTTTTCAAATGTCATTATTTTGAAAATTTTCAAAACATATGAATAAAATAATTTCTTTAACATACGTGACATGAATGAAATTTATCACAATCATGACCACCCAATAAGTTTATTATTAAATTACAAAATATCTTGATTCTATTTCAATAAAAATTTATTTAAATATTTTGGAAATGTTCAAATTTTAACCATGTCACTTCGAAATAAAAAATGTATTTTCTACATTAAATAAATCATTGATATATTAACAAAATTTTCATCTTAAATAATATTATTTGTTGCTAAATATTCATTATTGGGGATATGATAATATTATTACATCTTAATTTATTATATATGTGATTTATTATCATCTTTGTGAAATATTATGAATTACAGTTTTCATTTCTGTAGGAAAATCACTAGTAAAATAATTATTGTTTTTTTGATAATGTATTGTACATATGAGTGTGTTATTATTATGTTTCAGGTGGGTGTGTTATATCCCTCTAATTAATAGTGTAAAAAATACTGTTTTAGTAGGAAAAATTACACATGGGGTTTAGCCAAATCCATAATGATGGTAAATTGGAGTTTATCACAATCACAAATAGGGTACATATTAGGTTATATGAAGCCTAAATCTGGTACACATGTGGTTAGAAAAATCATAACATCTAATTAATGTATTTTTGGGATAACACAAAAACTATATGTCTGATATTGAATGTGACTCACTTCATTCAACCATTTTATGAAATGATTGCATGCCAATGTTATGGTCATATGGATCATGTTGTTTTATTCCATTATGACTTCTTTATAATGAACTACCAATATTTTTCCATGACTCATGATTTTGATATATGGATTGAAAGTTATGCTTCTCAAAATTTAATCTCCTAGTCTCATTATCTTATGATTATTTTTTATTAAATTATTCAAATTCAATAATCCTATATGGATCTAGATTTTATCTTATTGATATGAATTAAATAATTATCTAAAATGATGAAATATATATGTATGTAATTTAATGGGTCAACATAGTTAGTATTATAGAATAGTTTTGTTATTTTTTGAAACAAGGATTAGGAAAGAGTGATGTGAACTAATAGAATAAAAATAAATATATAAGAACACTCTATGATATGGTAATTATTTAGTGTGTTTTTTTAATAGAAAATAAATAACTATATGGATACTAATATGTGGACATGGTTATTGTAAATATGCACCAATGGGTAATAAATCTGAATGGGGAATACTGAGTGTTAACTGTGTTGTCACTAGTATATGATGAGTAGGCTTATGTCTTCATAGCAGGATAGACAACCCTAGGGGATATGATTTCGTAAATTCAAATTTTCATTAAAATCCATTATGATTTTTTTGAATATATAATGACCATTGTATTACTAGAAAAAACATAATGGTTCATAGACTTGAATGAATTTGGAATGATTTAGACATCTTATAATTTATTTTAATTATAAAATTATTTACCCCGCTGATTTTTATTATTTAAAATATGAATTTTTTAGTCAAAGTATGGAAACAAAAGGGTCTATTTTCATTCTTAATGTGATAGATGATGTATTGATTTTCCTCAAGATAAACTGAATGAAATTAGATATAGAATATTAATGGTTTTGAATATAATAAACAATTTTTATAGATATATTATTAACCTGAAAATGGTATAATTTTTTGAGAAACCAAACAATCGAAAAATGTTTTTTCATGGAAATTGTGGACGAAAAATGATTCAAAATCCCCCATTTTGAGAATATGGGAGGATGTATCCATGGAAATGTTTAAAAATAATGATAGGGGGTTTTATGTAATGAAAATAATGAAATAAATTATTGAAATCCATATACTAAGACATTCTAATTCCTGATTTTATATATAATGATACAATTAATACAACCATTGATGATTATGAGTCATATTATCATTGAAAAATTTTGAACCTAGAACCTTAAATTGAAACATTGTCAGAACATAATTATTTAAAAAATATAAAATATGAACTTATATTCCATTTATCTTTTAGAACTATATAGGATAACCTTGGGATGTATTTAAAAAGAAGTGAGATTTAAATCATTATAAGGGAATAAATAATGAATAAAAAATTACTATTGTAAATGTGAGCCGAGGGGAAGATCAAAATAGCATAATAGGTGTTAGAATCATAATCTAGAACAATGATGTATGATATAACATGATAACATAATTTCAATATAGGAATTTGGAAACAACATAAAAAATGACATCATAAACATACATCAAAGATAATAGCCAAGACGAAATATCATAGTATCCCTAAGACAACATACAATAAACTATACAAATAATCTGTTGAGATAAAAACATTACCCAATTAATTTGATGGATATATAATTTAGGTCCCAGCTATCACTTTCACATCATATACATCCACAAGTGTGTCACATAGTTCGTAAAATGTAGAGAAGTATTTAATAATCATTTACCCCAAAATTAAGGAGTTAAAGTTACATACATAAAATAACCAAGTAAATATATGATATAAAAATATGGTTGAATACCCTTTAGTCGAAATGGAGAGGATTACTCGCTATATAAATGTATGAAATAAAAAAATAATAGGATATGTTTTTATCATAATGTTCGTACATAAGGCTGTATCAATGGGGTGAATGAGAGAGAAATGGGTCTCTCATCACTTGGGAATCAAAAGTAAAGTATACGAGATGTTTAAAAAAATACACCATGTTCAAAAAATGGATATACAATGGCATTAAATAGATATGGTACTTTAATAAATAGGTGAGTGGAACCATTACCTTGAGAAAGTACTTCTAAAATCATTATATGAGCTTATTAATAGCATCAATAAACTATAGAAGGCCCCTAATGATGGATGGGATGAGTGAAATCATTATCCAATTGTTTTCAGTGATGATAGATGGGAGGTTTTTGGGGATTATATAAAAACATTATGGATACTTATTTATTAATTTGAAAACATATTTTTTCACTCTAGATAATAAAAAATCATAACCCCAAACCGTATGATTAATTTTCCAATGGTTTTTTAAAAATAAGAAGTGATTCATGTCTATAAAGAATTGATTTTAAAATCGTAAAATATAATATAGTTTTTATGGGTTCAAGAAGGATTTATAAAATTAATCAAATAAATTAATAATCAAATCTGTTTAAGGAGAAACATAAATTTAGTCATAGATACATTTAATGGAATATATTACATCACTTTTGAGTAATTATGATGTGATAATTCCAACCATATATTTATACCCTCTTAAATACTTACCAAAAAATTCTGTTATCTAAAAAATTATATAAATTAACTATAGATTAATTTTTATATGTTGAATTTAGAAATAATTTTTATTTTATAAAAATAAATCTATAAATAAGAATGTATATTTTAAAATTAAAACCCCCAATTTTTATAAAAATACTTGTTTTTATGACAATATGATTTATATAACTTATAAAATTTACATTTCATATCATAAAAATATATTTTTTTAAATTCTTGGGCTGAAGCCTCATTTTTATTATTAAAGAAATGCAAATACCACTTTTTAATTGGGTAGAGGGAGATCCATTACATAGCCCGAAGGCCCAGTGGTCATATATCCCTTTACATAGCCTGTAGGCCCAAATTTTCAGTATAATGCCCATTCTATGAATAGTAACCTGCATGCTACAGTACTCCACAGTACCTGCCACTCCTACAGTGTCCTGCCGCCGCTACAGTACCTTCTGATCTATGGCACCACCACTGCTACAGTACGCTACAGTACTGCTATAGTACCTGTTCCCAATGGGTTTTGAACCCCCATTTTTAATGTAGTATTATGGGGTTCTTACCACTAAGCCAAACCCCAACTACAATCATAAAAATATATTATCTATTATAATTAATAAATACCATATAATAAGAATATTTTTTGAAATGAAAATTACATAAAAAGTTTATATCTATATAAATTGTGTCTTGATTGAAATAATATATTTCCAAAAATATTATTTCTATTTCATCAGATCATAATCAAAATTGTATTAAAATTTTTATTTAATTTATATTATATACTAATGAAATATAAATATAATCATTATAAAAAAAATTCATACTGTTATTGTATATATATATATATATCCCAGTATTACTCCAATAAATTTCCTATTTGTAATCTGAATGATGTTGATGTTTTCTTAGGGTTATAAAACATAAATTGTTTGGGTTGTGATCTCAATACGCTTGAAATACAACTATAAATTCTTTTTATAAGGATTTAGTGGTTAAATATCAGCTATGGATTTATGATGGTGAAATCCTAGTCATGTAACCTCACTCGTAAGTTCTAATAAGTGTCATTCATATAGTATGATATTACTTTTTGAGTCTGTCACATCCTTTTTCTATGTCAATTTGATTTATCAAAGCTCATAATATATGCAATTCCTATGATTACTATAGAAGGACTATATTTTAAACAGTTATGATGATGGGAAAAATTTTAAAAAATATATATTAATGTGGTCAAAAATAACTCTACTATGTGAATATGTTTTGTATAACTAATATATATAAAAAGGTACTTATTCATTAAAAAAAGTAGTTTCACTTATAAAAGTTAGGGTCATTATTTTATTCCCCCATAAAAAATTCCATCGTTGAAATTTTCATTTCATACACTAAAACATGTGTTAGTATTTTTTTTAATCACCTCTTGTAGTTCCCAGGACTCATTAGTGAACATATTTTTCAACCACAACACATTGACCTAGTTCTTTTCATTTTTTCCTAAAACTTTTTATCATCGATCTGTGATACTCAATTGATGATCCTCCTATAGAGGATCAATCTACAATAATACCAACTCTAGATTATGTAAATATATGTGGTGTAGTGCATACATCCTAGAAAGGGATATATTAAAGACATAATATACATGAGATTTGATATGTGGGAGTTCTAGTCGATATGAAACCATTACGATGCGATTAAATATCTCAAAAGGGGAAATTAATATTGGACTACTATTTAACTTCTTCCCAAACCTCATGAATTTATTAGATGATGATATTATAAAGAACACATTATCTATAACCAAAATATATAGGTCTCATATACAATTGTCGACATATTGTTTTTTGAATTTTTGTAGATTATAAATGATACTGAATAGTTGATGTAGTCTATATTATATTTTGATAAATATTATGTCAAAATAATCTTTTCATCTCCAAATTCTTTCCATCGTGATGGAATATAGAATCTATTCCTAGAACATTCCCCGTAAGGGTGAATTTTAATAATATAATTGAATTGTTGTTGAATTAGAAATTATATAGGGAAATTCAATGTCTCAGGTTATTGGATCATGTTGAAATCCTCAACCATTTTTATTTTTTGGAATTGGTGGGTATGATAATTTCTATTTCAATGATTATAACTTCATTACAAGTTTTCTATCAACCCAATATCATTATATTGAATTTTTTTAGTGGCTTTAATGTTTCCTTGGGTGTTTATAAGAGTTTCGGGTGTGTCGAAGGCCCGAAGGCCTATTTTTGAAGTTATAGGTCAAGGAGTATGGTTTACGTAAACCACGAGGCCCTTCCAATCTAACCATGGAACCTAACATTGAACAAGGCCAGGGTTTGGAATAAAATTCGGGGAATGGAAAATGGAAATGAATGTCCTCTGTAGCATTTATATGAGGGAATTCACATTGTTTGTACATGATTTAGAAAATCATGACCAAGCCACACACCTAGGGCCGCTTAGGCAGTACAATCAAACTGTATCCCCCTATGATTTCCATATAGTTGTATAAACATTATAGCTAATTGTACAGTCTCATTAAAGGTTTGAAATTGCATTTCTACCCATATTACCTTTTTCATTATTTCTACTTCTTTTTTCCTCTATTGGTCACACACAACTATATGGGATCACCACTTCTACCATCCATAGGTTTTTCTCCTTATCATCAGTGAAACAACCATTTTGATTGTTGTTCAGAGTGTTCGAACTGTGTCTATGTGTCTATCCACCCTGATGATTCACTTTTCCTTTTCTATTTCCTAATGTTCTCCAATATCTATGGGATCGTTTTTGAAATATTTTGACGGTGTTCTTAAAAACATTAAATTCTTTAAAACCACTGAGAGTTAGAGGATAATACAAGATGTGGCTACGTCTATTACATGATGTTAGGTGTTGCATACTATTCTTTGTGTTTTGTAGAATTTTTATGGTGCATATTTTAGAATTCCATTATTATAAATGATATTAACCCAAATAAATTGAATGATTGATATTATGTAAATTTTATGACATTTTGGTATTCTGTTGATGCTGATAAATCATTTTTTGCCCATAAATCGATATGTTATAGGTCATCGACCACTTGGGTTGCTAGGCCATGCGTTTTTATTTAATTTTATTTATTTTTTATTTAAAAAGGAGTGAATTATATATATAACGGAAATCATTACAATTTATGATGGTCCATGGGATCATGATGAGATCGACTCAAGGAATTGAGGGGGAATGACCATCGAGATTGACATGATTTGATCATCAGGTTTGGATTAGCCCTGGTTAAATGGGTGATGTGATAACCCGTTTGGAATCGTGGAAATAGGTTGAGGTGGAGAGGCTATCAGGAAAATGGAATTTCTAGTGATAATGGATTTAAAGGCCATCATATTTTAGTGACATGGTCACGGGGTCATGACGTTCTAGATTTCATGGGTATCAGGTACTAAATTGGTGATTTTCTCTCACATGTGAAGTCCAATGCAACGATTTGATTCGTGAACACATTAGATGACATAGTGATGAGGTGGTTTTCCCCCTCATGTGTGAAGATTCCCCTTTTATTATTTATTGGGTATTTTTTGGGTTATTATCATATAATTCCATAAGGATGTTGTGGAGCATTCAGATGATAATGTTGAGGCTATTGGATGGGGGCTGAGAGTAGTTTTATTAAGGCCATTAGGCCAGTAACATTTTTTGATGAATGATATTTTCGTTCCTTAGGATGTCATTAATTAAGAAAACACTGATTTTTATATAGGGGTAGATATACATATGCCTCTAGAAATCGGAAATCAATTGGACATGTGCTTTCAAGTAGGGGTCAGAGGGACTGGGGTTCTATTTTATCAGGCAAGCCTTCTGGGTATTAGTTACATGATTTTGGTTATGAGGATTCAGTGGGAATGAGGTGTTGGGTTACCTATTAGAGGTGGAACCTGGGGGTTCACTTGGACAAGTTGACATAATGGGATACCTTGGGCCATTTTTCGTGTATCTTTTATCCATTATTGATTCCAGAGTTGTCTAAAGATGGTGAAAAATTTATGGTGGATGTTGACCACCAGGGAAATTTTAATTTATTTAAATCACATGATATTTGGCCTTTATTTATATGTATAAAGAAATTAATAAAATCATATGGTGAGTTTTCACACATTGGTGGTATCATATTGAAACTTTTTTGGACACCCTACATGGGTCCATGTGGATGCATGTAGACATTATGAATTTACATTTAGTTAAGGGTTTGGGCAAAAGAGATGTATCCTAGTTCTTGAGTTTTCAAGGCTTTATGGTATGTGACCTTGTGGTTAAGGCCTTAGCTGGATTATATTTTTAGTTTCACTTTCAATTTCATCACATTTATGATGTATGTTTCTATTGTGGTAAGACAGTGGAGATAGTTTATGGATATTGTATTGTATGAATTATATTGAATGAAATATATATTATAGTAGCTATAAGTTCATTTTTGGATGTTTATTTATTTCCCCTACTATTGTTAATAATGGGTTTTCTATTACATGTTATTGTTTGTGCATCCCCCTTTGGAAGGCCTATTTTAAGTCAGTTGAGTCTTTTCTTCCACTTCATGTAACATATGTATATTTACTCAGAACATTATTTTATTATCCCTGAAGGGTATATCCTCTATAATTTTCCATCATTACACCCTCACTGCTAGTTTGAATCCTTTTTTATTTGGGGAGATGTGCCTAAGACAATTTTCAACCTGACCGATAACATTGTTCGAGTGGATAATTTGGTCGTAGATGCTACAAGTTGTTTCTAAGTGGATCTTGATTGGGAATTAGTATTGGTGTTTTTATAGATACAAATATATTCAATATTTTTTTTCATATGGTTTTACCATTTATAATATCGTAGACTAAAGACTAGGATGGTATCAAAACTAGGATTTGAATTCCTACTTGGGGTCCTGTATCCCAATGTGTGGGGCACATACTCCATTGTTAGGGGTGCGAAATGTCGTTCCTATTTTTCTAATAATACAGTTTATATGATTTCAACTCGATTATGAAATTTCAAATGTGATGGTTACTTTTATGACTTGTTTTTCAAGGCCTAGTATGGAAAAGAGAGTGATTTAGACCCTTGTCCTGGTATGGAAATGGGGTGTTCATAATACTTAGTATTCATTTGATTAGGAACTTTATAGGTTGTTAAATTATATATACATTTGTGTATAGGATATAAATTTATATGTTAAATGTGGCATTCCATGTGATATATATATGCAAGGATCTTATAAGAGAAGGAATATATGATTATATTGGATGATTTTGATAACTAGGTTTGGTGATGTGGTTGTTAGTTTAAGAGTATAAGTGATCTTCAGGATGGTTGTGGCCAAAGGTATGTTTAATATATGGCTCTATTGAGGGTGGGTAAGGATCCCATGAGGCTGGAATGCCATGTGTCCAAGTTTTGATGGGGTAGAGTGAGGATAGTAATTTAATGGTACATGATACATCTTTCCATATCTGCATGATATATATATATATGTATATATATATATATTATTATGTTTTCAGACCATGTTGATGGTATTCGGTGGGTTTCCACCAAGACGTATGAAGCACTAGGTAGGAAATTGTTTAGTGAAACTGGATCAAATGCATGTTGACACCCATTAGGGTCAGGTAGATCACGAGCAATAGGTATAGTCTCTAGACCAGATTCTTGTTTTAGAAAGGAAACCACCAGACATGACAACATGGGTTTGTCTCATTACTTTTATCTCTAAGTGTTCCTGGTACATTTAATCTAGAGTATAGATTGGGGACCTCAGCATTCAGAGCCATCTATAACATATCTCACTCATGTGTTCCAGTCAAAACAACCACAATTGTTTTAGGGTGATTGTAGTCTATATGTGGTAGAGAACTAGGTCATGGATATACAGATGATCTTCGAGAAGTTAGATATGCCTCTAGCCCGGAGGGTGAAACTAGCAACATATATGCACCCAAGAAAAAAAAGCACTTCAGAGATATGCTTGTGTAGGTTGGAAGACTTGAGGGACTAGCTTGTAAGGAATTCAAGGTCGTACACTTTAAGAAAAGTTTACGAGATATGACATGGGAAGAGAGAGATGGGGAGTTTTGAGGATTCATTTGGGTAACATGTATGTCATCGACTATGAAATGAAATCAACTAATTTTTTTTAGATTTTCACCCTATATAGTTAGTGAATAAACCTTGAGGTTAATGTGCATTATCAGTGGTTTATTTCATTCCATTCAGGTGAAGGGAGACATATTTAGGTTTAATCATTCTTAGGGGAGGTGAATTGGGAAATCATTGTAGAGGAAAAAATTACGGAATGGTCACATTCGAGTAGGGTGATGACATCTAGTGACATCATTTTGTATGCTTAAGATAGTTGGAATCTAGGATGGGATGATTTCCAACCTAATAGTAATGACATAGACTTGAGGATACCACTCCATAGTGGGTCATTGATTGTTTTACTCTAATTTGGGTAGCCAAAAATGTCTACACTCATTGTGAGAAGCCTCCAAAAGATTAAAAAGAATGTTTGTTGGTCGACCATGTTGAGAGTGTCTACAAGATGCCTTCTCATACAGTCACTAATCAAGGACCAGGGTAGACTCATGATTATATGATCAGACCAGGATTAGTATTAGGTTTGGGCACACATCCTTAAACTACATGTAGTGGTCGTCATAGAGAGAATGGGTTTTAGAAGTTGGGGGAGTGGCTGGTGGATAATGCACCACCATAGGCATGTTTGGCTTTAGGATATTTGGTTTTAGGGTATGTTCATTTCATGGGGTTGCTAGAGGATGAGTAGGCTGGTGAGACAATGATAGTTAGAGGTACACTCTGGGTGTAGCAATTTCCTTATTTTTCTTGGGAATGACCTATCGAGAGATTTCTGATTTGGGTGCACAAGGTGAATATGATGTATGCAAGGAAAATGAATATATTGTTTAGTATGATTGAACCAGATCAGGTGTGTTATTTGAATATATAATATGTGTGTTGCACTATGACATATATAGGAGCACCATTGGATGGGTGGCTATTGAGGTGCGTAGACATTGGGGCGTCAAAGCGATGGAGGATACATGATGTGAATCAGCATCATGGCATTGAGAAGATGCATGTTACCTATGGTGTGTTAGAATATAAGAATTGTTTCGATGTAGGACTTGATTAAGATAGAATCCACTATGATTGTTTTGGTCATATTTTGAGATGAAGGACCTCGATGATTCCATTTGTGACAGGGGCACGAAGTAGGCACCGATGTAGTGTACGATTCTGATGGGTGTCTATAAGGGTACATGAGGACTTGATTAAGTTCAAGATTGATGATGCATCATGATGGAATTTTAGTCCAGGACATAGTTGATAAACCATTTGTTTATCTGAGTTTTGGGATGGTATGCCAATCTGTTATGTCACTATTATGGTGGGGATCCCCCTTAACGAAGCTGACCTATTACTTTGAGACAGGGGTAGTCTAGGTTATTTTAAATTGGATGGGTATGTTTGATAACATATCAAGGTTTTATTATTGATCTAGGATGATCTATGTTTAGGTGGTTTGTTTTTTGCATGAATATTTTTTGGATTGTGTTGAAATCCTCACTAGTTTTGAATATTTCAAATTGGTGTGTATGAATTTTTATTTTTTGATCTTCAAAATGTAATTCCATGTTTAAAAGCTACCCAATATCACGTTTTTATGGGTTTATTGGGTATTGGAGAGATCCAAATATTTTAGTAAGTATTTTAGGTTCATCAAAGGCCTAAAGGCTTGTTTTAAATGTTACAGGTCAAGCCACACAGTTCTAGTAAATTGTGCGGCCTCTCTAAACATACCATGAAACCTAATATTGAAGTGCTACATAGTTTGAGAAACCTAGGGGGTAATGGTGCATGTACATGTGTGAAAAGTTTTTATTTTAGAAGAGGGTATCTAAATAGTTTGAAAAAATGTGTGCATGGCACATGGGGAGTGCCACTTCAGTGGTACCCTTACACTGTAGCCCATAAGGTTTTTCCATGTTTCATCTAACAATGCATATTAATTGTGAATCCAAATTAAGTGGGTGAAATTAAATTTTTAAGCCTATTTAATTTTTATTTCATCCTAATTTTCATTTATTCATAGTGCACAACATTTGGTGGATCCACATTTTTTCCTTTTGTATGATTTTCTCCATCTCATTTGTCTGATCCCTGATTTGATCACGGTCAGGTGCACTATTACCTTGTTGGTGAGTCTCTCTACTCCCATGCTTCTCATTCCCTTTTATGTCACCTCTTGGAATAAAAAATATGTGTGAGTGGTTTTTCAAAATTTTTAGAATGTTCTTCAGAAACATTGATTTCATCAAAACCAGTTTGAGTTGGAGGATAATAACAGATGTACCTACATTCATGACTCCAAGGAAGGTGGTTCAGACATTTCTTTGTGTTTTCTCATTCATTTTGGGTTGTGAGGATTTTATCACAAAATTTTTTTGACCAATAATAAACCAATAAAATTGAATGATTGATGTAAAAATAATTTTATGACCTTATCAGATGCCTTTGAGATTTCCCAAACCAAGTTATCTCTTGTGAGGATGGGTTAGAGGATATCAACCACATAGGTATCAATATCGACTGTGTTTATTTAATTTAATTGATTTATTATTTAATTTTATATGAATTATATATATATTTGACGTTGTTACAATATATGGTGATCCATGGGATCATTACGGGCTTCGAATGATGGATGAAGGTTTCATGGACTTCAGGTTTGAGGCGATATGATCATCTGGTTGGGTTTGGCCTTGGTTACAGGGGTGGTTTGATCACCAATAGAGAGTCATAGACAATGGTTGAGGTATTTAGGCCATATATATGAGGAAATGGAACATGATATTATATTAAAATGATATTATATTTTAGAGACAATATTTTAGGGGAATTGTTTCTTGAAGTTGATCTGGCTTAGCAACTAAATTGGTGATTTATTATCACCTGTGATAGCCAGAGTGCTGATCGGAGTAACTTTTACATAGGATAACTAAATGATGAGGTGGTTTTGACCACTTTGGTTATATTCCCTCCATATTGTGGCTTAGATCTTTGTTTTTAGGGTGATCGCCATAGAAATCCATGGGTATGGTGATGGGCCTTTGGATGATAACATTGAGGCTATCAGTTGGGGGATGAGTCCCACTAAATGAAGCATGTTGGTCCTGGACTATTTTTAGGGGATGTAGATAGACATTCCTAAGTAAATTGTGAAATGGTCCGAAAATGTTTTTTATTTCAGTATAGATAACTTTGTGCCTATGAACATCGGTATTTAATCCAACAGGGGATTTCATGTAGGGGTCTGAGGGGCCGAGTTTTTATTTTCTTGTCCATGGATTCAGAAATTTGCTGAATAGATTTGGGACATGTGGTGTCATTTTTCTTGTAGTTATGGGTAACTCATTGGAGGTAGAACCTAAGGGTTCACCTAGTATATTTTAAATAATAGGATACGATGGGCCATGGTATGAGGTGTTGGATCGAAATGATGAAAGAAGATACTACATGTATTATCTAATAATGCTTAAAATACAAGAGGGGTGAATTGTATACTTTAAAAAAATTACTTTGGAACTTTTAAAGATGATTATGTTTAACATGGTTAAACAATGTAAATTTACAAACCATTATGTTCTACACACTTGCTAGATTCCAGAAATATGATTCAGAGAAAGTGATTGTGGAAAAGATAGTTCTAGAAATGAAACTTAATGAAAGTTTACAATGATAATGATTCTACCTTAAAACATATAGAATCTCACTAAATTAGAGTATAGAAGTATACGGATGTATAAGATAGTTATACATTCCTCAAAAATTAAAATGTAGTAGAAAACATGAAACAAACCACGTAACAATTAATAAATATTTTATCCCAAATTGAAGGGTATCCATCATCCTTGGATAATGGTCCCTTGATTTATACTTTCAAGAATGTTTGTCTTACCAACACTAGGGTAAGCACTTGATACAAAGATATGATCCTGTATTAATATCCATGAAATCCCTAAACATCAAAGTATTCAGCAACTAGTTCTTCCTCAGCAAGGATGTCCTTGAACTTTAAGGTAGTCAGCACATCATTCTTCCTATACCAGGAAGTCCTCAAATCTAATAAAAAACATTCAGAGTCGCATGAATCAAATCTAAACAAGACGTTCAGTATGCACTAAGCATGAGAGTCTTTCTCTAGAAATCACTTCAATAGCATTTAATCTATAGAGTCATAGAATAGTTCATCAATGTTTAGAGATATTTAAAATGAGCTCCTATTTATAGGAACAAATCCAACGGTCGGCTCCCTCCACCAATGGTCATTTTTTACCATGAATTTCAGAGGGACCTGCACACGTGTCACTCAAACAACGGTTAGTTAGTAATAGAATACATGACGTCATTTTATAACAAAAACACGTGTAATAAAAACTATGGTTACATAACCAAAATCAATTTTTCGGAATGTAATAAAATAAATGTTTAGAGTCTAACCAAAATCAGATTTGGTGTCTATAATACAAGGATATTCAGATTCTGTTTTCTGTAGAATTTGGATCCTGGTATCTATAGAATTCTGATGTCTGAATTTCAAAGAAATTAGGAATCTGGATTCGCAATAATTCAAGACCCGAAATTACAATTTTTGGAGTTAGAATTCATGAGAATTAGAATTCAGAACTTACAAAGTTTAGAGTCAAAATACACAAGAATTCAGAGTCAGAACTGACAAAGATCTGAGTATGAATTCAAAGCACTCGGAGTCAGAAATCATAAAAGTTCAGAGTCTTAATTCAGAGAACTCGTAGTCAGAAATCATAAAAGTTCGAAGTCTAAATTCAGAGAACATGGAGTCTGAACCCATAAAAGTTCGGAGACTGAATTTAGAGAACTCGGAGTATGAACTCAGAAGAGTTCGAAGTCTAAATTCAGAGAACTCAGAACCTGAATTCGAATCTTGAAAACAGAATTCTCTAAATGTATGTACTATACGATTCCAAGGATTGAGATATGAAATCAAATATTACACATAGACAAGATAATAAACAATGAAAAACATCATAAGGATAATTTCCTCGGGGAAGGAAAATTTTCCTTAAGAAAGTAAAACACAGGGTAAGATGAAATATTCCAAGAGATAAGATTTTTGGATTTTCAAAACATGAGGAATGATATTTTCATAAGGAAACCTTATTGACTCAATAATCTCCCCAAACATGAAGGAATGGAAAATTCATAAGGAACCCATATTTACTCAACAATCACCCCATTTTTGGAATGCACAATCATCCATAAGAAAAGGAAAATAAGGACTTAGAGAATCACTACTGGAAAACCCATTTTTACCAACGCTTATATCCCGAAGGTTTGATAAACTATTTGGAATATTTATGTATACCAACGGTTTTAAGAAAAACATTGGTATAGAGGATTTTAGGATGAAATTTACCAACAGTTTTTAAAACTGTTGGTATAGGGCTCAATTAAGACACTTTTACCAATGGTTATACAGTAACCATTGGTATATGTTGGAATCTATGAACCTTTTACCAATGGTTTAAAGAAAATGTTGGTATAGGACTACATTCCCAACGGTTTTTAAAAACCATTGGGAATGTTTTCCCCTAAATCTAGTTTGGGTGTCCATTATCCCCTCCGATCGACTGTAGTCCCCCTCCACTCGACTATAGCCCTAAATTGAAGCTCTCCTGATGCTCTCGTGTTACCCAGTCTCTGAAAATCCATCCATCCTCTTCAATCAAGCAATTTTTCTATTCTACACTTAAAATATGTAAGTTCTACCTCATTTATAATGTTATTCATCTATTTTTTTTATTTTTGATTTTGATTTTCCTAAACGTCTGGGATCTCTCTATACAAAGACTCATAAACTCGTTCCACTCATAGATCTATCTTAAATCAAACAATTCTGTAGTTCTACAAACTAAATATGTAAGTACTACCTTTGTTTTAATTTTTTTCATCTATTATTTTTGTTTTCTGTTTTAATTTGGTATAAACTAGGTTGTGTTGTTTATGGCATGCGACGGTTAGTGACATTAAGCATTAATTAGTTGATGGTGGGTGATGGATTGGAATTGTGATGTTTTTTGGATTATGTTTAGTTAATTTTAAATGAATTATTTGGGTATCTCCTCCCTTTAGTAGAGCCGCACCTCCTCATGGACCCTGGACACCCCCTATTAGACCCTGGACATTCCTCCCCTCTTGGAACTTGGATAGCCTGGCCCCCCTCTTTCCTGAAACTTGGACATCCCCCCTCCTGGACCCTGGACAACCCCCTCCACCCTCCTCCCATGACCTTGTATAGTCCCACCTCCTTCCTGGACCCTAGGAATCCCCCCCACCCTCCACCCTGGAACCTGGATAGCCCCCCTTCTCGGTGGACCCTAGACAACCCCCCTCCTTCCTGGAACATGGACAGCCCCTTCTCCCCTTCTCCTTGACCCTGGACATCCCCCACCCCCCCTTCCTGGACCCTGGACAACCCCCCACCCCTCCTCCTTGACCTTGGACATACCCCTCATCACCCTCCTCAACTACCAAATACCCCCACTTCAAAACGTTGACCACCAAACTTGGAAATGCTGGATTTTCTCTAAAAAGATAGATTTGATCCTCAAACCACCTTAATAATATCCTAAACAATGCATATAATGTGGTTTTCACCACATAGCTTCCAATTGTATTCCGAGTCACTAGTCTATCCTCCTTTGGCTAGATTTTACAAAAAGAATTCAACCTTAAGGATCCAAATAAATATAAATTGATATAAGACATTTGATAATGGATTAAAATTTCTAATTGGGATCCAATGAGGAATATTTGAGATATTATGCATCATGTCCATGAGTAAATCCATTTTTATATATCCGATAAGTTATTTTTCACAATTTCACACATTAGTTGTTTGTAAAAATGGGACAAACAGTTATAAATGTTCTAATATATAAAAATAAATCTATTTGTGTATGAAGCTTAACCAACAATGTTTATCTTATCTTCCTCTTCCATGATCATCAATGTGCACGTCTTGTCTCCATCTGACCTCGCACGATGGGTGACTCAGTGTTTGGATGATGACGAGTGCCAGATTATCTTACATCCACACTAGATTTATGCCCACTATGCTCCTGAAGTGATCAATCCCACTTAGCATCCATGTGAGCTTGATGACACGGCCACTAGTTCTTGTAAGAGGTAGATGAGTTCGGAGCTGATGGACCAAGACGATTGACCAATGTCCATCCATCTAGCTGAAGACATAAAACATAGCGCTTCCTGGGAGGAAACCCATGTTCTAGAGTTTCATCATTTTTTTCTTTGTTTTATGAAATAAGCATGGCATGTATGCAACAATTTTTTAACTTCTTCTGATCTGTATGTGCACTTCTCATTACTCTTCTTGACTGCTTCTATTTTGTCTGATCCTTGGTGTTATTTTTTATGAAATGATGCGGCTATGTGCTTTATATGTGTAGATTTAACAGGTACATAAGTATGTTAATTTTTCTTTATTCCATTCTTTAAGTGCTTAGGCCGATGGTACGAGGGAGGTTCGTACCAAAGGTAGACGAGCATCTCCACTTACCCGACTAGACCCTTCCACTCTGACCAAATGCATTAGGATTCTATTTAAACTTAAGGTAAATGATCCATGGGTAAAATGTGATGTGTATAACTCAACCTCGCCTCAATAAAAGGCACGATGTGGCCAGGATAACTCAAACTGCCTCTATTTTGTTCAAAATTGACTTATTTTTAATTGAAATCAATAACTGACATTTGGGGAACCGACCAAACGCCTTCGGATTGTGTGGAAACATTAGGAAAACGATCCATGCGTCATATGTGACGTGTATGAAGTTCCCAGTCAGGATCCAAGTATCACTGAGAGGGGGAGGGGTGAATCTGTTTTATCTTTTTCTTTTTATGTTTCCCCTTTTTTGAAACAACCTTCACCTCCTGTTAAAGAGTTTCTTCCCTGATGAACACGCACAACCACAGGAACATAAGATTTACAAGGTTCACTACTAAAAAAGAGTAGCTACATCCTTGGTATGGTACGAAAAAAATCTAGTACCACACAATCCACTAGAAAACAATCCTTTGATATGGAATACAACAAGTAGGATATACCCTTACACTCGTGCAGCACTTTGAAAAAAATCCAATAGTGTGTGTGGTCCCTCTTAGCACAAATAGGGTAACACAATGTTTCAGTGCGTCTTTACAATTGAACAGATGTATTCTCTGATGTACAAATCTTCACTTTCTTACCCAGAAGCCGGTAAGAACTCTCTTACGCACTACTGAATATGTGCGAAGACCCAAAATATTTCACGCAGTCTTTAGGGTTCCTTGCGTGCAATTCAAATGTCTTGCGCGTAAAATCCCATTTTGGCGCGAAAAACATTTTCTCGCAACTTTCCTTTTGCGCGCAACTTTTTCTCTTTTCGCGCATCTTCTCAATTTTTCGCGCAGCTATCCACTTTTCATGCAAACTTCTTTCTTTTCACGCAACTCACTTAGCATATAATTTACGCACACCAGAGCATGGGATTTCTTCTAAGTGTCAAGCATTGACAATTTACAAGGGTTAGCCTCATATTTATTGGAATATTTGACCACACGCGAAAAACACTAATCCGCGCGTAAAACCTCCTCCATGCACGTAAAAACTTTTTCATGCAACTTCATATTTCGCGCCATGCTTCAATATTTAGCGCACGTCATGCATTTTCCATTTTTCATCCTTCTAATAATGAAGCACCGATTACATGAAAAATTCCAAACCGTATTCAATATTGTGCGCAAACCCATCCTTTCACGCAACATCGTATTTCGTGCAATGATCCAATTTTTCGCGCAGCTCATGCTTTTGAAAAATTTTTAGCTTCTGATCTCAAAACACCTTTTGCGCAAAAACATCATTCCTCTATTTTGCGCACCATGCCAATATTTCACGCAACCTTCATTTTTTGCACAGTCCGCTAATATTACGCGCAAAACATTATTTTTCGCCCATCCCGCTAATATTTCGTGCATCCCTCTACTATTTCGTGCACTGCTTTATTTTTTCGCGAAACTCACCAAGGTTTCTACACACTCCTTGAATTTTTCATTTTTCAATGTTTTGTCTTGGAATTGTTCCTTTCATGTTGAAATATAAACCATATTCAATCTTGCGAGCAACATCCGTTGCCAAGCACATTTCATCATCTCCCAATTTTCAGGCCCTAAAATTTGGCAAACACTAGAAAACAACGCCACCTTAAACTGTGCTTTTCTGCCATCCCCAGATTGTCCATTTCTTTGTCATTTTCTCTCTTCACTGCTTCCCATAACCATTCTTCTACTCTTATCACGAATCCCACTATCGTGATATTTATCCTTTGATAGATCATCTTTAGCATCGTCATAGTTGGAATGGGATGTATAGAAACTTCCCTATCTTCCAACAGCATCACTCCTTCCAATCAAAACTATATATGACTGGCATCATCATTTATCCCCCTTTCTATCATAAGGATTGTATCACAAGTTCTTCTGACTTATGATATTTGAGAACTACATATCAGCAAAGCATCGTCTGATTTATGATCCTTCTAAAAAGTGAATTGATTTATCTTCTTTGACAACAAAATACAACACTTTTCAAAGGATAACTTTTCAAACATTCTTCTCCATTCAACTTGGTCCCAACAATGTAAAAGTCAACTCCCCACAATCTGAGGTGTGGTGTGGCCGGAATCACTCCAAGTGTATGTATTTTGTTTAAAATGGACAATATTTTATGTACAAACGCCAATCCAATCAAACAGATTTTTATTGTGTTGATACTTTTTCACAATGATCCATGACTCATATGTGTTGTGAACAAGTCAACCTAGCCTCAATTCGAGGCTCTGTGTGGCCGATACCACTCAAAGTGCCTCTGTTTTGTTAAAATTAGACTTAATTTTAAGTGAAATCAATAACTGGCATTTGGAAAACCGACCAAACACATTAGAATTCTGTTTAAACGTAAGGAAAATGATCCATGAGTCAAATGTGATGTGTATGAGTTAACTCCACCTCAATACGAGGCTCGTTGTGGCCGACACCACTCAAGATTCCTCTGTTTTGTTAAAAATAAACTTAATTTTAAGTGAAATCAAAAACTGACATACGGTAAACTGACCAAACACATTCGAATTATATTGGTGCTATAGGAAAATGATCCATGGGTCATATGTGACGTTTACGAGTCAACCCCACCTCAATCCAAGGCGCGGTGTGGACGATACCATTCAAAATGTCTCTTTTTTGTTCAAAATGACTTTAATTTTAAGTGAAACCAACAATAGGCATACGGAAAACTGACCAAATGCATTCCATATCTGTTGAAACTTTAGGAAAATGATCCATGGGTCATATGTGACGTGTACGAGTCAACCCCGTTTCAATCTGAGGTATGGTGTGGCCGGAAACACCCAAATTGTCCCTCTTTTGTTTAAAATGGACAATATTTTATGTACATACGTCAAACCTAACAAATGGATTTTGATTGTGTTAATACTTTTGAAAAAATATCCATGACTCATATGTGATGTGTATGAGTCAACCCCGCCTCAATTAGAGGCCCTATGTGGCCGACACCACTCAAAGTGCCTCTGTTTTGTTAAATATGGACTTAATTTTAAGTGAAATCAACAACTGACATACGACAAACCAACCAAATGAATTTGTATTATATTTAAATTTAAAGAAAACGATCCATGAGTCAAATGTGACATGTAGGAGTAATCCCCGCCTCAATACGAGGCTTCGTGCGGCTGAAACCACTCAAAATGCCTCTATTTTGATAAAAATCGACTTAATTTTAAGTGAAATCAACAACAGACATACAGTAAACCAACCAAACGCATTCATATTCTATTTATACTATATTAAAACGATACATGGGTTATATGTGATGTGAAAGAGTCAACCCCGCCTTAATCCGAGGCGCGGTGTGGATGGTACCATTGAAAATGTTTCTCTTTTGTTCAAAATGACTTCAATTTTAAGTGAAAAAAAAAACTGGCCAACGAAAGACCGACGAAATGCATTCCGAATATGTTGATACTTTAGGAAAAAGATTCATGGGTCATATGTGACATGTACGAGTCAACCCCATCTCAATCCGAGGTGCGGTGTGGATGGGACCACCCAAAATGTCCCTCTTTTGTTCAAAATGGACAATATTTTACGCACATATGTAAAACCAATCAAACGGCTTCTAATTGTGTTGATACTTTTTCAAAAAGATCCATGACTCATATGTGATGTGTAGGAGTCAACCCCAGCTCAGTCCGAGGCCCGGTGTGGCCGACACCACTCAAAGTGCCTCTGTTTTGTTAAAAATGGACTTAATTTTATGTGAAATCAACAAATGACATACGAAAAATTGACCAAATGCATTCAGATTCTGTTGAAACTTAAGGAAAACGTTCCATGGGTCAAATTTGACGTGTACGAGACAACTTTTCCTCAATATGAGGTACGGTGTGGCCAGGACCACTCAAACACCCTCTCTTTTGTTCAAAATGGACTTATTTTTATGTTAAATCAACAACAGACATACGGGAAACTGACCAAACGCCTTAGGATTGTATTGATATTTTAGGAAAACGATCCATGGGTTATATTTGATGTTTAACAGTCAACCCCAGCTCAATATGAAGTGTGGTGTGGCCAGTATCACTCCAAGTGTATGTATTTTTTTTTATAATGGACAATATTTTACGTATATACGCCAAACCAATAAAACGGCTTTTGATTGGGTTGATACTTTAGAAAAATGATCCATGACTCATATGTTACGTGTACGAGTCAGCCTCGCCTCAATACGAGGCCCGGTGTGGCTGACACCACTCAAAGTGCCTCTGTTTTGTTAAAAATGGACTTAATTTTAAGTGAAATCAACAACTGACATACGGCAAACCGACCAAACGCATTCGGATTATGTTGAAACATAAGGAAAACGATCCATGGGTAAAATGTGACATGTAAAAGTCAACTTCGCCTCTATCCGAGGCGTGTTGTGGCCAGGGCCACTCAAATTTCCTCTCTTTTGTTCAAAATGGACTTATTTTTAAGTGAAATCAACAACTAGCAGAAGGGAAACTGACCAAACGCCTTCAGAATGTGTTGACACTTTAGGAAAACGATCCATGGGTTATATGTGATGTGTACGAGTCAACCCTGGCTCAATCCGAATCATAATGTGGCCAGTATCACTCCATTTTTATGTGTTTTGTTTAAAATGTACAATATTTTACGTATATACGCCAAACCGATCAAATGGCTTATTATTGTGTTGATACTTTTGCACAACGATACAAGTCTCATATGTGACATGTTCGTGTCAACCTTGCCTCAATCTGAGGCTCGGTGTGGCCGACACCACTCAATGTGCCTCTGTTTTGTTGAAAATGGACATAATTTTAAGTGAAATCAACAACTGACATATGAAAAACTGACCAAACGCATTTGAAATCTATTGAAACATAAGGACAACGATCCATGAGTCAAATGTGACATGAACGGACAGCCCCCCACCCCCCTTTCTGGACCCTGGACATCCCCCCACCCTCCTCCTTGGACCCTGGACAGCCCCCCCCGGACATGAATAACGTTTTCCTTTTGTACCACTGTGTATGCAAGTAAATGAGACTCGTATGCCTTATGAATAATTCTATTACAATTTGATTAAATGTTATACCTCATGGATGATATGTAAATGTAGACATGTTGATTTCACATGCCTTTTTTAATTTCGTTGATCATGCAATTTTATTTGGGATTATTCCATTTTTGTATGTCTTGAACTATATGAATGACTTGGTAAGATTATTAGCTTATGATCATAAAATGCATGGGATGATATGCTATAATTTGAATACAAATCCTTGTTGCACATTCTCCATGACCCCCATACACTCTCCCTGGAAATCTCCCCTCCCCTCTTCCAGGTCAACCCCCTCCCCTCTCTGGACATCCCCCCACATCACATTCTACGCAAGTCATGCATCACTCTATATGATGCACAAATATTAAACACATTGTTAATTCACTTTATCACACATACCCCTCATGCACCAATATCTATCATAATCATCACCTTTTTGAGTATGAAAAAATTGATACGTGTGAACCTAATAAATTGAAATAGGTTAATTGGAAGAGTTGTTGTCATATAAAGATTGAAATGGGGAATTGTAGTACAAGGCACGGTTGGAAGAGTGATGTTTTTATGTGTTTTTTTGTGTTATTTCCATTGTTTTTTGTGGTGTTTGAAGTCTATTTATAGATGTCATTTGTGATGTTTTTTATGCAGGTCTATCAAGTGGAGGCAGCTGTATGCAGGCTGCTAGTTTTTTGTGAAAATACCCAATACCAACGGTTTAGAATCATTGGTATACTTTGAGAATATATGAATATATACCAACGGTTTATCTAAACCGTTTGTAAAAAGCTATACCAATGGTTTTGAACCATTGGTATAAGTTCAAAAATATGAATTTCCGAACGGTTTTAACCATTGGTAAATCCTTTTGACAAAGGTTTAGAGTAACCATTGAGAAATTAAAACTTTCACCACCTTTTACCAACTTTTTTCCTTAAACCGTTGGTAAAGGTCTTTCCCAACGCCTTACTTCCCTATGGTTTGGGAAACCATTGGTATATCTTTTACCAACTGTTTTCCAGCCTATACCAACGGTTTTGAACCATTGGTATTGTGTATATTTCTTGTAGTGAATATTTTTCTAGACTTTGAAAATAAAACATATCTCCCTTATCCTACAGGAAAAGATGAATACGAATAACAGACCCTTTGGCTTTGGAACACTAAGGTTATTATTCTAGATTTCCAGAATGAGATTTTTCATTTTCTTGAATACGAAAATCTCTGTAATAAAAACTACCCCTTAGATAAACTCTCCCTTACATAGGGATATTTCTTATTTACTAAGTATTCTTTTTTACTTTCTCCCCCTTTGTGATTTTCAAAAATAATTTGAGGGATTGGAAAAGAAATTATAGTACCTGAAAGATTAATACAACAGATACAAAAGACAAGAAACCAAAAAATTCACTACTATTAGGAAGATTTTGTACAAGGAAGAAAAATACAAAAAATAACAGATTGCAGCAAAGTTAACATTCCTTTTCCTTCGGCATCAGCTTCATGACTATAGTCTTTAGCTTTCTGAGCTCCATATGATCTTCCTCTAATCGCTTTTGTATTTGTTCTTAATCCTTAGCATTCTTCTCTAAGGCATTGATTCTATCATCTTGAGCCTTAAGAACCTATGTCGGAGCATTTAGGACTTATTCTTACTTGAGAAGATTTTCTTCAATCTCAAGCCAAATATCTCTTTCTCTCTTCCAGCTTTGGGAAACTGAGTATAGATTTCCATTTAGATCTTTTACATATTTCATTCAAGTATTCTGTTCGTGAGTTTTCTTATTCTCAAAGATTCTCATAAGACCCTTGACATTTCAATATTCAATGTCAAAAGCATCCTTAAAACCATCTTGGAACTCATCATGTTCTCTCAAATATTCAACTGTCTTCTTTAACCAGACAACCATTTTTTTACAAGACATTTTGTGGGTATCATAGTTAATGAATAAATTCTTGAAATCAGCCTCAATCATTACACACTTATCTATTACCATGGATACATACTCCGATTTCTGATTCAAGATATGTGGGAGCATTTTACATCTAGAGTCTATGCTTCAAAAAATCAGAATGGCCCCAACAAGCTTCTTCAATGATTGAACACTAGAATAATTCCCTAGGGATAATGATTCTAAATATAAATCTTTTCTAGGTGACGCTTCCTTTTCTAGATCAGAATGCTTCCTCTTTGATGATCTACTGACTTCCTTTTTCATTATAACGACTTTAGTAGGTGTAGCGACAACCAACTGTTTCCTCTTATCAGTTCTCAAAACAGCTTACTAATCTGGAGATTCATGTTCACTGTCAGATAGCTGAACAATGTTATCTTCATATATCTTATCCTTCTCGGCTCATACCTTAGCATCCTTAGGATGGATAAAATGATGACTATAAATTTTTTTCTCAAAGAGATTATTCACTTCATCTTCATCTTTCTCATCATATTCTTTTTGATCTTTACAAGGTGTAAAATGCTTTGAAGATTCTACTTATGAAGTCCGGATTGAAAATTTCTCAGATGGACTTTACTTCTGATTGAAGTATTCAACTTGTTTTATGAGTTCTTTAGTGTCAACAAAGATTTATTGCTCTTCTATAACTCCATTGACAACTTATTTTTCTTCAACAATATTTTCTTGTAATTTTTCCAGAGTGACGAATTTTTTCCCCAGGGTCTCATGTAATGATCCTACAAAGAATGAATTTGGTACTGGTATATTATCAAATGCTTTCTCAGTATCCCTCAAAATAGATTGAAAATTTTCAGCATCAGACATCTTCTTCTTTTGTTTATTTTCTTTAGCTTGCTTCTGAAGCTCGTCTGTTGTCTTCTCTTTTATGGATTTGGCTTCAGTAGGATCCAATCCAAAATAAGGATCCCTTGTGTTCTTATTTTTATTATCTTCCCTCCACTTTGCAACTACCTCATCCAGATAGTCTTTTTGTTTCTTAGGTTTTGGATTTTTCTATTGGGCTTCCTTAGCTTTTGGTGTTTTCTCTTCCTCTTCAACTTCCTTCAACATCCTTTTCATTCCAGCCTTTTTTGATGGTTCATCCACATCTTGTTCCTTCGGAAGGACTTCAGATTCTTCTACTGGTAGGTCATAAAATTCTCTAGAGTCTTTAGAAAAACTGACTTTAATCCTTTTCAAGGTATCATCACTAATATGCATGACATTGCAATTCCTTGGCTTTGAACTACAAGGAATTTTGAAATACTTCAGACACTGAATAATCAACTTAGAAAGAATGGTCAGATACATGATTACCTAAGTCTTCAGGTTTCCTTTATTGATATTCTCAATAGTAATGATAATATTCTTAATCAGATTGATCTTCCATTGGTTCACTATAAAATCTTGGATGTACATTTCACTTTTCTTCAAGGTGTCCTTTTCACGTTTTCTCAGAATGATAAAAAATTTAACCCATAACTAAATGATCCAGTTATTTGTAGAGAGGTTAGAAATTATCAGATTCTTGAAATTTGTAAGACCGAGGCACTTCATATCCTTCACCTTGAAAGTCTTCATTGAACATACGGAAACTTATGATAATAGAACTAAGCTTCCCCTTCGTATGGAATACCAATTAAACTGGCTGCCTTTGTATATGAAAGAGAATAAGTCTTCCCATAACTCTTAAGCAAAAACTTCTATCTTCTTTCTTCCTTAAAGGAAATGAATTATTCATAAAATTCAATTGTCCAATCCTGATATATCAAATCATGAGAACCTGGCTTTGATATGGTGATAGTTTCCCATCCATTCAGCTTAATGTTTTTCGAGATAATCGAATAATACTTGTTGAAGAAGTTTGGATGCACCAACCTTTCACTATACACCTGCCACTCCGGAATTGGCTTGACAATAGACATATATTTCTGATATGATTTCTCTACAGACATTTGGAATTGAGAAAACTCTGAGAAGTTCGGAATGGGCTTAAGTGGAGGGTCAGTACTTCGGTACTGGAGAGCTTGAGATCGATGTGGGACAACCCTTCGGGGGTCATTTATATAAGTGTTAGAAGTGACTATCTTCCAAACTCAATCCAACGAGTGAAAATACTGCTAATAAGATTTGACAGTATATATGATAGCTTCAAGGAAATCCTGATAGAATATGATCTTTTGAGGTTTTTAAGATAAAAACATGGATTTATAGAAAACTAAATCCAAAAAATTTAAAAACAAAAGGAAATAACAACAAGTAAAATATGATGATGAAAAAATATTAATGAAACATACATTTTAGATTTCTAGGAAGATTATTCATATTGATGAAAATTATTTCTTGAAAAAAATTAGATTCAAAAAAAATTCATTATGAAAAAAACAATGAAAAACCCATTAAGAAAAAAACATTGAAAAATCCATTATGAAATTTTTTTTAATGGCACCATAATGAAAACATAGAAAATATTATATATGAAAATTTAGAAGATATCCATTATAAAAATTTATAAAATATTCATTACGAAGATTTAAAAAATCATCATTACGAAAATTTAGAAAATTTTCCTTACAAAAATTTAGAATATCTTCATTACAAAAATTTAGAAAATATAACTAAAAAAATGTAGAAAATAAACCTTATGAAAATATATAAAATATTCATTACAAAAATTTAGAAAATATGACTATGATAAATTTTAAAACTGACTACTATAAAGATTTAAACTGACTGTGAAGTTTTTTGAGAAAAACTGGACTAACTAAGAAGCAAATGTACTCCCACTATGAAAATGATTTTATTACTGTAAGGAGATTGATTTCAACTGGAAGTTAATAAGGAATATTACCTTATGGTTATCATTCTAATATTCTATTTAATGTATTCAAATATATTAGATGGTAATGATTTTGTGAAAATATCAGCATGTTGATCTTGCGTTTCGATAAATTGAAGAATGACATCTCCTTTTGTGTGTGATCCCTAAGGAAGTGATTCCTAATATCTATGTGATTTGAATGAGAGTGATGTGACTAGTTTTTTCTTAATGAAATGGAACTAGTATTATCATACAAAATATGTGTTTCGGAAAAACTCATACAATAGTCTGTGACTGTGTGTTGCATCCATAACACTTGAGCACAACAACTTCCTGCTACTATATATTTTGCTTCAGTAGTGGAAAGTGATACTAAGTGTTGCTTTTTTCATAACCAAGAAACTAATGAATCTCCTAATAAATAACATGTTATGTATGTAATTTTTCCTATCCATTCTATATCTACCAAAGTCATCATAAGAAAATATTTTTAAAATAAAATCAATTCTAGATGTCTAATAGAGTCCTAATTCCATGGATCCCATTAAGTAGTGAAAAATTATTTTCAATGCCTTTAAATGAGATTCCTATGGAATGAATTTATATATTTCACATAATCATTTTGAAACATTATGTTTGGATGACTAGCTGTCATGTAATGTAGACTTCCTATCATACCTCTAAAAGATGTTTGATCTACTGGTTTCTCAGCTTGATCAAGATCAAATGAATTTGACGTACCAATGGGGGTACTTATACTGTTAGTGTTGTCAAATACATACATTTTAATAAGATCATTAATATAATTATGTTGAGATATATAGATTCCTTCTAGTTTTGGAGAAATTTTAAATCAAAGGAAAAATGATCACTCACCCATCATATTCATTTCAAACTTATATTTCTTTATATCTAAAAAGGAATCAGTTATATATTTTTGAGTTGAACCAAATATAATGTCATGAACATAAATTTAATCAATAAAAACATTTTTCCTATCTTTCTTTATAAAAAGTGTTGGATCTGCATTTCCCTTGACATAGTTATTTTGAAGCAATAATCCTCTAAGTCAATCATACCAGGCTCAATGGTTTTACATAAGACCATACAATGATTTTGTATGTTTATAAACATGATCAGGATGCTTTAGATCTTCAAAACTAGGAGGTTTTTCAACAAAAACTTCCTATTTAACATAACCATTAAGGAAAGCACATTTCACATCCATTTGAAAAATTTTGAAATTGAAGAATGCTTTAAAGGCATGTAAAATATGAATAGATTCAAGTTTAGCTACTGGAGCAAAGGTTTCTTCACAGTCTATTAAATCTTGTTGATTATAATCTTTATCAAGTAATCTAGATTTATTTATTACAATGATTCCATTTTCATCACTCTAATATCTAACAACACATTTTAATCCAATAACAGAAGATTCTGTATTTCTTTCAACCAAGGCCCGGACTTTATTCCTTTCGAATTAATTTAGTTCATATGGCATAGATTTTATCCAATCATCGTCACCTAAACCTTCATCAGTGCTTTTTGGTTCTAATCGGGAAATGAATGCTAGATATTATACTTCAGTTCTTAAGGAACATCTAGTCCTTACGAGTTGACTCACATCACCAATGATACTATCACTAGGATGATTCTTTAGAAACAATTGATTTGGGTTTTGTAAAACATGTTCAACAACATAAGGTAGAAAGTATTCCGGGGTAAATGATTCAGAAACATTTTCATGAAAATCTTCTTTATCAAAAGGATCTTCTAATAAAGGTAGATAATTAGTTTTTAAAAACACATCTGAAGATGTAGGTTGGGGTTGTTTAAAAACAAAGGGATCAGTTTCTTCAAATTTAACATGTACGGTCCCTTCAACAGCACAAGTTTTTTTTATTGAAAACACTATAATCCTTAGAATATTTCGAGTAGCCTAAGAGAATTCCTTCATCAGATTTTGGTGCAAATTTGTGATGATTATCTTTTTTATTCTGTATGAATACTTTGCAACAAAAATCCTTAAAGTAGGACTGTCTAGGTTTTCTACCATTCCATAACACATGAGTAGTTTTTTAGAAAAGGTATAATCAAAACTCAATTATAGTATATCAAGAAGTACTTATAGTGTCAGCACAATAATGATTGGATAAAGAATACTCACTCAACATGGTTCTAGTTATCTCTTGAAGACTTTCATTTCTTTATTCAACAACACAATTTTTTAGGTGTTCTGGGTGCTTAAAAGTTATGAGTAATGCCTTTTCTACTACAAAAAGTTTCAAAATCCGAATTTGGAAATTCTCCTCCATGATCACTATAAATAGTTATCAAAAGAAGGGTTTTCACATTTTTAACTCGGGCACTAAAAATATTGGAATAAGAAAAAGCTTCAAATTTCATTGTTAGAAAATATACCCATGTCAATCTAGTGTAGTGATCAACTAAAATAAATACATAACAGTTGCCTCCAATGCTTCCGGTTTGTGTTGGAACAAAAAGATCCATATGTACTAACTTCAATACATCATTATTAGAGACATCACCGATTGATTTAAAACTTTATTAGTTTTTCTTTCCATATTGACAATGATCAAAAACTTTTGAAGAATCATATCAAAGATCTGGTAGATCCTTAACTAATATTTTCTATGATATTTTTCATAGGTTTCTAAGGTAACTGTGTCCTAAACTTCTATGCCACAACAAAGAATGATCTTCCATTACACTAAGTCAAGGTAATTCTTGGACCCTATAGTCTTCTAAGTTTAGTGTGTATACATTCTCTTACCTATGGGCATATAAAATAAATTATTCCTTGGAATTTGGTAATAAGCACTTGTCATTCCTAAAATTCACAAGGTATCCTTCATCACATAATTGGCTTATGCTAACGAGGTTATTCTTAAGACCCTTTACAAATAAAACATTTGAAATACATGTTTTTCTAAAAAGAACAATATTACCTATACCAATAATTTCTCCCTGAGCATTATCTCTGAAATTTACTTTTCCTCATATCATCTTGATAAACTTTTAAATGTAGTTTTGTTACCAGTCATATACTGGGAGCATCCATTATCAATGTACCATGTATTTTTTTGGTACATTCCCTATTATTCATGATAATAAAAGAGTTATACTTTCAGAACCAAATCATTTTTGGATCTGGAAATTTAAGAAAGAAAATTTTAGGCACCCTCATTTTCTTAGAAAAATAGGCTTTATGAAATCCAAAAGACTGAGTTTTTTTAGGGACCAATTTTTTCCCCATTGTCCACCGCACTGACACTTAGTACTGAATGGAGCACTTTGAGGAACAAAATTATTGATACTAAAAATATGTTTAGAACTAGTATAACCAAATCCAGAATTATGTCTTAGAGGTCGGATTTGTGAATACATTTTATCAAAATTTTCCTTAGTTACGTTAATGATTGAAAAACACATCCTCAAGGAAAATATTTTGAATATAGTTTGATAACAAAAATCCTAACATACAAAACATTAGCTTTAGAACTAGAGTTAGGTTGGAAAACATTTTTCTTAGAAATTAAATTTATTAGGTCCTTAGAAAGTATATCTTTCTCATAATTTACTGCATCATGGTTTTTTGAAATACTTTTTAAATAAAAAATTTTCTTATCAAGATCTTTAGAAAGATATGATATTTCCTTAGTAAGAATAGTATTTCTAGAATATTTCTTATCACACTTTTTCTTGAGTTTTGAATTCTCATTCTCAAGGAGTTTACAAAATCTAGAAACTTTGTCATAGGATGGTAAAGTATTTTATTCATCAGAAGAAGATTCTTCATCTAAAGAGTTATAATTTTTACTATCACTATTATTAGAATTCAAAGATACATTGGTCATAGAATCATTATTTTGTACCTTATCCATTAAGAAATGATTTTCAATAGGTAGTATGGATATTAGACTAAGATTATTTTTTCCAGAAGATTCATAATATGAAGATTCATCTGTAGAGTCTCTACCACTAGCAGTGTAGGTGTCATTAGCTTTCAAAACATTCTTTGATTTAGCTTTGTAGTACATATTTATATTTCCCTCATAATGCTTTTCCATTCTTCCCTTTTACGTAAACATAAGATAATCAGGTCGTATATGCCGATCTCTCTTTCATTCATAACATGAAACTTTTGAATCTTTCTTATCTTTCCGTTCATTCTTCTTATATCTAGATTTATAGTTTTCATATCCAACTATCTTGTTCATACTTCAAGCAAGATTCGCTAGATCATTTTCTGAAGATTCAATTTCACTGGGTTCAGATTTAATAATAACTTTCATTGATTTGGATCCTATAAGTCTATCAGGAGTCTTAGTATTCAAATGATTAGAAGTTGTAGTAAAATAAACAATTCCATTCCAATTAATCTTCTTAATATTATCAGAGTCTCTCTTCACTCTATTCTCATGTTGAAGAAGAGTTCCAAAAAGTTCATCAAGAGAAATCTGTGTAACTTTTCTATTCTCAAGTATAGGTGTTCTCTTGGATTCCAACTCATTCGGTGAGATGTCTATTATCATGACAACAAGAGCTTCATCATCTAATCCTTTCTAATCCATTGATTGTAAACTATTAATGATAGTGATGAATATTGGTTTCACCTTACATATGGGTTCTCCATAAGGAAAACAAAAACCATAATATTCATCTCTGAGCATGGCTCTTCTAGTTTCAATAATATTTGAAGTTCTAAAGTGTGTAACTTCATGTTTCTTCCAAATAAAATTTAATTCTTCACAAGATGAAATTGGGATATATATATTTCTAGCCATAGAACAACTCCATGTATTGTGTACCTTATAATTCAGTTGATATTCATTCTTTTCTTGATTTGTGAAAGTATTAACTTCCTTGTAAGGGATTTTATATCCTTCAGTAAGCATCCCAAAATTTTCCACTCCAGTATTGATGATAAAAGTGTTCTGGCGATCTCTCCAATATTCATAATCATTTCCTTCAAAAATAGGTGTTTTAGTTGGATATAGGTTGTCAATGGAACTAACATTGATTCCAACCATCTTAAGAAAAAATCATTCCACGCACACTTTTTAGAAATAAATGATTGTAGAAAATGAAAAATATCCCTCCGAATGGAAAAAAGAAGAACAATGAATAACATGAGAATGGAAAACTTATATGTGAATATAATTATTTCAGAGACCTTATCTGATAAAAAGTGTATAATAGGTTCAGGGTATGAGGCCACCAACCTCTCATACCAATTGATGGATAGAAATGATGAAAGAAGATACTGTAAGTAGTATCTAATGATGCTCAAAATACAAGAGGGGGAGGCGAATTGTATACTTTAAAAAAATCCTTTGAAACTCTTAAATATGGTTATGTTTAACTAGGTCAAACAATGTTAATTCACAAAATTATATGTTATACACACATTCTAGATTCCGGAAATATGATTCTGAGAAATTGATTTCTGAAAAGATAGTTCCAGAAATGAAACTTAATGAAAGTTTACAAGGTTAATGATTCTACATTGAAGCATAAAGAATCTCACTAAATCAGAGTATACAAGAATAAGGAAGTATAAGATAGTTATACATTCATTAAAAATCATAATGCAGTGGAAAACATGAAACAGACCAAGTAACAAGTAATAAATATTTTAACCTAAAGAGAAGGGTACCCAAAAACCATGGATAAAGGTCCCTTGATTTATACTTTCAAAAACGCCAATCTTACCCACACCCGGGTAGGTCCTCGATACAAAGATCAGAGTCTATATTGGTATCCCTGCAAACCATAAATATAAAAGTAGTTGGAACCTCTGTCTTCCTCTGCAAGGAATTCCTCAAACTTTAAGGTAGTCGGTACCTCTGTCTTTATATCCTCAGAAGACCTCGAATGTAATCATCAACATTCGTAGTCACATAAAGAAAATCTAAGCCAGAAGTTTAGTTCACACTAAGAATTAGAGTATCTCTCTAGATATCACTTCAACATCATTTATTCTCTAGATTCATCGATCAGTTCATAAAAGATTAGAGCTCTTTCAAATGAGCTCCTATTTATATGCACAACTCTAACGGTCAGCTCCCTCCTACAACAGTCATATTTTTCCTTCAATTTTAGAGGGACATGTACACATGTCACCCAAACAACGATTAGTTAGTAACTGAATGCATAACATCATTTTATAACAAAAACAATTATAAGCAAAATATGTTTACATAACCAAAATCAATTAATCATAATGTATGAAAATAAAAGTTCAGAGTCTAACGAAAACCAAAGCCGGGGTCTATAATACAAGGATATTTAGATTCTATTTTCTAAAGAATTCAGAACCTGAACTCTATAGAATTAAAGATTCTGAATTTCAAGGAAATTTAGAATATGGATTCACAATAATTCAGAAACTGATGTTACAATGTTCAGAGATAGAATTCATGAGAATTCGGAGTTAGAACTTACAATGTTCGGAGTTAGAATTCATGAGAATTGAGTTAGAACTTAAAAGGTTCATAGTCTGAATTCGGAGAACTCGGAGATAGAACTCATAAAATTGTGGAGTCTCAATTCAAAGAACTCGGAGTTACAACTCATAAAAGTTCATAGTTGGATTTCAAGGAACTCAAAATCCAAACTCATAAAATTTCAGAGTCTGAATTCAGAGAACATGGAGTCTGAACTCAGAAGAGTTTGGAGTCTGAATTCAGAGAACTCAGAAGCTGAATTCAGATCCTGAAAACAAAATTCCCTAAAGCTATGTATTATATGATTATGAAATTCTAGATATGAAACTGAATTTACATGTAGACTAGATAATGAACAATGAAAAACATGGTAAGGATAATTTCATTGGGGAAGGAAAATTTTCCTTATGAAAGTAAAACACAGGGTAAAGTGAAATTTTCCATGAGATAAGATGTTTGTGATTTTCAAAACACGAGGAATGATAAAGTCATAAGGAAACCATATTGAATAAATTATCTCCAAAAAACATGAAGGAATGGAAAAGTAAGAAGGAATCGTTATTGACTCAACATGAGGATCATATCCCCTTTAGTGATTCCATAGTTGGACAGTAGGTGGCTATATCCTAGTGGACGTTGAGCAAGATTTTTTTTTTCTATTTATATAAATTTCAAGAGCCTTTGATCATATTTAATTTTATTCATACCCAATTAAAATCTCATGTTGGGCATGGGCACATGGGTGGTATAATACTATGACTCATTCTCACACCTAACACATGCCCATTTTGATACATGAATACTTTACTCTTTTACATTCAGGTAAGGGTTCAGGATCGAGAGGTGAATTATAGTGGTTGAGTTGGAATGGATGGATGATAGGGGACCTTGATGTTTATACCTCAACTGGAGTTTCTTTTTTAGTTTATATTTCAGTTACAATATCTTCACATTGTATATAGCTACCATGGTAAGCCATTGGTGACTCATTGTAGATATTGTATTATATGAATTATATTAGAATAATTATTTATTTTTGTAACTTCAAATTATATTTTGTATATTTATTTATTTCTACTAGTTTTTTTTCATTATTCTTATACTATTTCATGTTTTTGGTTGATCTTTTTCAATTAGTGGGTCTGTTTCATGTCTCTTGAGTATTTTATACCAATACATGTCATATATAGGTATAAAGAAACCACTATTCTATCATCCCCTAGGGGTATAGACGTCCCAATTCTCCCTCTTTACACCCTCATTTCATGTCGGAATCCTTTGGAGTTTGGGGAGGTGTGATTAAGTCCAGTGAAAACATCCCTGATATCATAGTTGAAGTGGTTAACTGGGAATGGGTTTCTACAGGGAATGTTTTGGTCCCATCATCCTTGAAAATCAATTGAACAAGATCAATACATATCCTCTAGATATTGAATGGTTCTTTTAGAATGACCATCCATATGCGGTTTATAAGAAGTGATGAAGATCAGTTATATATCCAATTCTTTCAGAGGAATTATCCAAATCATCAAGGAGATCCTTGTATATATACTAGATACAATATATAGTGGAACTAAATTTATTCATAAAACACCCCTTATGTACATCATGGTGAGTTGGATAAGAGATAAAATTAATTGATAGCATCAAAATTTACGGACATTATAAGGAGATCATCTAGTAACCAGATTATTTTATTTCCTTTAAGTGTCATGGGAATTCCTATAAATAATTCCTTGGTCATGTTTTAAAATTTTCATACTATTATGGTCTATTTTTTCATTATGACTATATACTTTTTTCATTCCACATTGACATGATGTCTTACCAATCACCGCGATATAGACAATGTAATCTCCCTCTTCATTCTATCCAGAACTAAATTTGGATTCAAATAATAATACATAAAAATTATTCATAGATCATTACAGAATTATGAGATATGCACATCATCTAGAGGATCCCTCATCCAATCTAGTTTTTATGGTAAAAATATCTAGGTTCTAAAATTTATATATTCATATTTAGAAAAAATAAACTCTGGTATATTCACTATATTATGTATATAAACTAATAATCATTGGGATCCTCTTTGATCCTTCATGAATATATTTTTTATATGTAATTTGAGAAACATAGGATGAATATACTTTTATTATACCCATATCTACCAATTATATATTCAAGATTATTAGATCCCTTTCAATCCTTATCATAGATATGGTTATGTGATCCTTTCTACATAAAGCATCCTCCATATTATTTACCTTCCAAAGTAGGTAATGAATTTAAAAATAAAAAACCATGATCCTATATAAATACCTATCTTGTTCAAATTAAAATACTTGTTGTGAATACATCCTTGACTCTTTACTAGTCTATACATATTTCATACTATTTTTCATCGAGATAATGTATCCAAATTTTAAATGAAAATATAACTAAATCCAATTTTAAATCATGATTTGGGTAGTTTTTTGAAAATATAATTAATTTTTATGAGGGATATGTTATTATTTTTCATATTAATTGAGGACACAACCAAATCCCTTTTGGTATGCATCAATATAGATCAAAAATAAATCCCCATTGATAGTTAATGTGAGCATAACAACAATTTTCCCCTCTAATTTATCTCTTTAAATATTTCCTTTCATTCATTAATCCAGAAAACATCACCCCCTTTTTAGAGTTCATGGATAGTGGGAACAAATTGTGATAAATTTTATAAAAATTGATGATAGTACCCTCAGAATCCATAGAAATTATGGATTTATAATGTAGATGTAACTCCCTAACCCTAGTTACCCTGAGTCGATGCATTATTTCATTACATTGGCATGATCACAAGATATAAAATCCCAAAAGACAGATTATTTTAGTAGACATGGAATTATTATATACATATATATGTTTTACATTACATTATGAAATTAAAAAACAAGAACATTGTGTCTCATTTGAACAGATTCATATATCATAACCTATCACTATACGTCAATCATAATAAATTTCTTCACATCCTAGGAAAAATAAAACACAAGAAAGGGGTGAGCTCAGATGGTCAATAAGGATAACAATATAGTGGAAACTATTGATGATGCTTACATTTTTTTATATTTTATACTGTAAATTATTTTTTATAATCCCACCATAGTCTTATTGTATGGGTAATTGTCACAATTTTAGGTTTTAGTGTTATTTGAGCCTAAATGTGAAAAATGACTAATTTGGGATTTTTGATAGTTTTTTATGTCAAGGGTATTTTTTTCATTTCATGAATAATATAATTCCAAATTTGCTGATTAAATTTTTTTATAATCCTTATTTTATTTCCTTCATTTTTATATTCTGGACCATGGGCTGATTCGGCCATCTAAGGGGTCTAAAAATTCATTGAAGTTGGGACTTTTTCCGGGCTGATAGCGTGGACCCACCCAAAGTAACAGACATCAATCTAGGATTACACTTATCTAAATGATGTTTTTCTACCTGGGATACCACAAGGACAAATAGGGCCGTCTCTACAATCAATTTCGGGGATGTTGGAGGTCATTAAAGAGGCTATTTAACGACATACTTTTGGAGGAACCTTCTTGGAAGCTTCATCAAGAAAATGAAACCGAGAATTAAAAATTCTTAACTCCTTCATCCTTTTTCCAAATTTTCTGATATTCGGATAAGATACGGCCAACATATTTATTAAAAACATATATCAAGGGAAGAACATGTGAAGAGGTCATTTATAGGGCATACAACATGAAAACATTCGACGGTCGAATTTTGCCTATAAAAGGAGGACCTCAACTCCTTCCCAAAGCATCTCATTCTCCATCCATTCCTTCAAGGCACCAAGGAGGAGATCCCCACCAAGAGAGGCTGGCAGCAAATATTCCCTCATTCTTATTATTTTATTTATTTTCTTCATTTTTAGTTTTCAATTGTAATTTATATTTCTAATAAATCCATTAAATGTTTTTATTTTTGTATCCACCGATTCACCCTCTTTTCTTGCTCTCATCTTACCATTGTGAACTATAATACTCATGATCATGAGTAACTAATCCAATGAATATCCCGAGGGATTAATTAGGTTCTTGAACCGAAGACCATGTTTATAATATTCTTTCAGTTAATTCTATGGAGTATTTATAGTGGGTGTAATCCTCACTGTGCTTGTCTAAAGATTAACTTCTTAATCTACAACCATTTTCCCTCGATTGAGGAGGTGGATGGAGGGTGTGCATGGTGATCGCTAAGTCGACTTTTCATTTACAACTGGGGTAGAATAAGGTGTCCGCATGTACGATGGAGTGTGTACACTAGGAATATTTGAAACTGGCCAATGAAGGTTCTTCCTGAATATTCTCTCAGGAGAACTTTCTTTCTTCTCTAATTACATTCTGTTTAGCATTACATGGTAATTTTAGTTCTTATGATTTATGAATTTCATTTGTTTTATTAAATTCTATTTATTTCATAAATTATAAAACAACAAAAATAATTACATTTGGTGAAGTTGAATAAGTTATTGAACTGACTTCAACGCTCCTCAAGTGAGACGACCCTGGTCAGCCACTATTCTACATTAGGAAAAATTAAATTTTCTGTTACCACGCCCTATGATAGGCATGTGTCAAAATTGGCACCGTTTCCGGGGAGCTAATCGAGTGTTTACTTTACTTTTTCTAATTTCAAATTTTATATTGATTCAATTTTTTAAAAAAAAATAATTTTTTTTCCATGATGCATTCAAATTCAAATTATTCTACATGGAACAATTACTCAGAGGTGCAGGAGTAAGAAGCAGACTATACTGAGGAGGCCCTCCATCGGAGAGATGATGCCCTGATAATACTGTTCAAGTAGGCGGAAAGAGGCATAACAATATGGATCTCAACGGATGATTTGATGGCCATGGTCAATGAACTCCAAGTTGACATAAAAAAATTAAAGGCAAAGGAGGAAGTGCCCCTGGTCTTCCCAGATTTCACTGAAAACATCAATGAAGTTTAAGCCAAACATGATGTAGAGGAGCCTGACTACCTACCACCATCTATTGATGATCGACTCTAAGTGGAACTTTCAATTGAATAGGATATTAATGTCAAACCAAATCATGGAGATGATACATTCTTAAACTCAAATTCATTAAATTTTGATAAAACTAATTTGAGTGTCTCTCCAAAAATCAATTGAATTTTCAGATTCATCAAACTCATACTACACGTTAGAGGATGATGTGAAAAACAAATCACCTATTGAGGAACTTCTGGAGCTCCCTGAAGTCATTGAATATCTACTAGAGGAGCCCCATCATGAAGAGATCCATGTTGTTGAGCCTGACGAAAAAAGACAAGATGCCAAATCCTCCTTGAAGCTGTAACTGGAAGAAAAGACGATTGCATAAGTAGCAACAAATTAAGTGGAGGTTCTGTACTTCATCCTACCCTCGCCATGCAAGCTGTACCCAATTGTGAGGGGAGCAGATCAGGAATACCCTGTTTATGGAGTCATCCTCAACAAGAACAACGAACTTCAATCTGGGAAGAGCCACATGTGGTGGTTCAAATCAAAGAAGTTTCATCCACTGACAGATTATGGATAAAAGCTTGTACTGCCCTCTGGAGGTAGTAAAAGATTCCAGGGCCCACTTGGGGGATCATACCAAGATTTATCTTTACATAATTTCTAGTAATTGAAATTTCAAATTCAGTATTAGGAAATAGTATAGCATATTGCCCCCTCCCTCTTTTCATTTTGAGCTTAAATAAAATGATCATTTTGATTAATTGAGTATTTTTTCTTTTGTAGGATCATGAAGGGAGAAGGAAGCCCCAAGAATTAGAGGAAGAGGACTGAATCATTATTTTAAAAGGGAGTTAACTTTTTACAATTGTCATTTAAACTCCTTCAATTTTTTGGTCCAAAACATATTTTGAGCTTTAATGAATATTCTTATCACTTTTCACACATCAATTGATTTTGAAAGAGTTGAAATGGTTTTTGAAGTAATGGATTTTAAATGATTGTTGATATGAATTCTTTTCCATCGAAATGGATTTTCAAGCATTTTAATGAGTTTGAATAATTTTTGAAATCCATGCCCATGAAACACAGAATAAAAATATTTTTCAAATCCTGTGAGGTATTATAAACCACTTTTACATATTCTTCATAGTACCCACACTTTCTTGAGGGAAACATGAATTTTGTGTGAGAGCCAGAATTTGTGAATAATTCTCTTTCGAACCTTTGGATTTCATGGAATGTATTTGAAATTATTGAGGAATCTTTTTTGGATAGACACATTTTATCTTGAGACCCACCTTTACATTTATCCTTCGTAAGCCCTTAGATTCCATTAATTGCCTTATAGGTTTATGCCACATTACATGCCAATTTTTCCTTACCTACCCGCACTATTAGTATTTTTGCATTAATATTTCAAGTTTGAGTGTGGGGGAAGGGCCTTTCGTGTGCATTCATTGGGATTTGTATCATTTATGGGTTGTGCGAGGTGTGTTTCAATACTTTGGGCAATGGATAACAAGAGAATTGGGCATGTGTCATCATTTCATTGTGCTTTATTTGTTTCATCCATTTCTCCTTCAAAAAAAGAAAAAAAAATGGAGATGAGCATGAATTCCTCATTGACTCATGTACCTCTCAAAAATCAAGGGCATGAATTGTCACTCATTCATTGTATTAAATTTTCCGCTCATCCACCATGAAAAAATAAAAAGAAAATAAAGTTGTGCCTTTCTGGAGCTTCGAAAAAAAGGAGAAATTAGAATATATCATTCATTATAATCACTTATTTGCTCATGTACCATGTCATAAATATGGGTGGGGTTGTTTTTCACATTTACAAGAAGTATTGAGTGAGAAATTTCCTGTGTTTTAACTTTAATTAATCATGCACTATACTTAAAAGTCAAACCTCCTCTTTCTAGCCTAGAACTTTTTTCAATAATTTCCCCACCATCCCTAAGCCACAAAATCATTTGAACCATTAATTAAAGTTCTAATTATTTAATTAAATTTCATGTTTCACACTGTGGAAAAATGATAATTTTCACAAACCTATGGTGATACATGCAATTTCCAAGTATGAGCATGACTCTAGAATCAATTTCCCTTGAGTGAAGAGTGACATAAAATTCAATGTGAGGTAGGTTGTGATTGGGACATGGATTTATTTATGAGGTTGAACAAATTTGAACAATTGAAATGAAAATAATATATAATAATTATTCATATATGAGACATGAAATAATTCTGTTTTGGATAAGATAATTGATATTTTCTCACTTTTGATTGTTGTGGGGAAATTGATTTGGATGTATGATGATTGCCCATGAGTGAAATGTTTAAGTGTGGGGGAGTGATGAAGCTTACATTTTCCTATATTTTATACTGTAAATAAATTTTTAAAATCCCACCATAGTGTTATTGTATGGGTAATTGTCACAATTTTAGGTTTTAGTATTATTTTGATCCTAAATTTGAAAAATGACTAATTCTGGATTTTTTACAGATTTTTATTTAAAGGGTATTTTGTTCATTTCATGAAGAATATAATTCCTAAATTTCTGATTCAATTTTTTTGGAATCATTATTTTATTTCCTTCATTTGTGTATTCTGGACCAGGAACTGATTCGACAAACTAAAGGGACTAAAAAATCATTGAAGTTGGGAATTTTTCTGGGCGGACAGCGTGGACCCACCCAACATAATGGACTTCAATCACGGCCTACACATATCTAAATTATGTGTTTCCACCTGGGATACCTCTAGTACAGATAGGGACGGCTGTAAAAAAAATTTGGGGGATTTTGGAGGTCATTAAACATGCTATTGAATGACATTCTTTTGGAGGAACCTTCTTTGAAGCTTCGTCCAGAAACAAAAACCAAGAATTAAAAATTCATAACTCCTTCATCTGGTTTCCAAATTAGCTTAAATTTTGAAGCGAGACGAAAAAAATATTTATGAACAACATTACTTAAGGATGGAACACGTGAAGAGGTCATTTATGGGGTCTACAATGCAAAAACATTCGGCTTTCGAATTATGCCTATAATAGGAGGCCCTCACCTCCTTCCGAAAACATCCCATTCTCCATCCATTCCATCAAGGCACCAAGGAGGAGATCTCCAGCGAGGGAGGCCGGCAGCAAATCTTCCCCCTTTTTTATTTTATTTATTTTTCATCATTTTTAGTTTTGAATTGTAATTTAGATTTCTAATAAATTAATCCATTGTTTCTATTTTTGTATCCACCGATTCACCCTCTTTTCTTCCTCTCATCATACCATTGTGAACTATAATACTCATGATCATGAGTAACTAATCCGAGAAATATCCTGAGGGAGTAATCAGGTTCTTGAACCCAAAACCATGTTATTAATATTCTTTGAGTAAATTTTAAGGATAATTTATAGTGGATGTATTCCTCACTATTCTTGTCTAAAGATTAACTTCTTAATCTACAACCATTTTCCCTCGATTGAGGAGGTGTATGGAGGGTGTGCTTGGTGATCGCTAAGTAAAATTTTCATTCACGACTGGGGTAGAATAAGGTGTGCACACATATGATGGTCTGTGTACACTAAGAATATTTGAAACTGGACAATGAAGGTTCTCCCTGAATACTCTCTTGGGAGAACTTAATTTCATCTCTAATTACATTATTTTTAGCATTTCATGGTAATTTTTGTTCTTCTGATTTATGAATTTCATTTATTTTCTTAAATTACATTTATTTCAGAAATTATAAAACAAAAAAAAATAATTAGATTAGGTGAACTAGAATTAGTGATTGAATTGACTTCAATGCCCCTCAAGTGAGATGATTAGCCACTAAATGAGGCTAATATTCATGGGTAATAAATATAATATTCATGTTCTTTATTATTCATAATCACCATTTTAGTGCATTTTACACTTTGAACAACATTTCACATTATGATTGTAATATCTTCTTAAAATGCACTATTATGTGATACATTTTTGAACATCATTTAAAGTACCAAATGATTCATCTGAATATAGATATTTTAATTTGATAATTTATATACACTCCAATATGAACATGTTTCATTCAGGGATCAATGGAGAATTCATGGAGGGTGATGGAGATATTTGGCAATGAAAGGAAGCAATTCTAGAGAAGGCAGATTGGACACCAGCCCACTGATGAGACGGTTGGTCCCATCATACAGGCCCAATTAAACCCAAATTTCGTGGGACGCTAGAAGACATGTATAGGAACAAATTACGATTCATGATACAATGCTAATTAGGCCTCTATGGTGGTCATTAAGGCAACCCAAGTTAGAGATACAATTCTGGGTCAGATTCTGCGGCCCAGAAAAACAGCCCGCTAATTTGATCATATCTCTGAATCCACAACTCCAAATTGGGCCAACATTTACAGGAGGTTACAAGACATCCGGAGCTCCATTTTCTTCTTCTATGGCCCACTCTTATTCGGCAGTCTATAATGTCTTCTAGATGCGTCTGTTTCGGTGAAGGAAAGCTGGCTGCCACCTCGGGTCAAATGTGGAAAAGTTCAAATTCCACAAGCTTTCCACCACCTATGGCCTACCAAAATTAATTGAGATGCTTTTTAATATTGGAGGCTCGACCCAAGGCTCCCAAAATGACACTTTAAGGCAGTTGTGGTGAAGGAGTTTGAAATCTTGGATGCTTTGTTCAATTGTAATGTTATGTTGCATTTTTGTTGCCTCAAATTTGTCTTTCACATGTAAGTTTATCAATTCACTTTAGTTTCTTAATAAAAGTTATTATTATACTCTTATTCTGTTGTTCTTCATATCACTTTGATACCATTAGATCAAGGTGTGAATTTAATCACACCAACCCTTGTGAAATTATTCATACAACGGTGGAGTGATCATTTTATTTTTGTTGTTTTCGTTACATCTCCATTTCCTCCCTCATGAGTCTACTATCCACTTCCATTGAAACCATGGGATCAATGGAGGGCTAACCCACTTATGTGTTGATCCAAGGGATTAGAAAGGGGCTGGATTGGATGTTATTTGTCACCTAATTAATGTATAATCACTTCTTTAATTGGGATTTTTATTTGATGGTTTTTAAACTCCATCATCCTTGTTGAATTTAAGGCCACACACTTCAAGTAATAATACAAACCTTTAACATGATGTGCTCAAAACTTTGATCCTTCAAGTGTATAGTTTATTAGTATTAAAGGGTGTAGGAATTAAACCAGTAAGTGATGATGTTGTTTTATCTCCTTAAATGAACCCATCTCAAATTTAAGAAATTGAAATCATTAAAAAGAAAATAAGTCCAATCCACCCCTAGTGATAACCTAGGATCAACTCATTATTTTAAATTGAATTCACTTAAATATGTTAGATATATTTAAAACCCATCCAAAATCAATCCATTTTGGCCACTTCATAGCCGAAAATAGTCCATAGAATGTACGTGTCTATAGGTTTCTTCTTAGGTCTCTGTGGATTTGATAACCCAAGGTAAACTACAAGGACCGTCATACCTTCTTCTCTTGGGTAAATTTGAGCGAGAATCAAATTTTGGCACCGTTCCAGTGACCCAAGTAAGTCATCTAAACACCCATTCTATTCTCCCCCATTTCTTCTTTTTCTCATCCAAATTCTCTTATCTTGTCCCTTTCTCGTTTTTTTCATTGGTGCATGTATGCCTACACCCGCGATCAATAAAACCGTCTAGTTAGGGTAGATTTTCCTGGGGTTGGGGAGTCAAGTACACCAAGGGAACTCTTTCCACTAGATCATAATATTCCTAATACTCTAGAGTCCAAAATTGAGCCAATTTCAATGTAATCTCTTCAAAAAAACCAACTCATAAACCCGGGTGGGAATCAAAATGGAATCCCAAATGAGGCAGCCACAAACTTGGGGAATGGAATTGATCAAACCACGAATGACTACCTCACACCTTCCTGGACCAATGCCCCCTCATGCATTAGGAAAAATTACCTAGGAGATTCCAACTACATCTTTAAACCCCATGTCCTAAACCACCTTCCCACATTCCATGGAATGGAGTCCGAGATGCCATACCTACACATTAAAGAGTTCAATGACATTGTAGAAACCATGTGTCCCCCACATCAACTAGAATCAGCTAAGATGAGGCTATTTCCTTTTTCATTAAAGGATCAAGCTAAAAATTGGCTAAACAATTTGAGACCATCATCCATCAACTCTTGGGACCAACTACAAAGAGAATTATATAAAAAATATTTTCCCCACCATAAAACAATTGCACTTAAAAAGAGTATCCAAATCTTTTTTGCAAAAGAGGGAGAGTCATTCTATGAAACATGGGAGAGGTTCAAAGACACTCGAAATATGGTTCCACACCATGGTTTTTCTATTCCTGAACATGTTAAAATTCTCTATGAAGGGTTGGGTCCGGGGAACAAATAATTCATTGACATGATGTGCAATGGAACCTTTAAAAACAAAGCCCCAAATGATGCTTACGAGTATCTAGAAAGCCTTTCTGAACAAAAACAATCATGGGGAAATTCACCTTATTCTAAAAATCCACAAAGAACTACTGGAATTGATACACTTAGAGAAGAGTAAAGCCATAGGGCTAAACTTGCAGCACTCTCTAGGAAGGTTGAAGAGATAGAGCTTAGGAAAGTCCATGAAATCCAAATTGTTGACCCTATTTGCACAATTTGTGACAAACATGAGCATAAGACAGACAACTACCAAACCATTCCATCCATCAAGGATGTTCTCTTAGGAGGACCCCCAGTGGAAGTAAATGCTTTGAACTTTCAAAAGCCTCAATACCAAAACAACTTCAACCCAAGGTATAATGACCACCCAGACTTCCACTGGAAAGATAACCAACAACCTAGACAACCAGAGGGACAAAATCCTTACCCACATCAGAAATACCAGACCCATAACTAGTTCCAAACCCAACCTATCCAATACCAATAGCCACCATTCCATTTTCAACAAACCATCCCACTTCCAAAATATCCCCCTGGGATAAACCAATCTTCTCAAGAACCCACCCAAACTGTTCCACAAATCCTACTCGAACAACTGTGCAAACAAATGGAGAGGATGAACTCTGAGGTATCTTCCAAAAACAAGAACATCAAACCATCAAAACTGGAAAGGCACCCATGCCTACTCAGGAGGTTCCATCCTCAACTTCAAGGGGAGAGTCAAGTTGCACTCAAACAACTCATGAACAAATAAAGGCTTTGACTATTTTAAGAAGTGGGAAATCAATTGAGAAACCTGAAAAACTAATTTAGAACACACCTGAAGATTCAAACTTGGATGGAAACTCAAATGAACAACAAGAACAAACTGAGGAAACTGATAACATTGTCATGGAAAAAACTCTTCAACAAACAACCCCACAACCTACACCATTTCCTCAACACATGAGGGGGAAACCCAAGCCTGAACTGAATGAAACATTGAGGGAAATCTTCTCACAAGTCAAGTTGAACATTCCTCTTATCGATGTCATCCAAACCATACCTTCCTACTCAAAGTACCTTAATGACTTGTTTACTTTTAAAAGAAAATTTTCACATAAAAACCAATTCCTTTTGGCTGCTAATGTGAGTACCACCATTCATGGGACCATTCCTCCTAAGTTGAAAGACCCGGGTTTCCCTTACATCAATGTTGAACTACGAGAGAGAAAAGTTGTCAAGGCCTTGTGTGATCTAGGTGCTAGTGTCAATCTCATCCCCTATGTCGTGTACTGCCAGTTATGCCTAGATGAACTCCAACCCACATCTATCACACTTCAGCTTGCTGATCGTAGCATTAGGGTTCCAAAGGGGGTTTTAAAGGACGTTCTGGTAAAGGTTGAAAACTTCATCTACCCTTCTGACTTCATTGTCCTTGACAACCATCCCGACATAGGAAATAAGGAACAAACCAAAATCATCATTGTCCATCCTTTTATTGAAACAATCAACTCTGTTATCCGAGTCTGAAATGGGAACATGACCATCACCTTTGGGAACTTGATTCTAGACTTGAACATCTATAATGCAAGCTCACAAATAGGAGATGATGAGGAAATTCATGAAGTAAACATGATAGGAAGCATTGATAATTAATCCATGGAACATAAAGGTCTATTTAATGAATGTTTAAGTCAGGATGATATTGATTTATTTTGTTCATATGAAGGAAGTTTATCTCCTTGGCTTGAATCATTTTAAAATTGCTCTTATGATGAAGTCTTAGGTCCAACAATCAGTGAAACCTTTCATAAAACCACTTTCATGGAGACTACTCCAACTTCCTTCCATAAATCTGATCAATCCAATCTAGTAGCTGAAACTTCTAAATGTGGGGAATCAATCCTATCTGAAACTCTAAAAAAAGAAATTGAACTTGATCCAATGTCCCAGTCTTCGGATGAAATTTTGAACCAACCTGATCTTGAATTGAAGGAACTTCCTGCTACACTCAAGTATGATTTCCTAGGGAACAATCAAACACATTCTATTTTCATTTCTTCTTCTCTTGAAGCCAATCATGAGAGGATGCTTCTAGATGTCCTTTGGAAGCATAAGAAAGCCATTGGTTGGACCCTTTCTGATATTCCTGGGATTAGCCCACTTATCGGGAATCATTGGATTGTTCTGGAATCTGATTCAAAGCCATGTCGTCAACCTCAACGGTGACTCAATCGTAATCTCATGGAGGTAGTAAGGAAGGAACTTCTAGAATTTTTATAAGCTGGTATCATATATCCCATGGCTTAGAGTGAGTGGGTGAGCCCAATCCAAGTGGTTCCAAAAAATGCTGGAATCATAGTGATAAAAAATGTGGATGGAGAGATTCTTCCAACAAGGGTGAGAAGTGGATGGAGGGTCTCAATTGACTATAGGAAACTAAACTCATTCACCAAGAAGGACCAGTTCCATTTACCATTCATTGACCAAGTCCTAGAGAGAGTGGCAGGTCATGCCTTCTACTGTTTCATAGATGGGAACTCAGGGTACAATAAAATTGAGGTCCCCCTAGAGGATCAAGGGAATACTACATTCACATGTGATTTTTGGCACCTTTGCCTTCAAACGCATGCACTTTGGTTTATGCAATGCTCCTGGAATCTTCCAGCGGTGCATGATCGGAATCTTCTCAGACATGGAAGGGGATTTTCTAGAGGTCTTCATGGATGACTTCTCTGAGTTTGGGGATACATTTGAGGGATGTATGAGGAATGTAGAGAGAGTCTTGTCAAGATGTGAAGAAAAGAATCTAGTCCTAAACTGGAAAAAATGCCATTTTATGGTTAAAGAGGGACTAGTTTTAGGCTATCTGGTCTCACGTAGGGGGATTGATGTTGATAAAGCCAAGGTTGACATCATTCGTCACCTTCTATCACCCAAAACTGTCAAGGAAGTGAGGTCTTTCTTAGGACATGCTGGTTTCTATTGAAGATTCATCAAGGACATTAGTTCAATATCCCGTCCCCTTTGTGCTCTCCTAGTATAGGATTCTCCATTTGTTTGGACAGAAAGCTGTGAGGGTTCATTCTCAACCTTCAAATCCTCTCTCACCTTTCCTCCCATTATGAAATCTCCAAATTGGAACCTTCCTTCCGAACTTATTTGTGATGCCAGTGACTTTGCTGTTGGAGCTGTGTTAGGACAACGCTGTGATAAAAATCCTTATGTCAATGCTTATGCAAGAAAATCCTTAAATGATGCCCAAATCAACTACACCACTACTAAAAATGAGTTACTTGCTATTGTGTTTGCCTTAGAGAAGTTTAGGTCATACCTCTTAGGATCCCCCATCACTGTGTTCACTGACCATTCTGCACTAAAATTCCTCTTCCAAAAACAAGATGATAAGGCTAGACTGATTAGGTGGGTCCTTCTCTTACAAGAATTTGACCTCACAATCAAGGATAAAAAGGGAGTTGAAAATGTTTTATCTGATCACCTCTCTAGGATGGAATTCAAAGACAACTCAAATCACCTTTCTGTGTCTGATTTGTTTCCTGATGAACACTTATACTCTGTGAGTGACTACCCTTGGTATGCTGACATAGCAAATTTCTTTGTGACAGGAGTCATTCCAAAATTCTTAGGGACTCCAGATCGAAGGAAATTCTTTTCTTATGTTGGACACTATGTGTTTGATGATCCTTACCTCTATAAGTTCTTCCCAGATCAAGTCATTAGGCGGTGTGTTCCAGAATCTGAACAAGAGTCCATCCTTAAATTCTATCATTGTGAGGCAAGTGGAGGTCACTTTTCCTCTAAGAAAACATCTGCTAAGATTCTTCAATGTGGTCTTTTCTGGACCACCCTCTCTAAGGACTCCTACACATTTTGTCGAAGCTATCATAGGTGTCAACAAGTAGGGTCCATCACAAAAAGGAATCAAATGCCACTCACTCCCATCGTAGTGGTTTAAATATTTGACTGTTGGGGAATTTACTTCATGGGACCCTTCCCAAACTCTCGGGGATACCTCTACATACTCTTAGCTATTGATTATGTATCAAAATGGGTTGAGGCCATTCCCACTAAGTCCAATCATCATCACGTTGTGATTCGATTTCTAAAAGAGAACATATTTTCAAGATTTGGAATTCCTAGGGCTATAATCAGTGATCGAGGAACCCATTTCTGCAACCGCCCATTCTCTTCACTCATGTCTAAGTATGGTATTTCTCATAAAGTGTCCACTGCATACCATACTCAAACCAATGGTCAATCTGAGTTATTGAATAGGGAGATTAAAAAAATTCTTGAAAAAACTGTCAACCCCTCTAGGAATGATTGTCTGAGAAACTCTTAGATTCTCTTTGGGCCTATAGAACTGCATATAATGCCATTTTAGGAATGTCCCCATATAGGTTGGTTTATGGTAAAGAATTCCATTTGCCAGTGGAGATTGAACATAAGGCCTTTTGGGCAATCAAGAAAATGGATTATGATCTCTCATTGGATGTAATAAAAAGGAAATTATATCTCAATGAACTGGAGGAACTAAGGATGGAGGCTTATGAAAATTCAAGGATCAATAAAGCTAGAGTTCAAGCCTATAAATCTAGGATATCAAGGTCAAAAATTTTGAACTGGGAAAACTTGTGCTCTTGTATAGTTCAAAACTTCATTTAAACCTGGGAAAGTTAAGGTCTAGATGGTCTGGTCCTTTCATAGTGCATCATGTATTCCCCCATGGGGCAGTAGAGATTCAAGATCCCACAAGTGGTTACATTTTCAAGGTTAATGGTCAAAGGTTAAAACCATTCATTGAATCATTCAATAAACATGAAATAGAGGTTGAGTTAACTGAGCCAACCTATGAACCAAGAAAAAATTGATAGATTTAGGGTTTATGTCGTGCTAACGACGTTAAACAAAGCGCAGTATGGGAGGAAATCCATGGTTTCCAAGTTTCCTATCATTTTGTTGTTTTAATAAAATTTATATTTTAATTAATCATTTTTATATTTAAAAAAAATAGACTGTTAACATGTTCTTCTATTATGAGTATGGATGAGAATGAAAGGGGATCACCATATTCATCCGTGTCACGTGGTGTGATCCTTGAGTAATACCTTACCCAGAAATTTAAAAAGAAGGCAATGTATCATCTGTTTATTTTATTTTATATATATACTTATATTTTACTTATATATATATATATACTCTTTTTTTTGTTTGTTTGTTTTACTTTTTCCAATAGGGAACTCTGCAAGTGACATGGATATCAAAGGACTAAATTGGATTAGTAAGAACTTCAAACTTCAACCACCAGGTGACTTCATTCCATGACCCTCATTTTCAATTTCCTTTTTGAACATTCATTCTCTACCTCTACCACCTTCAAAATTTTCTTTTCTGTAAACACTGGGGACAGTGTTATTTTATGTTGTGGGGGGAGATAAAATAAAAAATGAGTTCGTGTCAAAAAAATGATAATTGATTTGAAAAAAAATTGTGAAATTGGAAGGAAAAATTCCTTTAACTTTAAACATGGTAACAGACATTGCACACTTTGAAACTGAATATCAAATAATTTAGCATACCCGGATTCTGATTTTAATCCTTGTACAATTTCATGAGCATTTATTTTGGAAAGTTTGGATGTCCAATGTGATATTTCATTGTTTATATTTTCATCCAAATAAAAAAAAGATCACAATGCACGTCCTTTAGATAGTGGGGTATTAGTTTGAGTTCATGGGCTCCCCCAAATAAATAGCACAGGTTTGGTGATCATTTTAGTTTAATATGAGTATTCAAAAAAAAAATAAAAAATAGTAAAAAATAAAAAATTTGCGCGTAGAGAAATGAAATGACCTAATGCGTGGCTTTCGGCACTTGGGGATCGTGACTCCATAGTTGTCTGGCCCAATGTTAGTAATTTTATATCTATTTTTGGTAATTTGAATTTTTTTTGACTGAGTTAACTCGAGATGATGCCCGAGTATGTGTGCTTCACATGGTGCCCTATGGTCTTTGAGCCTGGGAGTCATCGACAAAGTCTCGCTACATTGGTTGACTCTTTTGAGTGCGACATCAATTACCATGGAAAAATTGTAAAAAAAACAAAAACAAAAAACAAAAAAATTATGATAAAAAAAAAAATTGAATGATCATCTTAATATTGAAATGTGATTCCACCTAGCTCTTCCATCATTTCCCCCTTGAATAAAGATGAACCCCCATGTCTATTGTGACGCACAACACATCCTCATACTTAACTGACATTGGATGAAATATGAAAATGAATTTGAACAAAGGAATGTGCTTGGGATTGGGATCTTTTTATGAAACTATATTGTATTAAAATATTTTGATGGGATTCATGATTTTTAGGTATAAGGTTTTTTGGTGATCATTGTGTATTAAAATGTTTTTGGAAAAGGGACTTCGAATTTCATATTGTTGAGATATATTTTGCTCGGGACTAGCAAAACTCAAGTTGGGGGTGTGATTAGCCACTAAATGAGGCTAACATAAATTGGATATATATATAATATTCATGTTCTTTATTATTCATAAACACCATTTTAGTGCATTTTACACTTTGAACATCATTTCACCTTATGATTGTAATACCTTCTTAAAATGCACCATTATGTGGTACATTTTTTAACATCATTTAAAGTACCAAATGATTCATCTGATTGTACATATTTTATTTTGAAAATTGATCTACACTCCATTATGAACATGTTTCATTCAGGGATCAATAGATAATTCATGGAGGGTGGTGGAGATATTTGGCAATGAAAGGAAGCAATTCTAGAGAAGGCAGATTGGAAACCAGCCCACTGATGAGACTGTTGGGCCCAACATGCATGCCTAATTAATCCCCAATTTAGTGAGATGCTAGAAGACATGTATAAGAACAAATTCCTCTTCATGTTACAATTCTAATTCGGCCTCTATGTCGGTCATTGTGGCGGCCCAAGTTAGAGATACAATTTTGGGTCAGATTCTGCGGCCCAGAAAAACAGCCCACTAATTTGATCATATCTCGAAATACACAACTCCAAATGGGCCCAAATTTTACATACGGTTAGAAGATGTCCGGAGATCCATTGTCTCCTTCTATTTCCCTCTCTGATTTGGCTGTCTAGAATGTCTTCCAGACGTGTCTGTTCGGTGAAGGAAAGCTGGCTGCCACCTCGGGTCAAATGTGGAAAAGTTCAAATTCCAGAAGCTTTCGACCACCTATGGCCAACCAAAATTAATTGAGATGCTTTTTACTGTTGGAGGCTCGACCCAAGGCTCCCAAAATGCCTATTTAAGGCAGTGGTGGTGAAGGAGTTAGAAATATTGGATGCTTTGTTCAATTGTAACGTTATGTTGCATTTTTGTTGCCTCAAATTTGTCTTTCACATGTAAGTTGTTCAATTCAATTTAGTTTCTTAATAAAAGTTCTTCTTCTACTCTTATTCTGTTGTTCTTCATATCACATTGATACCGTTGGATCAAGGTGTGAATTTATTCACACCAACCCTTGTGAAATTATTCACACAACGGTGGAGTGATCATTTTTTTTTTCTTTACTTCTCCATTTCCTCCCTCATGAGTCTACTTTTCGCTTCCATTGAAACCATGGGATCAATGGAGGGATAACTCACTTATGGTTTGATCCAAGAGAGTAGAAAGGGGATGTATTGGATGTTATTTATCACCTAATTAATGTATAATCACTTCTTTAATTGGGATTTTTATATGATGATTTTTAAACTCCATCATCCTTGTTGAATTTAAGGCCACACAATTCAAGTACTAATACGAACCTTTACCTTGAAGTGCTCAAAACTTTGATCGTTAAAGTGTATAGGTGATTAGTATTAAAGGGTGTAGGAATTAAACTATTAAGTGATGATTTTGTTTTATCTCCTTAAATGAACCCATCTCAAATTTAAGAAATTGAAATCATTAAAAAGAAAATACGTCCAATCCACCCCGAGTGATAACCTAGGATCAACTCATTATTTTAAATTGAATTCACTTAAATGTGTGAGATATCTTTAAAACCCATCCAAAATAAATCCAAGTTGGCCACTTCATAGCCAAAAATAGTCCATAGAATGTACGTGTCTATAGGTTTCTTCTTAGGTCTCTTTGGATTCGATAACCCAAGCTAAACTACAAGGACCGTCTTACCATCTTCTCTTGGGTAAATTTGAGAAAGAATCATGAGACGAACCTTGTCAGCCACTATGATTCATTAGGAGAAATTAAATTTGCTTTTGCCATGCCCTACGACAGGCGTGCATCTACTATCATAAGAAAAAATAAGCATTTAAGGCAATTTATAAGATTAAAACAGAAGTCTTTTAAACATAAGCTTCAACATAACATGGAAATGAAAAATTAAATAAGGTCATTAACTTATTTACATGGATATTCTAAAAGTCAAATAATCTCATGCAATTTCAATAGCTATTCTTATAATGATGGAATGTGTAATGTTAGACATCATAAACACATATTCAAGGCCTCGTTCTAAGGCTACAAATAAAAATTTGTCAAGTCCTTATGCAAAGACACTAGTTTTTCTCATGAGACCTACAGAAACATTGAGGGGCTATAGTGGGCCCTGACCATCAGATTCCACGTCCAGTGCATTCTTCATATGAAAAGGTTGAAACATAAAATAACATTCATATTTATTCTATAATATGAATTGTCAACACGTTAACCATAAACCATGATTGGTATAAAAATAGCACATCCATAGTCAAACATACCACAAAACCTTTAATACAATATGGAAGATAATATCATAATAAATCAACTTCAAAAAAGTGAAAAATCTAAAAAGGATATTGACATTGAGGAAACGAATCGAAAAATTATTTCTGTTAAATATCTCCAACTACATTAAAATCATTCAAAATTATAGCGAACATTTATTTTTGAAAATATTCTTATAATATAGTAACATAAGCTTCTAAGGTGTTATAATAGAAAAAATAGCCTAACCCTTCTTATGAGTTATAAAAACATTCTTTCCATAATTTGTCAAAAAGGTCATAAAGTACCTTGTTTGGAAAGAGAAAAATAGATTCCATTCAAAACATTTTAAAAATTCAAATAGGGGTATAAATTAATTTAACCCATTGTCTAGGAAATAGTGAAAATGTTTTGAAATGCATTTTATGAAACATAGATTCGGAAGATAATGATGTCCTAGTATATACTTACGAAAAAAAGACCTTAGAAAGTTAAGAGATATTAAAATTAACCCTTAACTTGTACTTTTCTTTATTCGAGGGTACATTATCCTCCTATATAATGGAAAAATAATTGTTATTAAATTATAAAATAACCACATAAATAAATATGATATCATATATGATCTTTTAATAATTTTTTGTTAAAAATATTTCAGTAGTATCATTATTTCGGGAGTTAACTGATTTGTTTTCCTCTATATGTTTGGTTTTGTAAGTAATTTTAATTATGGATACAATGTATTTGTTTCAGATCCATAATGATATTAAGTATGAAAACATTATTTGTAATCATTAAATGAAAGTTTTTCTTGAATGGTTACAATGGGGAATGATATCTCATCACGTCGTGGAGATAGTAAACCGTGCATACGCACAATCGATAAAATCATTATATTGTTTGTAAAATCATATGTAGTTGTATTGTATATTATATAAACATAATAATTAACAAGTTATATATATTATTTAAATAAATTTTTCTCATTATTATACCAATCCAATTAATAAATAGTTGAGTAACAAACTACTCCTCAACCTGGAGATGGTAAGCCATACCTACGCACGTATGGTGACTTTTTCATTAATAAGATAGATAGAATAATGAATATGGTTGAAAAAATTTATAATAACATATATGTATGTTGAAGGTACTGTATTTATTATTTTATTATGGAAACAACAATGAAAAAGTATGCGGATGAAAAATAGAACTCTGAAAGAGGTGGTGAAATAATTGCATATTCTTCTGGTTCTTCCTTTTGATTTGAACAAAAGGGTTCCTTAGGATGTATTTATGAATAGATTAAGGACTATAGGATTAATTTATGGTAGTTGGGAGGATATTTGTGCAGGTTTTGGCCGTTCTAAATGGCTTTGGAGGTGTGAATTTGAGAGAAGGGGAAATACCATTTTATAACAGATGTGAGGGGCACTTTAGGATGAACTAGAAATATTATTCTATTATAAAGTAATTGTCTATTTTTATAAGGGATATAAATAGATTTATTTGGAAGATAAGGTGTTAATGGGTCAAAACCTCTCAAACAATATGTTTTTGACTTGTTTAGGTCACTATATTAACCTTGTCTTTTAGATTTAACTCTTACTTATATAGTTTATCTTTTACCTTGTCTTATTCTATTCTTACACTATATGGTTAATAAACTTACTATAAAATTCCAAGTGAACCACAAGAGGTTCATTAATGAATTATATATAATTAGTTATTAAAATAATCCTAACCATATCAATTTATGAAAATTGAATCATTTAATAAAATCATATTTGTTTTAAAAACTCATTTATGTCAATTTTGACACAATTTAGTATTTGGTTTTTGTGAAAGTCATAATAACATGTTTACTTATAAAAAAATTAATTGATTCAACCCTAACATGTAATATTGACCAATAAAATTCTTGGAAAGATTCAAAAGTCTAAATATACCTTTATTTTAAAATTTATAATATAAATTATTATAATCATTCGTTAATAATGTAATTACTACTTCATAATTATTTCATAAATAAATTTTATTATTTTAGTTTCTAAAAATTATAAATAAAATACCATGATGTAGGAAATATTTTTATATTTCTTATTAATATTTATAGTTGAATTTATAAAATATATAACTCCATATTAAAAATGGATTAGTTATTAAAATTTGAATTTAACACTTTTAACTCTATTTTAAATAAATGATAATAAATATTCTAATCTAACCCAAATGGATAAAAAATGATCTTATTTTTTTACCTATGGAATATTTTGGTTGAACAAAACATATCCCATATAATTAATACATGTTTTGGTGTAATTATTATATCATTTATACCTTTAATTACCCTATTTACTTTTAAACGTGGTAAATAAAATTCAAATGTTACTATTCATAAAAAAATGTTTTCATCCTATTGAACCACATTTTACTTACTGATTTATACCATGTCTCTCGGATTTTTGAAATTCAAGACACCTATATGGTAAAATTACGTTATATTCAAATTCGCAAATGTTCCTTGAAGGTGGGTAAAAGACGTTAAAAAGATCAAAAACATTTCATATATCTAATCTTATTATAAAATGAACTCAATGAATTACATTGGATTAATATAGGTATTATTTATCTATTTTTAATTTAAAATATATTTAAATTTAAATGTTATTAATTATATAAGATGTCAGTTTAAAACAATAAAAGTGTTTTTCACTATTCATCGAAAATTGAATGTTTTCAGAAAAATACAAAATATTCACTCGAAGATAATTTTGATATTCCGAATCCAAAAATGAATTCCATTTTGAAAATTAAAATTTGTTAAATTTCAAAAGGTGGGTATTTCTATTCATAACTTCTTTTTTAAATAGCTAGTTTGATTAAGCGTTGTGAGCTAGAACTCATGGTTGAATACAAGGCTCGATATTGTATTATTCAATGAGAAGAATAAAATTAATGCTTGGGGTGTTAGAGTTGATGTCGGTTAGGTCCATCCTTCATCTTCCTATATTTTTAGAATATAGAAAAATATCCCTTTGTGGGTAATAAAATTCCAAAAGAAGGTTACATTTTTCGTACAAAAAAATTAATTACTATACATTACAAATGATTTTTTCATTTTTAATTTCATCAATGTGACATTCATGTCCTCTATATGATCCTACATGAATTTATAGGAGATAATAATATCATCTATAAAACCCTTACCACTTCGTCAACATTGATTCGTAAGACACATGAGGGAATAAAAAAATTGAAATTATAAAATATCCTGATAATAAATTATTCCTAACATTACATTTCATATGGACTATATACACACCTCATAAATGATATTAGGACCATAACACAACATATGTAATAAAGATGAGAACTTGAGACAAAAATAACTTAACGATTTATTAACTTTTGAAATAAAAAACACAATTAAAGAGAGATATTGAAATGTATATGTAAATTCCAATTATTTTAAGGCAATAAAAGATAAAATAAATACATGTATATAAATCAAATAAAATGAATAGGACTCTTGTTCCTCAGAGTAGTAAAAAGTGTGTCAAATATTCCTTATGTATGAATTGACTTCTTTTTTCATATATGATTCTCCTATATAATAAATATAAAATTTCAATAAATATGTTATAGAACCATAATTATATATATCATACCATAAATTATATACTTATGGAATTTTATTACACTTTTATATAAAAATCATTGTGATAATCACATTACATGAAATAAATACTTTGTTTTTCTAGTATGTTTTAATAATTTATTCTTTGTCCACTAAATTTTATCTTAGATAAATTATATAAAAAATCATAAATAAGTTATTACTAGAAAATATGTTATATATATATTGACATATATTTATTTGTTTATACTATTCCATTACATTTATATGTTGAAAATAAAATACACCATTCCTTGAGATGGTAGGACATATGTACGCATGAATGTTGATTCTATTTTCCCGATCTATGAGATGAAAGATAGGTAAATATTTCATTAAAATTGTTGAATAAATATTATAATATATATATATATTATATTTATTATATTTACCATTATATTGTTTAATTAAAATCATCAGTGAAAAACAAACTACATCGCTTCATGAGGTGGTAGACCACCATACACACAATCGACGTTATGATACCCCCATTAACTAGAAAGAAAAAAGGTATATTTGATAATATATATAGTTAAGTATATATTGGATAAAAATATAATATTTATACATTATATCCATCATCATTCCAAATCATGATAGGTGTTGATGAAAATGTGTATATGTATTCATGAGGTGCTAGTCACCTATACATACGAGCAACATTGTTCACATAATATGTACAATATATTTATACTGTATTTAATTCTTACCAAAAAGATTTACAATGAAAATTTTGATAAATTCACCATTGGATAATTATTTGGTTCTTATTAGAAGAAAAAATTATTTAATTAAATTAATTATATTAATATAACCATTTACACCTTTAAATAAAAATACCAATTTTTTGAAAAATACTATTTTTTACAATATCTTTTTTCTCACAGTGTCAAAAAAACATTTGAATTTGTAAAATAATATTATTTATTATAATTATAAGAAAATATTTTATAATAATATGTAATCAAAATAGTTTTTATTTAAAAGAATTTCATTTGTGTTGATTGAAACTGTAAATTTTAAAAAATTCAATTTTTGCCTCATTGTATCAAAATATTTCATTTACCAAAGAAAATATATTAATTATAATGTAACAATAAAATATTGATATAATAATTAGTAAAATATAAAATTTAATACAATTATGGTCTAGGTACATAGAACTCTATTGAACCAATTAATTCCCTAAGGGTATGGTGTTAAATGGTTTGATTTTCTTTGGGTGGTTTTGCATACATGGTTTGGTCCATGATCTCATTGATATTGAACATAATCCATAAGTGGTGTCTCTTAGGATTTAGTAGTTGGATCTCATATTCAACAGGGCTAAGTGAAAAATCCAATGATTCTATCACCCCCCAAAAAATATGATAAATGAGATTCATTTGGTATGATCCTAATAGTTGAGGCCATCACTTCCATTTTTTCGTCAAATGGATTTATCAAAGATCTTACTATATACTAAGTATTAAATAACTATATGAAATTTATATTATCCATGGTTATGATTATAATAATTCAAAAAATTAATATAGATTATAGTGGTGCCAAAAAATAATTGTATATTCATGTGTTTTTTATAAATAAATTTCTTAATAAGAAAAATATTCATTCAAAAGGGGATTTTAATTTGTAATGGTTCAAGAAAACACATAAAGAAATTAATTTCCAAATAAAATTGATGAGTGATATAGTGGTAAATAGAATAAATTCTATGTTAACATTTAATCATTAATGTCATATTTGTGGTGAATATGAGAATTATTGGAGTCGATCCTATAATTGAATGGTTCACTAAAATTACATGGATGTGAATATTAAATTGAAATCATTTATGTGGATTGATTGAAGTTATTGTTTATTGATATAAAATAATTACATTTAAGAGATTGTTTTTCATTGATATTCTTGTTATACCAATAATATAATATCGAAGTATTATTATGGAGTATTTTTTCTTTAAGTATTTTAAAAAATATGTGAAATGGAATAAAAAACCTTGAAAATTGATTTAGATGTAAGGGGAATTTTTTGGAAAACTCAAAATTATTGGATAGATAACACTTAATATAATCATGAATTTTAGATAATAATGTTTATATGAGATGAACATATTTCGAAATTGTTAATCGGTTTTTATTATTGACATTATGATTTATTAGTATTTAATTAAAAATTTATTTAAGTTATCTCCGAGAAATTTTCCTTCATTTTTGGATTTATATAACATATCAATAGTTTTTGATTTTTTTGAAGAGTAAGGATATTTTATATTATTGGTAGATTATATGTTTTCATTGTGGTTTTATGGTGATTTATTTTATTGGAATGTTTTAGTATAATATGTGATCAATATATTCAGAAGATTACCTTTTTATATTTCCATATGATTTATATTATTTAGGGATTAATGATATGGTGAATTTAGAAATTTTGTGACCATTTTTTAAAATTCATGATTCGTTATATTATTTAAGCATGTTTTAAGGAGTTTATGAATGTTTATATTTGTGGAAATAATTATGTAGATGGTTTTTTATTATTGAAATTCGTGGGATTAATATTATACAATACGTTTTATTGATATTAGATATCCTATAATGAAGTAGCCATTATTTCAATAACTAAATAGGTAAATGAGGAATATTCATCCATTACATTATTTGTATAGTCATATATTAAATTATTATTTTACTTCATCAATAATAAAAATACATATATTTCATTTTTTTGGTATATGGGAGGAAAATAAGTGATTAATAAATGAAAAACACAAATATAAAATGAAATTATGATTATGGTTCTAAAGAAATAATTATTTATTATTTTCTCACAATCTGTGGAAAAATCACTCTTAAAACTTTGTAGAAGGACCTTGGGAATGAAAAATGTTTTTTTTACAATTATTTTAGAATAACTGAGGGTTGTTTTCACCAATCACATGTTTATTGTTTTGCGGTGGTTAACATTATCATGACTATGTTCACTTTCACTCTCTATTATTACCGACATTTTATTTATCCTCTATAAATATATTTTCACTTCCCATTAATGACCACATTTTCTAGGAACCTTATTATTTTATTCTATAAGAAGTCTTTATTTTTCCTACATTCTACTTTTAAAATAAGTTTTATAATCTCATTGTTTGATTTTAGTTTTTAAAATATTGTTTCTCAAATATTGAGCCCATAACTATGTGAGAGAAATCTATTAAAAAGTGGAGAATGTTACACCCTAAAAATTTAGAATACTATTTTCAATAGCCCACATAACATACAACACCATGACATAAGGGAACTATGATATAAAATTGAAATATTAATTTTTAAATATGGCCATTATAGCATAGAAATTGAATTCTAATGTATCAATACTCATGAATTTATTTAAATATTATTTATAAGGATTTTAAATAATTAAAATGTATTCATTGATTCCGAATACATATGTATGCAATTTTTAGTAAAATAATTTAATGAATCCAAAATATGTTTTGTTTTCAAAAAATAATTGAATATTCAATATAGAAATTAAAATTAATTGATTTATTTTCTAGATTCATAATTTATGGGAATTAATATAATTTTCTAAGTCAACTCATAGATATTATCTTGACGTATATTTTTGATATTTTTCAAAAAACATTATATTTTACTTATTAGTAAAAGATACATATTTTATTAAAACAATCACTTATTTTAATTAAAAAGGAAAATTTTAGAGTCCCACTATTTTTTTATTTTTATCCTAAATAAAAATAATCATAATCCTATAAAAAATAATATAACTATTTTCATAGTTATTTAGTTTGGTAAAAGTTCATTTTTGGTCTTAAAAAGAATTTTCTAAAAAATTTCTACGAAGGCAATGTGATTTTACTGTAAAAAGTAAATTAATTGATTTTTTGATAATTTTTATAATTAACTAAATAGATTATATATTATCTCAAATATTTTTTATCCTAATTGATACTTTTTATTATGCATGAAAAGAATCAAAATTCATTTTTATGCTTAAGATTCCTTTTTTATAGTAATAGGTTTTCATTATTTCTTTCTTGATTATAAAAAAATTATTTTATACAAAATATATAAATTTAATATGAAAAAATTTTGATAAATGTTTTTTATGATATTTTAAAAATTATTTAATGAGGCCACATTCATTTTTACATCATTACTTGCAGAGAAAAAAGTAAAATATTTTTTATCATGGTTAATGTCCAAATAGGATTACATGGGTCGATAAATCATGCGTTAATGGTAATATGACAAGAAAAAAACTTTATAATGATATTTTATTAATATATTTTGACCATATTTTTTTATTATTTTCATATAATTATTCTTATGTAATACTTTTTATTTATTATAAAATTAGTATATTTTATTCTTTAGAAAAACTAATTGTACGTCATCCCCCTATCTAATAAAATGAATCAACATATCATCAGTAATAAAAAATTCAGGATCCCATTATATTGGGCCAGACCTACACAATAAATTCCATTAAATCCCTTCCAAAATCCATGATGTATTATTTTGTCAAGAATACTATCCATTGAAGGATTTTGGTATAAGACAAAGGAGGTTTCTCAACCAAGCGGTATAAATCCTAATCATGTACATTCAATTTTTTTTTCAACCTCATAAAAATATATTACATTCATTTTAAAATTATTTATTTATTATATGAAATATATTAAATTTTTATAATGATCATATATCCACAATTATGCACCTTTATTCCATCAGTATTTAAATGAAAGTGTTTCTTGTGTGTATGTGTAGACTGTCGCCTATACATAGAGATATGATTCATTTCTATAATATATATCATGGTTGGTAATTTTTATGGATTTAATATTTAATATTATAATAATTTCTTAATTATTATTTTTTAATTTTTATATCTTCTATACCTTCGTAATAACACATCCATTGGGGAAAAAATAATGTCGCTCGTACTTTCGTGTGGACTACCACATCTGTGAAAAGACATGATTAATTTTTAATTTATTTTTTTAATTTCAATAATTAATGATATATTTAATGAATAAATATGATATTAATTATATTACAATGATTTTTTATAGGTGAATTATTATTTACCATTTTTTTACTATCCATAAAAAAGTTGATACATTACTCATGCATAAGTATGGACTACAATCTCCATGAAGTGATGTAATTCTATTTTCAAAATAAAAAAATTTCAATGATTATCTAATTTTAAAATATTTTTATATCATTATTAATATTTTGGATTTTATGGATCAATTATAAATGTATAAAGATAAAAAAAATCAAACTGAATCATTCCTGAAAATTGAAATAGTTAAAACCGATTAAATATGAGATTATTAAATAATAATTAATAAATTTTAGTTAAATGTTATACAGGTCAATTAATTGAATTATTGGTCTGAATTTGTTTTTATATGATAGTAATATATTCTAATTTATTATACACGTGGTTAAAGTGATTTTGAATAAATTTTGGCTTGAGGTAATTATTATTCAATTCAATACTATTTTATTAAGTCATGTCTTATGTTATAAATATATTTATGTTTAAGAAGTGTATATATTTATAAAATGAAATTTTATTATATGTATCCTTATTAATTAATTTTATTTAATGTCATTTTTCAAATTATTTCTACGAAGTGGTTTTGATTTGAAACTTACTATTGTGATAATGTTTTATGTCTCAAATTGTCATATTTAGAACAAATATTATGTTATAAACCTATCTTATTTCATGAGGTGTACATATAAACACAATTATGTTTTTGATCATGAATATCCTTATATTTATGGTATTTAATGATTTATTTAATGTTACTTATTGTATGGGGGTTATGATTCAAAAATTTACCATAGTGGAAAGTGTTTTAAGTCACATTGTTATTTTTATTTGGAATGTTAATGATTAAATTTATAATGAAAACATTATTTGATATATCAATTATAAATATGATGTTTTTTCTTCTCCACAAGTTTTTTTCGTTATTACATTTTTTTCATTCATTTTTTCATCTTAATGTACAAAAGATATCAAAATGTTTTTTAAGGAAATCCGACCTTGATTTTATATTTGGATGGGAATATTTGAAATTTATGTATATATTTCCTCTAAACATAGGTAATAAATATTTTTTATATAATTTTTTTTGATCAATATTATTTTACCCATTTCAACCCTTACATTAATATGATAAATAATAATATTTTTATCATTTTTAGAAATTGGTATTTTTTTTATTATACCGTAAATGGGAATGAAATATTTGTTTTAGAATACACTACATGAAAATAATTTCACATATTTATGACCACTCAATGCTTTAGGTAATCCATTAGATGATTCCATTATTATTTTAAAATAAATTGTATCCTTTAGTATTTAGGAAATTAATAAATTTGATGTAATTGATTTTAAATTGAAAATTTTACTTCCTCAAGAAATTTTCCAATTATCTTTTATAGTCATTCCTCATATTAAACAAATTACTTTGATGTTTCTTATGTTTCACTGAGGATATGATCTTATGATACCATAATAATTATTTTACTATAGATTTTATGATTTTTATGATGAAATATTGATGAAACCCATTTTTTCATGGGTTTAGGGACAATGAATTGACAAATGTATTCATGATCTTGTAGAATACACATGAATTTATTTTGATTATGTGATATTTTTTTCTTATATATCCCTCCAATTAATTTGGAAATTATTATTTTTTCTGAGTATAAAAGTTATATGAGAGGTTGTTCCATGCCCAAATGTGGGAATAATGTATGTTATCCCATGCCTAATAGATGTAGTCTGGTCACTAACCCAAGCCTAACATGGGATTAATATCTTGGTGTATTCCCTTGAAATAACATTTCATTTATTATAGAAATTATACTCTTTAGACACTTTTTTATGTAATGATATTATGATAATGTTATGCTATTGCTGCTCATTTTTGTTGATTTCTGTATGATCCATGACATAGGAACTACTTAGGTTTTTTCCATTACTAATGATTATGATATATGATTTTTTTGAAATAGTATAAAAAAGTTAAATTCATGTTTTCATACCCATATACCCATGTAATGGTGAAATTATCATTGATATCACCCTTTAATTCTGTTATCTAGTATTTTAGCTAAACATTGATTATGTTTTATTTCCAAGGGTACATAGAATGGTTTTATGTTTGATATGTCTAAAAATAGTAAAAATTGTGATGTATTGAGTGGTTGATAATTTAGATATTTTTTGTACCAGTTGTTCATATATTAATGTAGATGAATACACTAAATCATTAGTGTTTTGGGTTTGACTGAAATTTAATTTAATTAATATTTATCTTAGAAGTTGATATATTTATGTATGTATAGTTTGGGACACCTTAAAAATTCTCAACAATTTTTATAAAGTTGAATTGGTCAACATATTGGATGATGGATGATTTGGAGTATCATTCATACCTTTAACTTATCAACTATTTATGTCATTAAAATAGACCCCATATCTTATTCTATTCCAATTTTGGTATCCCATGATAGACTGGCCCATGGGAGGTGTGGGGGAACCAATGATCTTAATTTTTAAATCCATATTTTATTAATTCATCCCCATGAACCAATTAGATTTATAATTCAATAAATATAAAATCTTTTCCAAAAAATTAGTATTAAATTATATAATGAAAGAATAGTCCATAATTATTTTATATAATCAAGCTTTAATACCTATTATATTACATGATTTGTTAGAAACCCCAGTAACGACATAACCTTTATAGATGAAATTTATTAAACCATGGTAAATCCCAACTTGATTAAAAAGTATGTAACTTTTTTTACTTCTTCATGTGAATGATTATAAACCAAAATAACAATTCATTCTTCACATATACAGTAGTAAAACCCAATGATAAAATAATAATGATCCAAAGTCATATAAAAGTCATTAACACTCTATGTTTCTTCGTCTTCAATATTTTTAATTATCTTTCAGCAAGATAAAATAATATCAATTTATATTATAATAAACATTTATACTATTTTCATTTATCCTTCAAAGCATAGATGGATGGAACACTCTTCTTTCTCAGATAATTACATGTTCTTATTTCTCTTTAGAATATATGAATACTTAGGTGTATATGGTCTTCTTACTCATCAATGTATTTGGGAGTTCATCCACCTTTTTCAACTTTAATACTGATGTGGAATGGTTTCTCAGTTATTCTTAATTAAGACACTCAAAATTTTTGGACACACATAGTGGTTACAAAATATTTCATTCTTTGAAAAAGACACATTTTATATTCACAATATTGGGAATATTATTCTCATATAAAAAAAGAAAAAAACTCCCAAAATTCATAGTCTTTAGATAATCTTCTCAATGAGTCCTATAAGGAATTAATATTCTAATTATCCCATGAAATCTCTCAAGATGATAGTTTTGTATTCCCATTTAAATTTCTCAAGGAATCTGGTATTTTTTCATTTGAATTAATCTAAATAATATCCTTCTTTATGTCATTAAAAAACTCCATGTTCTTGAATTCCTGATTATTTTGAATTTAAATGTATTTCTTTGTAGTATGAACCTCTTCTCAACCCAATACATCCTCCAGAACATGTTATCTATAATTTTATTCTTTAATCATTACCACATAACTAAAAATGATATTTCAAATAATTTATTATATACATATGTACCATATCACGTAATTATCACTAATCCAATGAATTAAAATTTTGTAATTTCATAACATTTTTTTTATGATTTTGAATGAAATTTAATCTCCCTCAATTTTGAACACAAGAACGAAAAGGCATACATTGATGTAATATTACACAAACCCTTTAAAATATCAAACAATTTTGTAAAATTCTATATCATTGGTATGATTTTTCTAAACACTCTACCTTTATCTTAGAGTTGTATTCGGAAATACAATGCACCTTAAGAAACATAGATTTAGAAGGCATATACCCATCAAGAATTCTCTCTAAATATAAAAAAACTATTGAAATGTGAAATTTCAAATGATGATTTATTTTATCATTGAAATAAATATGTTCTCAAGAAAATTATCACAAAAGGGATAAATGTAATAAAAGTCACCTACAAATTCACATAGATATGGTACATGATCCTGAAAAGTTATATCATTTCCAAACATAATCAATTTTTATATTATAACTCTAAAAAATCATTTCCATTTAAATTGTAACATCTATAATACGACTCTATAAATATATAATCCACTATCCATGATCATATTAATCAATAATTCATGTAACTAGGATCATTTATAACACAATAATGGATTATATAAATTCAACATGGTCTCCTTAGTAGTTGTAATATTAAAAAACCTATCTATTTTGATATAGAGAATTCACACCTTTAGCACTTTTCATTCACATAAATATTAGTTCTAAAATCATCATAAATAATTATTTATAAATTTAATATATCTTTCCAATACATTATATGGAACACACATAATCATCAATTTTATATAATGGAATTTGATCACTTAAATTCACCCAAAAACATTTCCATAACAACTGCATGATATTATTCAAAATAAATATGACATCAATCAATGTGAAAATAAATTTATATTGAAAATGAAAATAAATCTATAAATCCACTAATTTCATCATCAATGACTCATTCTCCCTAATGTAAACTATCTTATGATATTATAGATCATCCCACTACACAAGATCATCATGAACTATACAAGTTAGTTTCTAACTAGCTATATTTATAAACATTAATTTCTTATAACCCCACGATATGTATTTTAATTGATGTATTTTAATTAAAATTCATATCAATTTTCTAAATTTTTTTCTAATTAAAACATAATATGAAACATGAATAATGTGGGTACCATATATAGGCCTCCACCCCAAAATATTTACACTCATTATTATGTTTTTTTATTAGAATGTTAATGTAATTTCATTATATTATAGTAATATTTCAATATCAAATGGACTATCCGAATATTACATAACATTGTAATAATAAATGAATTTTTATTCCTAATAAAACAATTAAAATAATCATAAATACCTATGTACAAATTAACTGTATATAAAAAATATCTTAGATAAAAATATATCATTTCCTATACCAATTAGAAACCTCCCAGATCAGATGTGAAACTGAGTGTGGCCCTATGAATATTCCATTTAATAGGCCATTTGGTAGAAACCACTATCGAGTGTATAAAACACACAATATTAGATGAATTAATTTTATGTGTTATTTCTCTCTATAATGTTCACATGTTATTGAATTTTGATTTATATAATTTATATAACCCCAACAGTCAAGAGAATATAAGATAATGAAAAAGGGCATGTTTAGATCATGTATATGAACATCTATTATAAAATTATAAATTTATATAGAATGATGCTTACTAAAATGATTGTTTTCATTGGAACTAAATAAATTCCTAAAAATAGGTTTATTATTTAATTATTATATACTTATTCAACTAAAATTATTTTTTAAAATAAAGAAAATAATTCATGAAAATTTATTGAGTTTCTATAATAGAACTGAATATATTGATAGAGTTAATAAGGAATATAAAAATACAAAATTTTATTGTTATTTCTTGTAAGGGTATTATCTTTATTTCTGATCATTTTTTTTTTCAAAATATCTAAATCCATAGAGAAATTATCGAATAATGTTCTTTCACGTTGATAAAAATCACTATCTTTTTTGTTTCATTTGATTCTTATGATATTCCCTACTTAATAATGATATTCTTCTCTTAGTTGGAAAATTTAACTTGAAGCATCATTCCATTAGATAAATATTGTCTGCATATAATGTTTTAACACATGTTTGAAAAATCGTTAGTATGTATTATAATTATCATTGTCAAAAATCATAATAAATACTTTTTTAGCCCACATAAACATTTAGTGCTTTGTATGGTTCTTTTAAAATTATTCAATAATTTTTTTTATGAAAGAATAGAACATAAGATATTATTATTCATTGTATGATAAATACCAAATTTAGTAGTTTCATATGATTATTTACTTTTTTGGGATCTAAATTACAAATTGAATATATTTATCTAACATTACGATTGCTTACTTTTAAAAAATTGAATTCCTAGTTGCATATTATAACAAATGGTACAAAAACATTTATCACCCCATGTGAAAATTTAATATCTTGTATGAAATTTTTACAGTAAAATGAAAAAAACTGAAAAAACAAGTTTTAGAAATATATATTGAAATAAAATATTTTCTTTAAAAAACACATTGTGTCCAATAAAATTATTTTTAGTCTATCAATAATAATAAACGAATTTTGTGAGCATCAAAAAATATAAAATATAATGATATGTTAGTAAAACATTTAAATATTAAAAAATATTCCCTTTAATTATTACAATAACCATTATTTTGTTTAAAAAATAAATAATAAAAATTTAATGGTAACTCACTTCTCCTCCTATTTGAGATAAAAATATCTAGAAATTATAGAGTGATATAAGACATTATGTAAAGAACAATAAATTATTTTCTATAAGAATATAAATTATTAACGTGGAAATAATTTGAAATTTTAATAGTAGAAATAAAACTACAAATAAGTAATATATAATTCATGAAGAATTTTAAATATAATAAATTATAATTTTTTCAATTTCATTATTTATAATAATATGATTACATCCTCAAAGTATAATATTGAAGAAAACATAAATCATTTAGAAATATACATCAACATTATTTCAATGGTGTTGGATTTGAAAAGGTAGTGGTAGGAACATTCTTATGTTTAGAAATGTCAAAGAATGTTCAATCCCATCAAATACAACATTATAATTTCACTAGCCAGCTTCATGATCTTGAAAATTATGTCATAAAAAAATTAATGGATATTTCATCTTCAAAATTATCATCATTAGAAAATCCAAAATTAATATTGGTTGGTGAATTTTAAAATCCCTATGTAGACACTTATTATGAATTTTTTTCTTCTACGACTGCAATATCTCGTCCCATTATGGTATGATGATGAAATATACCATGAATCCTCTCATTGATATCCAAAAAATTGATGGAGGAATTATCCTTGAGAGGTCCCATTATACTAATCTAAAATAATTTATTTCCACACATTAATAACCAAGATAAATGTGAAACATTAATGAATAGTTGTAGAGAAGAAAAACTTATTTAGAACGTATTTGAAAATAACTTTTACTGATTACAATCATCATAATTACAACTCTATTGTTTTTATTAATGTTATCATTTAGAATTTTATTTACAATAAAAGTTAACAATAATAGATTAACTATTTTTCATCATTTCAAGAGAATCCACAAATATTATTGGTTGGGGGAAAATTATATCCATTATCTGCAAAAATCTTGAAATTTACCGATTTATTAGTACACTCATTAGGTTCAACAAGATAGTGTAACTTCCAAATATAATGAATATTTATCTTGAAGTTATTTTATGATCTTATATTGTGAATCCTTCATGTATTTTATATTATTATTCATGGTATATTCACACAGAGAAATCAAAATTAAAAACCCCCAATCATTTTTTTAGTCTCTACTAAATTTCACCAAGAGAAAAAAAAACATCTATAAAACCAAAAAATTTATTCTTCAAATTGAATATTTCTTCATGATATCCCTAATAATAGGAATTATAAATTGAATTCTGAAAATCACATTTTTCTAATGTCATGAATGGTTTTTATAGAAATAATAGAAAATATTATCTCTCAAACTAATCAATATAACAAAATCACTTATGACAATAAATCATTCAACTCATTCGAACTACCGCTGTAATATTTTTTAGATGATAATGAGGAAAATATAAATTAATTTTCAAAAAAAAAATTAACCAAAGATATTTCAATTTTTTCGCATAATAAATATTTTTAGAAATAAATTTTTATTTTTCTTGTAATGAAAGAGTAATGTACAATATGAAATATTAAATATTTAGGATTATATTTGTATGAAGTTTTAATAAATTAATCATCTAATTGGAATATGTATTTGAAATAAAAATTTATATCATATCTTCCATTTAACTATTAATACCTTCCATTTAAGTATTCATATATTCAAACTGATGATCTATCATTTCCTCACAATTATTTATAACCAAATCATCTTTATAGATCACTGTATCATACACAATAGGATATAAATTTCTTAAGTTATACAAAATAATATGATTGTGTTCCTCAAGTGGTTATATTCCTATATTCATCATAACCAATGGTGGTTATTCAATAAATTCTTCCTATTCTAAATAGAAATATTCCGAAATATTATGTTCTCTACCATTTTCACCAATAAGAACACAATGGGAATAATCAAGTACATGTAATTAAAATATCTCATTTTCAATAAATTAATAAGGAATAAGGTTGAATATAAACGATCACGAAATTATATTCTCATAGACTATACAAAAAATATATATATATTATCATTTTTATAGTATCATAGAGTGAGTCTTTATCATGGGTTCTTGGTAGCACAACATAATCAATAAAATCATTATTAAAAAAAATACTTAGGTGATTTATTTTCAACATCTTATTCTTGATGGTTATCTTGAGTAAGACATGAATTTATTTTCAAGTTAAATATTCCATAGAAAAACACACATCTAAAAAAATTATTCCTCATTCTTAACATAAGTAAATATTGGATAATCCATTTGATTATATGATATTATCCTTAATATTTTTATCAAAGTTAGAATATCACCTTCCAAGGATCCCTCAAAGTCCCCATGAACAACATAATAATCCATGAAAAAAATCCCCCTTATCTTGTGCGGGAAAAAATTATGATTTTTAAGTACCAATAAGTTATATCGTCCTTATGTTGTGGAATAAAAATATCCAATTCTCAGGAACAATCATGCTCCAAGAGTATTTAGGCCCTAAAATATTGTATCAATTACTTATATAATATCCAATTATCATTTTAAAAAATAATTATTTGAATCCTTCCCTAAGGATAAAACATAAAGGATTTCTGGTAGGAAAAGTACATATATCTCAGAAGTTAGTTTTAACAATTTACATTCGTTTAAACCAATATCATGAAGTAATGTTTAATATAAAGATTCAAAATTTATTTAAAAATAAACATTCGATAAAAAATTTCCACTTTGAATAAACATAACTGACATCATCATTTTATCCTCCACGTATTTGACCTAATTAATCTATACTACTAGGTATCCAAAAATAGATTTCATGATATTATGTGGACATATTTCAAAAAAAATAACCTTGGATAAGCTAAATTCCAATGTTCCTTCTTGACCAAAATAATGCATTTCATCATAGTCCATTAAATATATTGATAATATTCCTCCACAATTATTTTATATAATGAGATATTTAATATAGTAAAATAAAAACATTGAATTTTTACATAACCCTCTATCCTTGTTCACATGAAATAACATAGTCCCTTGTTGATAAAAAATTAACATTCATCCTTTGAAGTTTAATAATTTTTTTAAAAATTAGAGTGATTTATCCTAGGGAATTATATATTCATTCCTCCTAGAAAAAATCCTAGAACTATAAGACTCCATGATTTTTGTGAATTAATTTTTCATCATGTTTTAGATTTTCAAATTCTTAATAAGAAAGAAATGGGATGTGGTTTGAATGGTTTGGTTAGGGTATAATTATTTTGTTTTTGGGAGATGATGGTTAAAAAAATTGGTGATTGATTATTTATTTTGGGAATACTAATACTCTCCATACAATGAAAATGTAATAAAAAAATAAAATATAACAAAATATTAATTTAAATGTTGTGTATACAAATTTATTAATCAATATATAAATTTATAACATTATGAATCGATGTGAAAATAAAAAAGTGTAAAAAACAAATTGAAATCATAGATAATATTTTTCTTAAAAGTCAAATAAATTCATTTAAAATTTAATAATCTTTAAATATATTTCAATAAAATCAAACAAATTAGTATGGTGTTATTTTATAAATGTTTCTACTATTTAATTTTCATTAAAATATATTTGGTATAAATATAAATTTTTTTAGAATGATCTCTTAAGAAGACAACAGTTAAGAAAATATTCAAGGTCTGTAAAAGGTTTGTTAAATTTTTATAAATGTTGATAGGCTTGGTTTCATCTAATTTTGTTGTGGAGTGATTAATATTGAATATCAAATCAATTTATTTTTGTTTATACATAACCACTATGGTCAAAAAATATGGACCATAATGATTTCAGCTTCAGTGGTGGAAAATAAAACATAGTGTTTCTTTTTTACATGACCATTAAGAAAAATAGTTCACTAAAAATCTATACCTCATTGATGTAATTATATTATCTATAATACTATCAAAAAAAATTTCTTCCGAATATATATTCACTTATAATTTTATGTTTTCAAAAAATAAAAGATAATAAATTGGACCTTTAAAATATATGATAATTAGATTAGAAATTATTAAAAAATATTCCATCATATTTACATGAAATCATAAAAATAATCAATTTATGAAGTGTGGTATCAGGTTTACATGCAGTAAGGTAATGAAAAATTTCTATTACTCATCTATATTACGCGTTTCAAAGTTTGTTTATAACCTCATCTTAATACATTCTATTTTATAACTCATAATAGTTGAATATGTTTAACTATTTTTATTCCAAACATAATTAAATGATCATGAATCTGTTTAATTTGATATAAAACATTCTTATAATTATTTTAGAAAATTTCATGTCTAATTAAAATTTTTTAGCTCACCCCTCACACTCATTTAATTTTTTTTGAAGGCATTTTCGAAATTAATTACTATGTTTTGATTTTTTGAACCAAAAATAACATCATAAATATATATTTACACAAGTAAAATGTAATTTTAAGACAATTTATTTAATAATGTTGTAATTAGAAATACTATATTAAAACAATATTAGAAAATAAATGAACATAATATTTCATATCAATATTTATACATATGATAATGAATTTAATATTCTTTAGTATGTTTGGATCCTTTTTTTTAAAATGAGGGTCTTAGAATCATGGAGGATGTTCAAAAAAATTCCACTAATAAAAATACTTTTAGAAAATAATATTTAACATCTATAAGACAGAATTTCAAATCCATCTATGATGCATTGGCTAAATGATCTCTAATTGATTCTGTCATTGGAAAAAGGGGATGGTTTCTTTTGAATAATTTACTTATTATTGATTATAAATAATGAAACCTAATCTATGCTTATTTTTTGAATGTACACTTGATCATATTTAGATTTTATAAATGAACACTTAGCTCCAATGAGTGGATAATCATAGGGGTTTTCAATTAATTTCCAAACCTTATTCCTTTGGAATTTGTTTAATTTTTCATTCATAGAAACCACCAAATTGACATTAACTATTAGTTATTATATTATTTAAGGTTATATTTAAAGAAAAATGGTATCAAAGTTATTAATATTTTATATATTCCTTAAAGTCATTACACCTTCATATTGGTGTTCTATAACAGTTTCTAGTGGATAGTTTTTATGGGTTCTTCACTATCCAGGTATGACACATTCAATAATGTCTATTTTTTCCACTTTTATGTTGGGTTATTCTTGATCACGTACAATATCGTTATACTTTTTCTAATATAACAGAGGCCAAAGTATAATATAATCCATTGATTATCTCAATTTTTCAACATGATTCATGTTATGAGAAGGTGAATATTTTTACTCAGTTTTATATGTGTAGATTGTTCAAATATCCATGAATATTTATTAAAAATATCACTGGGCATTAGATTTCATAAAATAACTAAGGAAGATTCATTCATCACCAATTGGAATAAACATAATATGATTGTCCTTGGTATCTAAAAATTCTTATCTGCATCCAAAGAACATTAATGTTTCCAACATTTGAGTCTCAATTATTCAACACATCATATGGTGTTTTCTAGAATATATGACTTATTATAACTCTATATATGGAATATATTTTTGTTTTAATATAATCAATTGAAAATTTAGTAGGTATTACATATTAAAACATCAATGTTACATAATTTTATATAATTTCATATTCCTCCATTCAAAAAAACTAGTTTGTTGAGATGTTTTATGGGTAGAGAAGATGTTTTATGCAATTTTTGAGATAAATGATTTGGATTACAGATATAAAATAATTTCCCATTATAATATCATAAGGAAATACATTTAGAGCCTTTTTTATTTAGAATGAAATTAGAGAAGTTAATAAAAACATCCCATGATTCACCTTTATGTCCAAAGAAATACAATGATGTAAATACTAGAAAATCATTAACCAATTCATAAAAAAAATTTACGTTCTAGGATTATAGTTGTAGAATTTCCAAATAGATTCATATGAATAAGTTCAAATATATTCGATCATGTAAATTCTAATAATAATCAAAAAGATCATTTTAGTTTCTTTCTCATTTGGAATTATTTACATAATTTCATTTTACCATTTTTGTGCTTCTGAAAATCAAAATTTTTATTTTTCATTGACAATTTCTTCATTGAAAACATGCTTTAATTTCCAGGACACATATACAAAATATAATATGCATAAATTTTATCATTCCCATAGTTTTCATTATATTTACAAAATGAGTAATGATCTAGTGTGACATTATTTTTTCAATTAATGGTGCTCTAATTTTTTAAAAAAAAAATCTTTAAAAAACATGGATTATTAGAAAAATAAATGTAATATCCATAATAACATAATTATGAAATAATTATAAGGTATTTTATTAATTCTGCAATGTAATGTACATTTATAATTTAAATTAGAGAAGGATCTTTAACAGATTGAATACTTGTACTATTTACATTGGCATTGTCATAAAATGTGATATATCCTCTATCAATTTTGGATTGTGAATGAATTTTGAAAATTATACACTCATATGTCTTCAATATACAATAACCATAAGGAAGTTTATTTTTTTCATGTGTCTCATTCCCTATAGAAAATAAATTAAGAAAAAATATTTTTCGGTACACATTTTCATTATGGTTCTGTAATGTTAGCTACCTACGATTTGGGAGGAAAAATGTGCGTACATTTCCTTGAATATTTTAAATTATAATAAAATGATTTTTTGAAATTAATTTATTCTATATTAATAATATGTAAGTATTTTTCAAGAAAATATCATTTTTAAATTATATATTTTTTCATAGTTAAACCAGATGATATTATATTATGTTTTTTTAAATAGGTATAAACTATATTTTAGAAATATTTGGTTTCTATCATAATATTTTGTGGGAATATTTTATATTTATTTGCAGTTATATATATTACTATTTTATTTAGATAATTCCCCATCATTGTTAAAAAAATATATATCATATATAATTTCAATATTATCCATAAATTCATTTATTCTTTATTCACGGATAATAAATCCATATCTATACTCTTTATTTTTCGATTTTAGTATATAAATCCTTATTTTAATCTTATTTTACTTAATAAAATAACATTATGATTTATTTTCATATTTTTTTATCAAAGAAAAATATTCTTCTTCTATTATATTCAAATATTAGTTTAATTTTTCCTAATATATATTTCTTGATTCAGATGAAAAATATCTATAATATATAGAATATACCTCATCTGTTTTCCCTATTAAGAACATGTTTGACTACTTATTAGACAATTATTCTTTATAATTAGAACCAGATTCCTTCTAGGAAGTCCCTTTATCCCTAATTTCATTATTCCCCCTATTATATCTTACTTTCTTTATATAATTCCTTTCATATTTGTTCTAATCCTTACCTAGATGGCCTGAAGGCTTTTATTTGTTATTCATTTTTCACAATCCCCCTTTTAATTTTGTGTATTAAATCTTTTATTTTCCAAATATATTCTCAATGAAAAAAATTATTTATTTGACATTTCAATTGGATTTTTTGTAATTTTTAATTTATTTTTAAATCCCCTCCTAATATTTTTGATATGCTGAATTTCATATAAAATATTGAAATAACATCACTTGAAATTGAATTTAATTATGTCTCTTCATTAGATGAGCAATAAAATGTTGTTTCACTATTTTTGATCTCATATCATGAAGAAGATTCCTTTAAATAATATTCTCTATTTTTTTCACCTTATTCCTTCAAGCATAAGATTTTATCACATCTTCGCACATAAGGAGTGTTCAAATAAGGTCTTTTGTTCTAAAATATTTTATAATTTTAAATATCCAAAGAGTACAAAAACATCCACTCTATTTGAATGGTAAAACATTTATATAATTAATAAGATAATTAGGTTTATAAATAAATGTTACCAAGCAATCCAAATTGTTTATTATTTTAGTAATCAATCCATTCATCTAAGAGATTCTATCAATCTAAATAATTTTGGGGTTATCAAAAAATGTCATTGACAAGTTTTAACATATTTATATACAATATCATTACCTTCATTATAAACAAATATAGTTTTCCAAATTCCATTGTATATAGAATTTTTATGAACTCTATTGAATTCAACTAGGTTGTGTTCACATATGCAGACATTATTATCCTTGGATTTTTTATCATATCCAACTTATTTTTATAAAAACCCATTTTCTTAGATCTCCTTTAGGAACTTATTAAGGCTTGAATCATTTAAAACAAATATTTAGACAAAGTTTTTTCAAAAATATAATCATTGAACCCTTATACAAACCATAATTGTTACCATCACAATAGGAAGACCCAATCATATATATGCCATCCCTATATTCAACCATTAGAACTATTGAAAATTGACCTCTATAAATCTAACCTTTTATATTTTAGAACTCAAGAGTCTCAAAAATTAATATAAATTATTGATCCATAGGGAGTTTCAAAATGACTCAAGATAGGGTTATTGAGTTCATTTTAAACTATTCCATAAATAAATTCTTCACTCAATCTATTCTATACAATTTATCCATATAAAAATTTAAATAAAATAAAAAATAATAGAATAAAACAAAGATATTATATAGTGGTTAAGGGCATAAAATCCCCTAAACGAATTCATCAACACTCTCCTTGTGAGATTGGTTATTTTCACTTATCAATTCAATCTCATAAGGATATAGATAGTATAGTAAAAAAACTATGACCAATCCTAAAAAAATTTATGATATTTTAATAGGATCTAACATGTTACAATTCAAATTTATATCAATAAAATAGGATATTAATAGAAAAAATATTAACATTCATCTTAGATTTTTAATAGATAACTATAAAAATATGTGAGGTTCATCCCATGAAAGAATAATACATCCATGATCAGCTATGAAAGGTATCCCAACCACATATTAGGTGTTATTTATAGAATAATAGTAATAATCATAACTATTATTTATAATAAAATAGAGAAAGAATAATTTTTACAGGAATGAACAATGTTGTTTTTAATCATTAAAGAATACTCTTTTTCTTGAGTTATTCCCCTTAATCTTTTTAAACTCGCATTTAAAATTGAATTCTATACATTATATATATTGCAATGGTCTATATAGAAAGATTAATACAATAATACATTCTCTATTCTTATAAATGTCCATTGATTCAAAAATTAAAAATTTTAGATACAGTTTTTGTGTTTAAAAAAATATATAATATAACTATATTAATTCTCATAAATATATGTATTTTTTAATTTATCTATCTGTATCTAAGCCTAAATTTTTTTGAAATAATGGAAAAGTAGTAATGATGTTTTGTTGAGTTTCTATAACTATAATAAATACGTCAATATATTGATTAAATAATCATAAAAGAATGTATTAGAACCAAGACAACTTTTAAGGGTATCATCTTCTTTATATGTTTTTTCTAAATTCAATATTCTGAAATACAAAGAGAAATACCTAAAAATGGTATTTCTACATTTGAGAGAAATCATATCCATTCAAAGATAATCTGTTTCATATTATATATAGAAATTTTTTATTTAATATTTTCTTCAAAGGATAATATTACTAGTGAAATGTTTCCATAAGTTTAACATTATCATCATACTGTGTTGTTAATCTACGTATGATAAATCATCACATCATGGGATACTTTTCTTAGTTTAATATTATAATTTTGACTTTCCAATATTTTATGACAATTTATAACTCATTAAGATAACAATATATTCATATGATAAATTATTTTTCCAAAATAATATTATATTATACATCCTTCTACAACATACTAGAAATATCTCATATAATATATTTACAGAATATATCAATTTTTTGGAATCTAGAATCAATTTCAATGATATCTATCTATTGGTACAATAGTCAAAATTTATATAAAGAGGGATTCCTTGAATTATTTGGAATGTAAAAATTCTTATAATTATTTATCAAATAATTTTTCAATTTATCTAAATCTACCGTATATTCCTTTGGAAATTTCGTAGAAAATTTTTAAAACAATTATTTTACCAAAATATTATAAATTAGAATATTATATAAATTAATTCACATGATGAATATAAAACAATTAAGTGTAGTTTAATATTAAATAAATGTATATGTTTTGAGCACTAAAACTTTTTAAATATAGATATATATCAGAAAACATTTTAACTTCAAACACATAGCTCATAAATTTTTATGTGAATCAAGAATAACCCCTATATCTATATAGATGAAGAAAATATAACTAATTTTAGGATAATGGTATGAGGTAATTTCATAGAGAGTTATAGAAAACCCATAATCAAAATTTCCTCATAAATAATTATAGTTAAACAACAACCTGTATTTTAATAGTGGCCATTTTTATAACATTTAAAATGTCCTATAGTACTTGGGGTAGGTATTGTTTGAAACTATAGTACCATTTCCATATAACATCACACTACCATTTGACCATATTTACATGGTATTTGGAACAATAGTAACAATTTCAATGTCACTGATAATCTCTCTAGACTGGTGTAGAATATGTTCCTCTATAATTTTTCCTATCATCATCAAAAACAAATTTTGGTCCACAAATCCAATAGGTACTCTCATAACCTTACCTACATCTATACCATAATAAATATTTGTTTCTATAAATCATGTCAATATATTATAATTTAACCTCAATACGGAAAAAAATTTCCAATACAAAATTTGATAATATTAAAACCACTTTCACATAACCTAACAAATATCATCATAAGAGAGAGAGATTATGTGTTTAGGTGAATTCAATTATCCATATAACTTCTAATGATCCATGATTGGGTTAGGACCATAATGGATGATCAACCCCACTATCGCCCACCACTGTTAGATAACAAGCCCATAGCCCCACCATGTGGCTATCTAGATGAAAAATGGAATGAATTGTCCCCAACTTGCTGGGGTTTTTAATTCTCTTACCTATATCTCGATCATGTGACCACAATCTTAACATCAAATAGTAAAGAGTTATGAGTTACACTGAGCCATTGGATGTTATATGTTTGATAGTCCAGTTTTTTAGTAACATGTAAAGAGTAATTGTTTTCATATTGTAGTCTTTATGGATTGAATGGTCTGATTTTGTTGTTGGAAGGTGTGGTGTTCCAAATTTCAAGAAATTGCAGTTCTTATTCCTTTCTAGTTTTGATTGTCTAATTGGATGTTTGTGCAGAGATAGCATTTTTCTATTGGTTTTGGTTTTGGATTGTATATATCTAGAGGGATTTATTTCTTGTAGATATGATCAATAATTTTTTGGGTTTCATCTTTTTTTTGGAGTTTATTTTATTATGTCAACAATGTGGTTGGGTTCCAGTCTATGTGGGTTGGTTCTAGGTCATTCTGTGTTGGGTTTCTCATGTCAATTGGAGGCAGGTGGTTTCTAGTGGAGGAGAGTCCATTTCAGCCACCCATTTATTTAATCCTTTTTAAACTTTAGTGTATTATTTCAATGTTTAGTTTCATTTTAGTTTGTGGGTTCTTATTTATTCCTTCTACAAGAATATTGGGATTTTTTTAGTATTCCCAATAGTGTTGTTTTAAGCAAGCTTGTTGGGGTTGTATATTGTAATTCCTTAATTTTTATGAAGTGGTTAGGGATCATTGTATCATTCATAGTAAGAGGAATAGATTATTTTTAGTGGTTTTTTAGTTTCTCTTTGGGTTGACGAGTTGAATTGTGTGACCACATGAAACTTATCTTTGAATTAATCAAATGGAGATTTTTTAGCTTTATCAAGGGAGAAAGCATAATGGTGGGGAGAATTTTAACATCATTGATTTTATTTTGAGGTATTCCTTTGTTTAATTTGGTTTCTATATTTATTCATTAGTTTCTTTAGAAGTTTTTGGTAAAATGTTGATATTCTATGATTAAAAATAGGTGGAACATGGTACGGGAATGGTTAGAGGAAACCACACACTTTAACCTAGGTATGTGTGTAGCTAGTTTATTCATTGATAGGTGAGACTATGTGGTTTCCAAAATGTTTGTAAAACCATTCAGGATAACAATGTGGCTTGTTCCTCTGGGATATTTAGGTATGGATGGTTTGGAAAATATTGCGGGAAAACCACCTGACATATCATGGTCATTAAAAGAGTTAAATTACTCTTCTAACCTATTCAATATTTGACCTAAATCACTATATTCTTCTCTTTTTTATTTCATATAACTGTTGAATGATCCTTCCTTCATTCACATGCCTCCCACCACATTTTATGGTGATTCTATGAAGATTTATTCTAGTGTTAAGGCTAGATCGTCAATGTTTTCTCCTCCATTATTGATTATATTCACTATTATTCCATTTTATATTGATTCCCACATATTCCATGGTATTTGGATCTAGATATCATGTTTTTTGGGGATATTAATTTGGGGTTTTTTATAGGTTCTGATTGGTTGTATTTTCATTTATGAGAATTCTTATACTTATTCTGGGTTGGCATTGTTGAAGCACTCATTGTTCGATGTAGCCTCCCCTTTGTGCATTCTGTTTAAATATAAGAATCATTGATTTCAAGTTTTTCAAACCTTCTATAGATATCAAATATTTATGTATTATTTTAGAATATTTTTATATGAAATGTGTTGGGTTTCTTGATTGTTTTTATTTATATAGAACTTTTTTTAAACTATTCACAACAAGATTTTGATAAACTTATTTTTTGGATATTGAATGTGATTTTCAATTTCTAAAGCATGGTTGGGAATTTTAAATGTAATTGTGGCATCCAAAATGGTGTTCTGGATTTATCAAATGGATTTTTAAGGATTTTGGATTCAAAAGTGTTGTGCGTTTGGTTCTATAAAAATGGGATGACATGTAACGAAATTTTGTTGGTTTCCTTTGGTAAATGATTGATTACATGAAGGGTGTTTAAGGACAATTTGACACTTATATCAAAGTGGATTTATTTAATAGTCTCCATCAGTGATTCCATTTACATGGATATGATTAATGACATGGGAGGCACATGTCGAGATGATCCCTTAGGATTAAATGGATGAATGTTAAGATATAGTTCATTTGGGGTTACTCAATGATGGCTTCTTGTGTGTGTTTCTTGTGTAAGATGTATGTTAATTTTATTATTATCTTATGGGAAATTTTCAGCTCACCCCCAATATAGTCTTAAATGGTAACATGGCATTTATAGTATATTTTTTGTGAATGGTTGCTGCACTAGCTTAGGATTTTTCTCTGGCTAGTGGCATTTATAGCGGACATTTTTTCGCATTGGTATTGTCCCCCCATTTAGATAAGGTAGGGTGTGATCGAGCATGTGTGTGAGTATATATCATGAGGTGAGTCATGACTTCAGGTTTATTAATATTTATTGATGTTCAATAATATTTCCCCAAGCACTAGGTTCTCTAATTTCCATCATAATTATGTTATATAAGATGGATGATTGAGATGCAATGTTGGTTGGTTACATATGTGTGCTATTTATCTATTACCCTTTTTATTTGATTATTGTTTCTACTCTATTGTGTGGTGTTATTTTTGGAAAAGTTATTTGATTTTTTTAATAATTTATGAAAGGTTTTAAGAAAATATTTTATACACACACTCCTTATTTTAAATTAATACATCAGCATTATCCATTAGATTTATAATGCCTATTTCTTGGTAATCAATATGGGTTTGAATAGAAAATTGAGCAGGTATTGTTTTAATGTGAAAGGTGTGAAAGCCAACTTTTCTTTATTTAATTTGAAACCTGGAATTTATGTTTCCTTATTTAATGGGAATGCATTTGGAATAGATTGTTTAAGAAATCCTACTGAGTTTTAATCATCACACATATTGGTATTTCATGTTTTTATTTATTTGTGGTAGTTCCTACTATGTTTTGATCACCATGAGTGATGGTCTTTTTTTGTTTCAAAAGGTTACCCCTGGGGTCACTTGAATATATTGTGGTCATTATGATCAATTTGCCTTTGGGTATTTGTTTTTTAGGTTTAGTATAAATAATGTTCTAATTGGTAATTTTATTTATTTTAGGCTTATCTATTTCTTTTTTGTTGTTCAATTTATTCTTTTTTGTGGAATCAATACCTTGTTTCCCCATTGATTCCCCTGAACTAGTTTCAAACCTTGGAGGATTAGGAATACATATCATGCCTTACCTTGGGCTGAATCAATTGACTAATTAATGGTTGAACAGGGTTTGTTCGTGAAATAACACTGATTTTAGATGATGGGGGTTCGCATTATATAAAATACATCAAATTTTTTTTATTCAGTTTATGTAGCTTGAGTAGTGGTTCATAAGAAATAATAAAGTGTATCATAAATTATTATAGTATACAACACTAAAATATGTTCCAATTCCAATAAAAAAAACTTCCATAGCTAGAATCCATTGCATAAATTAACATTTATAAATAAAAAATCCTGAAAATAAATCAACAAAATAAACCAACACAACAATCATATAATAATTTAAAATTTTCCTAATATTATTTCCCATTACACTATTAATTAGTCAATATTTTTTTATTAATTACATTACATCAAATAAGGGTCTTCATATTAACCAATAATTTTTATAATTAAATTTAAACCTATATATTCTTCCACATATAATTTCATTCAAATTATTTTAACATTTAAAAATCATTTACCTCTTGATTATAGTATTCACACAATTGATATATTTTTCCAAAACCACATTTATTAGTGATATCTTTATACATTAACATCCTTATTCTCCCTTTCTCATTATTTATCTAATTAATCACAAATACATATCTCGAGAAACTTTAATAATTAATTTAGATCCATATAACCAAGCCACAATATCAAAAAACCACACTAATATCTCATTTATTACCATGTTCATATAATTCCAAATAAAACACATTATTATTAATTATTAAATATTTAATAAATTAATAGTCAATTTTATTTTTTTATCTTTTTTAATAATTTCACCACATAATCCTCATTTCTTCTATATTTAAATATCATAACATAATGATTATTGAAGAAATAACAATAAGAATATCATAAAAACATATCATCAATAACCAATAACACATCCATGTTTAGTTCAATTGTTTTTATTCAATTAGTAAATAAAATATTCATACTATGATATTGTTAAATCATACAACAAAAACATCGAAAATGATAAATTAAAAATTATAATTTCAGCACCTACCTAACATCAATACTCAAAGCTTCACAACAATCAGAAGAGATTAATTACAAAGATAAAACCAAAATATTTTTAAAAACCCATAAAAAACTTTTTTTTATTATCCCCACAAAAATACATCATTACATATTTTCATCCCCCATTGACATAAGACATATATTGGCCCAAATAAATATGTTCACTATTTCTGTCACTGAACATGATATTATCCGCACTCAAATGAAATGAATTTATTTGTAGAAAAAAGTGTGTCACACTTTATAAGGAAGAAAGAAATGTGGTATACATACAGGACATGGAATATAAATATTTTTTGACAAAGGTCCTTTAAATATATTTCAAAATCTCAAGATGTGGTGGGTAGAATCTACTATTTCGAGTAGACTACGAATTTCATCAATTTTTGGAGAAAATGATTCCCTATATTATATTAATTTTTAAGGATCTATATAATAATTTTTTCTCTTTTAAAATATATTTTATATGAAAAATCATAATATATTGTTATTTTTTATTCTACATGATTTTATATTTCTACTCTTGGAGAAAAAATAGTCTCTTAGATCAAATGTTATGAAATTTTCAAATAAGAAATTTTTAGGGTGTTAAGAAAATTTATTTCACTATTTCCATAGTTGAATTCACAGAGCATTATCTACAAATATCCACATGGAACACATATGTCGGTCATGTTACACCCTATATCAATTCTACTCCATTAACTAACTCACATTACACACAAACCATGCAACACATTATGTGTGCACTATACCACACTCTGTGTTTATTCCCTACTTCAGTCTACATGTGTACCCAAACTCACCCCATATCCAGAAACTAAAAAATATTAGTTCATTATATGTGAAAACCTTATAAAGAGACTTTATATACACACCATTGTGTTATATTATGTGTATACTAGTCTGATTCTATGAACACTCCAAAATCCAATCCTATGACCTTAGAAATAATAAGTGGTTATTATAAAATCTGGGTTTCTTCAATAACCATTAACTATAAAACAATCATAAATCCACCTATTTTTATACCATATTGAAATTGAAGGACATAAAAAAAGGACACTATCTCACATTGATCATGTATATTTTCATAATCTTTTTAGAACCCTCTCTCATGCAACTTTAAAAAAAATATTTTTGAAGAAGGGAAAAAATCACACTTTTCCAAATAGATCACTAAATAAAGTTATAATGTTCCCAATAAAAAAAGCATGGTAAATATGTGTGAAATTACATGGAACCCAAGCCTCATATATAGATTCATGACCCATCTTCAACGGATGACTAGGTAATTAATTCACCATGACCTCCCATATGGAGAAGTTGTTATACCTCAACAGATTAATAGGGCACCCCACTTCTATAATTAACCTTATAGGAAAAAAATTTAAATATTTTATCAAATGACCTATAAATCACAAATAGAACCCATTCTCCAAGGTTGTATAACAAAGAAGGTTATTTATCCTAGTCATCAAGGGATTACATTGGCACCACACTCTCTCAGGTCACATACATGTCAAAAATGTTCACCATTTCACTCTAGTGGAACTTATGACCTTATTAGAACCCTTTCCCAATTATATACCTTAGGGAAGTTTATTCACCCATCCCCCATGGGACACCATTGGACGAACCCATACATAAATATCATAACTGATCTAATTACTATATTTTAATTCTAAATGGACTTTGTACCCATAATGATCAAATTTCACCTTTTTTCCTTAACATAAGGTAATGGATACAACCAATCATTCTACACAATCCCTAAAAGACATTTAGTTATCATTATTTGAAAATTTAATTATGACTATATATAATTTTTCATTATCTCTTGTATATTTAGTTTATATCCATCACATGGTCTCCTAAAATACCTTTAGTCATGGTCCTACTCTAGGTTTCATAAAAATAAGGTTACTGGTGATCCCCAACTTGGTTTCCCAAAATTTCTTGAGTAGCCATAGTTCTATTGGTTTCATAAAACAACATGTGTTGATATCATACTCTTAGTTTTCCGATAAAACATAATTTTAGTTTCCCTTCATCTTTTGTGAAATTACATGAGTTAAGACCAACCTTTTGGGTTTCAAAAAATTCCTTCAGTTGAGATACACCTATTGGTTTCCTAAAATTATGTTTTTTGAGATTCTCCTCAGGGTTTATAAAACACCATGATTCATGATCCTCTTGTAGGTAAAAAAATTCCTTAACATGCCATAATTTTCAAGTTAAACTAAAAAGCTCCATTCTTACATAATTATCACTCAAAGTTACTTCTATATACAATCCACTAAGTAGCCTACACTATATGACATTGAACTATTTTCTAATGATATTGGGTGAATGACTATAAAAGGAAAACCATTTTTAATAGATGTTTGACTATAGAAGGAAAAATATTTATCCTTATCACCTAACCATATAAGTTATTATTTTCCTCGTTTAATGCAATTGAAATGTTTTATTTTTGATTTTTGTATCAAGGATACATTGGAATCCCCATTTATAGGCCCAATCCCTCTATCACAAAAGCTTCCACATCCTCAGATGACTATAAATTCTAGAGTGCATCACTATAAGAATTTATAGTTCAATTATTTTTTAATTGGGATTAATTGTGAGATATTATAATTCATTTTTCCTTTGATATTATAAATGACTTAGTTTCAATAAACCACTTCTATCAAAGTCTAACCAATTTTTTTACTAGAATGGATTTCATAACATGACCTAAATATATAAGGGAGTTATATATTATAAAATAAAGTCATTATTAGATGCATAGTGATCCCTTACATTTGATTACAATACATCATAGCCTAAGAACCATTAAAACTATTTGATTTGTACCCACTATTGGAAATAATTTTTGAGGAAATATGAATTTGGTAGTGTTGAAATCAAAAAAAAGTTAACTAGATATGAATAACATTAGTAATTAAATTTATTGATTTTCCATGATATATTTTATATTTTTTTGTGTTTTATCACCCTCAAAATCAAAATGTCATTTTAAACTAATGTATCACTTGAAATTAAGTAATTCATCCATTCAAGGGACAACTGCATAGTGCCATGGGTTACCAAACACCACTAAAAGGTATAATCCGAAACATATTTCATATTTATTGATAAAACCACCCCTACCTCAAGTAATTGAAACATGATATCACCCACTCAGTACCTATAATGAATTATGTATAAAAAAATTGTACATGTCTAACACTATGATTGGATAATTTGAAATGTATCAATTGTTCCAAATTTTTAGAGGGGATGAGGTCATAGAGGTAATATCTAAATAAAAAAATAAATATGTTAATGGTATTCCCATCACCACACATTCAATACATACTATGAATAGAATAAGGAGGAATCATATTACATCTGAAATGTTAAACCATTGTTTCCTAAGACAGTTCCAACAAAATAAGAAAATTATTTCCTATATCCCATGACACCCACCCTCGGGATTTTAATGAGAAATATATTCCGATCTTGATTATCATGACTCAACCAATAATAATAATTTTTTCTATAGAAACAAACTAATGGGTGTTAAAGATTGGATTTTCTTTTCAGTCACTATATACGTCCTCAAGACTTGTTTTTGGGACCTAGTGAATGAAAGCGGTAACTTATTTCTCACCATTAGTAAGAATATTAATTCCTCAAGGAAAATTCCACATACCCCAATTATGTATTATTATAATTTGAAGATGATAAAAAACTATTTTTCTTCTTCTTATAGATAAAATATATCTTGAATCCACAATCAGGTTTCTATAAATGTAAAGCAGGGATGAAGTTTTAGAAAGATTATACTTATAAAGATGGGATCACCATCTTTGGCAAATAATTATCATCTAGAACTAAAAAATGTTACCCTACATCAAGATATCATTAAAATATTGTAATAGTAATATAGGTGATGCTTATATATGACTAAAAAAATACTAGGGAGACCCTATCTCTTAGGTTTGGTTATCTTTTATCTCGAAAATCATTTACTTTGTCATACATTGGGTATGAATATACCCTAACCCAGAGGGTTGGGTACTACATCCACATCCCAACCACCAACTGATATTGATAACTTCTAATTACAAGAGAGAATTAATCAATTGATTTTTATAATAGTGAGTATTGGGAATATTATGGTTGATTTTATGAAAGGATACATACCCACAATGTATGATTTATAGGTCGAGTCCATTCCTCATCTAGTTGATAATTGTTAATGTCAGAATACTAGTTAACACACAAAATAATAATTAAGATACCTAATAAGATAAAATACACAAAAAAATATATCTAGTTAATGTTGATTGAAGTCTACAACCATGATTTTTTCTGATTGAAACACCACCAACTATAGGAATAATCAAGAAACATTGTGTAATATCATATGATTAGTCGGGAAAAATAATTAATCCATGAAATGGAATCAATATTAGAAATAATAGATAGTGTTACGTCATAGTTTAAGATTATTGGAGGATGAAATACAATGTAAAAACTATATATGAAACCAAACCATGAGTTGGTGTACTTGACTCTTCTTCAATGAAGATTTTACAACCCCAATTTCATTACATTAAATATAATAAGAGACCCACAATATAACCAAACTCATTTTTTATGATATGACCAGTTATTTAGAATCCCATAAGAATGGGATGCATAGAATCTATGATGATTCATGCTATATTTTGAGGGTTAATAAATTTTTTTATTACTATCTACTATTAAAATTAATTACTTATTGGGAGAATATTCTTTAAAAACAATTTTATCAATTTATCTCCACATTAATGGAAATTAAATTCTATGACATAAGAAAATAAAGTAGTGATAAAATCATAGAGTTTTTTATTTAATTTCTAAATGGTAGGGACATTATTACTCTTTATAAATATAGATTCCCTGAGAAGAACTACTAGATATCTATGTATAGAAATTAAAGGAGGTGTTTGGGACCATGATTATCCAAAAAATACACTATTGGAGTCAGAGAATTTTATTATACAAAACTACATCTATATGTTTCATTTCAGTAAAAATGTAAAAACTATTACAAGCACCACCGTCATGATTAACAATATTTTAATGATATAGAACAATATTAGTAACTCAAAATCCAATAAATATACATAAATTATTATTTAGGATAACTTTACATGACATTAAATATATCACGGACATAATCTATTCTGTGTAAAATAATTATTGTCATGGGTAATTTCTCACATACATGGAGTAACAATTTATTTATTTACTAGAAATTATTTTATCAGATGATGTATGGAAAAATATTCAAAAAATTATTTTATTTATCATCATATAATAGTTTATACAATATATGATGACTTTTTCTTAATATTTTTGCTACCAATTATGTTAAATGAGAGTAATGTAACACTATATTACCCCATGGAATATGTGAAACTATATAAGCCATTATCCCTGAATAAAGTGAATAATTGGGAGAGAACTTGTATTATAATGAGAAAAAGATTAAGGACGTGATGAATAAATTTTAAATGGATCATGTTTAATTCATCACCAGGAAATCACCTAATTCATAATTCATGGCCTAAATTCCCATTGAAAATATGACTATGAAACCTTCATCTTCTCATCCTCCCATGATATACCACAATCTATAAATGCAATTGAAATTAAAATAGGAGTCACCGATGATTCAAAAATAAAATCAAACTCTTTTAGGAATCATTGACCCAATCATTGGGAAAATAATATTTATCTCGCTAAACAAGACTCTATTCTAAGGAAAAATAACTAGATCACCTCTATTAACTTTATCTGATTGATGGATAAGTACATGGATTAAGAAGAGTTTTTTAAAATTAGAGGCTCTATTTATGTCATTGTGTTATCATCTATGACCAATTAATTTTCTCCAAATTATAATGAGAACACACATGATCTGGATAATAGAATTATGATGTAATTTAATGAGGATAAAAAGGTAAAAATTACATCTAATATTAGTTTCAAGTGTAAATGTCAATTAAATGACCTGAATAATTTTAATGATGTTTTTTAACCCTATCAATGATTCAGCAAAAATAATTAACAATGGTTTATTATGGGATTACACATTTGATAAAAATATAACTCGTAGTATTGAAAAAATAAAGAATTTGTGTCTGGTTTCATAGGAAGATACAATCATAATGGTTTACATGTAAATATTTATCACTAGTAACCCATCACACCATTGGTAAAAGACAAGGAATTTGCTTGTGTTTTCTCCACCATAAACATTAGGATATCAAGATTAATTACACATAAGAACATACCACCATGTTTCTGTTAATAAATTAAACATCAATGAATAAAAATATTATGTTTTATTCAGGAATTTAATTTCCATTCAAAATGATTCTCGGATTAAAGAATCACATTATCTAACTCAACCAGTACAATATCAACCTCATTATTGTATATCCAATTAATGGATCACCAATGATGATTTCCCTACAAAATAATTTTTAACTAATATTAAGATGGTCCCCCTTGTAGAAAATTACCATGAAAGATAAATTTGGGGAGTAATCATATTATTCAGTCCATCACTAAGGTTTTTGTAAATAATGGTCATCCTTGATGGTCATTATAAGATCCCATTGTCAGTAAATGATCTATAGGCTTGAAAACCCTTATAGAGGTCTCAAAAATCAATATCATTAACCTAATACATTCACTAAACTAGGATTAAAATAATTGAACCTAAAAAGGAAAATTGGATCAGGTTTATTCCTCCTAACCAAAGAATGTTTATGAGATCTTCACCATTAGAGAATAGTTTTAACAAACTGACAAGGACTATGAAATATAATTAGTTAAAATAAATGGGATATGATAACTATTAACCAGACCATCTATTTTTAGGGATATATTATTGAAGTGATTCATCTACAATTATTATGTCTATGAGCACATATATTAATGGATAATTAGGTTGGTCACAACCAAATATCATCTTCATCCCCTAAGATCCATATAAAGGCCATAGAATTTGTAAAAACAAATCCTAATTGTTAATATTTAAATTAAAGAAGAAAAAAACTATTGTATTAGGTGTGGTCATGTGGCTGAATATTTTCTTTTCATTGCGTAATCATCTTTGGAAATAATAGGTCAAGAATACAAAATTGGAAATTTTAAAAGTTCAACCTAATTATTTCCCATAAAAAAATAGTTTGATATTGAATACATGGATTAATTAAATTTATGTAAAATATTTATAAGAATATATTAAACATCATGATATACAAGGAGAATCTTGGGACACATGAAACAATTTTCCGAGTCATTAAAACTCTAATTGGAAAATATCTGTCCTAACAATTCATATATAATTGAAAGGCCTTTTCTAAAATATCCCAAAAATATATGGGATGAGTATTTTTCTATAACACCCTAAATTACATGAAACTAGGACCATACCAAATAACTATTAAATTTATGGTCTGTAACCCTCATCACATGAACTAAAATCACAAGCCATGAGGTCAATAATGAATAACCTTACATGGGTTAGATTGGTCCATTATATATGACATGAAATTATAAAAGGGCCCTTTACAAAAGATAAAACTATATGTATGTGTAATTTTTCTCAGGATATTTTATTGTATGACTATATATTCATTCCCTTATATCATAGTTCACCTAACATAAAATAACAAAATAATTCTTTATTGAGTTATATATATAAGGATTTATGATATTTGCATTAATCTTAGTGATGATCAAATATACTATCATTGTACCAACCACACACATCCTTTGAATTTAACCCCCAATTCATATCTAATGTTTGTATCACACTAAATAATGTTCGGTTTTGTTTTTAATCAAATCTTTGGGGTATATAATAATTTAATTTAATATTTTATTATTTATGATGTAGATATGTAAATATATTTACCTAGAACATGTCCAATATATGAAAAATTCATGAAAAATGGATCTCATGTTTAATAATGCAGATTTTGTTCTACATTATATTACCAAAAACTAGGAAAAAAACTTTGGTATAAGAAATAAAACATTAATATGTGTAAATCGTTTACACATAATGTTTCTTTTGTTATTTTAATTTTCTTCCTTTCATATTGGTTCAATGTTTACCTTAGATTATGACATGAAACTATACCTTTGGTAAATTTTCTATGAATTAAAACATCTTTTTTGCAAATTTATAGCCATTATGATCCTAATAATTAGACACACAATTGTTTTTTCAACATTGAAGACCTTAAAATTAAATAGAAAGAAATACAAGGGCTTGTTCTATTAAAACCCCCAAAAATGTGGCGAAATAAAAACCTAATTCTCTACACTTAAAGACATTCACTATAATGTTTTTGGGAAAATGTTATAGAACAAAATAAAATAAATAACAATTAATGGATTATTATTTCTAAAACACAAAAAGGGTATCCTCTATAAAATTAATTTATTTTATTGGTAGTACATCCCATTCATGGATTAAACACATTAAATGTGAAAAGGGGGAAAGTCATAAATCTTTAATGGGATGAGACATAGTCCAAGATGAAGAAAATTTAAACATGATAGTTATAATTGTCTTTGAAATAATTAGATCAAATACTCTATATACCCTACACATGAACCTTAATCGTTCTATATAGGAATCATAATTAATTAAAATGATACATATATATATTAATTAGGCTTTCATTTTATGTGAATAAATACCCAAACTCATTCATTTCATACCACCTATCCTTAATAATGTGTTCAATGCATGGTGTTGCTTCATTATTAGTATTCAAACCCTATTTAAACATCATCATATTTATAAATTGTCATTAGTACATTGAATCATGAGTCATCATAAACCATGTACCTTGATAAAAAATTATCCTCTTATTACTAAATAAATTAATTTATGTTTCTATTCCTTAAAACTCATAACCTTGTGTAAATATTATCCTCTCGGTTCAAAATTTAATTGGAATTTATAACAAGTTCATAGATTGATCTGAATATTCCCCCACTCTATGGGAAACATATAATTTTATTTTTGATAATAAGTAACCCATGTACATGTTCATTCCCCCATTGAATGGTCACATAAAATTAATGCACTATTTTACAAGGGTGTGGTGGTGGTTTTGGTATTACCATTGGTATTTATATTCCAACATATCATTATATCCCATTTATTTCCTGTATATTATCATGTTATGAATTACCTTCTCAAAATTTCTTTTGGTCATGTGCATCCAATGATCCTTAATGTAAATCATTGATACATTATTCAAATTTTTAAAGAATGTTTATGAAATATCACTCTTTCAACAATCCAAACCTAGGTATTAATTTTTACAAATACAATTACTTTTAGTTGATAGAATCATTTTGGATTCCCAAAAGTCGGAACATTATATTAAAATTTTTGAATACAAAAATTAATTGGGTCATGATTATAATTCTTTTAGAAAAATCCATGATCCAAACTTCCTATCCTAAAAAAATTAATTAGTAGGGATTCTCCTCTCGGTAGATTTACATATCAGAAAACACTAAACTACATGACATGGGGACTTTATCACATAATTATGTATATAATAGAACGTGGTCCTAAACACATGAACATAAATTTTATGGTGTATGATACTTGTCATATGTACTTAAACTAAAATACATTTGGTTTATCCCATATGACCATAACATTATTAGAGTGGTCAATTTTACTTGACCTCAAATTGAAAATTTTCCCTTTACAAAAGATATTGATCTCTGAAAAATTTCAACATAATAGAATATTTCATGGCTATATTTATATCAAATATTAATAATGTTTATTTTCACTTAAAATAAGAAAAATCTCAATTTAGAAAAACTACTTGTTGTTTGATTCCTATATTCCTAGGGTATATAATGAAAAAAAGTGCTCACATTGTGGAATCATCCTCACACTTCTTTCTAGTAGAAACCTCTATTACACCTTGGATTTCCAATCATATAAATTCAAATTTGGGTTGTTATATAATCATACCAATAGATTAACTCTTCATTTTATTAATTTTGTTTTTTATTATCTAATGTTACATGATGGTATTGGTTGGACATAACCATCATATTATAACTTATTGAAACACATGCCCTCTAATTTAAGGAACTTCACATCTGTTACGATTTATATTTCCTAAAATAATGATAAATTATTTTTTTAGTTAATATAACATTAATTTATATTTACCATTTACACCTCATGATTATTTTATTGATGTTGGGTTCATCATTCACATTAGGATAATTTCTCCCTTCATTACATATTTTTGAACTCCCATTTAGTTAATGCTACATGACCAAAAACATTATCCAATCATTAGTATAATATATCTGGAATTTAAATATATATTATCAATTATTAATGAATTTGAATGACCATATTATAAAATATAATGAATGAAATAATATTTTAATTTAAAAAAAAATACACAAAGGGTATTGTTATAAACTGTATATTCTCCACATTCTATCATTCTTTCCTTTTATTTATTATTAAAAAAATAATGTTAAGGAAAAAATATTAAATGTTTTGACATGTTGAAGACCAAATAAATTATACTAAGTAAAATGTAATTACTTTCTTTCTTATCATTAAATTTCATGGATTCTATACAACATGGAATTTGGAATGGACGTAATATATAGATATTACGTACTGCAACATGGAAAAAGATAAATTGATGATATAATCAATAGACACATATGGAACAAAAACATAGAGAAACCCCTATTTTTACCTAATATGAGAGAATAAAATGTGAAATAGGTACATTATCATTCATGAAAATTCCACATAATCATATTTAGAAGGCCTTAATTTTATGGGCTTAAATAAAAAACCATTCCATGTCACATCACTTCTACTAGTGAATTTTTTTAATGCCAAGTGGTGTGACCTCTAGAGAGCTCTATCACAATATAATCAAATATTACATCATAAAACAATTTGGTACAATTGATGTATGAGTCATAATCTTAAAAAAACACACAAATCATGATTCTAGACATCGAAACACAAAAATTTTAAATTTATATTCTTCTTATGGAATCTTAAAAATATTATTCATGTTTATCATTTGGGCTCAACTTCTCAAATTAATCATCAAATAGATCATTTATTTATCTAAATGGAACCCCTTATTTATAGTGAACAATATAATTTCCATTGAGCAACCACCCCTAGATAATTTTTTTCCCTAACGAAATCCTCTATAGTTCTATGTTCTATTTTATAAAAAGTGAAAAAATGGACTTTCTAATACTAATGGTTAAAATATTCCCATCTATCTCTATCATATATTTTGGACCCCTAAATTATCACGTAATGTTTTATCTTCTCTAAATTCCCATTGTTAGGGTGGATGAAAATATCCTCAATGTTACACATTTATTCATGATAGTCATAAGATAATAATTATTATTACATATCAGTCATTTAACCTTCCACACATTGGTATAGATTTTTAGAACTAAAATACCCTTGACATTAGAACTCTATCCTAAAAAAATTTTATAGGAGTTGAGATTAACTTCATGGAGTACAAAATATTCATTTTTTGATATTAAATAATTTATAGAAGAATCATTTATGTTAGGATACTCCTCTTAGTAATAGAAACCTAATTTCAAGGTTCTTTTATAGTTAAAGGTAACTTTTTCATGAACATAAATTGCGTGAAACATAGTACTTTATACATGTCCATAAAATGTATTGTATATGGTCCTCGCCACATTATCTTTTACAATATGTTATTATTTCATAACATTCATGAACGTAAAATACATATAGATGTATATTTTATATGATATAATTACATTTTGTAAATGAATAATCTATACGAGTGTTTTTAGTGTACACGTTTACAAATACATTTTAGTTATTTGAAAATTTTCACTTAAAAAAAACCTCATGATTTGTAGTATTATAAGTATAGGTTAATTTATGTTTTTTCTTTAAGAATATATAGTGATATTCATATTCCATGTCTTACTCTTAGTCCCAAATATCACTTTCACCCCATCCCTTATTTAACAATGGTGGTGAGAATTTTTCTTATTCATATTAGGTTTTACCCTTTAATCATGACATATATAATCTTGTATTTCCATCCCATTTTCCTATCAAAACATCATAGTGTATGATTTAGATAATTTACATAGGGTATTTAAAATTATATCAACAATAAGGAATCATAATATAATCCTTTTACTAACAATATATTACTCAATTTTTATTGTTATAAGATACATAGTGATTTATATATCTCTTATATCAAACATAGATTATTATTTACCTTATACCATACTATTAAAATATATGGTCTCCTAAAACGTAATATGTTTTCAACACCTTGTGTAAAATGGAACACCTTATAATAAAATACGACTCATCTTACGTATGAAAAAGGATAAATATTTATTCCCATTATAATTTTATTGTAGAAAAAATCCAATATAAGGAAATATATGTGAATGAATTCATTCTATAATTGGTTAAATATTGATTTATGTATGACATATCCTAAACGAAGTCTTAAATATCAATGTCTTTCCATTCTCCCTGCCATCCTATTGTATGAGATCACTAATTCAAGTAATTTTTTCTCCAGTTTTCCTTTTATAGAACTATATTTTACCCTCTAATAAATACATATAAATTTATTACCATTCTCATAAGATATATATTTATATTTTGATCACTTATCGCAGACCCACCGACAAGTTTCATTTTATTTTCATCAGTCCCATCCAATCATAATATTGATTTATCAGTTCACAAATTATTTTCCACAAATAATAATGTTTTCGAAAAATGAAATCCATGATATTAAATACGTCTCTTGTACACCAAAAGAATATAAAATATCCTATTGTTTACCATCCAAAATCCTTAAATTAGGAGTCTCTTCTTAGAAACATTAAATCCTAGAATGATGAATCTTATCTTTGTGAGATGCTTCGTGATGATTAAATTCTAGATACCTAAATAAAATTCCGGAAATATAGGAAGGCTCACCATCATACCATAAAATTATATTCTACTCATTGATAAAAAAAAATTTTGTTGGGGAATATTCTGGAACCTAAAAATGTGTTGTGAACATTTCAGTGATGACTATGATATAATCCCCAATCAAATACATGAGTTGAGTTAAATATAATTCAGTATCATTCATAATGAAGAATATAAAAATTGGTCTTCACATTCCACATGACCAGTTAAATGTGGAGGGATATATAACCATATAAAATATTTCCTAATCTATTAAAATAGTAGTGAGATCCTTATATTAGGGTTCATCCAAGTATTTTTTTCAATTGTTAGATAAAATGTTTCTAAATTCATTTGATACTTTTTCATATTTCATACAGAATTTTTAGTCCTAAGAAATTACTAATTAAGGGTAAGATAGGTAACCATTTGTGTAGAATATTTTCTAGAATTGATTTGTTATTTCATTGAGTCCATAAGGACACATAGATCTGAAGTGATTGTCATTTTATTTTGAAATTTTCATCATGTTTACGAAAAGCATTTCAATATCCACCTAGATTTATTCCATGAATATTCTATATTAAATCCCTCATTAAACCACTGATAATTACAATGAGTTCCCATAATCACTTTTAAATAATCCCAAACACAGCTCACATATATTACCTACCTCAAATCGCACACATGCTCAACCACACTCGAAAAATTCACTCTAGTTAACTCCATAAGATTTCACTCTCAATGCACTACTAAAATTCCCAAGATAAACCCTATATCCATAATATGTTGGAGTGATATTGGTGAACCCTAAAAAACATAGTAATATAACATAGGGAAATCTTATGCATGATCATTACTGATGTTTTGAACATATGTAAATCTATACCAACAAAACAGAGTAGTTATGGGTGGTTACTGAAAACGCATAGACCCCCTTCAATCCATTTCCTATAAAAGTTCCCCATAGCCTCCCAACAATATTCTAGGAAAAATAAGAAAGTATGATGTGTCCCCAAGTTCGCAATGCTCCATCCTTAATTCCCAATAAGTCCACAACCCCATGTTTTTTTAAATTATAACCAAATATTGAGGGATTAAAATATATCTTTTTTCTGGAACACATACATAACCTATAAAAAATGATATAGATGATAATATCCCTTTATATAAAAGAGAGAGATTACATGGAACTGTGGTATTCTATCAAGAGGAACACCTATCCCTCAATGGAGCACGAGGGAAATTTTTCACCCAAGCTTTCCATCAGGAGAACTATCTTGTCTCCATGGTTTTATTATGATGTTAAATACATTTATATTTTCATATTTGGTGATGATTTATAATTTTACATTAGAGACCTCTCAAACCTCTATAATACTATTTTTCATAGGTTCTATAGAAAATTTTGTTTTTTTAATAGCATTTTTGGAAACACCTTGGTTTCATAATTTCCTAGGTCATGTACAAGTTTGAATGTTCAAAATTTCTACAATGTGGACAATGTAACCTTATTTTCACTCTTTAAAACTATAGTAGGCCTCCAAGAAAATTATTCTCTAATAAATTTAGGGAAAAATTTTGATCATCCCTTATGTATGTATCCTGACATATATAAACACATAAATTTATCATAAATGGTTAGTCTAATTATAATGTATGAATTTATTCAAGGTTCTTAACAAAAAAAAATTTCTGATACAAACCCTCATACATAGCCCGAAAAAAATTTATTTGAGATCACATAATTTGATTCCTCAAATTAATTGAGTTGAGATATTCCTTTAGATTTCATGAAATAACTTCAACAGAGGTTCATCAATTAGTTCTATAAAATAAATTCAATAGGATTAACTTTATTATTTTGTCAATATAAATTTAATCAATATCCACATATTGGATTTAATAAAATAAATTGATCTAAGATAGAACAATGGTTTTTTAAAAAAATAATTTATCTAAGATCCTCTTTTTGGTTTCCAAAAACACCTTTAGTCAGGATCTGCATATTTTTTTCCTAAAATTAATTAATTTGGGAAACACCATATGGCTTCCAAATATTTATTGAGTCGAGATACTTATTTTGGTTTCTTAAATCTACTTGAGTCCAAATCCTCATATTTGTTCCTAGTAATAATTTTTTTATATCCTCCCATAAGTTTCAAAAAAATACCTACCATAAAACATATATCATGTTGATCCAGAAATTGATTCACCTATGTACATATCACACATAATTATTAAAAACTACCTAATACATAATAACTAAATACAAATAAAATTAAGCTACAAGGAAAAAGTCTCAGATGTGTGAACATAATATGACACAAATATACATATATTATGTTCTTCAAAAGGAATAGTATTTATAATTACTTAAATATCATACAGGTATTATAAAAGTAATCTTAACATGATTATATAAAGCATTTCTATAAATCTATAGGTCTTGATCCATGGTAAAAATATGAACACAACAAAACAAAAATAAGATACCAATGTAATCATTTATATCAATCATCAGGATTTTTATTTTGAGAGAACCATAAACCTATCACTACATAAGAAAACCTTGGTACATACCAAATATATGTAAAGAGCCATAAATACTATAAACATTCTATAATAGATTAATTATTGAATAAAAATCATCAGTGTTAGTAAATCAATGTATAGAATGATAAGAAATGGATCCTCATCTAATTCATTGAAACATGAATAATAAGAAAATATATATTAGAATCATGGAAATAATGAGAAAATTAGTGATATTAAAATAATACTATTATTTAAATAACAAATATTGTCTAAGGATCACAACCAAGACATCAACAACATAGGCTGATGCTCAATAATAATGAGCAACAAACATATGACAAGATCACTACCCTGACATTATAATTTAATATGATGAGATATAATACAATACCTAATCATTTAAGATGATTTATAAATATTCTAACACCATTAATTATTATATATCATGAATATATGTTCAGATAAGAGGAGAAAATTTCAAAAACTCTTATTCATAATACAAAAACCATGATTAATAGATTTGTTAGAAAATGATTTCAAAAACATAAGTCAATATAAGAATCATGCAAATATCGAATTTATTATTGAAATATATAATTATATATTTAAAAATTACATAATAATTGTATAATAAAATGGCTTAGTCCATGATAGAAGTATTAAATATTGGGGAATAATATAAGAATAATTATAGATTTATTGAGAGAAACTAGAAAATCTTCTCATATATGATTTGAAAGGTTTTTTTCATGGAAATGATATAAACAGAAATCTATTGGAATATATATCAATAATAAAAGGAATTAAAGGGAATAATAAATGAAAATAGTTAGTCATATTTTAATGTTATAAATATGATTATAGAATGTTAGAGAGTCATAGATATCATATATTCTAAAATGAGAAAGAGAAGGAAAGTAACCCAAACCTCGAGTCATGAGTTACTTTAGATACTCTACACAATTATAGAATAATAATTTATTAATATTTAATTACATGATTAAAAAATTCATTATAATTTCATCTATGATAATACATTTTTATCTAGTTTTTAATATTTATTCTATATATATTTACTATATCTATTATTTTAATGTAATTTGGTTTATAGTTCCAAAACCCCATTAATGTAGTCATAATAGTAAAAATTATTCATAAAATATTTCATTAAGCTCTAGAAGTTTAATTAAATATTTATTATTTTATAACTAATTATATGTAGTTAAGCATAACAATATATGGTTAAAATTCATGGATTCTTCCTTGATAATCGCCTTTGTGATAGTTATGGATTTCTATAATTATTTATATTTAATTCCATAATTAAAATGAATATTTTATAATTATAGAATCATTGAAATGATTTCATTTGATTAATATATTATATTGAATAATGAATTATATTTTTTTGAATATAATTATAATGAATAATAGAAGAAAAAAATTCAATATTTTCTTACATTGTGGAAAACTACAACGGGTGAAACATTGTTTTAGCAGAGTTTTTAAAGTATTATGTAAAAATATATATTATAATAAATGAATGTTTTTACAAAACATAATATTTTATTAATAAATATTTAATAATTTTTCTTTTATTTATCACTTAATGTTATATAATGGGTAATAGGATAATTGAAATGAAAACATTGTTTTTAAAACCCTTACATCACACATGCAATCACCTCTTTATTATTGAACATAGATCCTTCAGATGAAAGGCTTTGGGTTACAATAGAATACGTAGTATATTAATAAGATAGAGAAGATAGGTAATTTGGTATATAATTATACAATTATGGAAATTTTGATGTGAGGAAATATTGGTTAAGGAGTAGTATTTATATAACCAACGGGGATGAATATTTTAGAATAATTTATTGAATAAATTATATGTCTCTAACTATCTTGGAAACCCTGGTTCCATGATTCCTGAGATAAAGTGATATAGAAAAAAGGTAAATATTGATCCCCATGAGTTTGTTACTATAATACAGCATCATACAATAAAAAAGATGGAACATATTTTCCTCAATCACAGAATAAGAAAGACATACATATAAGTATTATAAAAAACACCAAAGGGCTATAGTACCCTAAATGAAACAGGTATATCAAAAACCCCAAATGTATTTCATCAATGTATCATATTTATAAAAATAATAACTCCTTGTCCCAAACGACATGTCAATCCATGACTTTTGGGATCATGAACATCCTCATCATCCCATAGGAACCTTCTATTTATATAGAAATTATAGTGTAAGATATAGAAACACCTCAGGAAAAGGTATGGTGTAATCTAAAAATCCAAGTATGGTCTCACCTTGTGTTCCCTAATAATATGCCACAATAAAATTCCAAATAAATATTTAAATTTTCACTCAAAATAGGTATGGTCATAAATTTTAATAAATAAATTAAAACATGATTCCTTTCATAATTATTGAATACATTCCAAGAATGAATCAAATATAAACATTATCTATAATAGTTTATAAAAATCGATATTCATAAGTAAACAGCTTCACATTCATCAAAATTTATAATAAAATAAGTTAGAAATATCACCATGGTCATCTTACCTACGGTATGATAGTCCCATGTTAAGGGATTCTAACATATCTCATATTAGTGATCATGGATTATATGTATACACACATCCAAGATGCTCACATTGAATATGACCCATCAACATCTCATTGGGGATAAGATATGTCAAACTATGATTTTGTTAGAGTTGTGAATCATCAATACAATTCTAGGACATTACCATCCTAGCATGTCATTCCCAAACCACCCACTTACTTCCTATGATGACATGTTCTCAATCATTCAGTAGAATAGGGGAAATCATTTAATTTCAAGAATACTTCACAATCTCCAACTTTTCCTTTTCAAAATTCCAATTCATTATCAAAACAAAAAAATAGGTCTTTTCATCATCTATTTCCATTTCAATTCAATACCAATTATATGATTTATGAAATATGAATAAGAAATTTTCAAATTCAATTATCAAATAAATTTACATATTTCATCAATTTTTAATGGAACCACAAATTACAAATTAATTCAAATTTTTGGTTTTCTAAAAGATTTGGTGCCAACTCAAATCATAACTCGAATTCAAATAAAATATTGGTTTTTCACAAAAAATTGATTAATATTTCAATCAAAATAAATTAAATGATCAATAAATTTTAAAATAATAAATAGAACTACCAACCCTTTTCATGAGAAAACAACACCCACCACATGACTCACAAAAGAAGAATGAAAAGGATGAGGACTATGCACTCAACCTATAATCAAGATTCAGAAAAATAGAGTTTATATCCATAAATCTCGATATGATATATCAATACTCAAATAGGTAATAGAGGGATACAAAATTTGTAGAGAGACCACATACCCATAGAGACAAACCATGACCAACACAATGATCAATCCCACAACAGATGATCTAGAGGGATTGGATATCACAAAAAAATTCCAATGAATTCCTCTAGGTGGAGAGAAAGTAATCCTAATGGTATGTAATAATAATTTATATTGATCCTCCTACTGTAAAATGAATCATTGTATTTTACAAGGTGTGTAACCAAATTTAATTTCCTATAATTGTGGGGTGGAAAATATGCCAACAAATTCATCCCATTTTTCAATTAAAAAAACTTTATTTAAATTCTAAAGGATGTATAGAATATACATGTTGTGTTACTTTTTTACTAAAAATTTCACATTATTTTCAAGGATAAAATTACATTTTTTGTATCACCATTACATAGTGTGTAAATCCGCACATGTCTATAGAAATTGTAGCGTTTATGATGAAAATTCCAAAAAAAAATACTTAAATTCAATGTTAAATGTATCCCCCTAATTCCATTATCATAATTGTTCAAATAATGAAAAAGAAAAACCACAAAAGTTTTTCTTGGAACATTCCAAATATAAATGTAGTAGTGCGTTACAACCTCCATTCCATATAAACATTCTTTCCTAGAAATGCTATCATGAATCTTCCACATTGAAAACATGGGGCCACTGAAATATCATTAATGCCTCACACTCACATGTCAAATGAAAATTAGAACCAATATACCATTGAACATGTACCATGTTATCATTCCCCCATGAGGTAACCTAGAAATTGAATCATCAATCCTGACTATAATTTTAGTCATGGGTAAATCAAGATAAACAAAAAGATACCCTAGGAAAAAACATGACAAGGACCACAAAGATAATTTCATAGTCATGATACATGGAAAATGATATGTATCAACATCAACTATAGTGGATGCACTAATTGGTGGTTGAATTTACACTCCTTATCAGCAACCTCAAATGGTCCCACAAAACAAGTAGATAGATTCCATTACCATCCAAGACGTTGATGACTTAAACTAGGTGAAACATGCATGGAATCAAGATGTGCAACTGAAAATTACAAATATATACACCAATGATAAATATACGATTTATAGTGTCTCTATTTGACCAAAATTATCTGAAATATATTATTTTTATTTTCTTTCGTCTCTGGAACCAGGTTTCTTCAAACCATGAAACTTTTACTATTCTCTAACAAACAAAAAATAGAATCACATGGAATTCAATATGAGACCACAAAAATATTCATTCTTATCATGGAATGGTAAATATTAATATAATAAAACTAAACCCTTCCTAAATTGAATTCACAATCTCTACCATAATTAAGGACATATGTATGGATCATACACTAATGAATCTTTATTTTCCTTTCTATATAGATATCTATATGTGCATGGAATGTCGTAATAAGAAGTACCTTGGATCCTAGTTCCTCCTAAGGGACTCTCAAAAATAGAGATGTAAAACAAGGATATCTATCATATACTAGAGAATATGGGACTCAGTGCAAATGTAAAATATCTATCACATAGATATTTCCTAACTCCTCAAATTTTTTTAACAAGGTGAAGAATTGGCCAAAATCCCAAAGCAATATTTATTAATAAAAAATGCTTAAAAGAGTCTAAAAGACAAGATCATATTACAATCTTTGACATGAAGAGGAAAAAGGATGTCTGGAAGATCCTTCAACTAGGTTATGTCATGTACGAATCCATTATTTGTGAGACCATCTACAACCATATTTGCCTCATGGTAGGTATGGGTTGCAAGGAAATTGGTGCCTTGAAGAGAACAGAGAAAATTAATCCAATGCATAGTAAGAGACAAAGCTAGTTGAGTCATACCATTCCAAATGCCTTGCACCACAGTCGTAGAGTCACTTTCAATTCAAAAGTTGTTCTAACCGTGGTGTATGAAAAGGAGACTGCATGAATCACACTCATCATTTCAGATTCCAAAAAGGTTTCTATATCCCAGCCTCCATAAAAAAACCCAATGATTTGACTAAAATGATTTCTGTAGATGGTGCCACACCTTGTGGGTCAAGGAATCCCATTGGAGGGTTCGTCCACATTGATTTTAACCCACCAGGGTAGCGTTCATCTATAGAAAACCCCAAGAGTTCGTCTCGGCATGATGAAGTTGGCGACTACCCGATGATGTCGCTGAACCATAAAATCATCCACTAAGTATTCACAGCTCCTTTTATGGATTAACGGGGCTTCATGGATATAAATTAGAATCCACATTTTACCCAAATTGATGTTCAAAGAGTTTTTTTTTTTGAAAAATATCATTTCTATCATACCAGATTACATGAAGAAGCTTCGCAATCCCGATGAGAAATAAGTTTTTGATTTGTTGGGAGCATTCCAGTTCCAGACAGTGTTTTAGCTGAGAATTTATAGAATCAAGCATCAGCCATCTTCAATAAAATATGTCGGAAATATTTCTCTAATGTGAATCGGTAGTTCCACAAGACAAAAACAAATGATTAGAATCCTCTCTATGTTGATTATAGAGACCACATTTAGAACAAAGTCAGATACCAAAAATTTACAAACAAGAATCAGTGGGAACCCAGTTATGAGCAATACTCCAGATAAGAGTGAGTCTTGAGGGTTTAATCCAAGACTTATAATTGAATATAATCCACATAAAATAATATTCACTGATATAAAAGGAGTGGTTGTAGAAGCTTTTTCAATTTTTGAAACCATTATGAGCTGGTTCCCAAGTTAGAAAATCCTCCGAGATAGAAAAATGGTAATTATCAATAATTTGAACAATATTTTCAATAAGAGTATCAAAATGTTGGTTGATAACATTATTGATAGTGACCTTAATATCTTCAGGTAGGTGATCAGGAGGAATTAATGTAAATAGAGGAGTCCAAGTCCAGTTATCAAACCCAAATTTCATGGAGGAGTTTCTCATGACCATTCAACTAGCACGGGTCATAATGTTGGCATACATATTTATGATGGATGGCCAAATGGAAGAGTTCAGGTATCCCTTACTACCTCCCCTCAATAATTCCAAGAACCTATTTTTGATGAACTAAATTGAATGGGTATCATTTTGAATTAGATTCTAGGTGAGTCTTGCTTGATGGGCCTCATTAAAGAGTTTTAAAATTTTAATACCAAGACCACCCTTGTCCAAAGGCTTACAACAAGTAGCACATGGGATAGCCAGAAGATTTCTATCCATGGTGCTTCCAATACAATTTTTTTTAATATGAAGATTCATTTTTTGGTAATACTAGTCGACCACATTTATCCCATCATAGAGTAGAACAATTTAGAGACAATGACCGATTTCACAAGATAGACTCTCCCTACCATAGAAAGAGATTCACATTTCCAAATAGAAAGATGACTGAGGATTTGGTTAATAATACATAGAATGTATCAAGATTTGGGTCTACCCAAAAATATGGGAACCCCAAGATAATTTAATGGAATTGTCCCATATTTAATTCCAAGATAATTAGTGATAGGTTTTTTGTACTAGTGGGGATGTTTTTTCAAATATCGATGAATGATTTTCACCAACCAATGACTTGACATGAGGCCTATTAATAATGAGAAAGAGTAGATTTGAGTGTTCTGATAATTTTCATATCACACTTATGAAATATAATGATGTCATCAGCATAAACAAGGTGAGTGGGAACATTCACATTTCTGTAAGTATGAATAGGTTTATGTTTATTTTGGTCAACCAGATGGGTGAGAAGACGACTTAAATAGAATTCGACGATAGAAAAAAGGATTGTAGATAGAGGGTTGCCCTGTTTGACACCATTGGTGCAATTGAAGTATCCTATTTGAGAGCCATTTATCAGAATGGAAATTTGGGCTCATCATAAAAGGGATTTTATTCTATAATCAAAGGGATTGTTGAAGCTAAATCTGTGAAGAACATTGAAGATGAAGTCCCAATACATTGTATCTATGTATTTTCATATGTCAAGTTGAATTTCAATATTACCACCCTTTTATTTATTATTAAAAGTCTTACCTAATTCAGAGGCAACACAAAAGTAGTCTTGGATGGATCGATCCTTGAAAAAATCAAATTGATTCCAGGATATAATTTTATGTGTAATAAAGGTGATTATATTCACAATCAATTTGGTGATGATTTGATAGAGAGTGATGATAATGTATATGGGTCTAAACAGGTGAATTTCATAGTCATTATCAACCATGGGAATTAAAGTGAGGAATTGAGTATTCAACTGAACATTGGCCAATAAAACCTCACCCCAATTTTCTAAACTTCTATATACAAATATGAAATTGTTTCAAAAAATGTCCCACTCATTTGATGATACATTAACACCTAGATCCTAGGTTTCATGATTAGAGAATCTATAATTACATAAACGTTCCCCTTTGTATAGTAAATATAGAAATTAAAACATTGAATGTACTACAACCAAAACCTCCAGCTGAGGCTGAATACTTTTTTTATGAAAGATATAAATCTAGATATTATGGTCCGAATACGATGTAATACTTTCTCGAAAAAGGTAATTCTTCTAACCTTTAATCAGTTGCATCACTACTGCATGTTCAAGGTTATGAGATTGATTTTTGTTCATTTATGGAAAAATATACTAAGATATATAGGAAAGGATTTGATCACCCTATATAGGATAGAAATCCAAAACCAGAAACCGATGGTCAAGAGAAGACCACATTGCCCAATCCAACCTCTATAAGAATTAAAATTATCATAGATGTCAAAATATATTGTAACTCAAAACAAAAAATCTAAAATTTATACCCCAAATAAAATATCAGTAACTAATGAGTTAGTGTTTTAATTGTAGATTCCAAATTTTATAATTTAATTATTAAGTAGTGATAATATCTTGATTAACCCAAGAATCCTTGAATCTTAAAAACGGTTTCTCCCATTCCATAACATCACTCACTTTATCAGGATCAAGTAAAATACCATATTCTAAGACCAATTCTTCAAATAAAATCATCACGTGAAGCTAGAAATTTAATTTAGATGGAGTTCTATAATATAAATGATTTATAAAAAATTATAGAACTACACCAAAATTATGTATACAAACCTCCTTAGAATTAGAGTAAACAAGGATTTCATACACAAATTCCACCAAGAACATATCATGAAACTCATGGAAATTCCTTCCCATCAAATCAATATATAATATAAAATAATTGGCTACATGAAATGGATGAAAAGGTACTCATAATGGCCATACCCATTTTTTTATTTTTTATTTCTCAATTTCACACTTTTTATTCCAAAATGATGATAACTAGATCAATGCTTAATCTTCAAGTGTCACTCCACCGACATCCAAAAGTAAACTATATATAATATAAGTGGAATTTGTTAGATATTCATTATCATGAATCATTTAATATTATGGTAATAACCATAAAGGTGATATGTTCCATCAGTGTTCATTACAAATAGAATAGGCATAACCCATTGTCAAACACATGGGTGTATGAAGTCTTAATCTAATTTACCATCCAACTAAGTCTTCAACTTGTTCATTTTAACTAGTTCCATGCATTAAGAAGGAAAAGATATCAGCTGACTACTTGGAACTAAATCAATAGTAAGCTCTACATCCTTATTGGTGGAAAAATACATAATACAAAATGAAAAATGTTATAAAATCAATGAAAATTGAGGGAGATAACCACTCATGTTTTATGGCTCTAGATCCAAAAAAAACTAATATTACTTTCCCCAACTCTTGATAAGAAGGTCTGAATATCCGCAATCTCAGGTCATATTCTCCCTAAAATATAGAACACACCCCATTAGGAATAGTGAAGTTGACCCAATAGTAGTATCAAACTATTCAGGATTTATTAGAAATGAGCAATACTTCTTGAAAATGACATCTAGAGGTCTCATGTTGAGTACCAGCAAATCCATGGTAGTCTTGATATCTGATTAAGAGAAAACACAATGAGGATAATGAATACATATATATCTCTTCATTTACATACAGTTGTATTAGTATTCATCACATAGTATAAAAGATTCATAGGAGGATAATGTATATTCAAAATACGAGTTCATATAAAAACATTAGATTAAAAGTTCCCAATAAATAATTCATTAGAGATGAAGCATTAGAGATGAAACATCTCACAATTACATGACCAATATTTTCTTCCTCTATAGACTCATACAATATGTGAAGAATCCCATTTGAGGATTCCTCTAGATGTTACCCTATGATCTTGAAGAATATGATTACACGTTGTAACTTTTTTTGTTGATGATCTCATTTTATTATGTGGAGTAGAGAATATTTAAAAACAGTTCCCCATGTACCATTAAAGATTTCATGAACCTGTTACATTAGGTGCTTCAATGCAAACACATTTCAAATGCTTATGCATTCCACACTAGTAACAAGTCAAAGGGCCTATACCAGTAATTACATGATGTCTAGAATAATGTGAAAATCAATATCCCACAATTGACACATTATGTATTCTCTTCTCATTATGTGAAATCAATGAACTACCACTATAAGAAAAAGGAACTCCGTTCTTCATTAAATTACAATCCAAACAAAGATCAACCATTAATGAAATGTATATCACATCAGCATAAAAAGATAGTATCAACAAGAAAAACTGAAAAAGAATAAAATCTCAATATACATTATCTATCCTTCATGTATTTATTTGACCATTCAATACAATCTCATGTGTAAGCTGTATAAGCTCAATGAATGAGTTCACATATTCATTCACTATCAGGTCAGCCTAGTCAGGTTTGTAAAATTCCATAGACTTGTATACCAAAATAGATTATGAATTTAACAAGTCAGTGAAAGGATATTTAAATCCCTTCTACTATAAACCATCATTCTTCCTCAATGTAAACATGGAATCCCACCATCACCATAAAAGTACCTCAAACATAAATGTAACATATTCAACCTTAATGAATTAAGGAGTTTCTAAAAATTCCAAAGGAAGTTATTTCTTTATCATCATGCACTCATCATCTTGAGGATCCTTAGAACATAGAAAAGAAAGTGGTTCATAATGAAGGAATTATTGATCATGATTATGAGATTCATCACTATAAGGTACCATAGGAGGAGCCTAAATGAAGATGGGTGCAGGTTCCGGTCCCAAGGCATTAAAAACACAAACATATTCCAACAATAGATTCTTTTATATTATTGTATTTTATCACTATGATTCACCATTTACTTCCAATTGGATCATATTCCCACATATTCTTAGAAGAAGGATACTAAAAAAATATCATTAAACAGTATTGAATACATCAAAAGAATACTCACATGACCACGCAGACAACAAAAAGAAGGAAATTAATCAAATCAGATTGATAAACAAGATTTTTATTTCCGCCTATCAAAATCACGGTATGTAAATAACTATAACTAATACTCAATAAAACTTTTCCAAACAACCCATTGTGAATTAAGGATCATTATAATGATACCAATATCAAAACTAACCTACAACTACCTCTTATGTCCTAAAAATATTTATAAACTACATACAGAAATTAAGGAAATATTATTAACCTATACCTTTGATACATTGTCTTGGGAACCAGCCAAAATACCATAGTACCCTAATACTAAAGCTGACACAGACATTACCCAAAGGGAATTCCCGATCTCTATGGGATGGAAACTAGAATCTAGAACCATAAAATAAAAAATCTTGAATGAATTTTCCTCAAACATAGTAAAAGACACATATGCATATTAGAATTCTAAAAAACTAAAGGGATATAGTTTCTAAAAACTAATAGCTATATATAAAAACCTATGTTTTATATCAAATAAATTAACATGAGTCTGACAATAAAACTCAATGTCCCTAAGGACACATCACTTCAATCCTCCTGGTATTAAGAACATGAATGTCCTCTAAGCGGAACATTCCATTTACTCGGAAATAGGAAGATAAAATAAACAAACACATGAAGGAAAATGTAGTGTGTGAGATAAAAATCTGAATTTTTTCTCACCAACTGTTCATTAATAAGAAACCACAATAACAATCCAATGAATGCCTTAAATTTTTAATTTGAATATTTATGGATGATAAATTTATTATTTAAAATAAAAAAAGCATCATTTCAAAATTATTTAAATCATTTAAAACATAGATTAAATAAAAACATAAATAAAATTATTTCTATAAATCCAAAGGATTGAGTAAATTTATTCACAATCAATGCCATTTATTATCAATGAAAGAAAAAATAAAACAATGATCATATTCCATAGGATGATGGTTCAATGTTATAGGATCCTCACACATCTCATATTAATGACCACGAACTGTATGATTAAACAATTCCCTCTTCCTCATGTTGAATCAAAATAACTAATATCCCATTAGTGATTAGATAATATTAACTATTATTTTTTTGTGTTGTAAATTGAAAATCTTTTTCTTGTGAATTACCATCCAAATGTGTGTGTCCCAAATAACCCACTTTCTAACCAGGAACACTTGTGTTCAATAAATAAATAAAAAAGGAAAAATCTTTTCATTTTAAAAACTATAAACAATCACAATATTTTCCCATAAAAAAGTTCAATTCACGATCTTAACCAAAACATGGGTTCTTTTATAATTTAATGAATATTCAACCAAAAACCAATCAATGGATTTTATCAAATATGTTTAATAAATTTTTTCAAAATCAGTTTTCAAATCAATTAACAAATTATATCAATTTAAAATTAAACCCCATATTCCAATTCCATCAAAATTGGTTGTTTTGCGATAATTATATGCCTAGTCATATCCATGTTCTAGTCCACATCAACTATTTTATTCACAAATCAATTGAAATAAATTTCAGAAACATTAAATTCAATGTTTTATCAATTATAAAATCATAAAGGAAACATCCTATGTTTTTCTTGAGAACACAATACTAGTAATAGGACTCATCATTGAAGAACGAAGGAATAGAATATCTATGAAGAAAAACTAGAATAATGATTTAACATCAAGGAGTTTATATACATAAATAAGAATATGATCTATAAAACATAAAATAGTATGAGAGTGACAGATATAACAATGATACGTGGAGACTGCTTTCATAGAGAGAATAACCACGACAAACAAGATTATCAAATACCGAATATATGATCTAGAGGATTAGATATTACAAAAAATGACTTATAACGGATATAGGATGGGAGAAAAGATACCTAGAAGAAGAGAATAATGATATAATTTGAATCACCTATATTAAATTGACACTATAGATTTTACACAGCATGTAACCCAATTTCAGGTAATGTGGTTTTGTAGTCCAAAATATTTTGAAAAGATAATTCCTTTTTCTTAAGTCATTTACTTGGTGTGTAACTTCTCACGATGTGTAACCATTTTACAGAATATTCTAGTAGAAGATTACATGTCCAGTATCACCATTATAAGACATTCAAATACCCATCATATTGAACAAACTATTTTTTTATGCTGAAAATTCCAAAAAAATCCAAGACGTCGCCATTATAGGTATCCTTCCAATTTCTTCTTGTCCTTATTCAGCTAATGAAAAAAAGAAAACCACAATAATCTCAATGAATATATCTTCTTGAAATGTGATGTGGTGTTACATTATCATTTAATCTGAATACTATAAATACTATTAATTCTAATGAATTTTATTTGTCTAAAATTATTCTAAATTGGTTTGTTTAGAAATAAAATCCATCCACAATCAAATTTTATCATGAAGATATTTATAAAAGGAAATAAACAAAAAAGGTTTTTATTAGAATAAAAAATAACTTGGGTTTTAAAATCTGAAATATAAGTTTATAGAATTAAATTATTATTTTCATATTCATTATTATAATCCATAAATACATTTACAATTTATCAAATGTTTTTATAATTTTAAAATTTTATTTATATCCAAATGATTTCAGAAATCATATGTTTGTCATAAAAATAGTATATTTTATTTTTCAGAAAAAATCAATTTTATTCTTGAAAATCCATGATGAATTTACCATAGTTATTTTTTATACTACGACCCAAAAAATGAAGTCATTTTATGAAATTAAAAACCAAAAAATTAAAAACTGAATTTTGAAGTAAAATTATATAATAAATGAAAAACTAATTTTGTATTGAATAAATATCATTTGACCTATCAGGACTGGTTAAATTTCTATTTCTATTAATTCATTATTATTATATTATTAATAGTTTTTAATATATTTATTTTATATGAATTTTGTTTCAATATTTTATATCAAATTTTAACATAGTAATATCTTTCAACTCAGTGAGTTAAAATAAACATTGTTAAAATTTAAACATATTTTTTATTTAATTTATATTCCTTGATAATTACATTTATAGATTTTTAAGATTGGGATATAATTATTTTGAATCATTTCAAATAAATAATTTTTATGTATTTCACTATTATTAACATTCTGATCAAATTTAAATAGAAATTTATTATTCTTATAAGCAGTATATTATTTACATTTTCATATAATGACTAACATTTTAATAAATACATCACATTTTCTTTATTATTCAATCGCTGAGTCTTATACAAAAGTTATTGATATTTCATTATATGGTTAAAATATTATTCATAATAGTGTGTCTTATTTTTATAGTGTTGTTAAAATCAGTTATAATTTTAGAAGATTATTCCTTGTCACATGAACTTAATTTTAAAATATTTCCTTGTTAAATGAAAATAGTCTCTATTTTTTAAAAATTAAGTTCATAATCATATATACTAAACCCATTTTTGGTTATAATTCCCCCACCACAACAACAAACTTCTATCTAGATGACTATGAATAAAATATTACCATTATATAAAGTATTAAACTATATATAATCATACATTTAATAAAATGTGAGAAAATATAATTCCCTCAGGCTCCAATCTTGTAAATAAACAACCGTTGGTCAATCACATTCATAAAAGGGTAACTAGTTTTGTAGTTGGGAAATATTCAATGAACATAATATTAACATATAATAAAGTTTCATACTTGATAATATACTCATTTTGCGAGGATTTGACCTCTTATCCTCCCGTTTTTTACATGTTATACCGCAAGAACATTCCACACAGTTTGAAAACTTTAGAGCATTAGAAAATGGATCCATATCAATTTGATCTCATGAAGATTACAAAAAATTTAAAAAACAATTAACAACACAAAAATAAATATGAATACAATGATGTGTAGGATACACAAGTGTGATTGAATTATTGTGATTGTCTTTGTTTCTAATACAAGGATGGTAATTTTAGTATGTTATAATATTATTGAAGAACATAAAATAAACCTAGTTTGGATATATAAATATATTATTATTAATATGTATTTGTAAAATATTGTAGTTAATTATATAAATTTATAAAATTGAGAAATATATAGAATTACGGAATGTGATAAAATGTTTTCCATGAGATATGCATGATTCTTCTAGTTGTATGCAATATTCATTATGTATATACGAATAAAGAAAATTTCAATAAATATTTCACTAGGATATATATGTATCATATGGTAATATTTAATATTATATTGAATGAGTGAGTGAATGGTATTATTCAATTTTTATAAAAAATATTATCTTTGGAAATCAACTTCTTACATAATATTATATATTAGGTGGTATGTAAGATTTTTCAATAGGTTGGTATGTTTTTTTTCAACTGGTACATGTAATTTCACATCATATGAATTAGATTAATTTTTGGGAATAAATAACATTCAATTGCAAGATCTAGTGTCATGTTAGATTTATTTTACTGATAAAATACATTAAAACACCTACATAAACTTCTAGAAAAGCTATAGTAAGATAGATTCAACTAAAATATTAGGATATTTATTAATTATATCCAGGTTAATTAACATTGAAAATTGAATGGATAATTAAAGGAATATTATCATGGAGAATAAAAATGAATATTTAATTTCTTTCTTAAGTATCAATCTTCTAAGAGAACTGAAATTGAATGAACCACGATTTACTTAAAAAGATGTTTAACAAAAACAATTCTAATAGAAATAATGGAACGATTTTATGCACATTTGAAAATTGGGAGAGGTTGTTATCCTATTTATTCAATGCTTAATTTTTTTTATAGATATAATAAATATTATCATAAAAATATAATTTTTATGAAAATTTGTTCAATAACAGTAAGAATATTTCTAAAAAGGGATATAAACTGTTGAAAAATGGGAGAATATTCACCAAATATTTTTTTATGTTCTTATATAATAATTATAAGAATTAATAGAATATTTTTCATGTGTACTGATATATATAAATATGATGAAATATAGGAAAATGATTGGTAGAATTAGTATCAATATTTCATTCAACTACATTAATTGATATGACAAAAATGGTTATTGTAAAAACCTGGATTAATTGAGGGAGATGTTTCTATAAAAAACTTCCTTAAATATATATTAATGTAAAAGAAATATGGATCATAGTAAAATAAACAAATTTATAGTTTTTTTATGTATCACATGTGAATATTTATTGTGAGAAACCCTTTAGTTACACATTCTTTTATAACTGTCTTTTGATGTAGTTAGTACATAGTGAAGAATAGGGAGTTCCCCAGAGATAAGTAGTTCATAATTTCTAAATCAGGTAATTATAAAATGTGGGTTATGATAACACATGGAATGTTGATAACATGTTATTTTATTTTCATTGGAGAATCCCTTAATTTTGAACCTTGTAAAATATATGTTTCCCAAATTTATTTTCTAAATCTAAATAATGTGTGTTTCTGAGACTGAATAGATCATAGGGATCATACCAATGAATGAAAACAATATAATCTAATATGATAAAAAAATAAAAACCTATTTGACCCCATATATTAGTGTTATTGTAGTACCATGTTTACAAAATGGAATCTAATTTTTATTGAAATAGTTTCATCTCCAGAATTAAATACTAAATTATTAATAAAGGGTGTCCAAAACCACCAACGAAGAAGCCAAAATCAACCAAGAATTTGATTAAAGAAAAGGTAAATATTCTAGGGAAAATGATTGTCTAAATTTATAGTTGAATATATAGTGGCTGAAACCCAGTCATGGAGACTAAAACCATGTAGTGGTTTGATTCAGTTAATTCGGATATAAAACCCATGATTCCATAAACCTTCAAACATCTATAATCACTCCAATTATTTTTATTCAATAAATATGTCGATTAATAAAAAATTAGTGTGCCTATAAAACCATGGAATTGTACATTCAATTTCATCTTCAAACCATTACACATCTAAGAAATATTCATCAAAAACCATGTCATTTTATAAACAATGTCCTCTAATATGATGTGGTTTTAAATCACATTTAAAATAGTGACTTAACTAAAAAAATCACAACACAATGTATATAAAAATTGGTAATACATATAAACCATGTTTGTTGGTAAAAAAACATTATGTAATTCTTCATAAAAAAATGATAAACCCAAACTAATTTCTTCCAAAACCAAGACAACTCCACCATGGGGACCTCATGAGTAATTCTGAATAAAATACTAAAGCTTAGTATGGTCTCAACCATGTAATTGTTTCTTTTAAAACTATAATTTATAGTTTATCTCAACCAATATACTTCTAGTAATCTCCCTTTCCTTCTCCAATGATCTGAATCAACCATTTCATGTATGCATATTTCATTATAAATAATGGTAATTCCAAAAAACTGAAAAGAAATATCACATAGTACAAAAATAATTCTAACCACCATATTTGGTTATTATATTCATAACCATAATATTATACAAATATTCTTCAATATAAAATTAAACAATTCTCTAAAAATGATAACCTTAATTGAATATAAAACATAAAATTGTTCGTTAAAAATTATATAAGGAAATATATAAAAATTATGATTTTATATGATTAGTGGTGTGTAACACATAAGAGATATTATTTTATATAGTATACGATACTATAATAAAGATGATAAGGGATCATAAGATTAAAATGCAGGTATAAAAAAAATTCAATGTATATAGACGTGATATAAAAAATCATGCCCAAAAAATTATAGATTTTGAATCATGGAAAAAGGAAGTTGACATAATATAAAAAAGAGACCATCGGATTCTGGAATGAAATTGAAATATAGAGGATGAATAACCATATAAATCAAATTTTTTTCATTGATCACTACCAGGACCTACCTCAAATTGTGTAAAAGAGTTTCCATAAAATAGTGGTGTTTCATATACTATAATGCATGATAAAATAATATCTCAACTAATATATATCATTGTACAATTCATTATAGTGTATTATAATTTCTCCCCTTGTATCATATAATGATAAAAAAATAAAATTTGTGAAAATGATATTGAATACATTTATAACATCAATATAAAAAAATTTAATTATTTAAATTAAATGGTAATTATAAGAGTAATAAAAAATAATGTTTTCTAATTCACCCCCACACTATGGTTTTTTAAGTCACTATAGACCTCATTTCTAAATGAATACGGTCCCTGGGCTATGAAAGTGTTTATTTGGTTGTATCATGGTTGAGTGGGTGATAGAAGGATAATCCCTTTAGCATTTGAATTCCTCAGTTAATGATCTAGAAATTTTATAATTATTTAAAAAAAATTGTGATTCCATACTAGAAATAATACCGTTTACCAATAAGACATTTATTTACTAAAAATTTTAATATAAGAGGTTTTTTCATACAATAAATATTCAATATCTTATTTGAAAAAAATATTAGATCATTATAGAGTTCAAATACATATTTTTTGGAGAACTGGAATTTATGACCATCTATGATGGGACTGGGATCCTCTAAATGAATAAAATATATATTTTGGATTTAGGATCAGTCCCATGATTTGGTATCCATACATATACCAATATAGATAATTAGAACCCACAAAGATTGGTTCCATATAACAAGAGAAGGTGTAGCATTTAATGTTATGTAATAAAGTCTACCATGGTTTCTTTTATGTTCGTGAATCCATAACTTGTTCTATGAAGTATAATGTCATGTAGAGTTGACAACTATGTGAAATTTATATAGAAAAAATATGTATGTGACTTATACATGAGCTTACCTTTATGGTTCACTGTGTTTTATAGTTTCTAGATAGGATACAGCATGTTCGAGCCATACACCTAGAAGGAGACCCTTTTATCTTTCCCATGTATGGATATAAGTTATTATTGTTCTAAATTAATTATAAAATGAGATAGGGGTCATATTATATTTTCACATAAGTCATATTTTTATTCATTACTTGTGAAAGAATATTCTATCCCATTCTTGTGGCATAGGTTACACTATTCTTATCACATAATGTTGAATAAGTTTACTATTCTAGTCACATAACTGAAATTCTTAAATCATGGGTGATACTAACTCTAAATGGGGTTATGGGATACTAATATTATTGTTATATAACCATATGGAGGTATCCTTTTATGTAACTAGAATATGAATAAAAAACTAAATAGTTCATTTAAAATACTTCAAAATCATATGTCTAGATTTATCTATATATTATAACATCATATATTAATTATTCAATTATATACAATTTATATTTACACAACATGAATACTAGGTAAAATATTCCTACAGAAGGTTTATGTGGGACATACACATGTGAGACCCTTTATGGATTGTCCATTTTATAGTAACTGAACAAGATATGGTGTGATTTGTTCTCACTCCTACTAAAAGGTCATTAGAACCAATGATCAATGATATTGAGAATGTTGATTTATTTTTTGTCAACCTAGATTTGGTATGATCAATAATTATGATATCCAATGTGGAAGATGCATCAAATAAAATGTCTATATGATTCTATGATGAATGATGGAGAAGATATTATTTTTTTCAATTGTTGTCCAATTTTTTTGGTATGAAATTTTTAGAAAAGGAAGAAATGTGTCATAATATGTAAATAATTATTTGATTGATTGAGTAAGATAATATCTTCTGATCATATAAGTATGAATGATAAAATCGACCACCTAAAATCTTTTGGGTCTTATGATATAATCATTTTTGATGAACTGGTAACAAAAATGTTTGAATACATAATGTGAGAAGTAAATCTTGTAATTGGAGTGATTTTATCTACGGTAGATTGGTCTGAATATTCTAATTAGTATTTTATCACAAAATCATAAAAAATCAATAAATAGTGTCTTTGGAATCATGATAATGTAAATTCTCTTGAAATAATGGAAGTCTTTTTTAGTAAAGGGTTTCATGAAGGAGTTTGATGAATCATGAAGAGATGCCAAGAAAAGTATGTAATCATGTGGGGATCACCTGACCATTGTAAAACCAGTGATTCGTATGATCATAGATAGGTGATGTATATGATATTTTTCTTTGATGGATTTAATTAGAGGGAATATTTTCTAGGGATAGGGTAGTGTAATATAGTATATTAACAACAATAATCACATCATTATGTATTGAACCAGATGATTAAAGTGATAACCAGAGTATGGTGTTTTTATATGTTTTTAAGTGGCTATTTAAAATTATCAGGGTTATGCATTGAAGATTCCTTGGGCCAGATTTGTGATCAAAAAAATGTTTAATAGTTAGATTACCATGATCACATGACTAAGGAAAGAAAAAAAAATCAGGGGGATGGATATAATGGAATAATATATCACAAAAAAATATACACGATGGAGGTTATGAACACATTCTATTACGACCAGGGATACATGATAAAATTTTTTTTGAAGGAGATATATTCCAAGGGCCTTTCACATAGGGTTATGTAAACATTTTATGCATCAGTGTAATGGAATAAAAAAGAATTTCTAGAAATATTCGATGAAACTCTAAAAGTGGTGAATTCAGAATCATTTTTAGAACATGGAACATATTGGTGTGTCAAAATATGTCACCAACAATGCACCAATTTCTAGATACTTTTATGAAGTAGATGGAGAACCTAATTTTGTTATAATAATGAAGGCTTCCACCATATCAGTACATACAGGTGATTCTATAGTAGTGAATCGATGGAGGAAGTTCACTATCACTAATTACATTATAATAGTAGATAGCATGTTGTTGAGTGAATTTGGACGAATAACTCTAATCAACCATATATAGTTAATAGTAGTGAATTTTTTATTGAGTAACATTATTTCAATGTAAGGTCCTTGGACTATCGATTAGTGTTGAACCCAGTAAAAACAATTGTTTTCTATTTTTTCATAATATTATTTCTTTAGTGAATGTGAATTAAAATAAATGATGGTCATCTGGTTACCTCCGAAAAAAGAAAAATATTACTATGAAAAATTTAAATTTGGGACCCTACCTGATTATCCTCCCACATCTTAGGGATTATGGAGGAACAATACATCATTTGAGAGTTAAAGGTTCTCAATGTTGATTATTATTTCGAAAGTTTGTTTTAATGGAGAACATTTACAATATCATTGGGATTTTACTATTTTATATGAGAAACTATAATATTTTAACTAATATGGTAAATTAACATACCAATTCTCTTGTAATGGGAGTTATCATTATACTTTAAATGGTGTTCAAGTAAGTGATTTTCTACAAGATTCACTAAGATAAATTGCCAAAAAAATTGATTTAGAAGTCTAGCCATTAAATATATTAACTATATCCTTAGAATATTAAATATTTATCTATGTAATGATATGAACTTCCTATTATTCCATGTCAGATATATTGACCAATATATCAGTAGGGGTTGGTCAGGTTAATAAAAGGATTCCCTATGTGATGCCAAATAAATTAGATGGTATTAAATTACATACAAATGATAATAGATATGGATTATTTAATTGAATCAATTATGATTTGTTACCTATATGAGTACATCAAGAGGAATATAAGGCATTGAAATTATCAAAAATATTTCATTATTTCTTCATACCAAGTATAATCCAATTGACTCATCTCGTAAAGAATGTTATTTGACTAATATATATATAGATTAATTCTATGTACTATTGTGGATTATGAAATGAAAATTGAAAAAGTGTAAAAATCATCCTATAGGAGTAAGAAAATTACATTCATGTCCATGGAAATTCTGAGTATCAATGTACATGAATATTTAGAAGATGAAGAAGATAAAATTCTTTCAATGGTTTCTATAAAATTCAAACTATTAAAAGGAAGATTCAATAGAAATCTATCACTATCCCTTATATGATGTGGGAAAATATTTAACATTACCACATGGTTCCCCAATATATTTAATGGTGATAGATGTAAATAAGATGTTTTATAGAATCCATGTAGAATATTACTACATAAAATTAGTAGTTCATTTGGAAAGATATATCATGGGAAGAAATTTGTTAGAATGGAATAAAATTTTGGTAATGAATATCATGAGGTAGTCAAAAAATAATTCTATTATGATATTGAAAATTATATAATGGATACTATTGAAATGAAACAAATATACTTACAAAATTTCTATGAACTATAGTGAGTATTTTTTTCTAAGTATGGTTAAAACACCAATTGATTCAATGTAAAAGAGAAGAGGTAATTATTAACATTGATTTCAAAAAAATAAATTATATTATACATAAAAAAAATTAAATTTAAAAATAAACACTCTCTACTGGAGGAAAAATATGAGAGTAATTAAACTAATGATTCTGAATAACGGAATAAAAATATATTTTATTCTCCAAATCAACTAGAAATATCAGGAAAAGGAATGAGGAAGATAGAGAAGGGTAATATTACATAAATTCCTACCAATGTGATAAATAATAACACCATAAATATTATTTATTACTTGTTCTGATACCACATAAAAATCAGTAAAAAAATTATGAAGAATTTGTAAGGGTTGATGGTACAATGTGTTTTATTAATGATGGTTCCTGGAAACTCAATGATAGTAAAAATATATAATCAGATTGAAAATAACTAATGAAAATAGAAGTTATATATATGGATGGATTATGGGAAAATATGTTGAGTTAAAAAAATTTGTGAATCATGAAACAAAGACCCATTTTATAAAAAATGATTCATCATAAAATGAAAAGTTGAGGTCACAATGTGGAATTACATAAGGACTAATAGAAATTTCTACAAGGTGGATATAAAAAAACAACTTTTCATCTAATGGTTTAAGATGAAATAAATTTTTCACGTCAGTGGCTTAGTCACTCACCAACATAGCATAGAAAACTTGTTCATGCTAAAATATTCATTGGAAATAGAAAATATAAAACATGATCATGATTAAACATGTGATGATTTCTAGTGGGGAAAATGGTCTGAGATCCATGTCGACCAAATAACAAAAAATTGTTGCATCTTATAGATCATATTCACAGTAAATAGTGGACCAACATACTTATCTAATACAGATATGCAATTAAATTATATATATTATATTTTTGAATACTATAGAATGGAGTGTGTCATTTTTATATAAAGAAAGTGAGTGTTCATGCGATTCATGAAGAGATATATAAGAATAGTTGAAGTTAACATTGGATGTACTTCTAAAATTAATTATTTTTATGATGGAATAGAGCACACATCAATTGATTATAATAACTATCCCATGAAGTATAGAATTTAACTTGATGTGTTGTTCGTCATAACTGCACAAAAAATGGTGGTATTGAATCTAGAAATTGAATAGGGAATAATATGACTAATACTATTCAGGTTGAGAGTAGGTTACCACATAACTAAAATAAATTTAGTATTCATGCTTTTATGTTCAATAAAAACAATCAATTACTGATTCAAGGATAAAACAAATCACTCTATGAAATTTTATATAGGGACAATCCATCACTCAATAAATATCATTTTTTGGATGCCAATATTATATTCAATGAAAATAATGAAATGATGGAAAAAAATGAAGATTCAATAGATGAAGGAGTATTTCATGGATTCTCAGTGATATGTAAAGACAAAAAAATGTTATAATTATTTTTTATAAAAAATTGTATACATAAATTATATTAATATAATTAAGTGGTATATTGTTATGAAAACATGTAATGTGTTTTTTAAAGAAGAATATTAAATGGAATATGTGATTTGTTCAAATTTTTATATAGTGGAAAATACATCATATATCCAGGAGTCCCAAAATAATGATAATTAAAAAGATGAATTTGTGGATAAAAATTATACTAAATAATTTCATCATGTATCTCATAGACTAAATAAATTGTGGGATATTTATCAAAATAATATTATTGGTGGTCAATTTTTTCCTTCTAAAAAAAGATGGATAGAGAGTATTGAGAAATATTATAGTGAAAAAAACATTTAAACATATTATTACATGATTTTTTAGAAAAAAATCAATTGACAATTTCAAAAATATTTTATGGACTAGTTACTGTGGAGTAATAGGTTCATAATACATTTAAATAATATTAAAAACAATATTTTGTTCTCAATAATGAGATCCTAAATCCCACGAGGACCATAAACCAAATGGGATAGCATATGTAATAAAATATTAAAAGGGTGAGGTAAAAATACTATTAATGAAATAAATATTATATAGAAGCATAACATGTTTCTCAAATTGATAAAATGATATCATAAAAGAGAAGGGTTATAAGTAATAAAAATGGAAAATATGATAAATAACACTATAACCTAAAATCCAGACACCATAAGAAATGTCACAACAATATATAACCTCACATAAACATTATTTAAGGATAATAACCTAAATAAAATGATATGCTGGAGAAATTCCCATAATGGATTTATTTACTAACAGATCCCATATATAAAACCTCATGTTACTAATGATTTATCCAATGCATTGGAGAAATATCATTGAGCACCAATTATAAAATTTCATCATTTATTTGTTCCACATAAAAGAATCAATTATAATTCAAAACATAAATATTACCCAAGGAATGAAAATGGGTTTTGTAATGATATCATGTATAAAAAAAATCCAAACATGATGGAATTATATAAATTAACATAAGTCATGTATTATCCCATAAAATTAAGCACCAATAATCTAGTTATATATATAAGATACCTATATACGTAATTTAGAATAAACATATGATTTCAAAGGTTATACTCATTGATAAAAATGGACATTAAATATTATATGAAATATTTCATAATGAGAACCCCATTTTCACATTGAACTCACTTCTAAAAATCTAAAAATTTCAAAAATATTATTGAAAAATAATCATTAACATGATCTATGGAATCGTAAAATGTAATATTCAAATAATTTAGTTGTCATGATAATATATAATTTCAAACATGCTATATAAGTTAAAAACAATCATTTTAGAGAGTTTAGAAAATATTTAAAAGAAACTAATTTAGAAATAGAATAGAATATAAATTCCAAAAACTTATTAAAACTGACCAAAATAGGTATAAAATATATAATAAATAATTTAGATAATTTTAAAAATAAATATTCAATTTTTTTTTCAAAACACAAGTATTTAAAAGAAAATAGTTTTTTGACTAGAGATTGAAATAATGTTAACTTTTCATAACAACTTTTTATCAATAATATTAAATATTAGAAGTAGGAATATAGTACTATTAAATGAAAATGTAAGGAATAGTAATTGAATAATAAAATTAAATATTTTTTAGATAATGATCAAATAATTTACTATAACAAAAATTCATGCAGAAACAATCAAATTAAAATGAGATTAAAACATAAAACCTTACTACTAGATAACTTTTGGATCATAAATCCCATTAATTAATTTAATTTATTATATTTTAAAATATAAAGAATTATGAAGGATTCATGATATAATATTAAAAGAGGAAATATAAACAGCACTTAAATGAAATTATGTGTTTAAAAAACATGAGTTTTGAAGTATAAAGCTTTGATATTAAGCCCTTACCTCAAGTATAGAATATTTATGACATTTCTATTTCTCCCATATAATAATCTTATATCAATTATTTTTATTCCAAGAACGTTTTCCATTTTTTATCCCTATTTCATTAACCCTTTAGTTCATTTATTTTAATGATATATTTATTTTTTTGTGTCATTATTTTTTGTTTTGAGGACGCTATGTTCAAATTACCAAAACGATATTAGTGTTTTGAAAATGGTAAAAGTGTTCATTTTTAAATAATATAAAAAGAAATAATCATTTTATTATTTTATTTTTTATATAAAAAATAATAATTTTAAAACCATCCATGAAATATGGTTACATAAAATGATATAAGTTTCAATCATGGAGATGATAGGCCTTTTATACCCATGTATAAGGTTCCCATTTATCAATGATTGTGATGGAAAAGAGGTATGTGTTATTTTATATTTTAAAAATTACAATTATATCATAAATATAATATTATTTATTAAAATACACATATATATAACATCATTGTGATATAGTAGAAAAAATAGAATCACATCACATCCTGAGGTCATAGTATATAATACACAAGAACAATGTTATCAATTTTTCATGAATGGTTATGTAATATGAGGTATGATATATTAATATTACATAATTATTAAAATTTTTGTAAAATCATATAAAAAAATAATCATCACATATATCTATGAAATATGATAATGGAAAATGATTTACAATGATTTACTAGGAGAAGGTTCACTTTAGAAATAAATGATTATTTCCATTCCCATTTGATGGAAGAGATGGTGGAGAAGTATTATGTAATAAGCATAATAAAATATTATTATTTATTAGATAATTGTTTTGATGTGTTTTACTTTTTAGTATATAATTTATGTTTCATAAGAATAAATAAAATGTAGGATCTCAGTGAAGATGTTCGCTTTCTCTTAGAAGATCATCCTTTTGATATCATCTCAAGGATCGTAAGGCTGATATTTTATGAATATAATGACTTATATAAAATTTTAAGGATCTTTTATTGATTAATTTTTTCAGTTTTGGTTCGTAAAAATATCTTGATAGGTGTTATGAAGTGTGGGTAGGGTGTTCCCTTTTATAACTGAGTATGAGTGGTGTTATTGTAAAACCCCAAAACTATTCAATAATGGGTAGTGAATATCAAGAAATTTTAATAAAAAATTGAATAATACAGTTTTTTATGAGTTATAAGGATGATTATCCAGTTTGAAACTAAAAAAATTTAAACATGTTATCCAATTTACCTACAAGGTTACACACTTTTACTAACTAATTATTTTACCCAGATAACTTGTTTTTTTATTAATTTTACTGTTAATTGTGAACAAAAAATATGTTGATATTACTAATCAATATAAATTATGTTTTTTTAAAATATGGAAGCAATTTACTCAAATTAACCTTAGTGAAGTGAATAAATTAATTTAATATAAAATCTACAAGCACGATGAAAATGTAGTTTTCCAAAAAAAATCAATTTTCAAGGATAAGATGATTCAACATTAACTCATTTAATTATACTATTAATTATGTTAATTTTAAATAGAAATTATATATGTATAATATATAAATTTCATTTAATTATACCCATTTTTGGGTTTCTTTTAATTAATTTAAACATGTTAATGTTATGCACCTTAAAATAGATTTCAAAAAAATGTGTTCTTATTCCTAAAAATAAACTTATGCTAAAATATTATGTAAATATCATTAAAATTTAATTAATTTGATTAAATATAACTAAATATTAATAACTATAAATTTAATTTAAGTTAAAATAATAATTTGATATTTAAAATGAAAATATTATTGAAAATAAATTATATTTTTCAATAAAGTAGTATTTTTAACCATTCACAGAAGAGATCTACATTTTCTAATAAATTCTGAAATTCCCTCATAACTAAATATTGATATTACGATTCCAAATAAAATTTAATTTTATAAATTAAATTTCTTAAAATTTATATAAATTACTTATAATAGTAACAAAAATATTAATGATAACTATTTTTGAAATAAGCATATTTTTTGTATAATAAAATATATTTTTTAATGTTGATTGATTGTAAAGATAGTTTAAATAAATTTATAAAATTAATATTTTTAAATTTCATAAATAATATAATAATATTAAATCTATCCAATTTAATTGAATTTATATGTATGTCTACTTTATATAATAATATTTTAATACTATATCATGGTTCGTTTAAAATCAGTGTTTCATGTTGAATATTTTATCAATCATGTTGATATTTTAAAATAAAATAGAATTAAAATACATCACTATTGTCCGCAATAGATCCATCCTCAATTGAATATATTGCAAAAGGTGTGTCAAGGTAATAATCCATGAATGTGGAATTTGATTTTATTGATTAATTATAGAGTCGTGTTCTTACAAAGTGAGAAAACAACATATTGTTATTGGGATGAAATGGAAATTCAATAAAATATGATGATAATTGAAATTTATTTACATATATGGAATATATTATTGGTGAAGGCTACTCAAAAATCAATGGATTTGATTTAGATGAAATATTTATTAAATTTGATTAACATAAGTTTATCTAGCTCTTCTAGGAAATGGTTTGTTATGGAAGCTTAAAGATATATCAAAAGGATATAATGAAATATTATTTAATTTATATATTTCAAAAAGAGGTTTATAGTGAATAGATAGATGGATTCTTGATTATCAAGGATGAAACCAATGTGAGATTTTTGGAGAAGGCCATGTTGGACTAATAATTGAACTAAGAACATGGAATGCATGACCTGACTAGTAATTTAGTAAAATTGGAATTTAAAAAAATTGAGTAAGTTATAATAATACTATAAATACATACAAAAAATTATAGTTCATAATTTTTATATATGTTAATGGTGTCATATTAGATAGAATCCAAAACAATTAGTGGAAAAATATTCTAGACTGATGAGATCCGAATTTTTTATTTCTATGATTTCTATATGAACATATATTCTAGGGCTACAAGGGTTTTATAAGCAGATACATACTTATGTATCCTAGTAAAATTATGTAAGATAAGTTCAAAAAACGTTCAAAATTCTTGATTACAAACCAATATAATCTCCAATTGTAGTTTGAATAAAACATTGGAAACCTGAAGATGGGAAATCTGTTGATACAACATTTTATAGGTGAATAATTGGAGTTATACTATTGAAGGAAACAAAATTTTCATATATTTTCATTGATAAATATTTAGTAGCTTGTTTAAAGATTAATCTAAAGGTGAAGCAAGTCATAGTACATAAACACATCATGATATATATATTTAAGGAACTTTTTATTTTGGTTTACCCATTAATTAAAGGAAAGATCATGAACTATAACATTCTTTTTATGACAATAAGGCCATAGATATGGTTACCCATAACTCTCCAAGATATGGAAATGAATTTTTTGATAATAAATGTGTTGGGTGGTGAAGTAAGAATGTAGAATGAACTAAACTATGTCATGTTAATGAATAATATATATTAGTGAACAATGATAATAGTATACTTTTATTGATAAATAAATTGATAGAATATTTTGCTGAGGTATTCAAAATAATCAATTGATAAATTCTTTGACAATAAGAGTTATATTAATCTATTGAACAATATATTAAAGAATTTCATTCCAAACATATTGAAATATTATATCATTTTATTAAAGAGATGGTATAATATGTTATTTTCATTGTGGATCATGTACAAAAATATTTTCAGTGGATAATATCATGAAAAAAATCCTTGAATACTCTAGTATTCAAGAAGATTCAGTTGAAACTTAGTGTTCATCCACATCGTACAACATTTGGAGGTTTAAAAGATCCCTTCCCCCCTGAGGTTTATATATTTTTAATTGTGGATCAAGGTTGTAAGGTTTTTTCCCTTTAGTTTTATTACTAAACGATTGGAATTTAATTGGTGCAATTCATTGATTTTTTTTATCTCTATTCAAGGGATGATTATAGTGTTAATGTTAATTAGAGATATGATGCATGGAGGGTAAGTTTATATAAGTGATGCAAGTTCTTTGAGCTTGGTGACTGAGGGATATACATCATGGGTAGCTTAAATATTGTCTTCATGAAAGTATTTCATTCTTAAACTTATGTTTTATACAATAATAACAACTTCCATAGACATAGATTGAGCGAGGAGATTCTATATTTCATATTTAAGGTTGTAAAAATTTTAATATCACATTGTATTGACAATAAACAAAAAGGGAGATATCATTATAACTAATGTTCTCTAAGCTTATGTTCAATTGTTGAATTTTAATTCAATAAAATTTTAGAAATATTTTGGGGTTTTATTTATATGATGTATGATGAATTTTGGAATAAAGACATATGAGTTTTTAGGAATGGTTGAGAAGTTGGAATTTTTTTATAGTATTTTCAAAATTTCTATGAAAAAAATCTATGGAATGGAATCCAATCATGAAATTTTGGAAATATTTTGTGATTGTATAAGGAAGAAAAAATCTCATGATATCATTAGTTTCTAAGATAAACAGAATTGCATTAACCTTTTTGGGTCATAAAACAAAGGAATATTTGATTAAGGGCATAATGTTTTTCTAAATTCATCATGAAATCAAGTGAATATTGTAATGGGGGTGACATTGTCTTAGGAAGATAGGTCTCATTATTTATACAATTAAGGTGGTAAAAAGGATAAAATGATATTATGATAGATTATTACTAAATAATTCAGGAAAAATATATTTTAAAGAATGGAATTTGTTTTTAGAGAAGGAATACGTGAGGAAGCCCAACAAATATTGTTGAAATTATAAGAGAAAAACTTAATCATGAATAGATCATATTACCCTCATATATCCAGTGTGCTATGTATTATTAGGAATGCAATTTATTTGAATATTGATGTTGGCGGAATGAAAAACCATGTATTTCTTCATAGATAAAGATATGTAAATTCATATATAAATTACACTCTTCACATCACTAAGAATTATATTAGATGACCAAGATGAAAACTAGAGTTAGATATACTTTGATGTTTTTCAATGTCTTAGTCACATGTTAAAAGTAAAAAAAAATGTTTTTTTGGGATGATTATGGGATAAAAAATATTTAAGAGTTTTGTGATAATGATAACACAAATTGGGAAACATGAATTTTAACAACCTGAACTTTTATTAATGAAGATTCATCTTGATCTAATTAAATGAATTATTATGTTAAATAGTTATATAAAACATATACACTTACTTCATTTTTTTGTTTTTTGAATTTAAAATAATGTTATGAATTGTTATAATTGCTAATATAGTCGTTGAATAGTGATCACATGATTGGATTAAATATAGGGCTTTAAGAAATCCAATTTACTCAGAAAAAGGAATCGATGACCTCATCCTATAGAATTTCTCTATACAAAGCCCATTTTTTAGATCTCAGAAAGGAGGCATCGTCACTGGGCTTCTCTCTTGACCAAGCACAAGCCGAGATTTAACACGTTAAGCATGAACAGAACATCCTATGGGAGAAGTGGAAGTTAGCAGTGATTACCACCCATGTGATATTATCTGAGCTTCCCCAAGAGTCTATCACCATCGTACACCTTACCCTTAGGTATTATGCCAGTGTAATAAGGGATTATGTAATAATTACCATGTTCTATGATTCTATTCATTATTTTTTATAATGAATATACATTCATTTTATCATTGTTACGTTGTAAATGGTTTTAAACCCACTAATAGAGTTTTTAGTTAATATCGAAATTAAGAAATTTATTTTGATGAATTAATAGATTTTTTAATTAAATAACATTTTAATAAAATATTATTACAAAATTAATTTTTAATAAGATTAATTTATTTTACAATTTTTATACAGTGGAAATTTTTATTCAGGATTAATAGCTATTTTTGTCCAAACCAATGATTTTTTTATAAATTTATGTTTTTATATTAAATCTGAAAATAAAAAAATTTAAAAAATTATTTTGATAAAATAAATATTATTTTTTGATTCAGGTCATCCAAATTAACTAGTGGGGAATTTTTCTTAATTTTCATAGACAGTTATATTTTTAGGTAAAAATTAAATATCGTTTAAATATTTAATGTATTTTAGAATATCATAATGACACAATAGTGATATAATAAAATACTATAAAGGTTTATTCGGCTAATATATGTTTTACCTTTAAATTAATGTGCCTTTATATTTTTTGGTTAATATTATGGTGCCATAGTAAACTTTTCAAGACATATAAAATCTTCTAACATTCTAAAATGATTTAGTTGAGAGTGTGACTCACCTATACATAAGCAACCATAATATTTTAAAATTTTTATCCATTGGCATTATAAAATAATTCTTTCTGCACCCCTTCGTAAAAAACAATGGGAATGATAATGGGTTGGTTTGTGGTTTTGAATATTAAAATATATAGATCCCTGAAAAAAATTATGTGAAATATTAATCAATTCCCCTCACTTTTCCTATATAAACCCACACATGCCCCCACTTCTCTTCACTAAAAACACATTTAGAACCTCCCTAATCTTCCCTCCTCTCTCTAGAATCCTCTTAAGGCACCCCAAACTTTCATGAAGATCCTCCAGAAGCTCTTGATGTAACACACTCACGTAAGGGATCCCCACATTCCTTCATTCCTAATTATGTCAAAGATCCCATATACTGTTATACCCTTTATTATTACTTAAATATGATGGGGTATAATTTCTCACCTCCGCCAAACTACCCTCCATATTTTTTAATGACGAGATACACCTTTTTCTCTCATTAATACCTCCATTGTACAACTATTACCATGATGAAATTCTGTAAGGGATTTCTCTCTCCTCGTATACATTCACGTAATTTTTTTATATCCTGAATCAAAATTTCATTAAATATATTGAGATTATATTTTCCATGACCCAATTAATTTAAATTTAATATATAAATGATTATATACCCTTTATCTATCATCAAACAATATTTTGATTTCTATTGGATGTCATTATGCAGCCGAATTTAGGCTAAAATTTCCCATGAAAAAATCATCGTGTATATAAATACCATACCCATTTATCTATCAAGGGTATCTGAATTTATGCACATGTACTTATTTATTGAGGAATTACTTTTATATACTTCACATATATTATTTGTGGAATAAATTATGTTTTTTAATGAATCCATGTTTTATGATATATGTGGCACACCTATGCATGAAATGAAATGAATAAGAAGGGTGCGCCCTAATAGTGCTCCAATGCATTTTGTAAGGAATAGTATCTTGATATGCCTAGTTCAATAATGGTTTACTCATTATAATTTGTTTTACATTAGTTTTTCTCCAGCACCATGTTGAATGTCCCATGGATCATGTTGGTATCACATTAAATCTTGTTTCCACATTTCCATGTTATGATAATCTTGATATATCATGCCTTTCTATTCATATTTCTCTTATTCTTCAACGATATACCTATTTCATAACATGTATTGTATTCTGAATGTTATTCCTTGTTTACTCCCTTATTTGGATTTATATATCATCCTTTTCTTATGTATGTCCTCTGGTTATCCAATGCAATTATATGGACAAAATGATGTTGTGGTCATATAAAAGAACTTTTCATTAAAGTGGTTGTATTTTATTTCTTAAGTTGTCATGTAATATTCAAAATTCCCAAGGACACTAGACCTCTCAATCCATAGAGTTTTTCTTAAGTGGAATTTTATGTAATAAATAATGTTTAAATATGTATAAATGAGTAGTGTTGTTATAGTTTTTATCAGAAGATATGTTTAATTATTTTTGAGAATAGGATTAGAAAACCCTAGTGAAAGCCTCATAGATAAGGCTAAGTATAAAAAATCATCCCTTAATTTTGGTGTGTATAGAATACGTCTTTTATCAATAAAATACATCCCTATTTTTATATGAACAAGTAGAGGTGGCTCTGGCATAGATGAATGTATTGGTAAAACCTTAAAAAACTGCATTATGCTAGACTCGAATGGGAACGGGTGCCTAACAATGGGCTATGTTGCCCTTTTGGTTCAACACACCTAAGGGATATGCTTTAGTTAATTTAGAATCTTAGTATGAACCATTATTATGTGAATAAATAATTCCCCTATGAGTATATGTTGGGATATAGATCATGGATAACACAGATTGAAGCCTATAAATTCATAAGAAAAGAAAATAATTGTAATTTATAAGCAATACCTATCTATCATTGGATTCCCCTTTATGTGTTAACCCTAACATTTCTTTTATTCTATCCAATAGCTAGTAATTTGATGACTCTAGAAAACAACCAATGCAATGATCAATGTGATGACTATTCTAATGAGAATCCCATTCCGATAAGAGATGTAATGGAAAACTTTATCACGATACTCTCTTATTTAACAAATGTTTTGAATAGAAGAAAGGGTAAATAGGAAGCTTCAACCCCCCCCCCCCCAATAAAGAATAATACATGATAGAGATCTTCATGAGATAATGGAATCTAATAGTAAATATATCATATGAACCTTTAAAAATGAAAAATGTATCAAATACATTGAGATGATCTTCTACATTCTTCAATGTTCTAAATAAGAGAAGGTTCTTATTGATGTTTATTATATGCAGGGTTAATCTAATCAATGTTGTACATTGATAAAAAAATTAAACCTGAAAACAGAATGATGTGATGTATTTGAATGATATCTATAAAATGTTTTTCAATAAATATTTTCTGCCAAACCATTGACTTATGATGGTAAGGGACTTCCTTTCTATTAAACGAAAAGATGATGAATATATCGGATTTTATGTGGAAAATATCCCAAGATATGCATGATATGACTCTATATTTTCCATTTCCCCTGAATACAAGGTAGGCCACATCTTTTATGGGATAAAACATCTCCTACGAAAATCCCTAGTGATCCATGAATTTGATATCTATGAGAAAAATAGTCTGATGTTCCCTCAAAGTCAAAATGGACATCACTAAATCTCATGGGTATCATGGGGATAATAAATAGAATGTGTTGTTTAATTTATGTGGTCTGATGGATAATTCCATTTGTTTAATGTAATTACATAACTGTACTAGCAAATTGTGTAGATAGAAGAACCCCAAAAATTTCTAGAAGGGGATGAGCAAATTCTTTAGGTGTGGAAGAGAAGGGAGCATGAACATTAACTGAAAACAAGAAAAACCCAATGTGGTGAAAGAGGAGAGGAATTTCCCATTCGACCATCGTCACATTGTTCATTGCTTCATATTCAATGAACCAGGGAACTTTTCAAACTAGTACCCCAAGAGAAGGTTTTCGGAGGAAACCCACAATCTCCAAGGCAGATACCGCACACTTTTTCCATCACTACTGACAAAGAGAATCCCGAAAAATATACAGTGACATGTATGTTAGTTATTCATACAAGAATAACGAAATTATTTTTTACAATTTTTCTATACATTCTTTTACATCCCAAAATATTAGTAGAATAATTACAACACCAAAGAAAATCATGGAAGCAGAGATGTTTGTGAGAACAAAAAATTGGGAAATTATTTTATCACATGAATATAACACCTCCCATATCACAATTTGTGTATTGGAATTCCCAGAGAACCTCTTCATACTTCCACTAGTGGAATTTGTTGAAATTCTTGTAATGGATTGGATTTCCCTATATAGAACAAACATAACTTACTGAGAGAGGGAAATTACTTTCCATATGGTGAATTGACCCCAAATTCTATACATGTGTAAGGAGGAGGATGGATATTCATTAACACCATCATCTCAAGTGTTGATATTACTTACTGATGAGTACATGTATTTTTCACAGATGATGGAGTATAAGGAAGTAACCATCCCGGAAGACATATCTATTGTGAAGGAATTCACTAATGTGTTTCCTGAGGAATTGTCCTATCTTCCTCCTAGAATAGATGTTGAATTCTCAATTGATCCTATACCTGGGATGTTTCAATATTCAAGACTCCATGTATAATTCTCTTGGGGGATATTGATGAGCTATTGAAATAACTATCAGGGAATCAAGATAATGGGTTTATATGCACTAGTGCATCACCATGGGGTGCACTAGTCCTCTTCATCAGGATGAATGATTGGTCAACGTGCCTTTTCATTGATTATCATGAGCTCAAAAAATTCAATATAAATAACAAGTATCATCTTCAATTAATTGATGAAATGTTCGATCAAGTATGCGTAGAAAATACTTCTACAAGGTGAATCTGTAGTTAAGATATTACCGATTAAGGGTGAAGAATGAGGATATCCCATAGACTACTTTTCATACAAGGTACGCTCAATATAAATTCATAGTAGTGCATTTCCAACTCACTAATTCTCTTGAAATATTCATGGAAATGATGAATAGGGTATATAGATACTACCTTGACCAATTTGAAGTAGTCTCTACAGACAATATTCTAATATAATCTAAAACCAATAAGGAGCATGAGTAGTAACTATGCACTATACAAGAGAACCTGAAAAATGAGATTAGTTATGGAAATTAATGAATGAGTGAGTTATAGTTGAGTATTTATCATTCATGGGTCATATAATCATAAGAAATGTGAAGTATGTGGACCCCTCTAGGAAAAATTCAATTGATGGATGGACAAGGCCAACATCAATGACATATATTCGTAGATTCCTTGGGTTACCCTGATATAATTGTTGATATGTGAGAAATTTATCAATATTGTCAAACACTCTTATGAAGCTAACTCAGAAGGAATTATAGTTTTCTTAGAGTGTTGAATTTAAAGAGTGCTTCAAGGAGTTGAAAAGGAGGAATATCACTACACCCATGCTCACACTACCAACAAGTGGATAACATTTCATGGTATTGAGTGATTCTTTGATGAAGGTCCTGGGATATGTGTTGATGAAAAATAACAAATTCATTTCCAATCTTCAATTTAATTCAATTTTCATTATAAAATATATAAAACACTTGATTTGGACTTGAATATACTAATTTTTGCTTTAAAAATTTGGGGAAATTACCAATTTGTGGAGAAGTGTGAAATATATAAGAATCACAAAAGCTTCAAGTATATATTCACATAAAAAGAATTTAATATGCACCAATGAAGATGGTTAGAGTTGATAAAAAACTATGACTCCACAATTCATTATTATCCATGGAAAGAGAACAAGGTGGAATATGCTCTATGTGGAAAGTGTCTAGAATCTATTTCATTGATGAGAATTGAAAAGTATCCAATAATCTAATATTTATGGAATATATACATGGGAATAATAATGATGGGAACATCATTAACCCATTCTAAAAATATTTCCCAACCAAATATATTGGAAAGGTAAAAGAATGATGAAAAGGAAGATGTGGGAAATCTAAAAAAATTGGAAACTATTAGAAAAGGGAAATCCCATTAGATCAATTTTAATGAAGAATGAATTATGAGATTTGGGAAAAAAAGCATTCCATCAAATTTGGAGTCAAGGAATGAACTTTTGAATGATGCACATAGTTCAAATTTCTCCATTCACCTATAAAACACAATGATGTATCATGATCTCTAAGATCATTATAGGTGGGATAACATGAAGTAGGAGATCATTGATTATACATCAATTTTTCTAGTATGTCGTGAAGGATGAGATGGAGATGTCTATTGGGTTGATGAAACTATCACCCATACCAATATGAAAATGGGAGAACATCACCATGGAGATTTCCACCAGACATCCAAATAAATCCAAAGGAAACAATATTGTCTTTGTTTTTGTGGATCGTCTTTCAAAGACTACACACTTTATTTCATTTTGAGAGGAATTGTCATTGGATCAACTGGAATGAATATACATTAGAGAATTCGTAATGATGCATGGAGTTCCATTATCGATTGTATCTGATCGAGATCTAAGATTCACCTATATGTTCTTGAAGAGTCTCCAACACACTCTGAAAAATGATCTGAACATCAGTTTGGAATATCATCCTCAAAAATGATGTCCAATTTTAGAATTATGTCGAAAAACATGATGACATGTTCAGAGCATGCTCAAAGGAATTACAAGGAGGATGGGATAAATATATTCAACTGGTTGAGTTCTCAAACAATAATTGTTTCCACTGAAGAATCCAAATAGATCCTTATGAAGCCCTTTGTTGGATGTGGTGTAGAACTCCAACATGTTGGAGTGAAGTTGGGATTGAAAACTCCTTGATCTAGAAATGGATGAAGAAAAGGTGGAGAAGGTTAAGACCATCCAGAAACACATTAAATATACTCAGAGTAGACAAAAGAGCTATTCTAATAATCATCCATGAGACCTAGAGTTTTATTTTGGAGAAATGGTATTCCTCCACATGTCACTGTGGAATATAGTTATGAGATTTGGTAAGAAGGGAATTCAGAATTAAAGGTAAATCAGCCCTTTTGAGATCCTTGATTGCATTGGATCAGTGGCCCATCGACAAGAACTACCACAAAACCTATATCTATTACATGATGTATTCCTTGTATCACTATTCAGGATGTACTTACCTGAACCATCATATGTACTCAATCTAGAAGAGGTACCATTGGAGAATGACCTCCCTATTAATAGATGCTGGTAAAGATCCTAGATAATTAGGAAAAATTTCTACGAAATAAGACAATGCCCCTTAGCAAGGTGTTGTGGTGAAAACACATGTTTGGTGAGGAAACGATGGAAATAGAGAAAGTGATGAAGCAGAGTTACCCTCATCTGTTTTAGTGTCGGAAAAGAAAAATTTGAGTGAGAAATTTCTTAAGGGGGGAAGACTATAATATCCAAACATTTATTAAGGAAAATTAATTTTGATCTAACTAAATGTATTATTATTTAAAAGGGTTATATAAAACATTTGAAATTACATGGTTTTATGTTTTTTAATTTTAAAATACCATTCATAATTGTTACAATTTCAAATATAGCCATTGAACAATGATCACATGATTAGTATAAATATAGGGCTTTATCAAATCCAATTTATTCAGACAATGGATGAGATAGCCTCATCGAGTATAATTTCTTTATATGAGGCATATTTTTCATAGCTCAGAAGGGAGGTATTTTCAATAGGATTTTATCTTGACCATGGGCAAGCTGAGCATCAACAAGTTATGCTCGAACAGAACCACCTACGGAAGAAGTGGAATTAAATAGATATTAGCACTAGAGCGATTTTAACCGAGCCACCCCAAGAGTCTATCACCATCAAGAACCATACCCTTATTTCCTATGTGATTGTTATAAGGGGTTATGTAATAAAACCCCAAAAATATTATTATGTTCATTTTTTTAATAAATATTATACATTCATTATATGATTGTTATATTTTAGATGGTTTGTAAATAAAAAATAGTATTTTTGTTAATATTAAATTTAGAAATCTATTTTTGTTAATTATTGTATTTTTATATTAAATATAATTTTAATAAAATATTATTACAAAATTACTTTTTATTAAATATAATTGTTTATACAATTTTATACTATTGTAATTTTTGTTATGGTTTGAAAATTGTTTTGGTCAAAACCCCTCAATTTTTGATAAATTATGGTGTTTTTTAAATTTAAAATTCACATATTTAGTAAATTATTTATTCCAAATTAATATTTTTTTGGATTCAGGATGTGATAATTATCTAATAATGAATTCTTCATAATTTTCTGATATAGTGGAATTTTTGGAAAAAAATTAAATAACATTTAAATATATAATGTCTTTTATGACATCATAATAACAAAATATTGATTTAATAATATAATATAGAAGGTATATTCAGAAAAATATATTTACCATTAAAATAATGTGAGTTTAGATTTTTTTTGTTAATTTTAATGTGCCTTAGTGGACAATCCAAGACAGATAAAATATTTTAACTTTTCAAAATGATTTCTTTGAGAGTGTGAATCACCCCCACCAAAGAAAACCTAATATTTTTTTAAGATCGGCCATTGGACATATTAAATAATTTTCTAAAATACCATTTTGGAAAAACATGGTAAAAACCCATGGGATGGATTGTGGTTTTGAATATTTAATTGTATAGATTTCAAAAAAGAAATTTGTAAAATGTTAAAGAATTATGCTATTTTTTATTACAAAAAACCACACATTCTCCCTCTTCTCTTAAATAAAAACCCAAGGATCATGCTAATATGTTTCCCTCCACTCTCTATAATCCTCCCATTGCGCCAAAAGCTCTTAAGAGGCCCCTCATCAAGCTCTTGAAGTCACACACTCATGTAAGGGATCCTCACTTTCCATCCTTTATTTTTTCCAAGATTACTTATATTGGTATGGCATTTTATTTTCAATTTCCAATGATGGGGTATTATTTATATCATCCCATCTACTTCCATAATTATTTTTGGATAATAAGACACCCCTTTCTCTCCCATTAATGCCTCACATAGACACCAGTTACCATGGGAATATTCCATAAGGGATTTCTCTCTCCTCATTTACATTCAAGAAAGTCTTGTATATTATGCATATAAATTCCTTTAAATAGGTTAGGATGTTTTGTTCAAAGAACCTATATGTTAATGTTTCAACATTACTCCATTGATATTCCTATTGACTAACATGTAATTTATTATTCATGTAATGCCTTTTTTACTATCTAATTGGGATTTATAGGCCACCCTTTTCTTGTGTATGTCTTTAGGTTATCCCGTGCAATGGTAAGTATGAAGAAATGTTGTGGTCATGTAATAGAAGTTTTCAACATAGATATTGTATTTTATATATTAATTTGTCATGTAATGTTCTTAAAGTCCTTAAGAAACTAGACCTATCAATCCTCAATGTTACATTATGTTCAATTTTATGTAAAAAATCATGTTTAAATATTTAATAAAGGGCATGGTTGTTATGTGAATTTAATCATATAGAAGGTTTAGATGATAAAATATTCTCAGAAAGGCTATATGTACAAAGTGTCTTACACACATGGTCGTATGATTATGGATAAATTAAATCATATATTTTGATTAAGATACACAACATGGGTCCCACACTTAGGGTTATACAATCAGGTTATGTGTTCGGGATAGGCGAATCATATTGATTTTAGGCCTTTTTTAAATATAAAAATTAGTGAATTCTAAATTTTTTGAAGAAAACTAATCACATTATACCATCATATTACACATATAATAATAGAAAAAATCAAATATATTAAATTTCTAGAAGGTGGCCCTCATGTTATTAAACATTGGATGACTTGCACTAAATCAGTATAATTGTGCAAGAGTATGTTAATAAACCATGGCACAAAATTCACTATATGTAAAAACTTTTTCATGGTAGTGATCATGGAATGATGTTATCATGGCTAAAAACAAAATAATCCACCTTATCTAGTTAGGTATCATTGATTATGGTATGATCAAAACTCTGTTATCATTTGCAGCATGGACTAGCCCAAATTGTTGAACAAAATAAGAAAAAATTAGTTCTATTTTACATATATATTTATTTAAATGGGGAATGTTACTTGATATTAAATAGGTTCAATGTGTTACTTCCAATGTGTAAAATATATATAATTAAAAAATTTAAAAATGGGATACACCAAGATTCACCCCCTCCCCTCTTAGTGTGTCTTTTGGTATAATGGTGGAATATATATTGATATTCACATCCTATATGTTTGTAACTAGATTAGGAAGGAATGATAGAAAATATAGTGATTATACCTATTAGGAGGACTAGATATACTTTTATACAGCCTATTTAATGGTATAAAAATATAGAAGGAATACAAATACGGATAACATTGTCTACCCCCATATCTGATGGAAACTAGAAAAGGAAGGAAGACATGAAATGTTGTTGACTACACCTAGTAGGAGGCCCATATATGGATTTATATCCCCTATTTTTTTTGAAAGTAAATGAAAAATAATGATTATAAAGGGTGGGGATTAATCCTAATCGGTGGCCCAAAATGGTTTAATAAATAATGTGATTTTGTGAAGGAATTTTTTTAAATAATGAGGTAAATATTGACTCAAAGAATACAACATAACCAAGATGTGAATGTTGGATCATTGAATATAAGGAAGAAGATTGATTTTACAAAAATCAAGGTATATTTGATAGATATGAGTGACTAGGTAGGAGTTCTGGGTGATGTTGGTGCCAATGTAGAGGTCCTGGGTAATGTTTCACTCTATTATTAGCCCATGGTGATATGGAACCTTGTTATAAGGCCGAGGATTGGAAGAACCCTAGAAAGCTACATGTATGAATTGGAAGCCGGTGTTGTAGGGCTCTGTGAAGGGGATTGTAGGTAGGAGGCACTAGTGAAAAAACAAGATTAAACGTAAATTTTTTTATTTTTGAAGTTGGTTTTTAACGGACATCTATAAAGGATACATAAAAAATTTGGCTCATTTTTACAAAAACCGACACCAAAATCCCTCTTCATCATAACATTCAGTGTTATTGTATCGAATAACGAACACCAAAATCCAACTTTTAGCATCTTTTTTTTCCAAAAATTGACGACGAAAGTTGGGATTATGGGGTTATTGGAGCCGGTTTTTAAAAAAACAGACACTGAAAACCCTCTGCGAATAGGTTCTGGCGTTAGTAACATTAAAAACCAAGGCTAGAAACAGAATAATTATTTTAAAAAGATTCATCGTCCATTATAAAAAAACTGATGCTGATTTTTTTTAAAATTGAATAAATTACACTTACAAAATAATCAAAACCCCTATAATAAAAACTAAATATACATCAATCAAAAAATATTTATCATTGACTAAAAAACTATAACTTTCATGATTTTATCTGGTTAATCAAAAAATTATTTAAAAATTCCTATTATAATATAGAATAAAAATACACTTACCTGATATTAAGAACAATCTCATTGTTGGTTATTATTGAAAAATTCATTTTATTATCTATATGTTCAAACACCTATTATATCAAAAGAGTTTTATTTTTGAACCCATAAGTAATATTATTCATAAATATTATAATTTACATACCTCAAATCCTTATCAAACTTAACAAATAGTTCACAAAATATATCAAATATGGGTAATATGTGATTGAGAATAAGATTGGGAATCATTGAATGCCTATAATAACATTAAATTATATTAGATAAAATATAGAATAATATGGGAGAAATTTTTTAAAACAAAATACAACTATCGTTATCGAATTCAGTATTTTCCCCAGTTGTGATTATCTCATACATGAATCATAGATTATAATAACATCATTAACAATTTTTATTTTGAAGATAAAAATACTGTTATAAAACATTAAACTGCTAAAAAAAATCAATATATAACAAAAATAAGAATAAAATCTAATATGAAAGTAATGACATTTACTTCCCCATATCTGATTTTATTTGGTGTCTTTATCGATATGTATTCATTGTTAAATATTATCCCTGAACTGTATTTTTATATATATTACCGAGTAATACAATTATATATAATGATAATTAATAATAATGAGCTTATAAAAATTAAAAATAACATAAATTTCTAATAAAGTGGAAAATATATTATTAATATTACCTGATAAAGAGAAACATAGATATAAGGTGAATTCACTTGGGCAAAATATGCCTAATATCCAATACCCCCCTACAATACAAAAGGTTCATAATTAATGACATTATAATGATACTTAGGTCATATTTGCTTTTCTATTATTATGTATCAATAAATAAAAGAAACCAATACTCAGTCTTGATATGTGAAAATCTCTCACATATATATGCAACTCTACCAGGATTCGTTACATATTGCTCTTCCATGGAAATGAATGCTGGATATAAAAAACATAAATTCCAATAAATTCATTTTGTATAAGTAGCATGTGTAGGTACTGAATTTATAATCGAAATATATTTATTCGATTTAAAACCCCCATTTATTAATGAAAAAGAAAATTCAAATATCAATTTACTTACAAGAAAAACAATTGCACCACATTCAGGCCGAGAACATAAAAATCAACTAGATTAATGATATATTCATTGAGTAATCTTAATGGATATTCTATTAAAAATCTATCATCCATCATCTGAAACTCAGAGATATAATTCAATGAAGAAGAATCCTGATATACAATTTTTATCCCATAATAAATTTCTAAAGTATCTAAAGTTGATTTTTCTTGAACATTTTATTTGATTTGTGAATCTTCTTTTTTCCTTCAGTTAATCATATATAAGATAAATTTCATAAAATATTATAATTAAATTTGAATCATTTTTTATTAATATTTTAAAAAATTCATACCTCATATAAAAAAACAAAGAAGACCTGTTGGAAAAATTAAAAAATTACCAAGAAAATCTCCAACTCTAGTGATCTCCTTAATAGGAAATGGTTTTAAATCATTAAGATCTATAATATCATGTACTGATACTCTAAAATGACCCATCTTCATTGAATGATGATGTAAAATATCCCCCAAGAAATGAACCAGTCCTAACGCAACAATATGAAAATGAGGATCTCTAGAAAACAACTCACCCTATGTGTTTTGAACCCAGTGAGGTGGTGGATGATCAATGTATGTAGACGGGGCATGGTAGTTTAGGTGAGAATGTTGGGAGGGCTGAGAATTAAAATAAATATATTCATTTTTATAATTTATAAAAAATTATTAGAAATAAATAATATACTAATTGGTCCAAGCGAGGAGGTGGAGGATCTAAGTAGGTAGATGGGGCAGGGTAGTCTAGCAGAGGAGGATATGAAGGAAGAAAAAATGAAAAAGTTATATTAGTTTTTTTAATTTGATAAATATAAAAATTGATGAAAACTAAATAATATACCTGATAAAGAGACTCATATGGTTTAGGGTAAGCAGATGGGACAAGGTAGTCTAGGTGAGCAGGCTTGGAAGGCTGATATTGGAAAATTTTATATTAGTGTTAATAATTTATACAATAGAAAAATTGATGAAAATGAATAATATACATGGGTAAGATGCTCAAATTGGGTAGGGTAGGCCGATGGGGTAGGGAATTCTTGGTGACAAGGATAAAAAGGCTGAATGATGAAAATGTTATATTAGTATTTATAATTTGTTAATTAGAAAAACTGATAACAAATAATAATATACATGGGAAGGATTCGTAGACAGTGACTATCGTACCAAGTGTTCTAAAAAATCCTTCTGCACTGATTCATGAATTTTATCAACCATATATTCTTTCAAATCTTTAATCTTGGATTTTAGGGATTCAATTTCTGGGTCTCTTGATTTTTTACTCTTACCTAAACCCTTAATAATAATAAGAGAAATATGTTATCCTCTAACAAATCTAGGGTGTTCTTTCTTTACAAAAGAAGTGTCTAGGTTTTACATCCTACCCTTGAGGATAAAATAGAATTTTGTCTCTTACTGCATAATTTCATCTTGAAATGAGAATGAAAAGTTTATTTTAGTGTATATAGTTTATAAAATTTAAAAATCTACCAAAAATAAATAATATTTACTTACAATTTCATCTGCTACTTTCTTAGATTCCTCGATATGATATTGTTCACTTTATGTCTTCATACTCATTTCTATTTTTCATGGATAGTGGGAGGACATGGAGGACCATGTTGATCATCTTCTGAACTACAACTAGGTCGACATTATAATGCTTCAAATTTTTCATCAATCATTGTATACTTCAAATTCTGATACCATCCATGTGATAAAGTATGAGGGTATACATTTCTCAACTGAATCTGTTGTTGAGATCTCTTGGAGGCCTATTATATAAAAATAAAATAAAATATAATTAGAAAAATATATAATAAATTTTCCAATATAAAATTATTATCATACATGAAATTTCTCTTCATAACGATTTTCAACAAATATATTCTATGTATCATAATCTAAAAAATGATACTTGAGGCATGAGATTTCAAACATTCTCTTTCCAAAAAGATAATTTTTGGTCAGTTTTGTTTTAAAATATGTCCATCAACCCATAACTAAAGAGAGATGTATTTAATAAATTTATTTGGGTTTTTCAATATTAAATGTCATCTATAATTGAATGAATTAAATATTTCCTTTAAAATATTTAATATTCAAAAAATAAGATAAATGAAATCAATTAGGTATTTTTTCATCATGGCCTCCCAAAGTTGTTTCATTTCCATCATGTCCACTTAATTCTAATCATGATATAAAATACTAATCTAGAATCTTCTCTCCATTTACATATAACTGATAAATTGAATTACATTTCGGCTAGTAGAATTATTATTATCATCAAAATGGATGTGTAATTTTTAATCATCAGGAGATAGTTATAGTTTTGGTAATCGTGTAATACCATGTTTACCAACATGAGAACATTATTTTCTATTTTTAATGGGATAAGTCTCCACTATAGAGTATACATCAGTACTCCTACAATACAAAATTCTAAATTAACAATTTTCTTTCCTTAAATATTTTTATTACTGAATATTTAATAATATGAAAAAATAGATATACCTCAGAAACTGATCCTCTCTATCTGTATAAGACATTACTACTTGAAATTGTAATGAAATTTTGTGTAGCATCATATCATTAGAAAACTAAATATTTTGAAACAAGAAAGAACAAAGGTATGTAAAAATGAATGCATTTGTATGTTTCAAAAAAATAAAATATAAATATTTACCAGAAAAATTAGGAGACCAATTTAGTGTTTTCCTACATACCATCATCATGATCATTACATATTGAATTCACTATTTCTATCTTCTACTAATTGTAAGCATTTGAAAATTATGCTATAAATGAATAAGGATTATGTAAATCAATAATATCATCATCATCATCCCCATTACCCAAATGGAATCATTTTCCTTAAAAAATTGATTGTCCATTGATCATTTGATGGATCAATGACCAAAAAACACTTCTTTTTCCCGTGTCTCCATGATAAATGGTTATTAAATGTAATTTAATATTTTCAAATCAACCAATTTATACCCATTATCATTATTTTTCACAGTACTCTTACTATCAACCCAATTACACATCAAAATAGTGACTCAAAATTTAATAAAATAAATTTCTCAAAGGTCTTCAAGAAATCTAAAGAATGGAGTTGTTGAAGATTTTTTTTAAATCTCTGAGACTCAAAAAATGCACTACATCAGCGAAAACAAACACACCACTATTCTGAATGGTACTCTGGTCATCTAAATTTTTTGTGTAAACTGTGTAACCATTAATATCAAAACCAGGCCATGTGATCACATTAAGATATGTTCTTCCTTCTAACCACATCAATGTTATGAATGCAGACATATCTGTGGTGACTTTCTATTTAAACCATGAAACAAATGTCTTTATATTCTCAATAATCAACCACTTTTCATTTATTTTATGAAATCGTAAAATTAATTCAGCAATATATGTAGATACATATGAATGAACCTCAGCTATGTTTTTTGTATATATAAATGTTCCCGCATCACTACATCACGTGGAATGAACATTCCCTTTAAGCATCAAACCCCTCCACCTTCACAATCAACAAAAATATGTCAACATATAGGGGGTCCGATATGATCCTCCTCATTCAAATAATAAGTAATGAACTCAATCACATCTTCCAATACTTATTTTTGAACAATAGTGGCATCTGGTAGATAAGTATTTTTATCATATCCCTTAAAAAATTTTATATATATTTAAAAATGATACATCCATCGTGATTAAATATTCCCACATTTTCATATATCATGCAACTAATGAATAAAAAAATGAACCATTATTTTAAAAAATATCGATGGGAAATACATTTATAGTTGAAACTGAATAAGATTTGCTTCATTATACAACACATCTAAAAAATTTGTATCATTGAAATTTTTACCAATGGATTTGGTAAAATTATATAACCTGATGATAGTATTTCCGACAGAAGATGAAAATATACCATGCACTGATACTAGTAGAATCTATTGCATCAATACATCGAAATCATGATATGTAATACACATTAATTTACAATCCTTAAATGACAACAAATTGTTCACAATTGATGAAAACCATTGGGTATTTTAATACAATTAATACAATGAAAAAAATTTATCATTTAAATCGTGCTTAATGTGTAATAACACAAAGGTAAATATGCTGTGCATTTTGTTAATAGTGTGAGCTAACTCCAAGTGTATTCTCATTAATATGAAGTCCAATATAGAATGAAATCCTTATTTTATCTTTTTTGATACGTCTAAAAAAGTTCCAATCAAACATCCACATTTTTTTTCTCGACATTCATAACATCGATGTTATGTTAAATATATAAAAATCTCTAATAAGATAGTTAAAAAAAATAAACTGCTTAATCCAAATATTTTTTTAAGAAGAAAACCTCTATTCATTCCAAATATCCAATCAATATTTTTCTCCATGACATAATATTCTTTAGCTGACAATGGTTGAGGGGGAAGGTTGTAATCCTGTAAACCATTAAATTAATTTTTCAATCTATGATAAGGATGATCAAATCACCAAAATCTTCAATGTTCCATATAAACATTCTTTCTTCTATTCTTCAATTGAAAATATTAAGTATGTTCTTCAAAAATGGTACATTATTTATGACTATTAACACAATATATTGATATTTTTACATATGTAGGAAATTCATTTATAGTGAACATTATCATAGCATGCAAAAGTAAATACTCATTATTGTATGCACTGAAAACATTAACACCTTCCACCCATTGAAGTTTAAAATCATCAATCAATGTTGAATGATACAAACCAATAGCATTTCACTATTAATTTGGATCATAAATATTCAAGCTCATTATAACATATTTTTTCTTCATACATAGATTTGAGGACAAGTTGAAAACTACCATCAAAATAGGCCATGAACAATATTGTCTACTGAGGATCTGATCTGGATTCATTCCATCAGTATACAATCCCATTCTTATATTTCTATCTTCACATCCAAATATATGAGTTTTTTTATCAAAACAATTCCTCTATGGTGAATCAGCATGGTGATGTAACTTACCATTAGAGTTGAACTCCTTAGAATTCAATCTTATCTTTTTTGCATCAATTTAATTTGTAAATAGACGCTACAAATAAGGAATTATTTAATGGTAAAAAATTTCATTAGCATGAGTTTTGATTTTGGTACCTAAGAATGATTCATAGTTCAATTATTATAATTATACATAAAAAATATTGGATGATGTCATTAGAAATTACACAATTTATTTTTCATAATGTCAGATGAAATTACTTGAGAATGAATTTGAGTTTACTTTATCAACTATCTTATAGCCGGATGTCCCACACGTAGGACAACATGATAAATATTCATATTCATTCCAATATAGTACACAATAATTTTGGCAATAATTTATCCTTTTACACACAAATCCCATTGGGAATATTATTTTTATTCACCTCAAAATTGGAATCTAAAATCCTGTTGCTGTCTAGAAGTAGCTCTTGTAAAAGATCAATTAAGTTGGAGAAACGTTTATCACTCAATCCATTTTCTTAGTTTAAGTTAACAAATATCCGAATGGTTGATAACACTATATATTTACTACATCCTAGGAATAATGGCTTCTTTGAATATATATACAATCATTCAATAGTTTATACTTTTTTCATGGTTTCAATACATAAATCAGGATTTAATTTAAAATACATTCCTTTGCCTCATTATGATTATTTTCATCAAAATTGGATATTGAATTTTCAGTTCTTTCACCATCACTGATTCAACGCGTTTAATTAAGGATAAAACCATAAAAAGTGAGATGTTCATTTATTTTTCTGTAGTTTAACATTCTTATATTACAACACATTACACATGGAGAAAAAAAAGAATAAATGTTTTGAAGATGTCGTTTGGAAAGTTCTAATGATTTATCTACTCATTTTTCATATTCATTAGTGGTTCTTCTTATATGGATACAATTAATATCCATTCAACTACTGATATAACAATTTAATTGATGAATATATTAAAACATATGAACACACACACATATATATATATAGATAAATTGTAAACAGAAACACTATTAATAAAAACTATGGATATTCTGATTAAAAACATCATATATGAAACAAATTTATAAATAGTAATATTTTTATTTTCTTTTCATATACATGTTTTATGTTGATAATATAATATAATATTAATATTAATATTCTCAAATTCATTAGTTCATTTTACTTTTTTTCATTATTTTGATGTTGAATGTGTCAAATTTTTTGAAAATTCCATTAATTTAATTAGATAAATATTACTTACTAATAGTAATATGAAAAAAAATTTATTAAATATTCATATTATAAGTGATATAAATCATAATAATCCCAAAATTATGGCAGTTGAAATTAAATACATAACTAAATTGGTATAACATACAACACATTTGAAACATTTTTTTATTATATCCTGAAATTATTATTATTATAATAAAAAGATAATTAAGAAAACATGTATAACAACAAAGGAATCCCAATAATAACATTCATTAATTTTTTAATCATTTTATATTAATATTAAATTCATCTCCTTCTAAAATACACCACTAAATGGATATATCCTAGTTAAATATATTTTAGAAAATGATGAATTAATCTATAGGAATAGTTAATGGATTATTTAGAAATATGTCTATTGGATTTAGTGATAAATATGACTTGGATAAAGGATTTAAATTAATTAATTGAAGTTAGAAATCTAAATCCAGTTCAGTTTATTGAAGTACTCTAGTTCAATAGTTATATTTTGAAATAGACATTTTAAATGAGATAGACATGGTTTCAATTGTTATGCTAATTCTATAATTATTTTATTTTATTATATGGTGATTTAAATGGATTAAATTGGACAATATAAATTTTTATGAGAACCTTGTATTTTTTTAAGGAACACTGGAATCTCATGTTGAGGCTTGAGAAATTTTTAATTATTGATTTGTTTATGAGTCATTCTGATCGACATATGAGTCATTCATCACTCATTATGTTCCATTTCTAGTAACATTCATCACCATTGTATGAGTTATTTCATTATTTATATGAGTCATTTAAAAAAACATATAGGTAATAGTGAACATTTTATGAGTACTCTAGTCCCATGAACAAGTCGTCTATCATTTCTTTTATGTGATATCATTATACGAATGAGTCACATAGACTTCCATATGAGACATTCTAGATATTAAAATTTTATTTTTTTTCTATATTAAAATTCTGAAGTAGCATTTGTAGTTGTCCCATGAGTTATTACATTTTTTGAGCAAGGTCATAAAAAATCATTACAATTTTTAACTCCAATAATTAGTCTACTATTTTTTATTCATTATATTCGCACCGGGTAATAATTTTTGGGTTATGTTATTAGATATTTGTACGAATTTTATTTCACTATAATGGTGGATGTGTATCGAAATTTGATAGTTTAAGATACACATTTGGATATATTTTAAATCTATATTAATGAGTGGTGGGAATCCAAAAAAATAACGATGAATTGAATTGAACCAAATAAATCAAAGTTATCTTAAATAGGCTTAACCATATTTCAACCAAATTGATCAATCTTAGACTGAACTAAATTGAAAAAAATTAAAGTAAATTTATATTCTATGATATATTTTTCGTATAACTATTAACCATGTTCAAAAAATTTATAATAAACTATAAAATAATGATTTAAGAAAATAAAAAACATAATTAAATGATAACTAATTTATCTTCAAATTTTAAAAAAACCTAGAAAATCCATATATTAAAATAAACATATATCCAAATCCGATCATTGATCTATAGAATTCATTACAAAATTAAAAGCTGTAAGATATATACAAAAAATTATTGTAAAAATGAAAAATAATGACGGAAAAACTCAAATCAAACCATAGATGAATGTCACTGGAAATAATATTTGGATGAAAAAATAACCTGTAGATGATGAAAAATGGGGAGATAATCAAGAAATCAGACCATTGATCATGAAAGTAGAAGAAAATTGATAATAACAACCATTAGAGATCACAAATAGGCCTTTAATGTCATCGTGAATTGAGAAGAGTCACCACAGTTTAGCATTCAATGATAAAAAAACATGAGGGGTTCCTGATCCTAACTAATAATAAGAGTCTTTTGGCATAATTTTTTACAAAAAACTAAGGCGAAGAGTCCATAAAATATCTACAGTTTTCATTTTTTTGAAAATTGACACCATAATATTTTTTATATATAATATCATTTTTTATAAAAACTGACGCTGAAAGATATGATGTTTTCAATTAATATTGTTGGTGTTAGTAAAAATTGATGCCAAATTTTTTATTTACTTATGGCATTGGTTTTTTAAAAATCGACCCCTTATATCACACTATTTGAGGTTTTTTTCATTAGTTATACATAAAAATAATTCTAAAACCCACTCTTACATTTTTTTGGTGTAGTTATTTAGTACTACTGATGAAAACATTACTCAAACATACTATTAGAATCGGTTTAGTAAAACCTAACATCATTTCATTGATGTTAAATAATATTTTTTTCACTAGTGAGGCCTGGGAGAAATGTTTCCCTATTATGGAAGGCTGGGAAATGAGTCACACATGTGTTGAGGCCTAGTAAAAGCGAATCCATTGTATTGAGGTGTAGGTGAATTGATACATAGGCATCCCATCACTAATATTTCATAGTTCTCATGTGTAATTAACTTAAGTGGTCATATCATAGGTAGTCTAACATCTATGGCATGTATTCCATTATGATACCTTTTGGGCTGAGTTTTTATCCCTTCTAATTATGTTTTGAAAATACAATAATTGGAATGTGGGTTTTTTTAGGATTTCAAGGGGATTACAATTAATTTAAAAACCAGTGAAAGTAACTAATTCATATACCGAATATCAAACATGTATAGAATATATGAAACACAATAATTCCTGAAATGTATAACTATTTTAAAGTGCATACATTATACAAACATATTCATGACATCATCTTCATCACCTTTATACTGGAATGATTTTTCATGATGTTAATCACTATAATTGTACGTGAAAGTCTCACACCTCAAGGGGTATCCATATGTTGATTGGATCTCATTTAATATGTGTGTGACTATACTCTATCAATGGTTTTATAGAATTTAAGTGTGGTAAGGATGAAGAAGAGAGAGATTTGGTGTAAGGGAGTCCGGATGATCATAGTGTTACGTCATACAAACACCATCTCAATAAAGAACCCTACTTATATCACTTGAGGGAAATCCTCATCACTGTCTATAATTATCTCATACATTATAACTCATGAGAAAATTTATTGTCCAAAATTAATCACATTCATTTATTAAACAAAACGATCCTATTTAATCTCTTATAACATGTGTTTTAATGATTGATATTTATAGAATATTTTTTGAGAATGTACTTTCCACTCAAATAATAGTCCGAATATATATGCCATTTGACACCACATAATCATAGAATATGGCTAATGAGGTATAATAATGGGAATGACATGGAATATAATTTCATTTAACACCCTATGATAGCTTCAATCATACTATAATGTTTTTTTAAATATAAATTATAGATAATATTATTCCCATATGTCATATTTTTATTATAGGATACAATTGGTTTAGGTAATTTTAATGAAATCATATTTAATTAAATGATAGATAATATAACCTTTATTCATATAATGCATATGTATTTAAGGAATATATCTCATTTATTCTCCTACAGTCACAAAAGCATGTATAGATTTATGTTGTTTCCCATAATATAATATGAAATGTTATATCATCTGAAACCATATAAAAAATATATTTGATATCTTTCAGAACACTTTATGAATGGTATCATCAACATCACCTTGTATAACGTCACATGTAAAAACGTGTAAAGAATTTTTTTTATTAACATTATTTAACCTTTTTGGATCTTCTTTGAGTAAAATTCAATCCTCATTTAATCAATTGTAATGTGTAACCATAGAGGGATTTAAGGCATTGAAAACAAAATATTAAACACTAAATCCATAGATGAATGAAAAGAGAGACCTGTAGAAGACACTCAATGAAAATCAAGATATAGTGGGATCTAAAATGATCCCCATTAATATATATATATATATATATATATATACGTGTGTCTAGGAGACATATATCATGTTGTCGTGTACTATCATATGTTTTGTTTCTCTTATAAATCATGTGTCTGTGGAGCATAGTATATATCACTCCCATAAAGAAAACTCATATATTATGGATTATGTGAGTATAGACTATCCTAGTAAGTTAATACTTCACACACCATTAATATTTATTTATGACCACAACCCATGAACCTTATATGAATAGATAGGAATATCCAATATACTCTCTCATTTTAGCTAATCACTCCCTAGTATATCTCAATCGAGGGACCATGTGTTATACTAATTAAATGATTGGATAAATCCAATCATTTTCGAGCTCGGACTGGAAGAAACATCTAAAACATAACCAACCATACATTTTTAAGTATTTCACAATTGACTATTCAAGAACGATATCAAAAAATTGTGATCATAAAGGGTATCTCACCAAAAAAGGGTAGCAGGGAACCAATGTAATCCATGAAGCTATAAGATACATATTTAATAGTGTACTTCACTCTATTTGTTAATATTAATGGGTTTATGGGGTATAAAAACACTTTTTATGAATCCTGAGTATATTAATTACATAATACATGAATCGTAGTCACACTATCCATTAAATTGATTCATAACTAAATATATTTCATGATGAACATTCAGTTGGTATAGAAAAAATGTTATACATTGAGTGTTCAATTATCATTACACTTCATGTAATATATATCTTTTCATAAAATTATATATATATCATGAAGCAATGGTAACATAAGTATTTATTTTAATTTGATAAATTTTGTTATCATCAATAATCATTTACGGATAATTAACAAAACTTAATAAATTCATCAGTATATCATATTATATGGAATAAAATTATTGATCTTATTTACGTTTGCATAATTGATTTGGTAATGAAAACTTCTTACATATATTTTTAATTCCTATAAAATCACTATATGAACATATCATAAAACCCTCCAACGTAAATATTTAGCGAGATTCATCAACGAATAAAGGAAGAATGAGTCCTAATGAGATTTTGGAACCTTGTTCATAATGTTTGGCTCCTTAAATATATTTAAACCTCTTTACTCCAAAATATCAAAATTTATAATGGAAACTTTTGATTCGAATATAGAACTATTTTTATGACCAATATCATTATCCTTAAATAATATTCTATCATTATTTTTCCTTAAATAATAATTCAATTATTGGCATTATAATTTACCATAACATCATAAACTCTTTTATGGTAAAGTGATAATCAGGTTTTACTTTTATCATAAAAATACTTTGGGAACGTAGATATTTCCTATTCATATTATCAAAATATAACATTTATACTATTTTTTACCATCTTATATACACCACTCTATAAGACATTTTGTGAAACACCTTTATTTTCTTGACTATTTTAATCTATAATCTACTAACTTTGATCTTATCAACGTTCAAAAAACAATCTCACTAGCATCATAGAAATTATCTTCAAATAGAATATCATTATAAGATAAAAATATTAATTAGGATGGAAGATAAATATTATTTCCTCCTTTATAAATTTTTAAATAATACACTATTATTTCTATATCACTTATGTTAGTTTATGGGTTTGAGATGAATTCATTTTAAATTAATACATTATTAAAAAATCGGTAATGGGTGGTGGGAGCATCATCCATTGTATTTTTAAAAACAATTAGGTAAACACATTGGCCTAGATAAAATATATTAATCATTACCACCTTTTCATGATTTTTTATAAAATATAATGAATCCAAAACCATGTGTGTACAAATAATTATCACATTATACTTAAAAATTTAGTTTTTATGAAAATGTTATGTTATCACACAAGATAAATATAATAAAGATACACATCCTCTTAAGATCACTTTATTCTTTAAAAATTAACATACATTCAAATTTTTTATATAAAAAATCTTCATTCATCACATGAATAAAGTTTATATGTTCTCTCAATTATTTCCTTGAATATAAAATAATATATATCTAAAAAATTATATAAAATATATAATTGGAATCGAATATAATTAAAAAACAATGATTAAATTCTGAAAAATTGACACATGGAGATGATGTTTTACATATATTCTAAACATGCATTCATGAATCCTAAAGAATACCATCTCAGGGAATCAATACTCCTATATCATGATAGTGTATGGTTTCAATAACCATGGAGATAAGAATAATCTTCCTTGGATTAAACAACTAATTTCCCTTTTAATGATTTAATTTTTAACACAATGGTACTGACGACATTACACTATAACTTAAACATCATATCCATGGTTCATTTATTGTAAACTCTACATAATATCATGAAAACTTTTATTGAATCTATTTCTATTTTCATAAAATTATCATATATTACAATAAAATTATTTATTTAATTATAATAATCCTTAATGGTTCACTAGTCAATAATAGTCATTAAAATTACATATTATACATATTATATGAGAAGAATATACTATTTCCTAATCCATTTTTCATTTAAAATACCTAACACAAAAATTGAGTCATTATATACTTAAAAATAATCATGAATCACCTATTGAATAACTTTAACCTTTGTAACATATTCATATGTATCTTGGGCACATGCAATTTCTATTATATAAGTTAACAGCCATAGGAGTGGATGACATAAAGGTTCTCCTTCCAAATTAGTATTCTCAAAGTCAGTTTTGATGATGATGATGTTATTATATACAGATTAATATTTTATTAAAAAAGACTCATGTAATTTCAATTTAATAAGGACTTTTAATAATGGTAATTCATATAAATAGATGAACACTTTGTGAATGCATTATTTCCATTAGTAGTTCAAGATCCATATTTCAATAATATTTGGGTCTCTTTATAATTTTTTCCATTTTTTAGTTATTTATACAAGGGAGCATACAAATCATATCATATATGACCCATTGGTGGTATAATAGAAAAGTAATTGTCTAATATAACATATAAATAAAACTAAATCCATTATTTTCTTAAGTTAATTGGTCGGGTTTCCCTAGTAAGTGTAACTCAAACCAAAATCCTAGAACTAGATAACATTGAATGATCTTGGGGAACATGGATATTGAAAAACCTACCCATTTGAAAATTTAGTCACCTATTAATTGATTTCTTTATATATTATAATCCCAATAACCCTACCTAGCTTGCCAATCCATGTCAAAGAATTTATTCCTTGAAAAATTATTCGTTGGAAGGTTTCTAGAGCTTATTATTTAGGATGTAATTTAATCTCATCTTATTATTTTCTTTCATTCCATTTATGTATGGAATGCTTAAAACAATTTAGTTATTTAATCATATTACCTCAAACAAATCAATATGTTATATATATTTTGTTATCTTATTATTTATGAAAACAATAATTTTTTCTAATCTCTAAAATATATAATACAAAAATATATACAGATAAACCAACTCATCTAATGCATGAAGTACAAGAATGATCCATGTACTCATTTAAAATTATATGTGATTAATAATATCTACTTGATTTTTCTAGGGGGGTAGATTGATAATCTCAACCTTTATAGGAAAATTCATAATCCACTTTTTATATAGGATGTCCAACCCAATTTCACTTTACTTTGGGATATTTTCCACAATAAGGAATCAAATTCATTAAATTTATAACACGTAATATGTATAAAAAATCATGAAATATTAATGCATGCTAATATTTCTAAATAAAAACATTATTCATGGTAGGTGAAAAATATATATTGTTGTTATGTTCCTACTATGTAATGTAAATGATTAAAATTTATAAATATTTGAAGAAAATAAATGATAGCACCCACTTATTCATAATAAAAAAATAGAATCATGAATTATATAAAATGGAATAAAATTTAGAAATTAAAATCTCATAAATTTGAATATTATATATAAATTTATGGAAACTTTATAAATTAAATATAATATTAAAATTAATAAAATTATACATTTCTTATTATAATAATTACATTATATTCAATATACACCCTTTAAATTATATAATATAGTTTTTTAGAACTATCATTATAATGAATTTCACATTCACATGTCATAATTATATTAAATATAATCATATTATATTATAATATTTGTCATGTAAATTTATTGAAAAATATAAATATCACATATTTAAAAATTATTTAATAATTTTATCAAATCATTAATCAAAAACTATTGACGATTATTAAATAATTTCTAAATAATTCTCTTTTAAGCTGGTCAATTAAAATCATTCATTTTTAACATTGTTTGAATTCAGTAAAATATAAACACATTATATTAATAAGTACTTTATAATTTATAAACTAGAAAAATAATAATTTTTTTAAGATCATATTGAAAATTTATATTCAAATAGTAAGATATTTTATTTATATAATTTAAAAAAATTCCGTCATTACTATTTTTCTATGATTGAACATATATCCTAAGAAATGAAGATGTTTATTTTATATGATATAAGAATGTGTTTTGTAAAGTTTTTTATATATTTATACTAGTTATCTTTAAATAATGTTATGATATTATTATTATATGAAATTTTTTATCATATATAATTATATTAACTTGAATCATCATAGGTAAATTTTCAGATCTTATTTTTTAAATAATTATTATAGAGTTCTGTAGATATGATGCTATGTTAAAAGAAAAAATTAGGCAAGGGTAATATTTAATGATAAGAAAAATTTATACATAATAAATATGAAAAAAATATATCTATTAATTATGTCGCAAAATCTTATATCTCATTTGTAAATCATGATATAAAAACTGTTGAATAAATGTCCTACTATATTTTGTGAATAATTCATTTATAATGATTAAAATTTCTAAATTTTCTACTCATGATTTCATTAGACTAATACTATGGGATGGCTCTGATATCAATTTCAAGTTTTAAGATGGGTTTATAAATAGATTAAAACCTAAATGAACTAAATACTAATCTCAAGATAACCTAGGTATAGAATATAAGGAATACACATATAATAGACATATTGAACAATAGTATAGAACAACCTTAAATTATTAAAACCATTACATCATATTTATCAACATTATGATCCTTGGAATGTTCATGATGTCAATCACAATAGTGGAAAAATGAAATCCTCCCACCTCGAATGGGATCCATTTTTTGGATAGATCACACATTATATGCAAATAACTCTAATTTTCCTATGATTTTCATGCACTATGTTGTACTAATGAAGAATAAATGAGATATTTGTATTTATAGAGTCTAACTGAGATTATTTTTACATAAATCCAACCCCATATCAAGGAAGTACCATACTTATAACAATTAAGGGCCCACCATATTTATAACAATAATTTACTGATTATTTTTAATGTATATGGTAATGGCTCAACTAATAATCATCACATGCATCTATTAAATAATTATTTCCCATTACATATTATGTGATGGGTCATTCAATGGATTCTGTTTTTTGGAAGATTAAGTGAGAATATATCTAACATTAATATCATAGGTGTGATTTATATTCCATATGAGGCCACATAGTCAATAATTATGACTGAAGAGGTAGGAACCTGAGAATGTAATGAAATATCATTTCAATATATAACATATGATAGATTAAATATTAATATATCATTGTTATTTAACTTTGGAGGTAGTAATATTATTCCCCACTATGATATATTTCCTATCATACTATTCAGTGTTCTTATTTTTTTCTAAAAAAAATTAAGAATGTATTACATATATAAGCTTTATCAATATTATGAAAAATCTATTTCAGGAACATATATCCTTAGTTGTATTTTCATGAGTTTTAAGGCTCTGATATTTTTGTAATAAACTATACTGGTGATTGGTGTTAGAAATATAATGAAAGGGGATTCTTTTATAAGATACTCTAGAACTAAATTCCCAGTTATAGAGAATACCACCTATATTATCATGGATTTTTTCTTGGTGAGCATGGTGAAATCTAAGTGTTCATGTGCACTAGCTCATCGGGAAATGTGGTAGTGGGGTTATTAGAGTAGGGTATGTTAGGTTGACAATCAACATGAGAAATAAAATATAACACCATGAATTAGACTACTACCCTAGATATATGGTTCCACCATATATAGTGGTTCTATAGTCTAAAATATACATAGATTGACTTTAAATTGTATTTTTTTTGTTTTTTTAATCCTTTTTGTAAGAAATTTGTGAAATACATGGACTACTCCTTCAGGGAGGTTCTAACCACTAGGTTAATAATATGAATTTTTTTGAAATGATATCCATCATTTGGTGTGTTTAACATATGTGACACATGGAGTTCCCATTAATGTCTTTCTTGGGTAGAGTGATACATTACAATCCACACATTACATGCATGGTCGAAATTAGGACCCTATCCTTAATATTATATGAAATTAATTTTCACCCATTTTCCTAAAAAAGGAAATTAAAATTAATAATTTTGGGAAAGGAAATCGATGAATACATTAGGAAATATCTCAATTGAAATGTTAAAAAATATTTAAAGATATTGACATAATTGAAAAATACGTTAAAATAATATTAGAAAATAATATATGAACTAAGAAGACATATAGAATAAATTTTTAATATTTTTACAATATTTGATAATTTATAAATAATTTTTTTAGAAATATAATGTGAAAAAATTTAATAAATATATTAACAATGATATGAATCCTTATAATGAAATTTGAGTAAAATAGGGGGAGAAAGTAACCAAGTAGAAAACATAATGGGGGATAAATAAATTTTTTTCATTAGAATATTTTCAAATAATTTAAATAAATTTAGAATAGAATTAATATAATAATCATAGTATAAATAATGACATTCAAAAAAATATAAATAATATGAAATTTATGAGGATGATTTATAGTAAAAAAAGCGCAAAATATTATTCCACTACCAAGCACCATTTAAGGAGAATTATGAATCAATTTGCTCTAAATGTTGTGAAGATATGAAAGCCCAAAAAATATGTATTTAGTTATATGTAGAATTGAAACATATTTTCCTAATTGAGGTTTAGGAATCGATCATCTCAAGTGTGAATAATGATTAGTAGAGAATACAATGTAGATTTAGTAATGACTGAATTAAAAGATAATAAATGAGAGAAAATGAAATGGATTTATAAATCCCATTAATTATATTAAAATCATGTAAATATACATCCTTGGGTTAGTATATACACCATATAAATGAAAATAGGTGGTGAATATAAAACATATATCAGTGTTTGGGATTTGACATGAAAACACATCACCTTTACTCTTGACACCAATAAAAGAAATTTATCTTCCTATAAAATAATAATTTCCATCATGATAAATTATTTAGAAAACTTATTAATATATATTACCTTCATGTTATTATATGATATTCATTTATTACAAAAATATTTGTTAGGAGTTGTTTTTTATCACTAGATGATAACCATTTGGATTGTCTCATAAAATTAATGATATAGTCATATAAATCCTTTTAACATAATGAAAATTTCTACATTTCAAAATTACTAGTGGTACATGAATCATACTATTATAATTTTGGGTAATTTCCCATTTTTATTTGATTGATGATAAGGGAATGTTACATAAAAAATTAAAATGATGACATGCATGTTTCAATTAAATTTTTTGATAATAATGATTTATATTATAATGAAATTTCATTTTTGTTTATTTATTAAAAAAGAATAATCATAAAATAATTTACACCATAATATCATATATTACCACAATTTAATTTCCAATGATCATCGCTAATGAAAATTAAAAATATATTGTAACAAAATTCATGTAGAACAAAGCCATAAAACAAGTTATAAAAATAAAAATGTATGTGTATAGATTTATATTTTATTAATATCATTATATTAATTAAAAAAATATTTCAATGGTGAATGTAGTTTTAAAAAAGATAATATGAGATGTTAATTAAAAAATATATAGAAATACGATATACACACCATTGTAAGTCTTCTCTTTCTTGAAATGGGTTCCTTTATAATTATGGATTTAGGCCTGCTTCTTCGTACCATAGTCTTCCTAATGTGGGTGGAAAAATTTTTATAGGGATTTTGAGTAGTTTTTTAAGATAAAACTAAAAGAAATATTCTATTGAATGAGGGTAAATAAGGGGTCTTTTGTTGATGATTTTTAGGGATATTTCCACAAATAACCAATGTGTATGAAATATAATTTTAAGAAATTTTTTGATCCAAAGTGGAAACATAAAATATATTTATTATTTATCAAATTTTTTTAGAAATTTATATAAAATTTGGGAGATATTTTAGTATATGACCCCTTAATTTTAGAACTACATTTCATTCTACCAATTTATATGTTAATTTATTTTTTACACAATAAAATCATATTTTTCACAAAAAATGAATTTGAACGCCCTACAAAATCTCAATAAACATAATCTATACATGAAATAAAATAAATTTAAATTTAGTTATATATATTTATTTTAATTAATGATAAATTTAAAATAAAAAACATATAAAAACATTTTTTTTAAAAGTATATTTTTTAAGCATGAGAGAGGATTTATTCATATTTCATAATAATTAATAATAATTAGATGAATTATAATTAATATTTATATATATATATGTTAATTAAATTAATTATTTTCATTAAATATGAGTAGTTGTTATTCGAGTGAAAATCGTATAATAAATAATCAAAAATTAATTTTAAAAAAAAATTAATTAACCATGAATTATTAAATTCTTATAATTTATAACATCTATTTTTTATTATAATTATATTTAAATTAAATTTATTGTTATATGATTTAAAAAAACATTAATATTAATATGTTTAACAACAAAATAAATTTCAAATATATAATATCAATAAAATGAAATATATTTTTTCCAATGACTTAGTATCATTTTTTTAATTAAATAAGGCATATAATAGTTATTTCATTAAAACAACTTGACCATTATTATTATAAAATCATCAATATACCTATTGGATTCATTCATACTCGAGGACCTTATGCCCAATGGAAATATAAAAATGACCAAACTATCGATATATATATATATATATTTCTAATATAAAATATCTATTAATGGACTTAGATGCATCATAGAAATTCATCCACCATATTATTCTATTTCAGTCATTAAATTACTATTACATTTTTAGAGCTTCCCCTTCCTTTCTTAGTTATAATTAAGTATATGATCTTCCAAGAAAATCATTTTGATGGAGATTTAATATCCATGGGAATTAAAATAACTTTGGGTTTTATTCCTCTTGTAATTTTAATAATATGGTTTCATATTTCATTTTCATAATGTATTATTTTAATCATATATTTAAATATTTTACCATAATAATTTTTTTTGTTTGATGTTTCATGCTTATTAATATATATAACATCTTCCATGAATAGTAATGATGTGTGTTATATTCTACTCGATTATTACATTCTCACCCATATAATTATCTTACTAGGACGACAAAAGATGTGGGTAATTTTACCTCATTACATCATGAGTTTCTATCATGAACCAATACTGGGAAAAACCTAAAATGAGCACTCAAGCTCGCCAATGATATACCCAAGTGGACATTTTAGATTCCCACCGACTAGTGACATGAACTAGGGTATTATATAATATATCTAGGAAACAAATTCTCCCAATAAAAATTAAAAGGAATATAATAGAGCCTTTCCTAGAATATCAGAATGATCTCTCAGTATGTCATAGATCGATGCACTTGAAAAAAAAAATTACTAAAAAGAATATCGAAATAGATAAAAACTAAAAAAATATGTATCCAGATCAAAAATATTATAAAAAATAAAGACAAATAAATGAGGGGGAAGTTTTTTTAAAATAAAAAAATTTTAAAATTAAACCATGTAACAGATTTTAAAATGACACCTCAATTCTCTATTACATTAAAATAATCATTGTACTAAGGTGATCATTGATGATCCTAAACTGGATCCTTAAACTAAAATATATATATTGAGATGATCATGAATCTTAGTAGGTATTTTGAAGAAACCACACCCCATGTATTTCATTTAAATAAAACTATTATTTCATGTTTTTTTAATAAAACATAGAATCAAATGTTTTTCTACATCATTTTTTCAAAAATAATAACAATATAATCCATAATTATTTAATAGGAAACATTGATTCATTTTAATAATATCAATGAATTAGTGACAGAAAAAACATTATTAGAAACAACAACAATAATAAAAGTACATTAAGACATTGTCAATTTAAACATGAACAAACTCTCACAAAATTAAATGAAATATAATCCATATCAAAAATATAATTTCCAAAAATCGTGATAATATATATTGGTGGAAAGGAATATCTAGAACATACTAAACCTGAACCATCATATCGGTAAAACTGATGAATTCTAACTACTGTAATTCTCACCATTTCCCAATCTACACTCACTGTGGGAAAGCCCCCTATGTAGGATGGGCATAATAATACTGTCAATTATTCATAGAATTATATTGAACGAGTGAAAAAAATTTCAAATAATCCCCACTAGATAAAATAACATTTCTAGGAATTATAAAATGATGGTGAAGAAATTATTAATAATAAAAAATAATTGAAAATGGATAAACTTCAATGCAAAAAACCAAATCACATGAAATACCACCCTCAAGAACCACTATGAAAAATAAACCCTAAACCAAAAATTCATAAATATTATGAAATGATCTTGTGTTAGGGATAAGAATTTTTTATTTTAAAGACAACCATCTAGGGCTACATTCCAATGGATGTTTTACAATATAATCCTTTTTCTAGGAGCCAATAGGGCCATATAACGTGTCATTAAAATAAAACTCTTCCCAAACCCTCTAATCAACCCTATATAAAAATTCCTAAAGTTAATTTGAAAAACAAATTAACAAAAAATTCCCCCTTTTAAATGCATAATCAATTTAAAAAGGTTAGTTTCGAACTTCATTATACACTTAGTGTGCAAGGTTGAGTAAATAAATGTTCTATATTTGAAAACCAAGTAAATACCATAAGAATTAATTATCTTCAATTGAAACCTTAAATTTATTTCCAAATAATCATTCAAAATATTTATTATTTACATTCGGTATCCAAAACATGCATTTAAATAAGTAACAAAATCATGATACAAAATTGAATGGAAAATGCAAAGGGAAATCGAAATAAATATTTTTTTTCTTTCAAGATTCAGGAATTTTATACTCTTTATAAAATTTAGAGAACTTCTATACATCCCAGAGGAACCTAATATCAATTAAAATTCCAATAAAATTTTATCCAGAATAAATATTAGGTCACTTTCAACAAAAACAACAAAGAATATAATAGTAAAGGTAGTGCAAGAGACTATGATGGATATACCGTTCAGAAACACATTCATCATCAATAAATTAATAAAAATAACATTAAGTAAAAATTTGAGGGAAGATGGAGTAGATTGAGGAAAAATTAGGGATAAATGGGTCATTAAAAAAGAAAAAAATGTCCCCCAAGGGGTTTAAATTAGAATAGGGTTTAATTAAGAGGGTAAAAAATAGTTAAAATAATCTTTAAAAAATATATTCATATTATTCACCCAAAAAAATACTAGCTATGACATTATTACCCCCCATTATTATCCATTGTGTAATGATTTGAGATTTTTGGAATGGATGTTCTAAGATTGTTATGGAAACCATTTATGGACCCACCAAGTCACCATGCTGAAATGTAAAGTCTTTAGTCTAGTGCACTAATTATTGGAACGGTTAAAATGTGACATCACTAGGTTAGGTAACATCCTACCACACGAATATAGGTGTCACTTCAGTTACCCATAAAATTAAATGGTTCCCCATGATATAGCCATAAAGGATTCACTATGAACATCTGTCTTACATACACCTGCATAAGGGTAACCATGTTTAACATTATATAACAAAAAACCCACGACAATATGTAACATAGTAAAATGACAAAGCATAAGTGATATAACATAGTTCATCTATATATGCACCACAATACCCTATTGACACCTTCTATGTAATTTTCGACCACCTAAGAAGAGGGTATGGTTTGAAAATTTATTCCACATTTTATCCCACTACAACATTAGAAAAAATAATAAGAAACTCATGTTTTCCCTAGGATAACGTAAAAACATAATGATGACCAAGAAATATGTTAAACCAAATTAAAATTAAAACAATTATAAAACCTATAAAGGAATGTGTGGTCAGGGTGTGAGATGTCATCCCACCGTAATAATTTCTTCCACTAGAAACATTAATTGAATTAATCCTGACAATATAAATTAAAAGACTCAACTACATTGACATGAATGAAAAAAATCAAGGAATGACATGAATTAAAACAAGAACATAAGTATTTCACATTCATCTTTTTGACTAAAATAATCCCTTGGAGAACATACCAAGAAACAATTAATTACTAAATGATCTACCACTAATATAGATTCTAGATCAAGAAAGATATACAACCACCAAAATAATAATGTTCAATAAGACTTTGGTGGACTCCCCACCATATTAAATTTAATACATACACTCATCCTCAATGTTTCATAGTTTCTTGAAACATGTATGGACGTTTTATGAATCACTACTTTTAGGAAGTTTCCATTTATTTTATTTATGGAACCAATAACATCCAATAGTTCTTTATCCAAAGGAGACCTACTTTCTAAAGGAAGTCGTTCATTATTTTTGAACGTAAAGATACTTAAGAATGTGGACTGGTCGAGATTATGGGAGGTTAGACTCATAAGACCCTTTTGGGGGGAATTATTGTCTACTCCGGGACTCTGTCAATAATTTAAGATATTTTCTTGAATCCTTATTAATTCACCAAGTATATCATAAGTATCCATTGGAATTTTAGATCATTTATTTAGAATGAAAAATGTTTAAAATAATTCGTATGTATTTGTGGTTCTTAATTAATGTATATATACGTATGTATTTGGGGTTCTCCATCAATTGTATCCTCTCAAATAATACTTAAGAATTATTTTAATACTCGTTATGATGATTATGGTTTTTATGCCACTCAGTGGTGCACTTTAGAATTTATTTACATCTAGGGAGACGAAGTCTTGGTTTGATCTTGGGATCGTGCCCATAAAATTGGCAACCTATGTATCCCTGTAGAATGAATCACAATCCTCAAAGTTTAGTGCCACCAAATGGGACACATCATAACTTTTATGATCATGTGATAAGGACCTAACGTTATATTTCAATATCATGTGGTATAGATTGTAGTGACCCAAACATTCATTAATGGAAATCCCTCTTGATCTAATTAAAATTTCCCTTTTATGTATAATGATTATATAAAATTTCAACTTCTTTGTTTTTATTTTTGTTGGATTTTAAGAAAACTTTTAATAATTTTTACCATTGCTAATATAGTAGTTTATATTTGATCACATGATTAGTATAAATATAGGGCTTTTACAAATACAATTTACTCAGACAAAGGAAGTGATGGCCTCATCCAGTAGACGTGCCCTATACAAAGACCATTTGTCAAAGCTCGGAAATGAGGTTTCATCTTTGGGATTTTCTCTTGACCAATCCCAAGCCGAGCATGAATATGTTATGCTCTAGTGGGACCACCTATGAGAGAAGTGAAATTTAATAGAGACTACCACCTGAGAAATGTTGTCAGAGCTACCCCAGGAGTTTATCACCATCACAAACCATACTCTTCGGTATTATGTAGGGGATATAAGGGGTTATGTTATATGACCATAGAACTATTATCATTTAAATTATTTTTGTATATTATAATGAAAATACATTTGTTTTATTATTTTTACCTTGTTAATAGTTTTTAAAACTCAAATAGTATTTTTTGATAATATTCAACTAAGAAATATATTTTGATGAATTAATGGATTTTTTAACTAAATAATAATTTTATAAAATATTATTATTGTTATTATATTAATTTTTATTAAATAAAAATGATCATATATTGTTATGAATGAAATCATAATTTTTATTAAGGTTTGAATGCCATTTTTGTCAAAAACCGTGAATTTTTTATAAATGTAAGTTATTATTTTAACAGCGAGAATTAACATATTTAGAAAATTATTTTGATAAAATAAATATTATTTCTAGAATCAGGATGTTGAAATTATCCAACGGTGAATTTTTCATAATATTCGGAATAGTCATATTTTTTGGAATAAATTAAATACCGTTTAAATATATAATGTGTTTTATGAAATCATAATGACCTAGTAGTATTGTAATAAAATGATATAAGTTTTTTGTTTGGAAAATATTTGTTTTATAATTAAAATAATTTGGTTTTGCGTTTGTTTGACTTATTTTACAAAGCATTAATAGAGCCCTCAAGACTTATTAAACATCTTTTCTTTTGAAATTTTTTTCCTTGGGAGTGTGACTCACCTCCACATAAGCAACCCCATTATTTTATGATGTTAGGACTTTGGCCTCATAAAATATTTTTTTCCACATACCTTTTCCAAAAGCCATGGGAAAAAACCATGTGCTGGTTTGGGGTTTGGATTAGTTTAAGTTGAGGGGTCCCAAACCAAAATAATAAAGAATTCCGTCAACTTTTTTATATAAACCCACCCAATCTCACACTTCCTCCACACTCAAAGAAGTTGGAGTTCGTCCAACCTCTTCCCTCCTCTCTCTAGAATCCTCTCAAGGTGCCCCAAGCTCTCAAGAAGCCTCTCTCAAGCCTCTCTCAAGCCTTTGGAAGCACACTTCCGAGTAAGGGTTTTGATTCCTTTCTCATTATTGTCCAATATTCTTTGAATGATGGGAGACACCTTTCTCTCTCATTAAATTCCTCCCATGTACACCTGTTACAACGCTGAAAATCAAAAAAGAATTTCTCTCTCCTCTTTTACATTCAAAAAATTATTTTGTATCAGGACTCTAAATTCAATTATAATTGTTGGGACATGTATCTATATGAAACATTTAGTATACATTTATTTTATATATGACGAGACTCCACATTCTCTCTTATCAACCATTTTTATGAATTCATACATCACGCCGTTACGCTGCTGAAATTTCACCAAATTTCTTTAGCCAATGTCATTGTGTAGTGAATACCATGCCCATTTCATTATCAAGGGTATTCACCATTATAAACATGTACATATTGATTATAATGTTTCATGTTTTAATTCCACATTCCTTTATCGGGGAATAAATTATTATGTTTTATGAATCTATGTTATATGATGCATGTGGAACACTTATGCATGAAATGAAATATTTAAGAAGGGTGAGCCTTTATAGCACTCCAATGAATTAGATAAAGTATAGTCTCATGTTACATCATGTGCAATGGGTTTTTACACATGATAATTCATGTTCAACAAGGTTTTACTTTTTCTTCATGTGCATTGAGGATTTAATCATGCTACATGTGCAATGAGCCTTGGCTCATGCTAATTCCATGTTAAGCATTAATGCAAGATTTCCATGTTATGATTATCATGCGTCCTCATGCCTTTATGTTTATGCGTCTATTGTGCTCTATTGATATTCCTGTTGTCTAAAATGTATTGTATTTCTCATGTTATTACATGATTATTGCCTTACTGGGCATTATAGCTCACCCTTTCCTTATGCATGTCCTCAGGTTATCATATGCAATTCTAATTACGATGGAATGTAGTGGTCATGCAAAGGAAGTTTTCAATAAAGATGTTGTATTTCATGTTCTAAGTTGTTATGTAATGATCCTAATCCCCAAATACACTAGACTTCTTGATATTCTATATCGTATCAAGTGATGTTTATGTAATAAATTCTGTTTAATTGTGTAATAAAAGATCATGGTTGTTATAGTTGGTATCAGAGGATAGGTTTAGCTATTTTTGGGATTAGGATTAGAAAACCCTAGTAAATCCTTACAGACAAGACTAAATATAATAAAAACATCAGTATGTTTTTGTGAGTGTTGAGTGAGTGGTTTATAAAAAAAAATTTCCTTTTATTGATATGAGCATGTAGAGGAGGCTCTGGAACACATGTATCCTAGGGGTAAAACCTGAAAAAACCGCTTTGTGCTAGACTCAAACAAGAACTGGTGCACGATAACGGGACGTGCTGCAGTATAGGTTATGAAACTCTTGGGGGATATTATTAGTTAAATAAAAAATCTTAGTATGAAACATTATTAAGGGACTAAAAATTTTTCCTAAGAATATATTTTAGAAAGTAGATCATGGATAAAATAGACTGAAGCCAATACATTTATAAGTTATGGAAATAAATGTTATTTATAAGTAATAAATTTGGTTCTTTTATTATCCTTTATGTTTTACCCATAATATTCCATTTTATTCCAGCCAATGGCCAGTAATAGAAGGAATCGGGATAACAACCAATGTGATGATAAATGTGGTGACTGTGCTAATGAGAATCCCAATCCAATTGGAGCGGGAATCACGAACATTATCACACCTCTCTCTCATCTTACTCATGCTTTAAATAGATACATGGGTCAAGTGGAATGTTCACCCCCCCCCATGAAACAGTAAGTATATATCAAGAGCTTCATGAGACAAAGGCCTCTTACTTTTAATGAATCATTTGATCCCATTATCGTTGAACAATGGATCAACTCCATTGAAAAGATCATACCATCCTTCAATGTTATGAACAAGGTAAGGTTATCCTAGATGATTATCATATAAAGGTTGAAGATGATAAATGGTGGATGTTGATCAAAAATAAAAATCCTGAGGAGGATATCAACGCATTGTAATGGAAGGATTTCTGGTAGATATTCCTTGATAAATATTTTCCTTGATCCCTATGGCTTATGATTGAAAGGGACTACCTTTCCCTCAAGAAAAATGATGATGAATCTTTTGGATCGTACGAGGAAAATAGCACAAGGCTTACATGATAAGCTTATAGCTTTGTCGTTACCCCGGAATTCAAGGTTGACCGCTTCTTTGCTGGGTTGAAACCATGGCTGCAGAAAGCGCTAGCGATCTGTAAACATTGACAACTATGCAGAAATTGTCCAATTTTCCCATAAGGTCGAAATGGAGATCGGAGAATCATAGTGTTATCATGGGGATAAGAAAAATAAGGTGGACTTCAATGTGGGTGGTCCAATGAATAACTCCAATAGTGCTAAGAAGATCCAGCACCCCGCTTCCCAACGGTGCAGATAGATACACCCCGTAAATATCTTGAAAGGGACGAGGAAATGATTTAGGTGTGGAAGTGAATGGATCCTTTCTATTAATTTTCAGCAAGAAAGACCCGAGGATGCGACATAGGATAGTAATTTTCCATTCTAACCTCAACGCATGGTTCATTTCTACAACTGCATAGAAACCAGGCATCTTGCAAATCAGTTCACTAAAAAAAGGGTTTTTAGATTCAACCAACAACCTCCAAGGTAGCAAGGGAGATATTTTTCCATCACTTCTACCAATGTGAACCCCGACATCAAAGTGGTGATAGGTACACTAGTTATTCATTCAAGAATAGAAAACGTACATTTTGATTTAGGTTATAATTATTCATTTATATCTCAAAAGTTTAGTAGAACAATACCAGCACCACCACAAATTATGGATGTGAAGATGTCAATGAGTACAACAAATGGGGAAATCATTGCATCCCAGGAATATTACTCCTCCACTATCATAATATGAGGGTTGAACTTCCCGGTGAACCTCGTTATACTCTCTCTGTTAGAATTTGGTGAAATTCATTGCAAGGATTGGCTTTCCTTATGTAGAGCCAACATAAATTTTTTTGAGAGGTCAATCACTCTCCATGTGGAGAATCGACCCCTGTTTCATTTCAAGTGAAAGGAGGATGATGAATCTTCTTTAGCTCTACCATCTCAAGAATGGATATTTCTGGCTTTCAGCTTGAATATCTGGATCAATTGATTGATTATATGGAGGCAACCATCCCAGAGGACATGTCTATTATGAGGGAATTCACTAAAGTGTTTACCGGGGAATTGCATGGTCTCCCTCTTAGAAGAGATGTTGAATTCTCCATTGATCTTATACCTAGAGAATTTAAAATATCCAAGACTCCATATAGAATGGCTACAGTGGAGCTTGAGGAACGGAAGAAACAACTGTAGGAGAATCTAGATAAAGGGTATATACGACAATGTACTTCACCATGGGGTGCACCAGTCCTCTTTGTCAAGAAGAAGGATGGGTCAATGTTCTTTTTCATCGATTATCGTGAGATCAACAAAATCAAGATAAAGAATAATTATCCACTCTAAATAATTGATCACTTGTTCGATCAATTTCATGGATCAAAATACTTCTCTAAGGTGGATTTGTGGTCTCGATATTAACAAGTAAGGGTGAAGAAGGAAGATATCCCCAAGACTACTTTTCGTATAAGATATTGGCACTATGATTTCATAGGAATGCCTTTTGGACTCAATAATGCTCCAGTAATCTTCATGGACATGATAAATGGAGTCTTTAGTGATTACCTTGAAAAATGTGTGGTAGTATTTATAGATGATATTCTAATATACCCTAAAACCAAAGACGATCATGAGGAGCATATAAGAACTGTACCATAATCATTTTTGATGGAGAAGCTCCCTTTAATGTAAAGAAAGTGAGAGTTCTAGTTGAAGGAGGTCTCATTCTTGGGTCATATCATCACAAGAAATGGGATATCTATGGATCCCTCCAAAACAGATGCAATTGTGGGATGGCTGAGGCCAACATTGGTGATGGATATCTGTTGCTTCTTGGGGTTAGCAAGATATTATCGACAATTTGTGAGAAATTTATCACGATTGTACAACCCTCATACCAGGATAACTCAAAAGGGAGTAATGTTTTCATGGAGTGATGAATGTGAATAAATATTAATGGAGTTAAAAGGAGGTTTATGAATGCAACCATGCTCACATTAACCAAATGTGGAGAACATTTTTTGGTATTCGGTGATTCTTTAAAGAAGGGTCTGGGATGTGTGTTGATGAAAAATGACAATGTCATTTTCTATGCTTCAAGGCAATTGAAATTTTAGGAATAGATCTATCCAACACATGACCATGAATCGGGTGCAGTGATATTCGCTTAGAAAATTTGGAAGCATTATCTCTTTGGGGAGAAGTGTGAAATATATACGGACCACAAAATCCTCAAGTATATATTCACACAGAAAGAGTTGAACATACACCATTGAATATGGTTAGATCTGATCAAAGACTATGAATTGTCAATCCATTACCACCCTGGGAAAGCTTACAAGGTGGAAGATGGCCTAAATAGAAAGGAACCAGTGATTCTATCATTAATGAGAATTTAAAAGGATCCAATAATTTTAGATATGATGAATATGGATATGGGAATCATAAAGAAGGGAAAATCATCAATCCCTTCACAAATGAATGCTCAACCATCACTTTTAGAAAGGTTGAAAGATGCTCAATAAGATTAGGTGGGAATTCAAGAATAAGTGGTGGCTATCGAAAAAGGGAAATCCTCAGAGTTTACTGTTAATGAAGAAGGAATTGTCTTCCATCATGTCTGTAGCTGAAGAAGAAACTTCTGGATGATGCACATAGTTCAAATTTATCTATTCACCCAGGAAAAAAAAGTTGTATCGAGATCTCTAAGAGCATTATTGGTGAGATAATATGATGAATGAGATCTCTGAATATACATCAAGGTTCCCGGTGTGTCAGAACGTGAAGGCAGAGAGGTGTAGTCTAAGGGGATGATGCAACCATTTCCCATAACAGAATGGAAATGGGAGAACATTACGAGGGACTTTGTCACAAGACTTTCGAAGACATCCAAAGGCAACAATGTAATCTGGGATTTTGTGGAACATTTTACAAAGGTTCCACACTTCATTTCTATTCAAGAATATTTCTCATTAGATCAACTGAAATGGATATATATCAGGGATGTGGTAAGTCTTATGGAGTTCCAATATCTATTATGTACTATCGAGATCCAAGATTCGCCTCTAGGTTTTGGAAGAGTCTTTAATATTCTCTGAATACTGATCTGAACTTTAGTACAGCCTATCATCCTCAAATTGATTTCCAATCTGAGAGGACTATCCAAACACTTGAGGACATGTTGAGAGCGTTCATAATGGAAATTAAAGAAAGATGGTATCAACATCTTCGTCTGGTTGAGTTCTCATATAATAACGGTTTCCATTCGATCATCCAAATGGAACCATATGAAGACCTTTATGCGAAAAGGTGTAGAACACCAGCATGTTGGGATGAGGTCAATGAGCGTAATCTGCTTGGACATGAAATGGTTTAATAAATGGTGGTGAAGGTGAATACCTTACAATAGCATATCAAGGCAGCCCGAGTCAACATAAGAGTTATGCAGATAACCATCAATGATACCTTAAGTTTAAAGTTGGATACATGGTATTTCTATGCATATCTCAGTGGAAGAAGGCCATGAGGCTTGGAAAGAAAGGGAAGTAAAGTCCAAGGTACATCAACCCCTTCAAGATTCTTGATCATGTTGGGGTTGTGGCCAATCGACTAGCACTTCCACCTACCATGGACAATGTACATGTTTTCTTTTATATATCCCAGTTAAAGAAGTACATACCATACCCTTCACATGTACTCTCTTCATAGGTGGTACAATTAGAGGATTATCTTTCTTATGAGGAGAAACCAATGAAGTTCTTAGATAGTAGTGAAAAAGTTCTATAAAATAAGACAATTCCCCTCATCAAGGTGTTGTGGTGAAACCAAAAGTTTGAGAAAGCGACGTGGGAATCAGAGGAAATTATGAAGTAGAGTAACCCAAATCTGTTTTAGTATCGGAAAAGAAAATTTTGAGGGTGTAATTTTTAAATAGGGGAAGATTGTAACGACCCAAAATTTCATTGACGGAAATCCCTCTTGATCTATTTTAAATTTATCTTTTTGTAAAAAGTTTATATAAAACTTCCACTTCTTTGGTTTTATGATTTTCGATTTTAAAAATACTATTATGAATTGTGACCAATTCTAATATAGCTGTTTAGTAGTGATCACATGGTTAGTATAAATATAGGTCTTTGAAAAATCCAATTTACTCCGAAAATGGAAGCGATGAACTCATCTGGAAGACATGCCTTATTTGAATCACATTTGTCAGAGCATGTAAAAGAGGTTGCAACTTTCAGATTCTCTCTTGACCTAGCCCAATCTGAGCTTGAATATGTTATGCTCTAACTGGACTTTATATGAGAGAAGTGGAAGTTGATATAGATTACCACCCAAGAAATGTTATCTGTGCCACCCCCAGAGTCTGTAACCATCACACGCCTTACTCTCCAGTATTATGTGGGTGTTATAAGGGATTATGTAATAATACCATTTCACTATGGTTATTTACATGATTTTTGAATATAGTAATTAATATACTTTCACTTTTTTATTGTTAACTTTTGAATAGTATTAAAAACTAAAATAGTATTTTTAGTTAATGTTCAACTAAGAAATATTTTTTTTTGAATTAATGGATTTTTAACTTAAATAATATTTTAGTAAAATATTTTTATTTTTATTAAATTAATTTTAATTAAATATAAAATTTTGTATAATTTTATGAATGCAGTCGTAATTTTTATTAAGGTTTTAATGCCATTTTTGTCAAAACCCGTGAATCTTCAATAAATGTCGGTTTTTATATCAAAAGTGAAAATTAACATATCTTGAATATTATTCAGATAAAATAAATACTATTTCTAGAATCAGGATGTTTAAATTATGCAACAGTGAATTTTTCATAATTTTCTGATATAGTCAATTTTTTGGGTAAAAATTATATACTGTTTAAATATATAATGTGTTTTATGAAATCATAATGATGCAATAGTAATGTAATAAAATAATATAAGCTTTATATTTGTCCAATATATGTTTTACCATTTATATAATGTGGTTTTGGGTTTTATTGACTTATTTTACAATGCATTAATGGACCCTTCAAGACTTATTAAACATCTAGTCTTTTTAAATTGTTTTAATTGGGAGTGTGACTCAACTCAACATAAGAAACCCCGTTATTGAAAGAATTTTGGACTTTTCCCTTATAAAATATTTTTTTCCACTTCCCTTTTCCAAAAAACATTAGAAAAAACAATGGACAGTTTGTGTTTGGATTAGTTTAATGTCAGGTGTCCCAAACCTAAATAATAATGAATTTCCTCACCATTCCAAAGATCTCACTTCCTCCTCAATCAAAGCCTTTGGAGTTTGTCCAGTCTCTACCCTCATATCTATATAATCCTTCCAAGGTTCCCTAATCTCCCATGAAGCCTGTCTCAAGCCTCTCTCAATCCTTTGGAAACAGACTTCCATGTAAAGGTTTTTCTTCCTTTCTCATTTTTGTCCAATATTCTTTTAATTGTTATGCACTTTTAATTTCAATTAAAAATCACGGGGTATGGTTTCACACCTCACCCATACTTCACTATTTATGTGTTAATGATGGGATACCCCTATATATCTCATTAAATTCCTCCCATTTTCACCAGTTAATACGTCGAAATTCTGAAAGGAATTTCTCTCTCCTCTTTTACGTTCAAGCAATTATTTTGTATAATAACTCTAAAACTCATTAAAATTGTTTGGAAATGTATTATTATTACCCCCTTACTGTCCATTTCATTTACATATGATGATAAACCCTTTTCTCTCTCATCAAAAATTTATATGAATTCTTACGTCACGCCGTTACGATTCCGAAATTTAACTGATTTACTATACCAATATAATTGTGTAATGAATACCAGTCCCATTTCTCTATCAAATGTATTCAACTATATGAAAAATTACTTATTGATTATAAACATTCATGTATGAATTCCACATTCCTTTATCATGGAATAAAGGATTATGTTTTAGGAATCCATGTTATATGATCCATGTGGCACACTTATGCTTGAAATGAAATTTTTACGAAGGGTGTGCCCTTATAGCGCTCCAATGCATTAGTTAATGTATAGTTTCATTATACGTCATGTGAAATGGGTTTTTGATCATTATAATTCAAGTCTAATGTGGTTTTACTCGTGCTTCATGTGCAATAGGGATTTTCTCGTGCTCCACGTGCAATGATCCTTAGCTCATGCTCATTCCATGTTAAGTGTTGTTGCCACGTTTCCATGTTATGATTATCATGCATTAGCATGCCTTTATGTTTATTCCTCTCTTTTTCCCTATAGATATTACTATTTTATAACATGTATTGTATTCCTCATGTTATTCCATGATTATTCCCTTACTTGGCTTTATAGCTCACCCTTTTATTATGCATGTCCTCAGTTTATCCCATGCAACACTATGTACGAAAGAATGTATTGGTCCTGTAAAAGAAGTTTTCAATAAATATGTTTTATTTCATGTTATAAGTTGTTATTTAACAATCTTAATCCCCAAAGACACTAGAATTCTCAATCTTATATGTTGTATCAAGTGAAGCTTATGTAATAAATTATGTTTAATTGTGTAACAAAGATCAGGGATGTTATATAGACATCTTAGCAGAAGGTTCTTATTAATGAAATAATGTGTGAAATATAATAAAGTAACCCAATGAACATGGAAAGGATATGGGTTTCCAAGTAGGATCAGACCCTGCTGGGAATTTTTCCAAAGGAGAACATGGATTATTTGAGGTATTGGGTTCGAACCACAATGAGGCTTCCTACGTATCCCATATATATGGGTATCAAAGCCCATGTAGTTATATAAGTCTCATAAGAAATTATATTCCATTAAGAGAAATGAGTTTGCGATTACATACAGATTATGATTCCTCAGTGATTTAAGGAATTAATTTGGGGCATATTCCAAAGGAGAATTCCCAAATTAGGGGAATTAGGGTTGGATTCTAGAAGAGGACATCTAGTGTGCTCGGGCCCTAAGCAGGATTCATACATATCTCAATTATGGTGGGAATCAATGTTCTCAAATTTAATTCAACATGGGTATTTTTGCACCTGTGGTAGTCATTAAAAAGCCCTAATACTCTATGAGTAATTCTTGGTGTGATAATAATAGGATGTGGAAGAATAAAAAAAGTCACTTTCAAATTTTTCATCCTCTGCGGGTGGAAGAGGGCACACCTATGGTGGAATGTCTAGATGAGGGCAAGGAGACAATCCTTACCTCTATTCACTTTACATTGGATAAGGGAACCATGAAAGAACTAATGGATGAAGGTTAGGGGAATACATTAGGATCGCTGACCTAAAATTTATCCTTTTGGGAGAGGGAGACTTCTCATATACTTTAGTAGAAATGAATGAGTGAACCGTACCTTCCCTACCATATTCGTGAGGTTCCAGGTTATCTCTTTGAGAAGGGAGATGCCAGAACCCAAACCCTCCTCCATACTGGGAACATCCCAACACTTTTCATGGGAGAATGGTCCATGTGATTGTGGATATACAAACCCATAGACATTTCAAGAATCATAACCCCATTTGGTAACAAACATGGGAACCCTATAAATGTGGAAATAAAAACCCAAATAAAAGACACACTAATGTGACATTTACGAAGGTTTGATATGTCAGGATTTTTTGTGTAGGTCTCAAAAGAATCCCTTTCAGAAAAGGGAGCCAAGGAAGAAAAAGTCTTTCCATGAATGGATTTGAGGAAGGATTGGTGGCTTAATGGTTGAAGGGAGTATGTGAATCATATAGTTTTTCCCATGTTGGTAAGGGCACTCAACTAGGCTTGGGATACCTGACATTCACTTAATCGATGTACAACCTATTTGTTAAAACTTGGGAGAAATCTAGCTCAATCCTCCAAATGTATTCACAGGTGGTTCTATAAGTGGGGATCTGATGTTCCTATAAAAGGAATATAAGGTGTGGAAGTATTTCTAACTTGGGGAGGTTGGGATCTTTAGGTGCACAATTGTGATGGTTTTCAAACACTAAATGGACATAATTCCAATGATCCTCCCTTAAATCCTCCACTAAAGGTGTTGAAGAACTACCTTGAATGTTTCGGATGATTGGGGAGATGTACTAGAGAGACCAATGCATCAATTGGGATTTAAGGAAATTATTCCATAAAAATGAGGACCCCAATGGTCTATTTATAGGCATATATAGGACCTTGGTTGAAAAGAATTTGGGCATGCAAGTAGGCTGCATGACATGTTGTGGCACGCAAGTCGTCTGTGCGCTGACTCTCATTTGGTCTGACTAATGTGATCCAAAATTCATTCCTTTGAAAATATTAATTTCCTTTATGTATTTTTTCCATTTCTTTCTAAAGGAATTACCTTTGTCGTATATTAGACTTATTGACCTAATATAATTTCAATAAAATCCCCAACCCATCAGAATTAGATCCGAAATGAAAATAGGATCATATACTGATGTAAAGTAATGATGGAGAAAGAAAAGAGTATTAGGGAGCACAAGTGGTATGCGCATTGGGAAACTAGTCATGCAAGTTTGTAGTGCACATGATTCTAATGTGCAGGGTGACATGCGTTGCCTATATATAATAGCTTTACTTCCATGATAATCCTCGAGACTTTTGAAATTTTTACTCTTTTTGTGAAAGTATTATATGATTCATAAGCTTTTATTTTGTCATGCTTCTTCGGTATGTTTTTTAGTTTCAATCAATTAGTGAGGCGCAATACTTTTGAACCGACTTATACATGCGTGGCAAGTTTATACTTGAACACATTATTGACTTTACCAATTTTTTTGTTAAAACTCCAAAAATTAACTTACATTAAGAGATCATTTCTGTCTTTTTACAAGTTCCAATTGCTCCAAAACAAATTAGAAAAAAAGACGAGATTTCTAGAAATATTATTTATGACATGAAGAATGTATTTTTTTCATGATTACTTTGACGTTTACGACACAACCCTTTCAGACATAGAAAAATATTTTAAGAATTATCATTTCAACTTTCTATGAAGCACTTATTTGTCTTTGTATAGATATGGCCATATGTAGGATTTTAATATTCAATATTTAAATAACTATGTTTTGCATTCACGGTTTCAAGATAATTACATCATTTCTTCATCTAGTGTTTCTTTTGGGGGCTCATTTTCCAATGAAGGGATTCTACCAAAAGCTCATATTATGAATCATAGCCCGTGTGCTCCAGATTTCAAGGCACACACACACAAGATATAGACACACTATTATTCATCAATCTTTTTGGATTATACGATAGATCAATCCATGGGTTGGAAGTAAAGATGGGATAGCTACCTAGGAGGATGTGTAATACCCACGTGGATGTGGGAAAACTAGGTCCGTAAGACCTGTGCATAATTAAAAGATGACAAGAATGGTGTCTGGATTTACGAGGCTGTCTAGGGTGGACAAACATATGTGTACATGAATGATGATTTCAGGAAGGAGTTATTAATCTAATGGATCCTAGAGACTAATTACTTTTATTTAACACATGGAGAGTTAGTCATCAGCTTGTGGGATGTTTACAAGATTTCTAGAGCTCCATTCCAAGATGATATGAATGATGAGTTTATTCATCCCAAGGTGTTGTGGAATGACTCATAGAAGAAACCTGATTTGGTTCGTGAGTTGGCAAAAATATTTATCAAAAATCAAGAACACAACCACCATGAAATCTATCATTTGGATGGATATTCATCTAGAGGAATGGATGGAAATTTTTTTTACAACGAAGAAGGAATATGGTCCTACTTACACCTTTCCGACTAGCTATTCAAGGGTAGAGTGGAGAGGTACCCCTAATACCTATTTTGCCAACATTGGAGAATGGGGAATTTGATAAATGTGGATATGAAGTCAACCCAAAAATTCCTGCAAATACACATCTGGCAGGTTTCTTGACCATCTAGCTTAGTGAGTATTTCTTACCAGTATGAGACTCCAAAGGAGGCGTGAGTCCAGGAACCGATTTTATTACAGATAAGCTTCCAAAGAAAAGGATTTTAGGGTAGGATACTCTTGTTATAGCCAATATTTGAAGGAGTTTGTTGTGCATTTACATGGGGAATTATCCCTTAAGAATCGAAAGACCATTCCAAGTGTTCTGGGTAAGGATCGCTACTCACATCAGAACTTATGCTATACAAAGTGGAGTAAAAGTTTTTGGATGTTCTTTTGACCATCTATTAATGAATGTTTTTGTATTTCAACATTTTATTAGAATGCTTAAGACCTCAAGGGTCAACTGATCATGGATAAGTATTTCTATTTCATTGATTATGGGAATACTCCTATGGGGAGATTTAATTATATTGGGATGGACAGTTTAGAATTGATCGTATATATGATAGCTTGCAGATATGGCATGTTGGCCACCTGAATCAATGTTTAAATCATATGTAAGCCCTATTATCCTTGTATATTTGTGTGTCAATTCAAATTTCTGTAATATAATACTATATCAACGTCTATGCGTGTCATATTAGAGAAACACCCAATGCTTTCCCAATAACTATGGCTGCTGATATCTGCTGAGAAGGCTGGGGACATATTTATTTTACCCGTTGCTGATGCGGTAAGAATATTGATTATCTTGAATGCCAAAAACTGTGTTGCATCTTACCCTATTGGGGTATTAAATCATTTCTTACCTATAGAAGGGATGAAGAGAAGTAATATGAGGGATCCCCTTATTTTATAAGACAATTCTTCATCATTAGGGGCCGATATGAAAGAATCATAGGGTATAGGTGATGATGCTCCAAATTCACCGTAGAGAACTCATGCCAGATATAACCCTCTGGCCAGAATTAAGAGAGCCACTCCATCAATCCCTACCGAAGTCGTATCGAGGTGATCAAGTTGCCATCATTTTCATGAACATTGATTTCCATTTTCTAATCCATAATCTTTGACTGTGGCTATTGTGATCAGACTCAAATACAAGGTTACATGATCCTCTTCACAACCATCTAACATAGATTCTAAATATATATGGCCAGAGGCTGTTAAAACATGGCAGATTCTGTAGTGTGACGATGAGACCATGTTGATGAATCTGTGTGAAGGACGTCATATTCCAGGAGTATGGGATTTTTTAGTCTTCTTCTGACATTCCTTTTAAGGATAATACCAATGAGGTGAGGATTTATATTTGAGAGCTAGAAATGCTAATAAATGCCACTGATGAAACAATTTCTACCATAATGACGGTGAAAAAAATGATAGATCGTGGTACCACCAAATGGATTAATCCTTCATTAGACAATGAGTAGCATGAATTTTTTGATCCTGATGATTTATGTTTCCTTTCTATTTGCATTATCTACAATTTTGCAACTTGAAATTTTGTCAAAAAATTGTAAAATCAGATAAATCTCATCTTATCTTAGAGTTGGGTAATGGAAATACAACTGAAGTTCCTTCACCATAGTATATCCTTGGAGTCACTTATCCAAGAGCGACCACAACAGCACTTGAATCAGGAAAAATATCTCCCGGACAACAGGCCATGGCGGAGGAAATAGAGAGGGTATTGTAATATCGAATACCTATTATTGGGGATGATGATGCAAGGCCTCATAAGAAAGAGAAGAAGAAAAAACACTGAAGAAAGATATCCATGGTTATGCGCTTTCTTTAAATTGGTGAGTCTACAAGATAATCATGAATTTTAATCCTTATTCATTAAAAAAGGGTAAAAACTTCATAGGCTTTTAGGGGATTATTTTGTTTCTAAATTAAAATTAACTAATGATAAGTTTCAAGGAACCATAGAAGGTGATACTGAAGAGATAGAAATTCATGTAAATCTACTTATTTATGAAGAGGCATTGATTCCAAAAAAACCATAATTTGTTCCCATCACTGCTCCTATTCCGTCTATCAGATGAGATGAGGATTCTATAAAATCTACAACACATCATAAGGCATAAAATATAACAACAACTGACATTCATTCTGTGATATTTTTAGGTTCATCTCATACAACAGAACATCCAGAAACAACTGAAGATACCCACAGAACTGTTATTGAAGAAGCTATTTGGGGTCAAAGGTTGTCAGAAGAAGGTTTTGAAGAAAACACGCCAAATTCTCCCATGGATGAGAATAACCTATGATCTGATATATCGCTGGATTTAATGATAAACCTTGGCATGTCTGTGGAAGAACTACTTGAACATGTTAATATATCAAATTATTTTGACGTTTTGGAGTTCCTTTTATAGAATAAACTGGACATGAGTTCACATTATTCATCCTGTTAATCCTCTTGTGATTGACCTTCTAACCATGGTTGGTTGAAATATGCAGTTCCTTCTAAATAAATTGCTACTGCAATTATACATGAATGAAGTCTTGATATTAATGTCAACCCCACCATTTTAGAGACATTGGCTTGGGTGAACTTATAGAGAGCATCTCTTTTCGAGATTCACACTGAAGATCCTAATCATAGTAATGATATCACTCCTCATCCGAATACATCAAAAAAAATTTTGAAACAAAGAATATTGAGGAGGATCATTCTCAATATATTTACCTATTGTTAGGTAAGGGATAATGATATTGTGATTTCAATAACATTTTTCAACTATTGAATCTAAACATAACCATACGTCTTGATTTACCATATAGAGATATCAACACAAATGGATAAATCTAGAGTTGATGCCTCTACATCATCCCAAACAACATTGAAATTTGGAGAATCCATTGTTTAGAAGGAATAGAACATGAAACTTCATTAAGTGCATCAGTCCCAGAATATATACCTCCTAATGAAAGTGATTTTGAATTAGACCTAGAAATGCATAAATCTCCTCATCTTGCCTATCACAAGGCATGGAAAAACTTTTGGAAGATAATATATGATATTCCCTTTGAGGAACTACCTTCAAGAATTCCAATACATTTATCTCTATTTATCATGCTAGTATTTTGCTGTTTTGAATACAGTGAAATACATACTATGATAAAAGAGATTATTTAGAGGTGGGAGCAAGAGAAAAAGCTTCTACAAAACCTGATAAAAGAGAGAATTGTTGATCAATATTGAAGAGTCCCAGGAAGCATTGTCCCAAGATGTGGCTAATCATACTACAATGTTTAAGGGACTAATGTATACAATTAATTAAAATACTATTCAGCTATTTCGCCTTTAACATGAGTTATATTTCATTATAGGGTAACTTGACCAGCTTTATAGCTCATTAGGAGTAGTCTAGAAGGATGGCTCAAAATATATTACAAATGATACAGAATCACATCATCAAGATAAAGAGAGTGATGCTGGTCAAATAAAAACACTTCCATAGGAAGCTAATGGGGCTGTTAGACAAATAATGTTTTATGTAGAAACATTTTTATAATTTTCAATTTTTGACAAGAGAGAGACTCTAATTTTTGGATTCTCCTCTGTGAAAATTTTTAATTAATGAAATATATGTTTATTTAATCATTTGTGTTTTCACTTTTAATAACTGCATTTTTTTACTTAAACAATTGAGACTGGTAATCATAGTTTTATTATTTCTAGGGTTTTATGGAAAACCCCACACACATTACAAATCTGGAATTTTTATTTCTCAATATTACCTAAATCATACAAAAAAGGTACATTTAGTGATTTGGGACTTGACTTTTCTTTAGAGTTCACTTTGTAGGTCCTCAATCTAGTGAGTACCACATCTCTTATTGTTGGCAGTTTAGAGTCATGCATGATGGACTATAAGAGGCTAGTTTTTAAGGTCGAATAGAATTGACCATAAATTTTGAAATTAGATCCCAAACCAGACTCTATGGCTATGAATTGATTTAATAATATTTAAATTTTTCCAAGGGGAATATTGAGTCATGATTTTTATGGTCACCAAATCTAAAACCTGTGTCAACATAAGTGTATTCCCCTCCATGAATGAAGTTACCATTATTTTTACATACCCATTATTGGGGTTTCATTATGAAAGGCCAACTCGGGCATATGTTTCATAGCAAGATAATGGAAACATTTGTCTAGTAGTCCTATTGTGTAGGAAACATATGCAAGGTCAGTTAAGGGAATGTACTGCATTGTCCAGCAAAAAGATATCTCTTAAGAATTTAACATTTTTTTGATAGACAGGGGAAAATTATATTTCGGTGACTCAAGACCATAATGGGTGTTTTTACCATGGAATGGAATTTAAATAATTAAATGGATATTTAATACCATCAAATGTCATGAATAAGAAAAAAAATTCAATACAAATTTGGTTTGTGAGTAATGGTTAAAATTTATCAGTTTGGGGAATTTCTAATTTCATATTGTGCAGTTTTATGTCATGTAGTGAGGACATTGTATTGTGATGTTTTAAGTCATGTAGTGAGGCTACTGTATTATGTCGTTTTAAGTCATATACTGAGGACATTGTGTGACTTTAATTTAAGGTCATTCGCTCTGACCAAAGGTATGCGACTCTCCAAATTTCATGATAATTTGATTAGAAACATACTATAATATTCAAGTATGGAAGGTAAAATTGTAAACATTGATTTGGGAATTTCTAAATCTGAAGAACGATATGGAAGATGATATAAATTCATTAGAGAAAGTCTTTTTTCCGTGAATGATGATACCATTATTTGACAAACAGGTTTTGGTGGTTGTGTTATGCAGGGCCAACTGGGGAATATGTGGCATATACAAATAGTAGAATCATTTAACTGACTGACCTGTTATGCAGGTAACATATATACTGCCACCTAAGGGAACATGATGCATAGTCAGGAATAAGATATCTAAAAAATACAATGTTCGACTGCTAAAAGATGAGGAAAGTTTATGGAGATTCATATTTTCCAAAGAACATATTTTGGTTTGTCGTAAAAGTTACCTGAATTGGGAGATGGTATTTCCAACCAATATTTCCAAATAATTGGTGGAATATGATTCCTATGAAGGACTAACCCAAACGTATGAGTTATGGTGTCTGTTGTTTTTTGTCATACAACTAGGACCAGAAATGGAAATAGTATGTGATATATGGACATGTGATTACAAGGTTATTTAATACTACATTGAACACATTGCGAGGGAAATATTTTATACCATGGTCTTGAATAATTTTAGATCGAACGAAATATAATGTGATAAATATACCTGAATGACTATTTTAAAATAAAGATTATTTTATATTGTCATCAATGTTTAAAGGGAACACATGCACTATATCCAAGAAATAAATTACCATTATTTGAAAAACTGTTACATGGGCTATATTATACAAGGCCAACTGGGGCATATGCTGCATAGCCAAATAATGGAATCTTTTTACTGACAGAGCTGTTATGTAGGCAACATATGCAAGGCCACATAAGGGAACATGCTGAATAATCCTGAAATAGAGTTCCCAAGTATTATAAACTCTATCACAAGAAACTTTAAGAATGATTTTGAAGATTTGAATATATTCAAGGTTATGAATGTGAAATATTGAAGGGGTTTATTCCCAATTCATATGAGAAATATTTGAACCATTATTGTCCATGATTATGACATCCTTTACATAGATCTGGCTCATATGTAAAATGTAGACTTTCTTTGTTGCCTCTAAATTAATATTATGATGTGCAGCTTTATGTCATTAAATGATGAAATTAATAACCCCATAAGAAATTTGGATACCTAATTTATATAAATAATCCTTTTACTCAATTCACGAGCCCACATAAGCTATGCTCAGTGTGATAAATATGGTGCATTAAGGGTTTTGTTCTTTAACAAAATGGTGACACAATTGTAGAATATGGGATTTAGATTTCCATGATGTTTAATGTCATGCATTGAGGATGAAGATAAACCATTTTGAAAATAAAGACTTTTTGTAACTGGATTAAGGGATAAAACCCAAGTGTCATTATGAGTCTTTATGGGACAAGAATCAAGTCATATATAGTTCATAAACCAATCCCACTATAGGTTTGATTCATATACAAGAAATAGAGGGAATTTTTTTAATGCAGTTGGGACCAATATTGGATATCTAGGAATCTCTACATATCTCAGATTGGAGAGAATCAAGATATACGTAGTTCTTGAAATAATCATGCATCATTCCAATCGAGTTTAAAATTAATTATGGGGGCATTGACACATTTTGAGAGAACTGTTAATCTGAAGATGTAAAATGGTATAATGACCAAATCATACATCTTAATGAAACACTATGTATAGATCTAATTCATATACATGAGTACAAAAAAAGATTTATGATTACGGTTGGGCCCAAAATTGGAGATTTAGGAATCTCTATGTATCTCATTGAAAATGGGAATCATGCCATACGAAGTTCATGAAATAAGGTTTCTAAGCAGATCTAACTCAGACATAGGAAAGAGAGTAACTCATGTACCACTAAGGAAAAGAGATGATGTCAATGATGTTTTCTTATAGAAGATTCTAATGTAAAATATTAAAAAGGTTAGTCATATAGTTTAATGTCGTTCAACGAGGACAAATGATGTCATCCAGTTTAACACCATGTCATAAGGATGAAGATGCTACACATTTTAATGTCATACAGAATAGACACTTATGGTTGTATGTTGTTTAATTCCTTACAAATAGGAGATTGTTCTCACCAGTTTTCAGTCTTGCAGTGAGGACATGAGGGTTGTGGATTTTTTAGTCTTTCAATAAGGACAATATGTACAACTAAACAATGTATTTATTTAAGAGTATTGCATTGGTTGGAATTGTAAAAAGCTCTACATAGATTGAGATTATGGTATAATATCAATTTGAAAAGACCTTATGTATAGAATAAGGTCCATCCCACTTTGTCTTAAGCTTTGGAGGTTTCTTCCATCGTATCATTTGAGTCCTAAGGACCAATACATATTCTTAGTGAAGAAATGAAGGTAAAATAACATTCAAATTAAAATCTCATGCTATTATGCTCTAATAGGCTTCTAAATCATGAAATTTATGAATTATTATCTCATATAATTGTTCTTTCTCATTTAACCATTTCTAAAACCTCTCATTTGTAGACAACATATCACAAATTGAAACTCTTATTGAAGGAAATTGCATTTCAATTGGATAAAAAGTGTCAGTTCCATATACAAATGAATAAAGACTTTCTATGGTGGAAATATGAGTTGTTGTCCAATAATACCATAAATCATTCAAATGTTTACCATTACAAGATTTCTTATCTTTATACACCATCTTCTGGAGTATATTTGATAGGGTATTTTTGAAGACCTCTATCTATCTATTGTCATTTTCATGATAGCGACATGAACTGTTGGATTTGATATTATGCTCCTTATATAACTTCTTTACCTCAATCGGAAAACATTGGTTTCATTATCCATAAATATAGTATGGGGGACACCAAATCTGGTTTTGATTTTAGCCATTACAAAAATAACTATTAATTTTTATCCAAATTCATTGAGAGTTATTTCCTAGGACCATTTAGAAAAGAAGTTAGCAGCATTAATGATATAAATGAACTGCATAGGTGTAGCTAGAGGATTAGGCCATACTATATCCATTCCCCATGTGGAAAATGGCCAAGAGTATTTAGTTCTATGTAGCAACTCTGGGGGGTTGATGAATGATGTTTTCATACACTTGGTAGGGATGACATTTTTTAGTGAAATCTGTGCAATCTTGCATCTTTAAAGGCCAAACGTATCCAAGATTTTGGATCTGAAAAGAGACTCTTTTCCCATACTGGTTGGAACCACAAGGTCCAAAATGTACATCATTCATGAATGATGATTCCTCTTCTCTATTAATTTATCTGAAGATAATTCCAACAAGTCCATGCATGTTGATGATCTTTTGGTGGTCTGGACTATCATAAAGATTAAAATTGTTTTCTCGTTGCTGGATCTATTCATTTCATAACTATATGGGGGAAGTATTACATAATTAATATATTCCAGAATGGATTATCTCCATCCCGCTGTATGACCATATGGCTCAGAAATATGGCTAATTTCATTAATTTCCTCCATTCTGGTTTGAAAAAATGTTAGACCACACAACGATGGGCTATACTGATGACTGTCTCATCCAGGATATGGATCTACCAAGGCTATAGCTACATTATACATTGCATATTCTTGGGCATTTTTTGACCGTGGGACATAAGACAGTGTCAGATCTGAGGGAAAATCAGCTATTACCCCTCTTACGTAATCACACAACGGGATTAACTCTTCTTTTATGATAGAATATTCCCCATTGATTTTCCTGATTACCAATAATGAATCAACTTTTAATTTCAAATGATTTAGTTTCACCTGAAGGGAAAATTGCAAACCTAAAATGAGAGCTTGATACTCCGCCTTATTATTGGTACCACTTTCTAACAACATGAAATTATAAGGCAACACTGCTTTTTATGGGGAAATAAAGATAATTCCTAACACAAATTTTTTGAGTTTACGGTTTTCCATCTCATCCCTATTGGACTTCTAGAAGCACCATCACAATACATTTCCCATGTTTGGGAATTATCTCGAATATAGAAGACCTCTTCATTATGGAGTTTATTATTTAATTATGTATCCTCTGTAGATGGATGATCAGCAAGGAAGTTGGCTAGATCTTGTCCTTTTATTTCATTTTGAAGAAGAATCTAGATATCAAACTGTTGGAAATTAACTGCCCACCATGCGAGATTCCCATTAAGTATATGAAAACTGAGGATAAATTTTTGTGGGTTATTGCGAGATACCAATTGGACCTCATGATGTTGCAGGTAGTGACTCAATTTCTAGACTGTAATAATTAATTCTAGGAAGTACTTATCAATACTTGGATACTGAGTTTCTGCATCATGAATTGTTAGAATGGGGTAGTAAGGGTTGTTTTCATTCACAACATCATTCTTTGGGGCAAGGAAGGCACTCAGTGATTGATCTAAATATTTCACCTAAAGAATAAGTGGCCTTACTTTAGAAGTTTTCATTAATACTAGTGGAATCGATAGATATTTCTTAATGGTATCAAATGATTCTTTATAGTCTTTAGTCTATTGGTATGTGACTCCCTTCTTCGTCAATATGGTGAAGGGTAAACACTTGCATGCCAAATTGGAGATAAAGATCTGAATATATGCCATGTGTCCTTAGATTCCTATAAAGTTGTTCAAATTTTTATGAAGTTACATACCATGTAATGATTTTGTTTTCTCAGGATCAACATTGATACCATGATGGAATACAACGAAGCCATGGATCTTTTTTAGGGTTACCCCGAAAGAAAATTTCAAGGGGTTCATCTTAAAAATGTTTTGCTTACTTTTGTAGAATATGGTCTCTAAAACATCCATGTGATTGGAATGTAGTATAGGGTTGATTACCAAATCATAAACATATCATTAAAAAACATCCCTAAGAATGTTTTGGAGAGACAGTGCATGGAACTTTGGTAAGTTTCGCCTACATTATTTACAAAAAATGGCATTATACGATAGAATAAAACACCTTGAGGGGATCTGAAATCTATATATTTTTTATCATTTAGGTCCATATGGATTTTATTATACCTAGATTATCCATCCATGAAATGAATATCATCATATCCAGTAGTTTCATCATTTTAAAGATCTATAATTTGAACTAGAATATCATCTTTTGGAAAAATTCAGTTAAGATCTATGAAATCAATGCAAACTCTAATTTCCACATTCTACTTTTTCACTGGGACAATGTTGGACAACCATTTGGGATATTGAACTTCCACGAAAAAGTTATCCTTTATAATGTTAACAAATTCAACTTCAATATTAGAGGATTAAGTAGGATGTGTTCTTCTTGCGGCTTGCTTGAATCCACGATGTTCTTCTGGAAAACCCTAATGATGGGTGGATATATAAGGATTATGTCCTGGAATTTCTATATAATTCCAAGTAAATATTTCTCGATGTTTCTATAGAAATGAATTATACACCTATTTCTCTTTAGAGTTCATGGATACACTAATTAGAGTGCTTCGTGGATCTTCTTCTATACCCAGATTTACTTCCCTAATGTCATCCACATTGGTAGAGACACCTTCCACAAATGTAGGAGGAGCATCCCCAAGATCTTCCACTTCTTTATCATCACGTGATACCTTTTTTTTCTACTTTCATTGTAGATGATGAGCCAGAACATCCAGAATTAAGAGAGAAGTTAGTATTTGAACATCATAGAGAAAATGACACCATATATTAACCTACTGATGATGAAGGGTCTTTATCTGGTAGTAAAGAAGTGATGGTGGATTCATTATAAACATATTTGTCTTCCTTGAGAAATGATTCAATTTATTCTACTCTAATTGAATAAATAAAATCTTGTTGTAGTTCAAAGGACGAAATAATGAAATCTTCATTGATGCTTTCATCACTGTTTGGTGGATCAACAGTTTCTCTCATGCTGTCAGACTTAGTTGCCATAATTGACAATATAGAAGTTATTGTATGAGTGCATTTATTTTGTTTTACCCTTTCAATTTGATTAATGGGCAGCAGATAATCTGTATACAAATGTATTAGTGGATTTTTGAGAGCCTTTTCAGTCCATTCAGAGCATTAACTCTGGTTATTTCTTTTCTCATGGACTTCATCCCTATTGTGTGATAAAACTATACCTAAATATATTGATATTCACATGTTTTTAACAGAGGCTTGTCACCATAAATTGTTCCTATTTTACCATTTAAACGGTGCTTAAGACACTGTTGTTTTGAAGAAGGTATGGCTGCATACTGATGTAGCCAAGGCCTTCCAAGATGAATATTGAAGGAGATGTCATGACGAACAACCATAATGTATGAATTTGATACAAGATCTCCAAATTGAGTTCTAAGTGTAATCTCACCGAGAGATTCTTTCTCATTCTTATCATAAGATTGCAACATTTATGTGGAAAGAGAAAAGTCAGAACCCGTCATGCCTAATCGACAATGTATATGAATGGAAATGAGGTTGACTCTGGATCCATTATTAATGAAGGCTCATCAGATGTATATATCATTGAATTTTCCAAAAAAATACATGGTTAGGATATGTTTATGTACACCATCATCTTCATCTTCGTCTGTAAAAGATATGACTTCATGACATTATGTAGAATCATTCTCTATATGGAAAAACTCAGCAGCATCAACTTCAGTTTCATACTCTTGAGGACTTCATGATGCCTCAATGAGTTCTTCTCGAAGATCTTTTGACGGATTCAAAGAATCAATAATTGATAACTTTTCCTGTATATGGGACAATTGTTTGAAGACATCATACTTTTGGTCAAAGGGTCTGCGTTTCCCAGCATTGCAATGTGGTTTTACTGGTTTGTTAGAAGATGATTCTTATGATGTATATGTCACTTGTGTTGGAGAAGAAGCATGAAATACTACTGGATTTGGTAGATTATACTGACTATGTATATTAATTTTTTGAGTGGAAGACGTTGTGAAATCTAATCGGTCCTCCAAAATAATTTTTTCAGACCCAAAAATGTCTTTCATGGAAGAAACTCCTTGTTCTTTTTGAGCCCCCTAAAGGGATATTCCACGAGTTTCTTCCCTATACTCATTTTTAGCAGGGGTAGAGTTAAAATGGCAATATCTAGAATTCACATGTATCCCCCTGTATCCTCATCCTTGGCATCTACCAATGGTTCCCTAGTTAGGTATAAGAAATTTGTGCACATTATAATTAGAATCAACATTGGAAAAGGATCCATTAAATGGATAATTTTGATAGAACCAATGAAAAACTATTCATCTAATAGAGATTCTGTATGAAAGGTTAATTTTGAGGGTGGTGTTTGGTGGGACGGTGCCCATGATTTTTAAATAGATGGAATAAATTCAGCCAGTGTCAAGGGAACATTGTCCTTAATGTGATTTCATCTTATTCTTATTAATCATTATCCTTATGATAAATTTTCTTCTTTGAGGAACAACATTTTATTGATGGTAGATTTACTAAGGAAGATGTGGCGGAAGACACAATATGTTGTTTCAACTGTGTTCATAAAATAGCATTAGTCCAGTTGATTGTTTTCCTAATCATCTGATTATCATATTTCTGCATTTTTTTACTTTTGAAATCCTTTCATTTGCCTTATTCCTCTAGATTAGTAATGTTATCACATGCTACTTGGGCTGATGAACTTTTCAGTTTCACTTGTCTAGAATCTACCATCTCTTGAAATTGTTTCTTGAAAACAAAAAATTATTGCATGGTATTACCAAACATCTGGTGAAAGGGACATTAATTCGGAATATCTTCAGCTCCTTCTTTATTTGGTATCATTAGCTTTGGAAACTGAACCAAATTGTTTTCTAGAGCTGATATGAGGTAACCAAAAACTTTTTAATTCCATAAATAATAATCTTTCTACATTAATCCCTCAAACTTTTTCCATATTTTATCACTTTGAACATCTTGAAGAGGCGGGCATTGCATCTAATGCTCAAGAGGTGGAGCCCTTTAGTATAATGATGGTCTTAATGTAGAAGTAGGTACATGTTACTAGTTGACTGTAACTATATCTTCCTTTCCTTTTCCTATCCTCCTCCCAAGAGCTGATGCAATTTCATGAGTTTTATCCATAGATTCTATAATCGAGTCTTCTATTTGTCGAGCGATTGATGTAATGTCACGAAACCCTCCTGTATATTTCACCAGGATCAATTGTGTGTGTAACTCATCACGTAGATGTTCCACACAAATTGTAAGCAATTCTTCTTGAGGTAGTGATAGAAATAAGGAATATGTTAAGCCATTCCATCACACAATGAAATATAAAACTCTATCATTCTCCCTTTTTTACTATTAGTTAGATAAAAAACTATTTTCTTTTGTAGTGTGGAGATAAAGTGAATAAGGAATATCTGACAGAGATTATCCCATCTTGTAATTTATCATTATTGGAAACTTGTATTACCAAAAAAAGATGGTCCTTATAATGACTTCACAAAACACCTAAGCTCTACTGCTTCTTGCTGTTGAGGAGTTCCCATAATGGGATCACAACGAGAAAAAAATGTGTTATGTGTTGTTACAGATCTGCCAAATCATTAACGATTTGGAATGTGGTATTCAAAAAAATTTGGCTGTGGTGGGGGGAATTTCATCTACCCATTTAGGGTATGCTCTCTTTTTCAGCTTAACTGGTGCATTCCATTTCTCTATAGTATCCAATCAATTTTTTAATGCCTCAATTGTGTTCATAAGAATTTGGGGATCATCCGTATGAGCTGGAACCTATGAAGGTATTGAAACTGGAGTTTGATCTAGTGCAATGACTGGAAAAACCACTAATGGGGGTGATGATATTTTTCTTGTATTACCAACTAGAACATGCCTATTAGGACATATTTGATCTTACCTTGATTGAGTTCCCAATGGAGGGAAATAATTTTCCTCTTCTGTAGTTACTACGAATCCCCTTTGTTGAGGAGATCCTGTTGGATTTTCATTTATAGGACTTTCCTGGGGAGTACGTCTAGTAGAAATGATACTTCGAATTATCTCTGTTTTGATTTATTTCAATTCATTAATTTCATATTCTTGATTTTAAAATATCTCTTCAAGAGAAAGATATTGTCCTTATCCAATTAAAAAGTGAGATTCAATATGAATTTTTCCTTTCCCCATCTTAAATGCCTTTCAAATGGGTGGGAGTTGGTTATTTTAAGGCATAACTAGATTCTGGTCAAGCCTCTGATTTCATGTGCAAAAACCTTATTCATTATCTTTAGTGTGTGCCATATTATGGAAAAGAACATAAAAATCTGATTCCCATGAACTGGATTCATTTTCCGGGGGATCTTCTACAGTGGCGTTAATGACCATCACTGATGTTTAATCCATCGATGGAATTCTGTCAGTATTTTTGTAATATCATCAGCCATTGTATCTTACATGAGACTATATTCTTCTATATGATGAATTTATGATAATGGTTTGGTAGAAAATAACCTAAATGGAATCCTCATATCATTCAGTCGTACGCTCTCCTTGTGGCTTCTTCCCTTATTGGGAGAAAACTGACTTCCATTGAGGAGGGGATTTCATATGTGAAAATTACCATAGCCCTTCAATATGGGGATGTTCTTGTGATTCTTCTTAAAATCAAGGAAACATGTTTATTGAATTTGAATGTTAAATTAAATGATCCCCTATCCTTACATGTTGGGGTGATTCTTGGACTGATATGGTTGTAATTCGTGAAACATGTTTTCTGATTTTGAGAATTTTGGTTCGAATTTAGCTGGATGAATTATCTGAAAACAACTCAAATAACCTATTTTAGATGATCTCTTTTATATTTAAAACATTTTCATTCCTTGACACCTAACATCCTCTAATCGGGTTTACTGCTAAGGATTCTCATATTCTTGAGTTAAAAGTAACTCAACAACATTGTTTCTTTTAGAAAGACGTTGATGAGAGCTAGTGTAGGCCTGTTCTTGAGCACAAATTTGATTATATACAAAATATAATGATTTTCGCTAACCATGGGAAATCACAATCCATGAGACCACTTCGGGTGGACTTTGCTGAATATTGATTACAGTGAAATGAAATGCACCAACTCCACCCCATACTCTAATACGAACACTAGATGGGAATCATAAATTAACTGGTGTGGCCACTTTAGAGCATTGAGGCATGAACACTAAAGGATTCTCTGCTGTTTTTCAACCATTGGATGTTGGGAAACTTATAGACACACCATGTCAATTTGTCTTTGCAACCCAAATATTACCTTTAATTGATTTTGATATTCATCATATTATAATAATTTGGATTTCAATGGATGGAGTGTATTCCATAAATTTAGTTGGATATCATGAATTCAATCCTATAAAACAAAATATGGAATGTTATAATGAGAATTTTACATAGGCCAGAACATGACGGGTACTTCTCCATTATCCAATTGTTTCCTCATGTTTAACACATATTCATCGTCCTTAACAATAGGTTTCTCTACATGGTCTAACAAAAGTGGATTCTTTTTATTAGAAGACCAATGACCCATGGGAGGTTTAGAGAATGACTATTCCCTTATGACGTCTTCTGGTTGAGAAAGTCTTTCACCTATCAGTGACAAGTCATCAGACATGACTGGCCTTGTGTTTCATGTGACTCAAGATAAGAGGGATTGTAGAGACCCGAAGCCTGACGTACATGGACATTACATTACTTTTGCGGAATACTTAGTACATAACAAAAACACACACACAAGGATCGTAATAGTTTAGTGTCTTTGGAAACTCGGAACGTAATCTTCTAATCGTGGTGAAAGATCTTCAATATATCCCATAAAGATCTTCCCTTTTTTTTACCTAAAAACCTTTCTTTATATCCTGGGGAAAAGAAAACATAAATGGGTGAGCTCAAATGCTCAGCAAGGGCAAATAAAGGAAATAAAAATCATATCATATCTTTATGAAAATCAAAACCTACAAAAGAGATCATAATATCTTAACATGGAATAAATCATAGAAGTGAAAATGAAACCCTTAGTTAAAACATTACTCATTGTGGCATACACACATAATCATATAGAATCATTTCATGTTAGTCAAGACTCATTGCCAAGACTATCTTAGTGGACAAAGTCCCTTTCTGAATCGAGTAATCCTCGTTTCAGTCCTGTTTCACTGAACCGGTATAACCTACCATTCCAGCCATGCCTATCTCATGAGATATGAAATCATTACCCAATGCATTGGAGGGAGATATAGGTCCCACCCATCTCTTAATGAATCCTTTCTTATGTGTGCCACAAAATCATAAATCATACATCATTGCATAACCCATGTAATAAAAATGGGATTCTTAAACAACATGACATCATAAAACCATTCATATAAGATAAAGGAATTCATAAACATAATTCCATCACAACATAGTCAAATCAATGTAAAAATATGGATAGAAACAGAACCCTTTATTATCTTATATGGAAAATAATTTTGATAAAACACTTGAATTGAATTCTTGAGGAAAATATCCTTTCTTCTTCAAAATCAATTTCTTTTCACAAAACATCATGCAATTTTAAAAGAAAGAGATTTTATTGAAAATAGTCATGAAATCTTTTAGAGGAAGCTTCATGAAAATAAGGCTTTATAAAACAGTATAAATCCGTTCGTGCCGTATAAGTTAAAAAAAACATTCTTCGTACTTTTGTCGGAAAAGTCAAAAAGTACCTCGTACGGAAAAACGACAAAAGATTCCTTTCATATTCTTTACTAAAAACTCACCTAAGGGTAAAATTGGATTTAAACTATTGCAAGTGTATGGAAACAATATTACATATTGAGGGAACATGGATGTGGATGATAAAATACACCCCAGTAAATACTTATGAATAAACAATCTTGGATAAAAATGAGATTGTGATATTTCACTTACCTTAGGTCCGACTTGCTTTGTAAGTGTCCGAACCTCCTGTATAATGATTTAAATCATGTTATTGACTTATTACAGAATCATATTCATTGTTATGATATCATATATGGTTCACTTATGACATTATATTACCCGTTCTTTTGTAAATTCCATGTTAAAGAAGCGTTTTGGGTAAAATCGTTTCATTTATCGTAGGTGTTTTGACTTGTTGTTCTTGACATCATTATTACATATATCATGATTTACTTACTTCCAGAATATAAAATATGATTTATATTCATATATATTAAGTATATATATATATATAATAGGTAGATAAATAAAATGAAAAACACCGTTCATGGAGACGGTAGTCCGTACGTACGCATGAACGCTGTTTTCCTTTCCTTATTGTCTTGAAATGGAAGTAAGTAGATGACATACATATGTATATATATACATAAATCCAGTAGCTTTATAATGTCATATATTTCATTATTATTTCTTATATATACATTATAATCATTCTTAAATGGTTAACATGGAGAATGAATCTCATCGCGTCGTGGAGACGGTATTCCGTACGTACGCACGAGCGATGATATCATTTCTATAAATATTGAATTGAATTGGAGTGCATTATACAATATATCAGAATCAATATGATGTTGTAATAACTATGTATAGTTATTCTTTACACCATTATACCCATCCATGTAAGGTGGTGGTGGAAAATAGATTACACCACGGCGTGGAGACGGTATTCCGTACGTACGCACGCGCGGGGATTTCTTTTTCCGTAGGATGGATAGATGGTGAAATAGGGTTGTTTCATACTTATAATAACATATCAGTATATTAGTGATACTGATGTTATTACTTCATAATGAAACAACCTAAGAAGAAGAAGTTGAAGAAGAAATAAAGATGAAAGAATTGGTAACGGTAATTACCTCTTCTTTGAAGTGCCTCTTTGAGACCTCCTCTTAGGGCACTAGAATTGGTCTTTGAGGACGACCAGAACCTCTAGGATGTTTCTAGGGAAGTGGAGAAGGAATTTTGGCAGGGGTTGGCCGAGCTTGAGTGCTCAAATTGGTGTGAGGAGGAGGGGTAGGAGGTGTCCTTTTATAGGGGAGGAGAGGGGCACCTTAGGAATTCTTAAACATATTAATTTATAATAAATCTAACCCCACTTAAAAACCTCCAAAAATGACTCATATTCGAAGCTTAGATGAGATAGGGTTGTAATCTCATCAACCAATCAAATTTAGACATGTTTGGATCTTATTTAAACCTTATCAATTAGATTTAACTCTAAGTTAAATAATTTGACTTTTACCGTGTCTTTTTGTTTTCTTTCACTATATGGTTAATACACTTACTATAACATGAAAAACGAACCCCAAATTGTTTATTATTAATATATATATCCTTATCTAAGTCATTTGGCCGAACCTTAGATTTTTAGGAATAAAATAACAATTAATAATATAATATTTGATTTAAAAACTATTTTGTGTCAATTTTGACACTATTTGATATATGATTTTTGTGAAAGTCATAACAGAATTAAATGTTCGAAACAAGTTGATTAAATCAACATTAATATATCATAGTAACCTATAAAATTAGTGTAATTCATAAAAATTCTCAAATTACATTTATTTTGGTGTTTATAACATCAATTATGTCAATATTTCATAAATAAGATAATTACTGCATCATCTTTGTGTCATAAATTAATTAAATTATTTGATGTCTAAAATTTACAAATAAAATACCATTATGTAGGAAATCTTTTTAGCTTTCTAATGAATATTTATAGTCGAATTTATCTTATGTATAACCCCATATTAAAAATGATTTACTTATTAAACATTGATTTTAACTATTTTAACCTTTCTTTAAATAAATTAATAATAAATGTCCTAATCTAATCCAAGTGGGCCTAAATGGTCATATGTTATTCCTAAGTTTGTTTTTGGTCGAATTACACTTGTCCAATAGAATTAGGACATGTGTTAGGGTAATAGTAATATCATATTTACCCTTAGTTACCCTATTTACTATTAACCGCGGTAAAAATAGTAAAAAGTTACTATTCACCAAAAAATTATTTTAATCTCATTGAACCACATTTTAGTCCTTGATATTAACCGTGTCTCTCGGATTTTCGAAATTCCATTCACCGAAGCGGTAAAATTTAGTTTTATGCAAAATTCAGTTTTTAACCTACCACTTAGTAGTTTCACTATTCATCAAAAATTGATGTTTTTCAGAACAATGCCAAAATTTCATCCCAAGCTATATTTCATATTCCGAATTCAAAAATGAAGTCTATTTTACCAAATTCATAACATAAATGTTGCATTAATTAATTTTATAATTAAATCCCGCTGTTAAAACAAATAGCGTGTTTTTAGGAAACAATATATATCAAAAGATTGACACTTGATTATGTCTGCTTTAAATGTGAAATTACAACCAATGACCAACATTGTATAAAATTGTAAAAATATATTATAAATATACTTTAAAATTACTCAACTTAATAATTTATCACTATTAATTATTTCAATTAAAAAAGTTGTTTTTAATTATAATTTAGTAATTTTTCACTATTCATCAAATTATGAAAGTTATCCGAAAAGTACCAAAATTTTACCTTAGGCTAAATTCGATACTCCAAATCCAAGAATGAAGTTCATTTTGAAAAATAAGATTTACAGAATTTTAAAAAGTGGTTATTACTATTCATAACGACTAGTTTTAATAATATTTTAATAGCACATCGTTGTTTCGTGAAACTCAGTATTACGTACTACACACGCTATCGAGGAAGGTTGCGATTGCGTGTAATGCAAGGCTAGTCAAGGATGTGTGTTGTTCAAGCTCCTTTTGGAGTAGCGTACACCACAAGACATAAAATTAAAAAGAATATTTTTTTTTCATAAAATCTCGGGCTGTTACATTCTACCCCCCTTAAAATGAATTTCGCCCTCGAAATTCGTCGGGGTTATAAATGGTTTACTATTCTAAAGTTTCTTTAATAGAATCCCACATCGTAAAAAGGAATACCAAAACTTGTCTTTAAAAACTAAAGTATGAAATGTAACGATTACCCAAATAAACTAATCGTTGGGTTTCCACATAGGTAAAAATATGGATATGGAAGAGAAATCTAACCATCATGTTCTGATGGAGAGTGGTAGAGAACATGGCTATGGAAAAGCCAGTAATCACAAATCCATAGATTTGTGATGATATAAGGTACCATCTGATTCATCAGGTATAAGATCACTAGGACAACATTTTTGGTTTTCAAGATCATTTCCCTAAAGTTGAAAATTTGAATTAGAATAAATACTTAAATTATTTTGGTACAATCTCACTGTTGTTCGTGTCTTGAACAATTTCCACTTCATCTCTTAAATAAATGAAGTTGAATTTGTTATTCGTGAAGTGTTAGCAGATCATGTGATAGAATGACGGGTCATTCCATCTGTCTCAAACAAAAGATTAGCAAAAATTATATGCATAAGTCGATCTATAGTGAGATTAATCATATATGGTTCCTAAAATGGACTTATACTTCATATATCATACTGCTTAATATAATAAAACTAGTTTCTACTAAACAGGGACTTCCTGTAGGTCAGTGGTAGGCGATAAAGGCCAGTTGCACTTCGGTTGTGGGTTCGATTCCCACAGCCTTGTCCGAAGCGATGGGCTGTCGCCCGTCCTGCAGGTTGTCCTTTTTTTCTAAAACTACGTTACTATAACATCCCATCAATAATATCGAAAATCTTCTATCCTTAAACAATACTAACTTATGTCCAACATAATCCAGTCTAATCTTTAGGCTTATACATAATACTGCAGTCCAATCTCATAATATAGTGACAACGATTACCAGAGATTTAATACTGTCGTTGATCCCCACATATCATAAGATATGTCTTGTTGGTCACATTCCAAACATTCAAAGTCCTTAATCGTGTATTCTCTTGAATACCTTAGTGAAAACATGAGTGCAGTTAAAAGTTAACACTTTCCACATACCAAAATCCTCAAAATTATTTATACTCAAACCATGATATCACTTAGTCCTTATATCAATCATGAGCTCATGAATACAATCAAACATCTCATTATCTTCTTATCCTTTCATTATGCACTTATCATCTACTTTCCAAAAGTATCTGAATAACCTTTCATGGTTACTGGTAACATTAATCAGACAACAATGTAACAATCCTTACATGTCTCTTTATTCCATAGTACCATGAGATTACTTATACAACATTACACATGATAAACATGTAATCATTCCACTACATTCTTAAACCATTAACCGAGCTTCAACAATTCTTTCATCTCACATATCATTTGTAGTCTCTTCATCATCATCCACATAAATACTACCCATATGGCCATACTGATTCTCTTCATGAGTCTTTCCCTTAAGACATTGGTTTGCATAATGCCCATACATTCCACATTTAAAACACTTAACCATTTTTGATGTCGTAGCAATACCATTATCCTCATCCATGGTGTTAACTGAACCTTTTCCTTTGCACTTACTTGCTTTGTGTCCTTCTTTTCCACACCCAAAGCATCTTCCAGTTCCTTTGAAACATTCTCCTTGATGCCTCTTCCCACATGAATTACATAGGGGAAATTGAACTTTCTTTCCTCTATGATCATCATGAAACTCCATCTTTCTCTTATTAGTTGAGTCAGGAAACTTACCAAATTTTACTTTATTGATCATATTATGAGATTGCTGAATCGGCATAATAATTATGTTTGGACTTCCAAATCCCATTTCATTATGAAGAATATCATTCCATTTTCCATCATTTCCTCCATTGTCGTGAATCACCTTGTTTCCAGCCATTTTCTAAAACCCAAAAAGAATAGCGTGAGAGGAAAAAATCATGCTAGGGAAAACAACATAATAAAGGGGGAGTACCTTGAACATCTAACATCTTAGGTTTAATTCTATGATCGTTAGCGTAGTTCTAGTACTATAACCTATACGTATACTTAACCTTAGGGACATCCCTAGACATACCTTAGAAATATCTCTAGGGATCTCACTAACGTTTTCGCATCCTAGTTTCCAAAGGTTGACTAAACCTTTCCTCTGATACCAACTGTAGAGACCCGAAGCCTGACGTACATGGACATTACATTACTTTTGCGGAATACTTAGTACATAACAAAAACACACACACAAGGATCATAATAGTTTAGTGTCTTTGGAAACTCGGAACGTAATCTTCTAATCGTGGTGAAAGATCTTCAATATCTCCCATAAAGATCTTCCCTTTTTTTTTACCTAAAAACCTTTCTTTATATCCTGGGGAAAAGAAAACATAAATGGGTGAGCTCAAATGCTCAGCAAGGGCAAATAAAGGAAATAAAAATCATATCATATCTTTATGAAAATCAAAACCTGCAAAAGAGATCATAATATCTTAACATGGAATAAATCATAGAAGTGAAAATGAAAACCTTAGTTAAAACATTACTCATTGTGGCATACACACATAATCATATAGAATCATTTCTTGTTAGTCAAGACTCATTGCCAAGACTATCTTAGTGGACAAAGTCCCTTTCTGAATCGAGTAATCCTCGTTTCAGTCCTGTTTCACTGAACCGGTATAACCTACCATTCCAGCCATGCCTATCTCATGAGATATGAAATCTTTACCCAATGCATTGGAGGGAGATATAGGTCCCACCCATCTCTTAATGAATCCTTTCTTATGTGTGCCACAAAATCATAAATCATACATCATTGCATAACCCATGTAATAAAAATGGGATTCTTAAACAACATGACATCATAAAACCATTCATATAAGATAAAGGAATTCATAAACATAATTCCATCACAACATAGTCAAATCAATGTAAAAATATGGATAGAAACAGAACCCTTTATTATCTTATATGGAAAATAATTTTGATAAAACACTTGAATTGAATTCTTGAGGAAAATATCCTTTCTTCTTCAAAATCAATTTCTTTTCACAAAACATCATGCAATTTTAAAAGAACGATATTTTATTGAAAATAGTCATGAAATCTTTTAGAGGAAGCTTCATGAAAATAAGGCTTTATAAAACAGTATAAATCCGTTCGTGCCGTATAAGTTAAAAAAAACATTCTTCGTACTTTTGTCGGAAAAGTCAAAAAGTACCTCGTACGGAAAAACGACAAAAGATTCCTTTCATATTCTTTACTAAAAACTCACCTAAGGGTAAAATTGGATTTAAACTATTGCAAGTGGATGGAAACAATATTACATATTGAGGGAACATGGATGTGGATGATAAAATACACCCCAGTAAATACTTACGAATAAACAATCTCGGATAAAAATGAGATTGTGATATTTCCCTTACCTTAGGTCCGACTTGCTTTGTAAGTGTCCGAACCTCCTATATAATGATTTAAATCATGTTATTGACTTATTACAGAATCATATTCATTGTTATGATATCATATATGGTTCACTTATGACATTATATTACCCGTTCTTTTGTAAATACCATGTTAAAGAAGCGTTTTGGGTAAAATCGTTTCATTTATCGTAGGTGTTTTGACTTGTTGTTCTTGACATCATTATTACTTATATCATGACTTACTTACTTCCAGAATATAAAATATGATTTATATATCATATATATTCAATATATATATATATATAATAGGTAGATAAATAAAATGAAAAACACCGTTCATGGAGACGGTAGTCCGTACGTACGCATGAACGCTGTTTTCCTTTCCTTATTGTCTTGAAATGGAAGTAAGTAGATGACATACATATGTATATATATACATAAATCCAGTAGCTTTATAATGTCATATATTTCATTATTATTTCTTATATATACATTATAATCATTCTTAAATGGTTAACATGGAGAATGAATCTCATCGCGTCGTGGAGACGGTATTCCGTACGTACGCACGAGCGATGATATCATTTCTATAAATATTGAATTGAATTGGAGTGCATTATACAATATATCAGAATCAATATGATGTTGTAATAACTATGTATAGTTATTCTTTACACTATTATACCCATCCATGTAAGGTGGTGGTGGAAAATAGATTACACCACGGCGTGGAGACGGTATTCCGTACGTACGCACGCGCGGTGATTTCTTTTTCCGTAGGATGGATAGATGGTGAAATAGGGTTGTTTCATACTTATAATAACATATCAGTATATGAGTGATACCGATGTTATTACTTCATAATGAAACAACCTAAGAAGAAGAAGTGGAAGAAGAAATAAAGATGAAAGAATTGGTAACGGTAATTACCTCTTCTTTGAAGTGCCTCTTTGAGACCTCCTCTTAGGGCACTAGAATTGGTCTTTGAGGAAGACCAGAACCTCTAAAATGTTTATAGGGAATTGGAGAAGGAATTTTGGCAGGGGTTGGCCGAGCTTGAGTGCTCAAATTGGTGTGAGGAGGAGGGGGAGGAGGTGTCCTTTTATAGGGGAGGAGAGGGGCACCTTAGGAATTCTTAAACATATTAATTTATAATAAATCTAACCCCACTTAAAAACCTCCAAAAATGACTCATATTCGAAGCTTAGATGAGATAGGGTTGTAATCTCATCAACCAATCAAATTTAGACATGTTTGGATCTTATTTTAAACCTTATCAATTAGATTTAACTCTAAGTTAAATAATTTGACTTTTACCGTGTCTTTTTGTTTTCTTTCACTATATGGTTAATACACTTACTATAACATGCCAAAAGAACCCCAAATTGTTTATTATTAATATATATATCCTTATCTAAGTCATTTGGCCGAACCTTAGATTTTTAGGAATAAAATAACAATTAATAATATAATATTTGATTTAAAAACTATTTTGTGTCAATTTTGACACTATTTGATATATGATTTTTTTGAAAGTCATAACAGAATTAAATGTTAGAACCAAGTTGATTAAATCAACATTAATATACCATAGTAACCTATAAAATTAGTGTAATTCATAAAAATTCTCAAATTACATTTATTTTGGTGTTTATAACATCAATTATGTCAATATTTCATAAATAAGATAATTACTGCATCATCTTTGTGTCATAAATTAATTAAATTATTTGATATCTAAAATTTACAAATAAAATACCATTATGTAGGAAATCTTTGTAGCTTTCTAATAAATATTTATAGTCGAATTTATCTTATGTATAACCCCATATTAAAAATGATTTACTTATTAAACTTTGATTTTAATTATTTTAACCTTTCTTTAAATAAATTAATAATAAATGTCCTAATCTAATCCAAGTGGGCCTAAATGGTCATATTTTATTCCTAAGTTTGTTTTTGGTCGAATTACACTTGTCCAATAGAATTAGGACATGTGTTAGGGTAATAGTAATATCATATTTACCCTTAGTTACCCTATTTACTATTAACCGCGGTAAAAATAGTAAAAAGTTACTATTCACCAAAAAATTATTTTAATCTCATTGAACCACATTTTAGTCCTTGATATTAACCGTGTCTCTCGTATTTTCGAAATTCCATTCACAGAAGCGGTAAAATTAAGTTTTATGCAAAATTCAGTTTTTAACCTACCACTTAGTAGTTTCACTATTCATAAAAAATTGATGTTTTTCAGAACAATGCCAAAATTTCATCCCAAGCTATATTTCATATTCCGAATTCAAAAATGAAGTCTATTTTACCAAATTCATAACATAAAAGTTGCATTAATTAATTTTATAATTAAATCCCACTGTTAAAACAAATAACGTGTTTTTAGGAAACAATATATATCAAAAGATTGACACTTGATTATGTCTTCTTTAAATGTGAAATTACAACCAATGACCAACATTGTATTAAATTGTAAAAATATATTATAAATATACTTTAAAATTACTCAACTTAATAATTTATCACTACTAATTATTTCGATTAAAAAAGTTGTTTTTAATTATAATTTAGTAATTTTTCACTATTCATCAAATTATGAAAGTTATCCGAAAAGTACCAAAATTTCACCTTCGGCTAAATTCGATACTCCAAATCCAAGAATGAAGTTCATTTTGAAAAATAAGATTTACAGAATTTTAAAAAGTGGTTATTACTATTCATAACGGCTAGTTTTAATAATATTTTAATAGCACATCGTTGTTTCGTGAAACTCAGTATTACGTACTACACACGCTATCGAGGAAGGTTGCGATTGCGTGTAATGCAAGGCTAGTCAAGGATGTGTGTTGTTCAAGATCCTTTTGGAGTAGCGTACAACACAAGACATAAAATTAAAAAGAATATTTTTTTTTCATAAAATCTCGGGCTGTTACAGGGATTTCTTGTGGCTATGTTGTCAGTTATATAATTGTCTTGAAAATTTGAAATACAACTGCAGAGATGACCTTCAGAGAAAATTATAACATGGGGAGGATCAACATGGTGGATTACATAAAGTGATAAATCTTCTTGCTTTTTTGTCTTATACCCACACTGAAGGTTGTCGTGGCTCTCATCCAGATATAGACACTCTGGATTGAACTAATTTTCATGAAGCAAGCCTTCATGATGATGAGTCCGATGAGGAAAATCTGAATTAAAACTACCACTCCTATAATTTAGTAATAAGAGAATAATATCTTGAGCATTAATAGATATATATGTATAAGGGCATCAAGAACTCCAGCATTAAGAGGATCCAAATCGTTGATTGATTCTTGATTTTACAATAGTGCTTGGCGAGACTTCTTTTTGGATGTTCTCATATTCATAGTTGGGGCCACCTTCTAGGAAAAGAGGATATCATGAGAAAGTGTATGTACCTACCTTAGAGTGGTTACTGAAAAAGAAAAATTACTTCTAATTGTAAAGGGTGTATGTTACCAATATTATTGCCCATATGATATGGGGGAGTATGCCCCATGACCCTCCTAGACTGGAGTAGTGGTATGTATCTATTCTGGGATGGCATGCCAATGTGTAATCCCATGTGGGGGGATAGATTTATGCATCTTTTTCACTGGTATAGATGATGTGGTTTATATATTATCCAAGCATGCTTCCAGAATATGGGAAGGGATTTGTATTTTCCCATTCACGATTTATAAGTTGTGTTTGGTGACTTCAGCGACTGGAATAGAAATATACGTATATTCCCTATATAGAGTTGGTGTATGTGACTACTCTTATCATCCTTATCATATCAATGTGTATTGATAATACTCATGTATGGGGGAAGAGAGTGGGGTCTGACCCAGATTTGTCGTCGGTGCTTCCCGACTGACTTCTCCGAGTTCTACCAAACGAGACTGTTGGAAGAATTGATGAACATTAGAATGTGTATGTGCCTAGTTACTGTTTCCCATAATGTATGGTTGATGGAAGTCCTTCAATACAGGTAGACGTTACTGCTAAAAATATTGGTGATTGTAAACACATGAATGATCTTGTTTACCAGTAGCCCCCATATTAGTTTGGGGGGATTTTTTAAATGCATCCAGACGAGCCTGATGACTAGATGATAACATGTAAGCAGGTGTATGTTCATGTTACTGGTAATCCACCATGTTTATCTAGTGGGATTTATTAGTTGCTACCAGAATAGTTTACTGGGCAGAAAAATTATGACGTATGGGTGTATGTTCCCATTCATTGATTTCCATAATGTTAGGTTGATGGGCTTCTCTGGAAGAGGTATAGCTGAGAAACTTCTCCCTATTGACTAGATGTTGTCCCTGGGGTTTGTCCTGTGTTTCCGGGTCTGGGAGTCATTGGTCGAACATCTAGAGGTAACACCCCCATCTTGTTGGGGGTTCACTACTGCATAATTATGCTGGCGATGATTGTTGGTGGTAGTCCTCATAAAGGACCCTTGCATCTTTTAATTGAGGCCCTGAGTGACCTATTTATCTACATTACAGTAGTATTGGAGGTACTTGTTGTTGCATTCTAGGGATAAGGACCCAAAACAATTGAAGAAGGTGGTTGGAAATATCTACTTCTTGATCATTGGTCATCATTGGCCGAATGATCGAAGATTGTTATTGTCTGGAAGGGCCTGCCGAGTAGCCGCCAAAGTTGGGATTGTAACGTGTCAGCAATATTCCTTTACCAGCACATTAGAGACCTTGGGTATAAGATGTTGGGTTTGTGGTGGCGTCCTTTCCCTGGATGGGGATCTAGCTTTAGCAGCTTTTGAGAAGATCAAATATGTTGTCTTGAAAAAAACCATTTTGGAGTGAAGGGATTTCCGTGAAAAACATGAAACAACAAAAAATGACATTAAAGAAACATCTTATTAGATGTATACATGCATGATTGATGCCTTTTCTGGCCTTATATTATCAATTGATAGGGTAATAATAGGTGGGTAACATTATTAACATGGTTAAAGATTCACTTCGAGTTCACTATTTTTGTTTTGTAGTTCCTTGAAACGTGTTTCTAGTTTTAATAATCACTCCTTCCAAGTGGCTTCCTTTGGATTTCTATATGGAACCGAAAATAACCAAAAGTTCATTATCTAAAGGATACATACATTCCAAAGGAAGATGGTCATTAATTTTTAACTTTAGGATACTTTAAAACGTGTTTTGGGAAAGAGGATGGGAGGTCGGAGTCTTGACACCCTTTTGCGGGATTTAATTTCAACTTCGGGAATCTATTTATAATTTATAATATTTTTTTGAATACTTATTAATTAACCAAGTATATCATATGTATCTCTTGGAAGAATCAATCAATTGTTTTTCATGAAAAATGTTTAAAATCATTCGTTTGTGTTCATGGTTCTTCATTAATGGAGATATATATCTGTATTCAAGGTTCTCCATCAATGGTATCCTCTCACATACTATGTAGAGACTCTTTTAATCATCATTATGACAATAATAGTTTTTAATCCACTCAGTGGGGAACTATATATTTTTTCGTCATCCAGGGAGATAAAGGTTTGGTTTGATCTTGGGGTCATGACCATAAAATAGGCTACCTACTTATCCTTGTAAAAGGAATCAGAACCCTCGAAATTCAGTGCCATTGAATGGGACACATCATACCTATTAAGGTCATGTGATAAGGACCTAGACATACAGTTTAATGTCAAGTGGTATGGCCATCTAAGAGGAAGTTTATTTATTAAAACATAGTATGGGACTTATACAAAAGCATCATAAGGAAAATGTAAAGGATATTGGTTTCCAAGTAGGATCAGACCCTGTATAGAATATGGCCCTAGAAGAACAATGATGATTTATGGAATTTGGTATGACGCTCACTATGACTTCCTACGTATCAATTATATATGGGAATCAAATCCCACATTGTTTGATAAGTCTCTTAGGAGAGTGTAGTACCTTGAGAGAAATGCGTTTGCGCTTACTTACTAAAAAGGATGACTTGGTTTTTAGAGTATTTCATATGGGTTTTATTCCTAATGAGGATGCCCAAATTAGGGGAATTAGGATTGGATTCCTGAAGAGGTCATCCAGTTAGCTCGGGCCAAGATAATAATTCCTAATTATCTCAATTATGTTGGTAATCAGATTTCTCGTAGATCATTCACTATGGGTGTTTGTGCACATGATGTAATCATTAAAAATCTCTAAGCCCATGTGATTCATGCTCGGTGTGATAAACAAGAGGATGTAAATGATTCAAAAAAGGAACATTCAAGTTTTTCCTCCTCCACTGGTGGAAGAGGGTGCACCTATGGTTGCGAGGGTGGATGAGGGTGAGGTGAAAAGCCTTACAACTTTTCAGATTACATTAGAAAAGTGTCCAATCGGAGGAAGAAGGGATGAATGTTAGGGGATTATAGTAGGATGGCCACTATAAAATTGATCATGGTATGGGAGGATGAATTCTCATATACTTGCATGGAAATGGAAGTTCGAAACATATCTTCCTTACCAGAGACCTGAGGTTTTGGGTTATCTCTTTGAGAAGGGAGAGGATATAATCCAAACCGTCCTCCAAACTAGGAACTTCCCAACACAGTTCCTTGGAGAATGGTACATGTGACTATCGATATAAAAACTTAGAGACATTTCATGAATCCAAACCCCATTGTGAACCAAATGTGGGAATCCCTTGACTGTGGAAATACAAACCCAAATAGAAGACATGCTAATGTGACTTTCCCAAATGATTGATAAGTTAGGAGGTTTTGGTGGAGGTCTCAACAGTATCCCTTATTGATAAAGGAGTAATGGAAAAAGAAACCTTCCCCTGAATGGATTTGAGGAAGGATTGATGGAATATAGACTAAAGAGAGTAAGTGAATCAAAGAGGGGTTCCCAAGTAAGAATGGGCATAGAAGTATGGGCATGCAAGTAGGCTTGGGTGACCGAATTTTCTCATATGTGACGAACAACCAATATTCTAATACATGGATGTGACCTTTCTCTTGCATTCATTAGTATTCATAGGTGGCCCCAGATGTGGGTCACTCAAGTTCCAATAAAAGGAATAGGATGTGCACAAGTATTTCTGACTTGGGGATGTTGGGCACTTTAAGTGCGCAAGTGTTATGGTTTCAAACATTAAATGGACATAAGTCCAATGATCCTCCCTTAAATCCTTTTCTCATGGTGCTGAAGAACATCCTCGAATGTTTTGGAAGACTGGGGAGAAGTTCTAGGTTGACTAGAGCAACAATTGGGCTTCATGAAAATTCGTTTGTACAAATGCAGACCCCAAGGGTCTTTTTATAGTCAAATATGGGACCATGGGAAAAAAGAATTTGGGCACACAAGTAGGGAGAATGACATGTGGGGGTGTGCATGTAGGCTATGAGCCAACAAAAATTTGGTCTAACTATGGTGATAAAAAATTCAAGCCTTTGAAAATCAATATTTTCTTCATGTATGTCCCATCGTCTTTCTAAACAGACTCCCTTTGTCATTTTTAGACTCCTTGATGGAATGGAGTGTCAACACTCAACTACACCCAAATTCCTAAAACCCTATTAGGATAATATCACTAATTAAACTAAAAATCCCCAAAAAAATCTACTATTATACCCACATGTGACTTTAGTTAGGGATTTCCTAATAGGTCGGTGAAAAATTCTTTTTTCAATACATTAACATGATTGTCTCACGACCCTAATCGATCTTGAAATCACATATTATTAAGGTCAATCGTGTGTTCAAATATATATTGATGATTTCATTAAGTAGTGAACATATATTAGCTTCATTATAATAAATTCATTGATTTCAAAATCCATATTCACTAATATTTTCCATGTACAATATAAAAAATGGATGCCCAAAAGATCCAAGCATTTTACTTTTTTCAACTGCATAGGCCTACATCGAAGGAGAACACATCGATGATATGTTAATTTGATGGAATCCATTAATCTACTCTAGTACACTTGATACCATGATTTAGAAATGTCTAATTCCTTCAAATCACAATATACTTACCAGATTTATGGTTTACAATACCTTCATCCAAGGATCACATTGTTCCTCCTCATTTTCTCATTCGACCTGGGTGACTCTATATGATCTCATTGACCGTCCTTTGTCAACAATAATTAACAACATTGTGAAGAAAAATATTTTTCATAAAAATAACATTGCATGTATTCACTATCTAATTATTTGTAAATGGATAAGTAAAAATTAATCTTCACAATTATCCTTCACAAGATGGTTTTGAACAACACTATTTTAGTAGCTTCACATTCAAAATTGAAATAGTCTTCATGGAATACTGACTCTGTATAGAATTTTCATCAATGAGTTCCAATAAAATTTTATATTATTTATATAATGATAATTCCCAAAAATATATTTCATTATACTCATCACAATCCAAAAAAATTCTTAAACTTTTATGAAAATACTTATTCTTCATGCAAATTTCATTTCATCACAAAACACCACATTTTCATGAAACATTTGGTGCCTCATCTCTGACACCAAGGATTATCATACAATCATATTATATTATTTTTTGATGAATATTATTTATATTACCCAAAAAAAATTCTAGGGGAGTTTTATATTTTTCTGTGTTTTTGAACATAGAAACAAAAACAAATGGTGCGTAGTTAAACTACATCATCTACCCCTAAACATATGTTTTACATTTAATAATAGAAAATCATTTCCATATTAATCAATGATAATTTCCATTGATATCATAGTGGAATGGGTTTACTCAAACACAATTATAGTAATCATTATTTAAACAAAAGACCATTATATAAAAAAATCACTTAATTAATTGAGTTCACTCCCCATTCTAGTCCAATATATTTCATGATATACAAATATTTACCCAATGCATTGGAAGGATATATAGGTTTCATCCATATCATAATTAAAACCATTATTATGTGTGTAAAAATATCATAAAAACATCATCAGATCATAACCCCTGAAAAAATATGGGATTCTCAAACATTGCATCAGATAATAACCATTATAATAGTGTAATGTTTCACAATCATTTTATCATTTTATCATCGGATAGATTTTGGAAAGAAAACATGTTTCCTAAAAATGATATCAATGAATAACCCATGGAATAGAAATGGTTGTCATAAATTTGATTACATCCTAACCATAACCCAATTATAAAAGGAATAAGAATGGTATCCTTGAATCATATCCCCAGTTCGACATAGTTAACCTCAATGGATTCCATATTTGATGTAAAAGAAGTTTTATCGAGTAGTTAAAACATTTCTTAAAGATCACATCCACTAGTCATTTATTTTTTTAAACATATATTTATTTTGAAAAAACATTCTATTGAAATAAAACTAAAAAAATATAAAGGGAACTTTAAATAAAATATTTTCCATAATTATTGTATGTTTCATTCATTTCATACATATTAAAATAAATATTCCATTACAATTATTGGTAATATAATAACATGAATTATTTGGAAAAGAAAATAAAGTCTACATTTATATTTTTTAAAAAGTTAGTCATGGTTGAAAATCATTTTTAATAATAATGAGAGTGTAATAAATCATTTTTGGAATCATTTTTTATAAAACATGTATTTTGGAGAAAATAAATTAATGAACAAAATGAAAAATATTTTAGGTTTTTCGTAAAAAAACACATTCAAAATTGTTTTATGTAGCAGAGAGTGATAAAATGGTACTCATACTTCAAAATATCTTGAATAACAATATGATATTAAAATTAATGAGTATTGAGATATGAATTATAATATATTGTCATAAAAAACACAATCATAAAATAACATATAAACGATGAGATTGTAACATAAATTCATTACGACTATTATAACTATGAATCCCAAGACCCCTGAAATTGATATAAAAAAAATGTTATGTAAATAAAATAAAATATTCAGTATAATAATCATAAAATATATTATAGTGTTGTATATATCCCATATAAAATAAATATGTTTTTAAAATTGTATGTGTCTCGAAGAAGTAAAAAGTTATAGGAAAATATCGTACTATAATTATTGACATTCATTGTAAATGTTAAAACATACCTTTTAATAAATATAATATTATTATAAATCTATTACATAAAAAAGTTACATATTTCATACCAAATATGTTTTTATCATGCGCTTTTATTACCCATTTTATAACAATTCTGTATTAATGTTACTTTAATGGTAATAAATGTTTTTTTATATGTTTTGATTTTTCATTTTTGGACCTATTAATAAAATAATGGATGTATGAATCAATAATGTTATGAATTTTATAAATATAATATATATTCATTATATTTTTATTTTTATTATTCAATTAAATTTATTCATAGAAAATGAAATACACCATTCAGTGAGACAGTGGGACTTACGTAATGATCAAAAGTGTTTCAATCTTCTTGGAGAATGTAATTAATGGTAGGTAAATGATATATTATCAATAAATAATAATTTTTATGTAATCTATATCACATATGTTCATTAAACCCATTATTATTCCCTATCTATTAATGTGGGAATTAATCTCATAACTTTTTAAGGAGGCTGATCGCTGTACACATGAAAATCATTAACCGGATACCACAAAATGGATAGAATGAGGGTATGTGAAATATAGAGATTTGATAAGTATAATTACTTAATAAATACAATATATGAATAATAAATTAGTCATTATGTACATATTTGATATGTGGTAATGGAAAAATGAATGACATAAATTCCTGAGGTAGTAGTATGTCGTACAAACGAACATTGATTTCTTAACCCATTTGATAGACATGGATATTGTTTTCATTCATTCCCTGAACATGAAAAAATCATTGAATATTGAATATAAAAATTATATTATATCTTAATGTTATTATAATAGTTTAAGGACTCGGGGTAATAAATAATGCAAAAAACACTCGTTGATGAATATTACCTCTTCTTCTAGTATTGCTCTTTGTCTTTCCCCAAAAGCATTCCTAGTTTGGACTGATGTCCAAAATTGTTTCTCAATAATTAGAGTAGGTAATTTTGGATGTAGTTTGGTAGTAATATGATAAACCAAAAGGGTTATAACGTTTTAAGAATATTTGAGAGTTAGTGCACTTTTATAGGTGAGGTGGTTGGAAAAATTGTTGTTTTTTGAAAAAAATTATTCCTCTTATGTTTTCATCTTATAAAAAAGAAACAATCATTAAAATTTATTTAGAATAAAATTTATATGATTTAAATAATTAAATAAAATGTGTGTTGAAAATGGTCTGAGTTATTTTTATCCTTTCCTTTTTATTATAATGCTTGGTAAAAACATTTTTACCTTAACTAAAGTAAATATTTTTCTCTATGTTTATTATTTGTTTTTGTATAAAATTACATTGGACATATTTTAAAAAATAAATTATGATTCTTCCATATATATATTAATTTTTTCAAAATTATATTCTAATATTTGTATGTTTGTTTTTCAAATTAATCCAATAGACATGAAGAGAAAGTCTGTTTTTGAAGAGAAAATGTTCAAAATATAAAATATTTCACCTCAAAATTCAATATACAATTGAATAAAAATACCTAAATTGTTTCCATCTAGGTATAACATAACAAATTATTCTTTAAAAACTATTTAAAAATTATTTTACATAATAAATATATTAATAAAAATGCAGTATTCAATTAAAATTCATTATTTTTACTATTCATAAAAGATGAATTTTTTTTGAAAGAGACCAAAAAAGAACCAAAAGATAATTTTGAAACTATTATTTAGAATAAAATTATTATTTTATAAAATTATATTCTTTAAATCCTTAAAATAGTACTTTTATTATTATCCTCAAAAATTTATAAAACAATTTTTAGAAAAAATTCTATTTTTGATATATATAAAGACCTCATCGAAAACATTTTACTTGTTAATAAAAAAATTTCATTAATATTAAAAAATTAATAAATATTTTAAAATATTAAATAACTATTAATATGAGTTTGTTAACAACCAGGTTAAATAGGTCATGTATAAATAAATATATTAACAATATAACATGGTTTTGAAAAGATTCGGTGTCTTGTATATTACAAGAGATCCTAGTGTTGATAAGAATATATTATTTACATAGTACTTCATATAACAAAATATATCAAAGAATTATAATTTATTATGCAATAATTATTAATAAAAACATAGGGTTTTACTTTTAATACACCATAAACTAAATTTACCCTTGAATTTGTTACTCTGATTCAATAAATAAGTAAACTTATGCATTATTATTTCCTCAACGTCCCGTGAAACCTAATCAAATTGTTTTATTTTGACCAAAAATGTTGATTGTGTGAGTGCTATACAATGATAAAACTAAAATCTATATCAAAAGCATGTTAATTAATCTTCCAGAACATTAAGGTAATTCAAAAATCGTGATCATAAATAATGGAATGTGGTATTCCATATAACCTTCCACAATTCTATAATGTATAGTATGTAAATATGATCCAGATATAAGCCTAGTTCATAATGATGAAATTTACATCCATATTATGATGGTACATTATAACCCATAGAACATTATTCATTGTAGGCATTTTATGGTGTCTAATGATAAAATAAATGGAGATATTTTCATATTTCTATTACGGTATGGGTAATGAATGAAATATCCCATTGAACATTTGTACTTCATCATTAAATTTTTTTAATAAAAATAATCATAATTTGAACTCTATTATATCAATCTTCATTCCGTTCCACCTAAAATAGTCATTCAAATAAATGATCATCTTCATACTTCCAAAATTAATAGATAATTAAGTATTATGATCTTCCTCTAATAACTCCATCAAATCTGGGTTGGATGAAACTCATACAAAGTTATGAAATCTTATAATTTCAATATAATGAAATTTAAATTGAGGAATATTCAAATGTTCTTTTACATCTCTACATATTCCTTCTCCACCACTTTAATTTATAAATTGATATATAGAATAACATTCAATTGATAATGATAATATTTTCCCCTACATTGAGTACTTATAGATCCATCATTTTCAAATATAGAATTGTTGTATCTTTTTTAGTACTCATCATAGATAAGCATGACTGATCCTTTTGTCACAAACCATATTCCACCATGTTCCCATGCTTAGGGTGGTGATTTACTAAGGATTGATAATCATTAAGCTACTATAACTATATTGTTTGGCACATATACAACTCCTTGAATGTGAATATAATAATTTGACTATTATGATTTGTATATATATCTTAATTTTCTCCATAATGACAAATCTCCCGTATCATTAATTAAAAAAATTCACATCTAATTCCAAATCATGAGTTGGATAATTTTTCTCATGAATCATCAATTTTCATGTGTCATAATAACTAACCATTCCATTATTTATAAGAAAATACATCAATATATCAATGGATGTATTAATATAGTTTAAAAAGACTCTACGCTATTGGGTAATTTATGATTAGGTGAGCTGAATAATCCTTTCTTAATTTCGTATAAATTCACCCAACATTCACCTCACTAGAGGGACCTAGCTCCCTTTGGATTTTACGTGGTTATAAGGATAGATAGTCATGATAAATTCTCCCCAAACAATCAATAGAGTTCAAAAAAACCTATAAAACTAGGGATCATAGTCACCTTGGTGGGACTTGTACAAAATTAAATTTCCACAATCATGGCTTAATCAATGATATAGAATATATTGAAATTATACGACACATTTATGAATCAATTTTCATCCAAAATTCACAATTTTTAAATTTTAAATATATATTATCATTCCTTATGGTATTTAGTCAAATTATGAATTGATCATCATGATCATACATTCTCATTGAGTAGATATGAAAATAATCTATAAAAACTACCACAAATTTACCATGGTAATCCTTAAATAATCTAATCATTAAATCCATGAAGATACCGACAGAATTAGTATGAATGAATGGAATCATTATATATTCATAATGTATATACATTATTATGAATATCATCTTGGTTATATCCTCTATCTTGATCCATAATTTATGATATTCAGAAGGAAATCTAATCTGGCAAATGTATTGATAACCATGTCGTTGATAAAACAAGTCATAAATATATGGAATATAGTAATTTCTATAACTTATGATCTTTTTTAACTCTCTAAAATCAACGAAAAGTTACATTGATCCATCATTCTATTCAAAAAAGAATATTTAAAAATTTAGGTGAGATACATGGTCAAATAAATACCTTTTTACTAATTCACTATTGTTTCTTCTTCAATTACAATAACTCAATTTGGTCTATTCTCTATGGAGTATATGAAATTGGTGTAGAACCAGGTTTACGTTCCATTGAGAAATCAAATTCTCATCATGATTGAAGTCTAGGAAACTCTTCCAAAAAAATAAAAAAATCCCATAAAATATTTATATCATCGATTCCATGTTTCATCCTAATAATATGAGATAAACACCTCTTCCTAAGGGAAATTAAGACCCATATAATGGATGGGATATCCATAAAAATATCATACCAATGTTCATATTGAAGGAAAATCATATGTTTTTTTGGAATATCAATGTTAACACCCCCTACACAAAAACATATATGTCATTTGAATATATAATTCCATTCTATTGCAAGGATAACATCAAACATTACTAGAGTATGAATGACATGATTTGAAGGAATCACATTCCCATCCACGTTAATAGGAGATAAATCATAGAATTGATATGTGATCATATAACAATTGTTGTTTTCACTTTAATTCAATATATAATCATTTGGGTTTCATCTTGATTCACATAAAAAATTATTTAAAGATGAATGAATGTATATAAATGGAGTAAAATAAGAAATTATCAATTCTAGAGTGTATGGTAAGTGTACCTTTCACCATGTCAATTTCATAAAACTCATTATAAATAGTGATCACATGATATTTCAATTTTTTTATTGCATTAAAAGGTTGGTAATGTCAATTACTTACATTAACCTCTGTATTTGGGAACTACTGAGAACAAATAATGTACCCCATACATTAGAATCACTAGACTATGTTTCAGGAATTATATATATATATCTCTCTATTTACATCATTAGATAACATCATCCCATCTTTTTTGGAAATCAATTTCCCACTAAAGATCAATTACACACTTAAAAATATTTACTAGTCCCATTAATGAAATTTCATCAATGCTACTTCCCAACCACTAACAAGAATGAAAATATCATCTTATTCTCATAATAGTTTTTATATTTTCCATTTAATTCCATTTCTCTATTCTTATACAAACCATTAGATTGATATGTAACTGAATATTCCATTTGAACCATGATAGTGTATCAAAAAGTCAATACATATTCACTGGATTCTATTTTGGATATTACCTTTAAACACATTATTTAAAGATGTTGAAGAGTCAACTAGCCTTACCATAAAGAAGGATAATAATACCGTAATAATACCTCACAATTCATGTAAAATGTTCTTAGAAGTTACCAAAAGATTAATCATCCATTTTCTTTTTCTCAAGACACTCCTCCATTTTTGTAAAATGGATACAAGGAATTTAGCTACAAAACAATATGCTCCTAAAATGATCCCAATCAGTGGATTACTTTTAATCATGTTACTTCATAATATTTTTAAGACTCCACCATTGATTCGTGTCACTGTCCTAGAAGTCGAAAAAATGAATTTTCATGTTCTTAATAGGGGAAATTGTAAATATCTTTCCAAAGGGTTTAACCATCATTAAACAAAATGTGGATTTAAAGACCCACTAATATAAGGTAGAAATTACCTCATGATGAACCCAAAATAATACTATTGCTGCCATTATATATTTGGAAGTGCAACATGACTCATATCTTGGAAGTGTTGTGTGATTATAGAATCATGAATTTTTATTCTAGATCCCATAATATTTGCATTCTCAATGGAAAAATCAATTCATTATCCATCACACTAAGCATTAAAATGGTTCCTTTAGTTTCCATCCATTTAATAAAACAAAAAATAATAGAGTGAGAAATAATAATCATGATGGAGAACCCCATTATCATGAAAAATAACTTATTGTATGTCTAAATCAGGACACATTTACTAATCTATTTCACCTTATGGTTATAAAAGTTCATTCATAGTAATCATATATTGAAATGTTTCATGATTTTTTGTGACGATTATTACATTTTAAAAAGAGTATCCCTTATGTGTTTCATATGAGGTGTAGAGGAAGGCATGTTTCCATACACTAGTTTACAATTCAGTGTAGATTAATGCACCAATTTAGTAGTTATTAAACTTAAATATCTCTTTTCAAGATCCATATTAACATAAATAAATAGGAAACAATGTAATTTCATAGAAACAAAATTGAATATCCATTACCAAAATTTGAGGACATTTTCCATCACTTTGACTCAACCATATACTTATCCTTAGACACATCCTTGGGGATAAAACTAACATTTTCTCAAAAAACATTCCAATGTTAAGTAAACCTATATTTTGATACCATTTATAGAGACCGAATATTATCAAACATATATATGAAATCATTTTTATGAATATTCTATACGCTACTCAAACACATTCCGAAGTATGATTATAGTTTAGTATCCTTAGAACCACTGAAACATGAAAAAAAATAGTACATAGGTAAACTATATCATCTCCCACTATGATCATAATAACAAGAAAAATTATTCGGCATATCATACATAATAATTTTCTTCATAAAATATGTAAAGGAAACATATGAAAGGGAGAGAACTGATTCCCATTATGGGTAAACAAGTGAGATGTTTAACCATAAAATGACTATTAATGTATGGGAACCTAAGCATAACATATAAAAATCCCTACCTTCATATAAGATACTACACGGATTGGTCAAGGAATAACGATGGGTTGTTCATTAGACATGAATCATAATGGAATAAAAGAACAGTTTCCACGAGATCATAACATTATCATATATCCTAGAGTTGTGGTAAACAAATAAGCATAAATAATTTCCATATTATTCATGGACAATTTACAAGTCTATAATAGTAAGATGGGTTCATTCAAAAAACTATAATTATAGTTGAGGTTTACTCCCAAGACAATCATAGTGTAAAAATTCCATTATTGAAAAGGGTTCAACCCCATTCCAGTCTAATATATCTAATGATATATTGGTCTTTACCCAATAACAATGGAAGGAAGTATTGGTCCCCTATATCTCATAATAAAATACATATTTATGTGTTCCATAAGATAATGAAACAATCATCATATAATAATCCATGAATTGAAATGTGTTTCATAAACATTTCAACATATCATAACATGTATAAAAGTGACATGTTTTATAATAATTTCATTATAGAATAACGCAAGAAAAATGAAGCAGTTCAAAAAATAATGTAGTCATGGTATTACATGTGGAAGAGAAATGGGTTTAATTAAAATCAATCCATAACAAATATAAAACTTTTAAAGAATGTATAAGAATACTATCCTGGGATAATATCCCTAGTAATATATAAGGTATCATCGATGTATGTAATCATATATAAAATATTATTACAATCGATCATTATGAACATTTAATGATGAAAATACCTATTTAACATTGAAAATGTTATTTAAAACATAAAATTTAGAGAAATGTTTTAATTTTTAATTAAAACATGAAAACAGAAAACAAAAAACTCGATTAAAATAGTGTTCATGGGGATATATGGTTCATTTAGGCTATACTTCTGAAAATAGACTCAATTCTCATTTTTTAAAAGAAATATTAGAATTATTTTAAAAATGAAAAAAATATTCCTTTGAAAATAATTTCATAGAAAAACATAAACATGGGAAACATTTCTTTTAAAAATCCTATGACAATGAAATTCATTTCTTATTTTTTTTATAATATAGGTTTGGAAGTCGAAGCAGTTCCGAATGAAGAGAGAAATAAATCCAAGTTTGATAAAAAAAGTAGTTATTATATCATATTCCATAGGTTAAAAATGGTACTATTACATTAAAAAATAACGAATTATCATATAATAAGAATATTCATTCGTTTTGTTTAGAGATGAATCATAATATGTTATAATCACATTGATCATCATAAACAAATCCTGAGCAATGATGATATAATAAGATAAAATCATTGCCAGAATAGTAAAAATAAATTTTATGCACCATGAAAGGGAGATCCCAAAATTGATATGTAAATAAAAATAAATCTTAATATATTAATCATAAAATAAATAAATTGGTACACATAAACATAATAGGTTGTAAATGTGGAGCATATATGAGAGAAGTAAAAATTGAGACGGAAATAACATACGTTAAGTCTTGATGTCCATCATACATATTCAATCATTATAAATAAAAAATATAATATTATTAAATATATATTTAATACATATATGTATATATATCATACCATTTTTTATTTTATTATGAACTTTTATTGACCATTTAATAATAATTCCTTGATAATGTTACTTTTTAGTAATAATTTATTTGTTTTTTGTATATGTTTTGTTCTGTTTTTTTCCCTTTTAAATCAACAATGTTTTAATCATGAAAAAAACTCTTAATAATTATATAAATATAATATATAATTATTATGTATTTTTTATGGTAATCTAATAAATTTATTGATAGAAAATGTGATACACCATTCCTGGAGATGACATACCGTAGGTACGTGTGAATGTTGTTTTCATTTTCATCTCAAATCGAAATAATGAAATGTAAATGATATATTATAATTAAAAATATCATTTTTATATTTTATATATTTCATATACTTCCATTACTTCTATCCTTATTACAATCTAGAAAATGTCTAAACAAATTACATCGCTTCGCAATGTGGTGGTCGAGCCTACATACAAGCAAAATTTTTGAATTCCTATAAAATGGAGATTATGAAGATATATGTTATATAATAATTATATATTTATTATATAATAAATATTATATAAATGAATAATTAATCTATAACTATTTCTAGCCTTGATAATTGGTAATGGGAAAATTAATGATGTCAGTTCATGAGGTTGTTGTTTGCCGTACACACGACCAATCATTTTATAATGAATTTGATGGATGTGTAGAAGGATGTACATAATTAGAATAAAATAAAAATATCCATATATATATAATATTGATTTTATTATATCATAATGGTATAATTATAATCCATGGACATTAGGGAAGAAATAAAACAAAAACGCTTGTTGTTGAACATCACCTCTTCTTTGGGAATCCTCCTTAAGATTGGATGAAAATTATTCATATATCAGATTTATGTCCAAAATGAAACTTCTATAATTAGATTAGGGAATTAGATAAGTGATTTTAGAAGTTATATTCTGGTAAAAATTTTAGAAAGGTGTGAAGAAGAGATGAAAGGGAGTATCCTTTTATAAGGGAGGTTAGTGGAACATTTGTAAATTTTTAAAAGATATAACTCCCCCTATGTTTTTTTCATGTTAGATGGCTAAAATAATGTAACCTTCAAGATAATAAAATATATATGGTCTAAAAATGGCCATAAAATGGGGGTTATCAATGTTTCTCATCATTTTTATCCCTAATTGTTTAGTTTGACCACGTGGGATTACCATTTTTAACTAAACCATAGTAAATAGTTTTTACTATTTTAATTATTAAATTTGAAAAAAAAATTAAGTTAAAATTTTTATTAAATATAAATTACTATGATTCAAAAAAATTGAATATTTGTTTTCAAATTAAATTCCGAAAATTTTAAAAATTGAACGATAATTAATCATACATACAGAATGAGTAAATGATTCTTTAAAAGTAAAATGTTCAAAAGATTACAAAGTTTTATTTACAAATTATATATGAAATTTTTAAAAATGATATAAATTTGATTAATGGATTTATTACTAAACTAATATTACTTTAATAAAATTATAATTTAATTACTAGTTGTAAATAAAATAATTGAACAAGAATCTTTCAATTTAAATTCTATATTTATCTCTATTCATAAAAAATGAATATTTTCAGAAAAAAGAAAATTCATTTTCCTTAACATAATCATGAAATTATCATTTATAAAAATAAGTTCATTATATTTAATTAATTTTCAATATTATTCAATAACTAATTTTAGGATTGTTCAAAAAAAAATATAGATTTTTTTCATTAATAACACTATTTTTGAATCATATAAAGTCTTTACAAAAATTTAAACTATTATTATTAATATGATTCCTTTCTATAAATACATTATAAATATAATTAAAAAAATTATCACCATTTATATCCCTAATATTAATAGCTACATTTTAAAGATAACATTTAAAAAATTATATTAATAATATAGCAGGGTTTTGTTAAGACTTCGTTTCTTGTGTAATACATAATAACCCAATGTCACTAGTAGTGAAAATTGAACATTGTGTTGCATGTAATGAATGATATCAAAGTAATTTAATTTTTTTGAAAACAATAATTCATAAAATAACCCAGTTATTATATTCATGAATCTCAATAACATAGGAGACAAGAAATATTTTATGACTTTCCCTTGGTTTTTCTAGAAAAAAGATATTAGCATTCATACAATAGTTGTTATAATGAATGCACCTATTGAGCTCCCTAGTTCAAACTAACATAATAACATTCTTTGGGAAACTGAAGATTTCATTTTTTTCTAATAAGAATTAAATTTATATATTTATTCCATAAATTAGAGTCATTGGATCATAATTGAGACTGGATTCTCCAAATGAGGGGGTAATCCCAAATTGATAGTCATTTTCATCATATCACACAACTCCCTTGGGCACCCATGGAATTTCATGCATATTTTTTTGTTCACTAATCCTAAATTATTTATAATATCCATTAATAGTAAACTCCCTATCCATAGTAAACATTAATCAACATTTTAAGGTTTCATACAACTATTCCACTCATGAAAAGCTCTATGTTCTCATGAAAACTCATACCCTCCAAGAAATCCTTTAACATGATTTATTTCAATAATGGATCCTTAAATCTTATTTTGGATTCCAATTTTCTAAAAAATATATGAGTTTAAAAAATCATTTTACATTATGTAAAAATTATTCTCCATATTTTCCTAAGATGGGTTAGAATTAATATATTCCAAAATTATTTATTTTTTCTAGACTTCTTTATTTGCTATGTTTTACAATTCATTCAACCCACAGACACTCAAACTCTCCCAACCAGAGTATTTCATTAATATATTAGGGGATTAATTATATAAAAACTTCTATAAGAACATTTCCTGATACATACTAATATGTGTTATCCTATTCGATAGATTCAACCTGTCTATTAGTATGACCATGACTAAAAATCTATGGCCTTATATTTCTTTATCCAATCCAATGGTTTTCTATTACAAAGAACCCCATCTTATAATCATGGACCATTTCACATTGTAAATAAAAAATGAATAATTCGTTATCACATCATTTAAAAATAAAAACCACAATCAATATGGTAAAACACCATAGTTGTAATCATAGGGTTAATAAAGAATCCGCCACATAACGCCTGGAACAAATAATTCTCATTAGACTCCAAAAATAGCCAATGATACACAATTACAAAAAATGAAAATTTCATAAAATTTATTAATGTTTCCAAAAAATACAAGTAACCTAAAATAAAAATACCCTAAAATATATAATAATTTATACAAGCATGAAATTGTGGAAAAAGAAGAGAAGAAATATACATAAGGAACCACTTAATCAATGATAGTTTAAATGAGTAGAGCTAGAGGATCCCAATGAGAGGTATATCAAATTCCACTTCCATTATGAGACAATCTAATATAATATTTTAATATTATATAAATTACTATAACCATGATATCAATTTATAGAGTAATTACATTATGGAATTGTATTACAAGGTTATTTCATGGACAACATATTGATTTTTTACAACTAACAAATGCTAACAAAGCGATACTAAAATCCCTCTTGATACCACAACCAACTTGATCAACCAGAGGCTGCTTCACCATTAATTCATCGATTCAATGTTTAATGATCTGATATATAGAGGATGTTAACATTCACTTTATGAACTATAATATGGTCTACCTTAACCTGAAATTCATGACACATAACATTTTTATATTGGGTTAAAAAAACTCTAACACCCTCAACTAAATACTTGGAAGAATAACTCCTTCCAAAATACGTTATGTTTAATGAATCATTCATTTGAAAATATAAATGAAACGAAAATAAATTAATAAAATAATGAACACAATAAAATATTGATCTATATCACTGCTAATGGATTAAGAATTCTATTTCCTCTCCAACATTCACAACCTCTAACAAATACATATGAAAAAATGAATAACTAAAATTCTCCAAAGAAATGTCCTAGAACAACTTAGTAAAAAAATGAATTTCCAAAAAAATATAAGTCAGGTACTTGAGTACAAATGTCATGAACAATATCTTGAGTAACTCAGGGAGGTTAAGAATAGAAAAGATACTTTCAATACTCTGATACCATCCTTCCTCTTCTTGATAACTTTTTTAATGATAGAAGTGATTTGTATTCTACTTCTATAACTCTAGATGGAAATATCTAAATGAACAAACTGAATGATTCAGTTTAAAAAAACTATATATACCTTCTCCTGGAAGATACAAGAATTATTTATGAGGGTTATACTCTAAATAACATGGAAAACACATTGTAAATTAAAAATTTATCACACTCAAACCTTACCCCATCCAGATGTAAATCAAAACCAAAAAATATTGACCCATAAATTAAAATCCATGTCACACAAATGTAGTTAAAAATATTTCCTTCTAAATAATTATCAAAATCCCATATAATATTTTTTTGAATCTTAAAATATCTTATTAATATATTTCGAAAACAGCGCAAAAAATCATTATTAATATTCATTTATTGTTCTGTAAATATCAGGTTCAATTTCACTCACATTATAAATATTCATTTAAAATATAAAATCATTAAATTTTATATATAAACCCAAATTTTTATCATGAAAATACATGATGATTTTCAAATCACAATCCCTTTCATTTTAAAACCATATGTTATATTCTCAAACATAATGTCCACTTCATCCCACTTTATCGTTTCATTTATTAATTTTTAAAATAATCATTTCCATTAAAACAATTTATCTCTCTATCATATTGTGGTTAATAATAATTAAAATTGCTAAAAATTCAATAAAAATGAAACATAAGAGGGATTTTTGGCCATTCACGACCTGACTACATGTCTTGGTAGACCATAATTTAGACTTTCTGTAATTACTTTTAGTAATACTGAATAATGCCGCTAGTGTTCTAATAATTTTCATGAACCTATGAGATAAAATTTTTCTGCCACATTCAATACCATTTTCTTCTCCAAAAACATATGAATCCAATAAATAATCGATATTTTAGAAATAAAAATTTAAAACCTTTTTCCTTGGATAGACATACCCAAAATAACGGAAGATAAATAGAAAACCAAAACTCATAACTCAAAATATTCTAGTAAAATAAGGCTTAAGATAATAAATAGTTCATAGTTCATTCCTACCACATACATCTATTTTTTTACCATTCCTTTTTCAAATTTAAAATAAATTCCAAAATATTAACGGGTGTTGTGGAAATAATTCCCTCTTAAAAATCTATTCATGGTTACAATGGTTTATGAATAGCCTCACGTTATCCCCTGATCATGGAACCCTGGTTAACCTATGACATACTTGAGGGGAATTCTCAATCCTCATTGGCTAGGGAAATACACTCAAAAATCATGAAAAATATCCTAGGAAATAATTATGAAAATAAACAAAAAAGTAACAAATAGGGGTGTATTTATTGAAATTTTGACATTACCACTCCATTATTTGGAAATCAATGCACCATCTAAAAAGAAAAAATTTATAGTAAAAATAACCAAATAATGAAAAAAAATAACTAAACATATAACTAAAATCATGATATAAAAATGAATATGGAGGGTATTTTATGTTCAATATGATAATAATATAACAGAAAAACTAATAAATTATTATGTGGCTCCATAAGTCACCATCCATCCTCAAAACAACATTTCTCCAAGGTAATATATATTGAACTAGAATATCTACATCAAACTAAAATGCCTAGATATAAGTTATTATAAATCTTTTTTGGGATCCCATAAAAACCAGACAAAATGTTTAACCATTAATTAAAAGATTCAATTATTTGTTTTTTGAAAAATATATTACTGATAGGGGCTTTCTCCTTTTTCTTTTAAAAATAATCAAAATCCATTATTCATGTTTACTCAAAATTGTTCTTTTAAATTTGATGTTTAATTTTTTTTCAAAAGAATATTACATTAAACTTATCTTGGAAAAAATTTACATTTGATAGTTTAAAAACCATAAAATTTTATTCCCACTTAAATGAAAATGGGAAGACATTGTTTTTTTAAATATTCTATATGAATCAGTGATAACAATTTTATAAATAAAAACAAAAAAAATAATAACATAACAATAATACAAGGGGTATATAGACTATAATCAACTAATATATAATAGAAGAAAAAAATACATATCATAACTACATGTACCAATTTTTATGGGAATACCTATGAGATGATGTGAAATTATAGAACAAACGATGTAGGATCCCTCATATTATCATTCTTCTTGCAATATAATGAAACTACAGCTCAGTATTACCTTACCTTGCCAAACCATGGAAAGAACACCTAATTCTTGATGAACACCATAATAAATTACAATAGTAAGCTTATGGTAATAGAATAGGGTAACATGTATAGTTATAAGTTTCACAAGCTAGTCTATGTATCCCATGAAGTATAAAAAATAGGTGGGGTATTAAAAAGTAACATATAAATATATAAAGAAAAGATACATTCCATAACCAAACCAATTAAAAAGTGACCCACACCCATGGGATCCATTTTATGTAATATCACTTTTCCCACAAAATCATTAATATAATAAATTTTTCAAATGTTAATATAATTCTAATTCATATTAAAAAAATCCATGACGTATTCAAATGTTATTTTTAACTATAAAATATGTTTTCATTGTGTCAACCAGACATAAAATACTTCATTAAAATCGAAATTATAAATAACTAATCAAACTGTATTAAAACACATGCAATTTTTTAAAAAAAATTAATAACCAAATAACCTTCTGAAATGTCAAAATCCCTTTAAAAGAGCCATTCATGAATTTTAAATTCTTTTTATGCATGGTCGAGTAAAAAAGTCTAATATTTAAAACTAATGGGAGACCATCAAAATTCTGGAAATTTAACTCTAAACATATTTTTATTCCAAAATAATCCACTAAAAAATTTAATAATATATTTCAATATCTAATAAGTTCATTTAAACTAGAAAAAAATCAAATGTTAATGTATTTAAAGGCCAATATAAAGGCAAACCTAACTCAATAATTTTGATTTCACAAAGCAGGATATTTTTCATCCATAGGTACATGAGAAGACCACTAGATGTCCATGAGAAACTCTATATCTAAATAATATCCTTGAAATCTGATCCATAAGAATCCTTTGGATTTGTTGACCAAAATCGAGTAAGAAGAGAAGAGTAAATAGAGGGGAAAGGATTAGAATGGACAAGGAAATTAAAACACGGAATAATTAGACCGAACATTGATAGAGAATAAAAAATATCATTAAATCATAAATGAGTAGAAGAGGTATGATAGGGATGAATCCCTTTATATTTAGTAGAATATTTAGATAGAGACCCTCAAAGGGTTTAAATCCTGAGGTGGTCAAAAGGGTAAATCACATAAAAAATCGATAGGCATAAACCATATCACAACACCAATGGTAATTGTGTGGTTCCCCCACCCCATGAAACATTGTGGTTAAACATGAGGTTTTTAGTGTAATCATATATATTTTTTAGGAAAACCTCCCTCATACAGTCATGTCAAAATAACACAACCTAATGGTTGACATGTGGTCCACATGTAAGAGAGAAGGATCTATTATGGTATATCTAAACCAAATCAAAACCTAGGACACCTTCTTTTGTGTAACATCAGTTACCCTTATGTATTTATAGTCCACCATGAAATATCCATATATTCTATGCCATTACATTCTAACATACAAGAACCTATTCAAGGGTAACACTGATTACCCTTACATAGCACCAACACCAAACTATTATACATCATATAACAACAATATATCCTTATGGATACTATGTGTTATTTCCTTAATAAACACCCTTATTCCACGATATACCTATTTCAGCATGGTTACATTCCTTATAATGGGAGTTGTTGTGTTGTCTCCCTATTCCATGACCTAACATTCAAAAGTAATTGAAAATTGTAGTCCAAAACTACAATTTCTAACCTAATACACCAAAAAACAGAGGGAAGACAAAAAACGAAGGAAATATAATTAAAAAATACATAACTAAATAAAACCAAAAGGAATGATAGGTTGGGTTGGAAAAATTTCCCATGTCGCATTTGGTCCACCCAAGGCCTTTGGGACTTTAAGGATTTCGGGCCAAATCAAGGCCTTCGGTCCAAATAAAAGTGTCCTCAAATGACTAGTTAGACTTCACAAGGAGTAAAATCTAGATTTGGATTTACAAAAACCTCATTCAAAATAATATAATAAAAAATAATTTTTCCTAAAGAGAGGGTATGACATTTCCATCTGGTCCATCCTGTGATTGCATTGGAATCCTAGCCAAACAAGGCATGTGAAGGTGGAGAGCTAAACATCACGATCAATAAGATGGGAGTAGAAGTTCCATGTATTTATATTTTGTTAATTCCCTAAGAACTACGATCCATGTAATATATTAATCCTACAAGCATTGTAAGGTTTACCCCTAATCCTTTGAAATGTGTCTTATCAATAATCAATAAAAAAAGGAAGGCCTTCAGGCCATTCAAAAAGTATTTCAACGGTTTAATTCTAGAGTATTCCCTCTATTTATTTGTCACCCTATATCATTATTTTTAACCTCGTGGGTCTTTTCATGTATGGATGGTTGAGAAATCACATGGGTAATACATGAATTCTCTCCTTCACTTAAGATATCTTGGAATATTATTTTAAAATCATTTTGTATTTGACCTCCCTTAGTCATCATCCTAGATAATGCTGGATTATCCTTCATAGTCAATTCATTATCCACCTTTTAAACATCCAATGGTGGTAAAGTATTCAATATATATAGTGATTAATCACAGTTAATCATGTCCATTAGCACATGTTCATCTTATTCAATGTGACTATATACTATATTATGTAGTGTTTAATATTTATTTCACATTTCTCAATAATGATATAATACATCAATGTCTTTAATTATGAAAATAATTTTTCCATCTCCAACTTAGGTGTTGGGTCATTTTTATCATGCTTGATTAATTTAAATGATGTATATGCTACCACCGTGTCCTTTTCCATAATTAGACACCCTAATCCATTATTTTATGATCCACTATATATAAATAAAACTTAGTAAAATCTTTTTAAACAAAATTACGTGATTCTATTTTGAGTTAATTCTCATTGTATACATATAAATAATCAATAATTTTTCACAAGGAATTGATATTATCTATTATATCTAAGAAAACTAAATATCAATATTATAGTGATCGGTCTATTCCATTCATTAATTTCATATAGCTTTGAAGGATCCATATATATTACCTTTATAGTTATTATATAACACATAATGGATATACATTAAAATCCCTAATTCATACATTCTAAACAATGTATATCATCTCTCTTTTATTTGATATTTAGCATTTTTATAAAATTCCATTACTATTCTTAAATCCTTATAAAATATATGAAAATATAATCAATATGTAGAACCATAAATTTATATAGGTAATATATACATACCCTATTGTTATGACATAAGCATGACATATATATATGTCAACTAATTTCGATGATTAAACAATAGCTTTCGGAAAACAAAACACATAACACTAATACTAAAGGCTTTTGTGATATTGGTGATTTTATATATAAATATCATATTGTTTATTATTTCTTCAAAATTACCTTTACAATTATTCAAAATACACTTCCTCTAAGACATATTTTTACATTTATTTTCATAGAAGTTTTAGAAACATAATAAGTTGTGTCATCAAAAGATCAGTTAGTTAAAAACAAAACAATGATTCATTGATTATTCGATCACATGATAGTTGGAAACATTAAAAGGGATAAATAACAGATTAAAAAGATCATATAAGAACAACTGTTAAAAAAATCCATGATTTAATGGAATTTAATATATCAAAAAAGTAATATTACCTATAAAGTGTACATTATAAATTCATAGCATATACGGTGAATAAAACGATTGAAGCATAATGAAATATCCATGAGCTATGAAGGATAAAATAGGAATAATGAATAAAAATAAGTAGAGAAAATTAGAACACATGTCATATTAAATCATGAAAACATTCATATCATAATGTATTTTTAGGATCCCCAGCCTATAACACATTAACATAGGATAATGACCACTTTCCCAAAACATTGTAGACATGGGATGACCACATCTTTCTTATTTTGATATATTGAAATACAATGCATTTCCAAATTGATTGTTGTGATATATTACACCCAACCATCATATAAAGATAATCAATATAGATGTGTACTTTATAAAATCAATCATACATAATGTCTAGGAAAAATATCCATGCAACCAAAATGGGATACATTAATTTTTCATATAGTAAAAACATAAAAAGAAATCAAGAGTATGATAAGACAATACAAAAAACCCAAATTATGAAATAAATTATAATAATAAAGAACATTTTGGGTGATATAAGAAATAAAACTTTTATAGGGATGGTGATTTTAAAATATAGAGGAATATGGAATTTAAATTTCTAAAGATTTTTCTTAAATCAATTTTCTAGATACTGTGTTCTATGTTGCTTTAAAAGTACATTTATATTAGTGAAAAAATTAATTTAGGAAATTATATTAAAAATAAACATCCTCAAAAATTAAATTTAAAAAATAAATAATGGTTAATATATTGTTAATATATATCAAAATATAAAAAAATTTCTGAATTGGAAACTTAAATTTTTCATGAATTTTTATCATTTTAAAGAATCTCACACTGATAAAAGAATTATAAAATTATCATTGGATTAGAGATAAAGAGTAGTATGAAAGTAACAGAACATAATATATATTTATACTTAAAAATGTAATTTTTAATAAAATAATATGGATATGGTGGAAAATAACCAACTCTTAATTTTAGTTTTTTAATTCAGTAATAACACACATTTATAAAGTAAGAATCATAAAAAATGTATTTTTGTAAAGGAAATTAAATAATAATATAGAAAATAATAAAAAACTGAAAGAGATAGATAAGGGTTAGAATACATCAATCATTATGTAAAGGGGTAAATGATGAAGGATATGACTAAATGAAAAAAAAAATTATTTACTCATGAAAATCATTATGAATTTTAGAATACATTAGTTAAAGAAAATTTGATACTAAACCTAGTAAAAATAATAACTAGCATAACACATATTTTATTTATGATAAAATATTTAAATTGTGTATTATATGCACCATATAGAGGAAAATAGATTCATAATGGGAAGTAGGTCACATTGAAGTGATATTTTGATGAAAAAAACTCATACAACATCATATTTTGAGTAAGAAATAATTAATAGTCGTATTATAATAATTTTTTTTAATACAATGTAAATAGAGATAGAAAAAAATAATACCATCATAGGGTATAATAATAAAACATATAATAATATCATTAGTCAATATGGTCCATGATTCTATGAGAGGGGATTGATTAAATAAAAACCCTTACCCCAAATTCTCATTTGGTTGGAAATAATCTATAATCTTTTATAATTAATTGAGGATTATTACTAATATATATCATAACCACATTAATAATTATATTATTTAATAACATTCATTTATATTTTATTATTATCCATTTATTAATCATTTATTGTTAAAATTTATATTATGTTGTTAGTTAGTATGTTCAATCCACACAAACTACAGTATGGTGGTTTTGATACATGCTACAATATTATGTGTCAATCACCTCCAAAATTTTCTTGTATATGATATAGATTATATTCATTATGTTCTGAGGTCCCATTGATAATTAATGGATGTTATGGTGATAGTACATAAATAATAGTTAGAAATATCATTTCTGTGAATTATGATTCAATTATAAGAATATATATATATATAAAATAAATATTTATTTATAAAATAATAAATTAATATATATTATATCCTAATTTATTTATACAATTTTTATTAAATATTCTTGAAGATGATGTTCTAGTCTCACTCTCGAAGGTAGTGAAATTGAAATAAATAAGAATGTGTTATAAAGATTGAATGAGGATGAACTTGTTGAAATAATAATACTATTAATATAAAATAATATTTATTATTAAAAAATTAATTTTATTAATTATAATTATGAATATGTGGAATAAAAAGTTAAATAAAAATTATTGAGAGGATAATAGTTATATTGACGAATTGAATCATCTCTTAGAGGGCCTCCATGAAATAAATTGTTTGTGGGTCCTTCTACAGTCCAAAAGCTCCCAAAAATGGAATTAGACATTAGAAGATGGAATTTAGTAAAATATAAAATATAAAACTATAGTTTGTAATATATTTATATTATATTGAAGGGATCCAATTTTATTTAGGCAAATTGTGGCCATTTCATTGGAAACAAAAGTTATGTAATGTGTAAAGATACAATCACATTAGTGTTTTGTGAGTTAGGTAAGGTTATATTTTCAATAATTGAAGGATTAAATATGGAAAATTAAAAAGGTCAAATATATTGATTTTATATTAATTTATTCTTTAACAATTCTATCAATGTCATTTTAGTCTCATTACCATTTTTTTCATGGTTTAATTTTTTACCTTGATGACTATTTTTGACTAAAAAATTAAGATAAATCCTAATAAATTATTTATTTTAGATTATTGAATTTATTTCTAAATTAAATAAAATGCAAATTCCCAATATATGATATTTAATATTCAAGTGAAAACATATAATATACAAGGAAACATGTTTTTAAAAATAAGAATATATGTTTCTAAACATAATGTTTTATTATTATTTTTTAAGACTTAATAACAATTTCTCGAGTATTAATCTCCCTAATAATAAATATTACCATTATTTTTTTAATACCATAATTTAAAAAAAGTTAAAATTTTTCTAAAAATATATTCATAAGGAATAATTTATTTTTAAGAGTATATTTTCAATAATAAATGACTATATTCTCATTCTGATCCATTTAATAGTCATAGTATGAATTTTTTTATATATAATATATTTCATAAACAGAATTATTAAAATTTAACAAGTATAATTTATTATGATAAAAATAAACAACACATAAAAAGAAATTCATTGAAATTTATCAATTTTAATCATAAAATGTTCTTATCAAATTATATTTGATTTATTAATTTATTAATGATTCATTAAATTTGTAAATATATTTGTATTAAATTAATACATTTAATTTCATGAACACATTAAATTAAAATAATTTCGTTAAATAGAAGAAAAAATAATATAATTTATAAAAGTACATATTTTTTAGAAATTAAATCATTTATACCATTCCATTATTATCATTTATTTCATTTATGAATTAATTATTGTATATGAATTATATTATTTTTTGACATGTTATAATTTTTTTCTTTTATAGCTAATAAAATTCGATACATGTGTATCAAAACATCATATATTCAATTTCAATATATCCATAGACCATATAACTAATTTCTATATATCAAGTCGTCATATTACATTTATATATATAATTGCAGATCCCACAAAAATCCATTCATCACAATATTTCATTTCTTTTGTTAATATGATTATCATATTTCTATTAATTATCATTACTTTTATAGTTAGCATCGACTTGGAGATATTCATGGGTTATCAAAATTATGAATATTTCAATCTTATTAAATTTATATTCACTATATATTTCCATTCATTCATAATTTTCCAAAATATGTGTCATTTAGTTTACTTGTAATATATTATTGTTTCTAACGTAATTTTCTCCCATAATGAAATTATGAATTTTTAATTTTAGTACTATTTTTCATGTATCACAATCTATCAAACTATTATGGTTTATTTAAAGATGAAACCTTACCGAAAATTTTGGTTGTTAAATCTATTCCCTAAATCGGTGAATGTAAAATGTGAGTTTGTAAATCTGAATGGATTCTGTATAAGTTCATAGTTTCAATATATTTTATGAGGATAAATTATTGGTATATACTCCCTTTTCACCATCAATTTATGGTATCCATATTGAAGGGCTGTCTTAGGGAAGTATTGATACCCATAATATTAGTCAAACAATTCATCCATAATGGGTATATGACACTATTTCTTCGTTATGATCTTATTATTATCATGATAATCAAAATAGAGTCCAATTGATACATAATTGTTTTTATAAAAGAGTACAATTTCACCCCATGATGGGGAACATGTGTCTATAAACCATTATCTACATTTTATTTTAGTTTCCTCTATAATTCTATAAATAATATAGGTTACATTTTATATAGACATTCTGATATATAAAAAAACTAGATATGAGCTTGATTAAAAACTCAATCTCACGATCATGGTGAATACTTGGAATCTATCTAAGAAATACATTTAAATATTCTCGCATTATTTTGTTATCTTCATTATTGAGTTTCTATAAAACAATTTGAGTAAAATACCACAAATTTATAGGTATAAAAGCCCACATAATAGAAATAATTTCATATAGTGGTCCTAATCCTCCTTAAAATTATATTTTCTCAGAGATTTAATTGGTATATGAAATATGAATTCCTTATACCTATAATTAATATAGACATTATTTATAAATATCCAATGTATTCGAAAAATCATATCAAATTCAACCAAAGGTAGAATAGTATATCGACCCTGATTTATATTACATTAATTTTACATCATTATAATGATATATAACATAAAATAATTACACATAAAGGATCCAAAGGATAACTATATTAGGAAAATTAGGACCATACATAACCCATAGAAAATAAAACATAATCATTTATTTAATTCCTTCTTCTCTATATTCTTATTACCCCTTGAATTCTGCATAGTACAAGTAGACACTTAAGGATATATATCTAAAAGTGGTGAGATTAAATAACATTAATAGGATGGATAAGAACATGAAACAATATAACGAAGGTATAGAGAAATTATTATCATAATGACATAGGAATATCATTATAAACATGAGAGGAAACATTGAAAAAATACTTCGATTAAGGAAATGCATGAAAATGAAACCAAATTTATTAGTTGTCAAATACCACACATAGTTGTGAACAATGATAAAAGAATTTTCATTCGAATTTAACATCACTCATGAGGTTCTTTATATTACCCAATTCATTGGAGAACTATATAATTTCTATCACACTAGTTACATCATAACATTTACGTTGAACTATATAATCTTGGGTGCACTCGTCACATCAGGAAATTACATTATCATTAATTCCGCATAGAATATATAATAATATTCAATAATAAATAACCTAAAGAAACTAGTGGTTTTAATTTCATAAGATTACCTTAAAAACATTGGGATTATAATTAAATAGGTAATATCATACATGATATAAGAATCATCAACCATGAGAGACGAAACGAATATTAATAATTAAAAGTTTGTGCCTTTTAAAATAAGAGTAATTTTTTAAAAAAATGTGTTTGTGATAAACTAATGTATAAAAATTTCATATTCTAAAAAATAAATTATAATTATTAATAAATTATTTTTATGTAATAACCATAATGAAAATTTTGTTAAATAGGCAAAACCAAAAGAAACAGATTTGGCTTCAAGGATTCCGCTTACCTTGTGTTTGAATGAATTAATCACTTTTATGTAATGAATAATCATATTATATCAATTTATTTTAAACTAAATAACATTTTATATAATAATATAATTCATTATGGTCTTATTTAGTTCTTTTATGGTTTTTAGAGAAGTTAGAGAGTTTAATTTCATCGTTCGTGAATTTTTGTTTTCATGGTTTTCATGATCGGTTCATTTGAATACATGAATAAATGTTTATTTAATATGAGTAAGAATATATATTTAATTGTTATTATATGTTATTAATTATCTTATTGAATCTTAAATGATCATATAAGTCATTTGTATTATGTTGGTGAGGATGAATCATTAAATAATATATTAGTGATAATCCTTTTTATTATTTTTGGCATTTTTGCTACGACAAATTTGATTTGTTTTATTATTTGACATTATGTTTGTATAAAAAAATAAAAAACATTACATAAGATATATTACATATATTATAATCTTATTCAACCATAAATATTATTTCATGGCTATAATTAAATTCAATAATATAAATTGAATATCCACCATCCTTGAATGTAATAAATTAACACATCTCAGAAGGTGTATTAATTTTTTATATAAATTTTGGGTGTAATAGAGGTGATGATGAATTATTTCATTATCACAAAAACCTACAATTTTATTTAACCTACTGAAGTTGTCATACCATTTTTTTGAGATGAGGTGAGTAGAGAGAAAGATAATAATAGAACCTGAAATAAAATAAATGATTCAAAAATAGGAATTTACCTATTGAATTTATCATCCTTGATATCCTATTTTGGAAATAGGTTTTTGTATTCTTATGATACCAACATCTCCTAGATGCGGGTATGGGGATGGGGAGGAGATTTTAGTAATATTTATAAAAGTCTCATATAACAACACATCTATTTATTCCTTATCTAAACATATTTTATTAAATAAACATACACTTAATACAAATCAGAAGATCGAGAGGTCTAGTATATTTGGGGAATATTAACATTAAATAAAAATATAAATCATGATATTCACATATTTATTGAAAAAATATTTAACATGATAATAACATTCCTTCGTACTTAGTATTTCATGGGATCACCTGGGGACATACATTAGAAAATAATGATATATAAATCCTAATATAGGAATAAACATGACATGACATGATAAATAAAATACATTTTATTAAATAGACATATCAATAGAGGGAAAAAGAAACATGAACATCAAGGCATGGTATTTCATGATATTCATAACATGGAAATATGGCAACAATATATGACATGATATTAGAATGACCCAAGGCTCATTGCACATGGGTTAGCTAGAGTAATCCCTCATTGGACATTAATTACCATGAGTAAACCCTCATAAAACATGGATTTTCTTGAGTAAATCCTCAATTGAAATAGAATATCCTAATACTAACCATTATCCAATTCATTGGAGCACTATCGGGGCACACAATTTATAATTATTTTGTTTTCAAATATAAGAGTATCACATATACTATACTATTTGAATTCATTAAAAAAAATATTCCAGGAAGAAAGAATGTGGAATACATACATATAACTCCTCAATTAATATTTAGTAGAAAAAAGGTGAATATCTATGATAGATAAATTATTATGGTATTCACTACTCGATGATTTTGGAATGGAAATCACAGTGTAATTTTGAAAGCATAATGGCGTCATTTGGGAATTCACAAAATGGATAATTAGATAGAAACATGTATGTAATCATCTAGGATGTAAATGTCAATTATATTTTTTTAGGGAAATATCCCAACATATGAAATATAATTTAAATGCATATTATAAAATAAATTCTTCAATGGAAATGAGAAGAGGGAAATCCTTCATTGAATTTAGGCATGGTAATAGTTTTACACAGGAGAGATTAATGATATAAAAAGGGTCCAATCATCATTTAAACATTATAGGGGATGTATGGTTTAGGTGATAAATAATACCCCATACTTTTTAATTGGAAATAAATGGGTGCACAAATATATAGAAACTTGGTTAAAAATTCGAATGGAAGGAACCCTTACGAAATTTCGGTATATTATTGAGTGAGATGAAAGGATAATAGGGAGATTAATGGAAGTTAATGTAATATTAAATAATGTATACATAAATTTTAAAATATTTTGATATAGAACAAAAAAATCCCAATTTATTTAAATGGACATTAAAAGGGATGACATAAAAGAGGTTCTTGATGAAAAAGGAGGGAAGAAGATCCCATACGTGGATGTGTTTTCCCAAAGTAATAGGAGTGGGGATTTTCATGGGAGATTTAGGTGTCTTGGTAAGACACTAGGGAGTATATTTATCTGTGTGGACGAGATTAATGGTGTTTTTATGAAGAGTAATGGATTCTTGAGTCGATTTATAGAGGAAAGGATAGAGATTTCATTATTATTTTCGTTTTGGACACTATATAATGAAATATTCAAAAACACACACCATACTAGGGTTTTCCCTTGTTTTTTTGAAAAGGTTAGTGTTATACATTATATTAAATGGATAAGGTCTGAATATATTAAAATATTTCCCTTTCTTGTGTGGAGGTGAGACACACATTCTGGGAAATGATTTTAAAATCAAAAATAATTTATATTTCTTCCAGGATTCACTAATTCTTTGTAAAATAAATCAAATAAACCTAAGATAACAATATTTTAATGTAAAAAAAATATATTTTACAAAATAAATGTTTAATTTTATTTTATTATATCAATGTTGGGTCATTATGATGTAATAATACACATTATTTATTTATATGGTATTTAATTTTTACCCAAATATTCGACTATCATAGAATATTTTGGAAAATTCATAGCTGGATAATTTTGAAGTCATGATTTAGAAAAATTATTCATTTTATATAAATTTTTGTTTTTTTTCTTATGAAATAAAAATGGACATTTATGGAAAATTTACTTATTTTGGCAAAAAAGGCATTCAAACAGTAATAAAAGTTACTTTTGACTTCAAAAAGATTATATGATTATTAATATTAAATTAAATTAATTAAATAGTAATTTGTTATTATAATATTATTTATTTAAAAAATTCCTTACATCATCATAATATATTTCTTATTTTAAATTTTATTTTTACGAAAAATACTATTTCTTTTTTTGAAAATCATTTAAAAAGTTAAAATAATTGAATGAAAGTGTATTCATTATTATATACAAAAATAATTTACATAATCATAATAATAGTGTCTTGATTCATATCATTTTGTTACACAAGCATACACCTTAAGAGTATGGTTTGTGCTAGTGTGGCTTTCTTAGGGTTATTTGGTGAACCTTTTTTGGTCTGTGATATCAATGAGCTTAAACTTCTCCTGCAAAAAATTTTCATCATTCTTATGTTGTTGGATCTCGGATTGGTTATGGTCTAGGGAAAATCCAAAAAAGGTTATATCCTTCAAAGTCTCTAATTAATGGGCTTCATAGGGTATGATACTATTGGTTGAGGACATCACCTCCTTTGTTTATTCCAAAAGAATGTTCTAAAATGCTATATTTATACTAGTCATGTGATCATGACTCAAAAGTTATATTATTAATGTTAAGGATTATTAATGGTAATATAAATCCAATTTGATATTATAAAACCAATTTAGTGCATTTTTATTCAATATCTATAGGAAATATAACATAAAGAATGATAATTTTATTCATAAATGTTAAGGTCATTACAACCTTCCACCATTAGAATTTTCTTCCTCGAAATTCCTTTTGCCAAATTAAAAATGATGAGAGTAACTCTACTTCATTAATTCCTCTAATTCCCATGTTGATTCTTCAAACTCATGGTTTCGCCACAACACCATCACAAGGGGCATCATCTTATTTTTTAAAACTTTTTCCTTATATTCTTAAATATTAACCAAAATATCCTCATAGAAGAGGTAATTATCCAATAGTAACACCTATGGTTTCAGTAAAAGTGACTCATTAGGTATGTAATTCCTCAAGAGTGATACATGGAATACATCATGTACATCAAACAGGTTCGGTGGAAGTGCAAGTTGATATACCCCTACTCTGATTCAATCAATGATCTCAAAAGGGATGACATACCTTTGACTAACCTTTCCCTTCTTCCAAAATCTCTTAACTCCATTATATAGAGATATTCATAGGAATACAATGTCTCTAACAACAAAATATTTGTCTCATCGATGATTTTACCAATATATCTTGTGTCAAATTTCGGTAGCATTGATTTGCTGCTGAATATTATTAATCTTCTCCATAATCTCATTGACCATTTCCAAACCTTGATGTTTCTATTTCCCAACATCATCCCAACATGCTGGAGTTCTACACCACTTCCCATAGAGTTATTCAAAATGATCCATTCTGATACATGGGTAGAAATTATTTTTATAAGAGAAATTTACTAAAGAAATATATTTGTCCCATCCAAATTTGAATTCCATTGATAACGATCTCAAAATTTCCTCATGTGTCAAGATAGTCTACATAGATTGCACATTTGTTTAAGTGTCAAAGGTCATGCTAATGTTCATCTTAGTGTTCAGAGCCTATTGGGGACTCTTCTAGAACATAGAGGTTAATCGTGGATCTCAATTAGACACGATAAATAGTGGCACTGTATGTATCCTTACATCCCCTTTAATGTATATATATACTAGTTTATCCACATTGAAATCCTATCGAACTACAATGATGTGTGATGAATTTGTAAGAAGATCTGAAACAACAAAGATATCATTGTTTCCTTTGGATGTCTTCAGTAGTCCAGTCACAAAGTCCATAGGGTTGTTTTCCTTTTTCCATGTTGGTAAGTGTAATCTTTGAATCATCTCTGTAAACTTCAACATCTTGGCCTTAAATTGCTAAAATTATAGTAACATTGTTGTATATTCAATTATATCATTCTTCATATTGTCCCACAAACAATGCTCCTATATATCTCGATGCATCTTTGTGTTTCTAGGGTGAATAGATAAATTTGAACTATGTGCATCATTCACATGTTATTTTTTATCTCAGGATATTATGGAATAAATAGTATAGATTGAAATGCCATAATTCCTTCATTATTAACATTTAACTCTAAGTATTACCCTTTTCTGATAGTTTCCACATTCTCGTGAATTCCCTCATAATAGTTTCTAGCATCATTAAACCATTACAAATGAGACAATTGAGTAATCATTTGTGAAAGTATTGATGATTTTCTGTTATTTAATATACACATGTCGATATTCCTTATATATATAATGATTGGATACTTACCAATTATCATCAGTGATATAATTTATGGTTCATTTCTATATAGAGAACTTGCCACACTATTCGCTTTACAATGGTTGTAATTTAATGAGAAGTTGAAATAACTTATGAGCTCTAACCATCTTCATTAGCACAAATTCATCTCTTTTTTAATATATATTTTAGTGTTTTGTGATACATTGATATTTCACACTTCTCCCCAAAGATATAATGCCTCCATATTTTCAATGAAAAGATCACAAAATCTATTTCAATATCATGCATGAGATGGTTTTTTATTGAGTTTTCAACTTCCATGGGGAAAAGGAAATTAGGTTGTCATTCTATATTAACACAAAACCCAATCCCTTATTTGATGCATCACTAATGATTACCAAAAGCTCCCTGCTTATGGGTAGTGTAAACACAGGGGTAGTGACAAGCCTCTTCTTCATCTCCCTGAAGATTTATTCACATTCATCATTCCAAGGACACTTGACTTCCTTCCATGTTAGCTTGGTAACAGGGTTTTACAATTGTGATAATTTCTCACAAATCAAAGATAATATCTAGCTAACCCCAAGAAATAACAGATTTCCATTAGATATATCAGCCTCATCCATCTCCCAGTTTCATTTCCCTTTAAAGGATATACAAATATCTCATTTACTTTGATAATATGACCCATTAATGATAATTAATTAATAAATAACTCACACTTGTTATACATTACATATATCTTATCGTTTCATAAGGTCTTTAGAATAGTTCTCAAATGCTCCTCAAGATCCTCCTTGGTTTTGGAGTATATTAGAAAATCCTATATAAAGACTAGCATAAATTTTTTGAGGTAAACTCTAATGAATCTATCCATCATTTCCATGAATATTAAAGGAAAATTAGTGAGTATGAATGGTAACACTATGATCTCATATTGCTCATACCTGGTACAAAAATCTGTATTGTACTCGATGTATTTTATCAAAATAGTAATAAATTCATGGAAAAGGATTCTTGTATTTTATCATGATTTTATTGATCTCACAATAATAAAGGCAACGGTGTATTGGACTATCCTCCTTCTTGATGAAGAGGCTTGGTTCACCCGATGGTGAAACACATCAGCGTATAAAACCTATATCCAAATTCTCTTGTAGTTGTTTCGTTAGGTCCTCAATCTCCAAAATTGACACTATATATAGAGTCGTAGATATCAGTTATTCCCCAGGTACATCATCAATCAATAATGTAACATATCTTCTAGGTGTAAGACCAAACAGTTCCTTGGGAAACACATAAATGAATTCCCTCACAATAGAAAAGTATTAGAGGATGGATCATTACACAGACTCTAATCATTTATGAATGATACATGTGATCCTAGGGTAATAATATACATGATTCAGATGATGGTACTATATAAGATTCATCATCATCATAGAAAATTAATAGAATTAGGGTTCAATTCACTATATGGAGTGTGATATCCCTCTAATGGAAATTTTTTTTCTCTATATAAGTAAATCTAATCCAGGCCAATAATTACATCAAATTCCACTAGAAGGCGTATGATGAAGTTCTTTTGGAAGTTAAATCCATAAATTGTGGTAGGGGAATTTATATACATAGGATGCAGTAATAGCCCCATTTTCCATTTTCTTTGACATCTCTACTTCGATGATTTATGGTGGTCTTTGGATTGTTCTACTAAGCCATTGGGATATAAAAGAATGTGTAGAAAAAGAATAAAAAAGCAGGTTCATTCTTCTTGAATGAATAACTATAGTACCTATCAATACATCATTTTTTTGGGTTCACATTGGTAGTAGTGATGGAAAGAGAATTCCCTTGTTTCTATGGAGATTATTGGTTACCCTCAATTTCTTTTGAGTTACGTAAATGTATCAAAAAAATTCATTGGTTCAATGTACTTGTAGCAATGAAAAATGCAATGAGGGATGCCAAGATTTTTCATTTCCACTATCGTATTAGGGGGGTTTCACCTCTTGAGAATTATTGGATAGGTAGCCTTATATTCAACACATATATAATTTCCTTGACCCCCTTAGAAAATTTCCTGGGGACTTCTTCTCAAAATTTTGACAAGAAGGGTACTGGAATTTCATAGCACCATTGGATTTATCAAATCAGATCAGCAGAATAAAAGTACACATTCTATTGAGCCAATAAGGTTTCCTTATGAATTTTCCATTCATTCTGGTTTTAAAAATCACAAACACCTTATCTTAAGGAAAATTTCATTTACCCTATGTTTTACTTGATAAGGGATATTTTCCATTCCCCAAGGAAATTTATCCTTACCATGTCGTTCATTTTTCATTACTTTTTTATTTTTAAAATTCAGTTTCATATCTAAAACCATGGAATAATATAATTTATAGATATAGAGGATTATATTATCAGATTCCGAATTCTCTGATTTCATATTCCGAACTTTTCTAAGTTCAAACTCTGTGTTCTCTAAATTCAGATTCTGAATTCTCTAATGTTAGACTCCGAACTTTTTTATGTTCAGACTCTGAGTTCTCTGAATTTAGATTCCAAATTCTCTGAATTCAGACACTGAACATTTCTATGTAAAGAATCAGAGTTCTTTGGATTTAGATTCAAAATTATCTGAATTCAGACTCCAAACATTTCTATGTTTAGACTCCGAGTTATCTGGATTCAGATTCCGGATTCTCTGAATTGAGACTACGAACTCTTACGCGTTCAGTCTCCAAATTCAAATGAATTCAGTCTCTGAATATTGTAATTTCAGGTTCTGAATTCTAATGAATTTATAAACCGAACATTTTAAGTTTAGGTTCCAAATTCTTATGAATTTAGACTCCGAACATTGTAAGTATAGGTTCCTAATTCGAATGAATTCAGACTCTGAACATTCTAAGTTCAATAGCATAATTCTTGTGAATTCTGATTCTGAATTCTTTGGAAAATAGAATATAAACATCTATATAGTATAACCACCGAATGGTTTTCTGGTTAGACTCTGAACATTTATTCCTTACATTCTTAATAATTAATTTTGGTTAAGAAACCATATTTTTCTTACTCATGTTTTGGTTATTAAATTTTGTTGTCCATTCAGTTACTAAATAACCATTGTTTGAGTGAAACGTGTACATGTCACACCGAAATTTAAGGAAAAATATGACCATTGGAGGAAGGAGTTGAGTGTTGAAGTTTTGCCTATAAATATGATCTCAATTGTAAGAGCTCCCAATATGTTGATCAATCTACAGATTACATGCTTCCGAAGTGATTTCTGGAGACAGACACTTTCATGCTTTTTCTGTACTGAACATCTTGTTCAGAATTGCTTTGTGTGACTCCAAATGTTGCTGAATACAATTGAGAGATTTCGGATATAGGAATACGGAGTTGGCAACATATTTTAAGATTGAGGACTTCCTTGTTGAGGAAGACAGAAGTACTGACTACCTTGAAGTGGAGGGATTGTGAGGATAGCAAGATAGACTTCGATCTTCATATCGAGGGCTTACCCTAGTGTGGGTAAGATAGAATTTATTGTATGTATAAATCAAGGGACCTTTATCCAAGGTTGTTGGATACCCTTCTCTTTATGATAAATGATTTACTAATTGTTACATGTTTGTTTCAAGATTTCCACTACATTTTTATTGTTGATGAATGTATAATTGTCTTATACATTCTTATACTTGTATACACTGTTTTAGTAATATTCTATATTCTTTAAGGTAGAATATTTATCTTTGTATACTTTTGTTATGTTACCTTTTTTGAAACCATTTTCTGGAACTACATTTTCAGAATCACATTTTCAGAATCAAGAAAGTGTGTAGAACTATAGGTTTTGTGAATTACCTTGTTTAGGTTTGTTAAAAACAACCATCTTTAAAAGTTCCAAATGAATTTTTTAAAGTGTACAATTCACCCCCCCCCCCTCTTGTATATTGAGAATCATTAGATACTACATACAGTATCTTTCATTTCTTTTGATTCAATAATTGGTATCAGAGAAGGACTCTGATATATTTATATTCAAATATAAGTTTTCCTTGCTCAAGTTTATCATTGTTATGATTTTTCCTTATAGAGGATTATTTTCCTTCTTTACAATCTTTTATCACTAATAAGTTTGTGTGTAATGATATTTTGTTTGAGATGGAGGGAATCAATGTTGGTTCCATATATTACTTATATCCTACTAGAACACTTATTTTTGATTGGAAGGATTACAATTATTGGAGAGGTCCATGAAGAAATTTATTTTCAACACTAGAGTAGACAATTTTTCCATGCTTACTTGAGGATATACAATCCATGAAAAGGAAGTTAGTAATTTCACTAATCATGAAAATCATGAATATCATCTAAATTATATGGTAGGTAATAAATTTCTTTGTTTCACGACTAGAAATATATATAGCCAAATTTCTTCTTGTGATGCAGGAAATTAAATTTGGAAGAAGCATGAAGTTACAAATTTTGGTACTTCAATAGTTATTGAAAATAGAAGAGCCTTGCTCAGCGTTGAATATCATGGTTATTTCATTCCCTGTAGAGAACCCATATTTATGGTACAGTAGAGATTCATGACAATTGGTAATAGTTTACAATATATGGGTGAGAAAGGATTAGATAATGAATCTCATGTGGACAAGATCATAGACATCCTACCCAATGAGTGGGAATTCATGAGGAAAACTACAGATGAAAATAAAAAGGTTACTCATATTTCTCTAGATTACTTTTTGGAACTCTTATTCAACATGAAACTAGAATGATGAGAGATGCTGATAACATTAAGATGAAGAATAGTAATGGAAGTGTTTCTTTTACAACAACATCAAATGATATGAAATCTACGACTCCTGAGAGAGTTACAAAAAATAAATCCTAGAAGGTTTTTATACAATCATAATCTAGTGGAAGTGAATCTTCCGAAAATGAACAAGATAATCTTCCTCAATGGATGAACAAGAATTTTGGGAATAAGAACATTCAATCCATATACAAGAACAATGAAAGGAATGATAAGAAAGATTCAAAAGTCACATGTTATGAATGCAAGAGAGCTGGACATATAGTGAAAGATTTTTCTATTCTTAAAAGAAAATAAAGTAACAAAATCATTCATAGAGGAATAGAATTAAGTATTATAAAGATAATGCTAAGAATGTTTTGAAAGATAATGACACATGGAGTGCCAGTGGTGGTGACTCTTCATATGAATACGTAGATTATGGATCTTTTGGACAGAGGAATATTAGTCTAATAGCCAGATTACATATTGAAAATCATTTCTTAATGGCTAAGGTACACAATGCTAAATCTCTGACCAATGTATTCATGAATGATAATTATAGTGATAATAAATATTATAACTCTTCGAATGAAGAATCTTCTTATGATTAAGATGATAATTTACCAACCTATGAAAAAGATTCTTTGTTTTCTAAGCTTCTTCGGAATGAGAATTCTAAATTCAATAAAAAGGCTTATAAGGAAAATTCTAGGATTTATATACTTACTAAGGAAATATCAGATCTTTTTAAGGATCTTGATAAGAAAACCCAGGATTCTGAAAGTATTTCATAAAACCTTGAAGAATTAAATTCTAGGAGGGATAAACATTCTATGGATCTTGAAAATGTACTTTATACGAAAAATGTTTTTGAGCCTAACTCTAGTGCAAAATATAATGTTTTTGAATATAAGAAATTAGTTATTATACTAATTTCAGCGATATTTTACTCAAGGAAGTGTTTGTCAAACATTACCTTATGTAAGGAAATTGTTGATAAAATATATTCTCAAATTCATCCTCTAAGGAATAATTCGGGATTTCGTTATTCTAGTTTTATACTGATTTTTAGTAACAATTATTTTGTTCCTCAATGTGATCCATTTTGTACTAAGTGTCAATGTGGTGGGAATTTTTGAAAAAAAATTTCCTTAAACAAAATTCAGTCTTTAGGTTTTTTTAAAGCTTATATTTCTAAGAAAATGTGGATTCCTAAAATTTTGCTTTCTGAAATTTCTAGATTCAAGAATGTTTGGGTTTCGAAAGTCTAACTCTTTTATTTTTAAGAAAATAAAGCAAGTACCAACAACAATACATGGTGCATGGATAGTGTATATTCCAAACACATTACTGGTAAGAAAAACATCATCGAAAAGATTATCAAGCCAAATGGGGGATAAGTAACTTTCGGAAATAATGCTAACGGAAAAATTATTGGTATAAGTAACATAATTCTTCTTGACAAAACTATGATATCAAATGTTTTATTTATTAAGGATATTATGAACAATCTCATTAGCATAATTCTGTTATGTGATAAAGGTTACCTTGTGAATTTTAGAATGACAAGTTCTTAGTACACAATTCCAAGGAAGAGTTTATTCTTTCTGCGAATATGCACGAGAATGTATAAAAACTAATCTTAGAAGACCATAGGACCCAAGACCTATCTTGACTTAGTGAAATGGAAGATCATTATTTGTTGAGGCATAAGAGGTTAGGAAACTGTAACCTTAGGAACCTATGAAAACTCTCTAATAAAAGATTAGTTAAGGATATACTGGAGAATATATTTGTTTCATAAAATGTTTGTAATACTTGTCAACATGGAAGGAAACATAAATCAAGTTTTAAATAGTTCAGTGAAGTCTCAACCATTGATTCGTTATAGTTAGTGCATATTGATCATTTTAGACCAACACAAACTGGAAGCATTGGAGGCAAATATTTTGTATTTGTCTTAGTTGATGTTTACACTAGATTTATGTGGGTCTATTTTCTGGCAACAAAATATGAAGGTTTTTATTATTTCAAAATTTTTAGAGCCCAAGTTAAAAATGAGAAAACCCTTAATTTGATAACTATTTATAGTGGTCATAGAGGAGAATTTCAAAATTATGATTTTGAAACTTTTTGTAGTAGAAAAGGATTTACTCATAACTTCTCTACATCCATAACACCTCAACAAAATGGTGTTGTTGAAAGAAGAAATAGAATTATTCAAGAAATAACTAGAACCTTGTTGAGTAAGTATTCAGTTGCCAAAAAATTTTGGGCTGAAGCTGTAAGTACTGCTTGTTATACAATAAATCGAGTTTTGATTAGACCTTTTCATAATAAAACTCCTTATGAGTTATGAAATGGTAAAAACCTAGACTTTCCTACTTCAAAGGTTATGTTTTCAAGGTATTAATTCTAAATACTAAAGATAAAGTACATAAATTCACAAAAAAATTGTAATGAATTAATTTTCTTAGGCTACTCCACAACTTCTAGGGTATATAGAGTTTTCAATAAAAACCCTTGTATTGTTGAAGAAACAGTACATGTTAAATTTGATGAAACTGATCCCTTTGTTTTTAAAAAATCCCAACCTACATCTTTAGATGTGTTTTCAAAAACTGATTATCAAACGTTGTTATACAATCCTTCTGATATGTAAAATGTTCAATAAGATATTTTGGAAACATTAATCCAAGAAGAGTTTCTACCCTATACTGATGATCTGGTTCTACAAAACCCAAATCAGTTTTTTCTAAAGAATCATCCTTGTGATAGTATCATTGGTGATGTGAATCAACCCGTAAGGACTAGATGTTTGTTAGGAAATGAAGTAGAACAGCTAGCATTCCTTTCCTAAATAGAACCAAAAATAACTAATGAAGCTTTAGGTGATGATGATTGGATAAAATATATGAAAGACGAGCTAAATGAATTAGAAAGGAATAAAGTCCAGACCATGGATGAAAGACCTAAGGAATCATCTGTTATTGGAGTAAAAAGTGGTCTTCAGAAATAAATGTGATCAACATGGAAAAATATTATGAAATAGAGCAATATTGGATCTTAAAGGTCATAATGAACAAGAAGGAATAGACTATTAAGAAACCTATTCTCTAGTATCCAATCATGAATCTATTCATATTCTACATGCCTTTGTAGAATTCTTCATTTTCAAAAATTTTCAAATGAATGTGAAATGTGCTTTCCTTAATGGTTATGTTCAAGAGGAAGATTTTTTTAACAACCTTTTGGTTTTGAAGATCCAAAACATCCTGATCATGTTTTCAAACATTCCAAAGCTTTGTATGGACTTATGCAAGCCCCTTGAGATTTGTATGATAGACTTACATTATTTTTGATTCAAAATAATTTTGTTAAGGGAAATGAATATCCAACCCTTTTTATAAAGAAAGATATGATTTTTTTATTATTCAAATTTATGTTGAGAAATTATATTTGGTTCAACTCACCAACCATTAATTGATTCCATTGTAGATCTAATGAAATATGAGTTTGAAATGAGTATGATGGGTGAGTTAAAATTTTTCCATGATTTTTAACATTCTCAAAAACCAGAAGGAATATATATATCCGAACATAAGTATAATAAGGATCTTCTTAAAAAGTATGCATATGAAAACACTATGAGTATATGTACTCCCATTGGTTCCTCAAATTCACTTGATCTTGATGAAGTTGGAAAACCAGTAGATCAAACATATTTTAGCGGTATGATAGGATATCTACATTACATGACAGCTAGTCATCCAGACATAATTTTTTAGTATGCTTATGTGCAAGATATTAATCCAATCCTAAGGAATCTCTATTAAAGGCAGTGAAAATGATTTTTCGCTACTTAATGGGAAACATGGATCTTGGACTCTTTTATTCATCGAAAAATGATTTTGTTTTAAAGACTTTTTCAGATGAAAACTTTGGGGGATGTAAAATGGATAGGAAAAGTACATCTGGAACTTGCCATTTATTAGGAGATTAATTAGTTTCTTGGTCATGCAAGAAGCAACAATTAGTAGCACCTTCCTCTAATGAAGCTGAATATGTAGTAGCTGGAAGTTGTTATGCACAAGTGTTGTGGATGCAACACAAAATCACAGACTAAGGTATGATTTTTACCAAAACAATATTTTTTTTGATAATACTAGTGCTATTTCTATATGAAAAAACCCTTCTCATATCTCTCATGCAAAACACATAGATATTAAGTATCACATTCTTATGGATCACACACAAAAAGGGGATATCATTCTTCAATTTATCGAAACACAATATCAACTTGCTGATATTTTCATAAAATATTTACCCTATGATTGATTTGAATATATTAAACAGAAGTTAGGAATGATAAAAATAAGGTAACCATCCTAATTAACTTCCTATTGAAATCAATCTCCTTACAGTAACAAACTTCTTTTAATATGGGGGAGTATATTTGTTCATTAGATTTTCAAAATTTTCATAATGAAGATTTTCTATATTTTTATAATAAAGATTATCTAAATTTTCATAATAAAAGATTTTCTAAATTTTGTAATGAAGATTCTCTAAATTTTCATAATGAAAATTTTTGTAGTCATTTTTTTCTATTTGTACGTAATGAAACTTATCGTAGTCAGTTTTTCTAATTTTTATTTGTCTAAAAAAATTTCGTAATCAATTTTTTATTCCGAATATAATGTTCATCAAGATGATTTTTCCTCAACACGAATAATAATTCTAGCAATCCAAAAGGTTTTCTTTCTTTCTTAAGGTTTTGTAATCATTTTTTAGTTGTTTTAATTTCATTCGTTTTTTAAAATTATTTGGATTCTATTTTCCTTGAGTCCAATTTTTTTTATTAAAAACCTTAAGAGATCAGATCCTACGAAAATATCCTTGCGGCTATCATTTCAACCGTTAGATCTGATAAGAATGTTTTTCAACCATTGTATTGAATATAGAATCTAAACCATTTCTTCAAACACTTATATAACTGACTTATGATGGTTGTCCCACATCGAAACCAATGCTCTCGTGTGCTGAAGTTATGCCCTCCTAATTAAACCCATTCCGAACTTCTCAAATCATGCTCAAATCTGAATGTCTATCAAAGAATATTCTTAGAATGGCATGTCAACTTTCTAGCCTATATTGAAGTGGCATGTTTATAGAGAAATATTGGTGCGTTAAATCTTCTTCACCATGTATGATTCCATCAACTCAATGACCATCATGTTCAATGGATGGGACAATGTTTGTGTATAGAAGCTAGGAACTCAAGATTTATTATATCCAGATTTTCAAGTGGAATTTTATGAATCATTAAGTTTTTCCAAGGAAGAAGGAAGATATATATTCTCTTTTATGAGCTATGTTATGACTTATGCTCTTTCATACAACAAGGCTTCAATCATGGTTGGTATTTTGTATGAAGGAGAAGCTGATTTTTGTTCCCATAATCTACCTGATAATCAAGGAAGTTTCTATAAGGCTAAGGGTATGGCTTGTCTTGCACATTATAAATTAAAGACTCCAATGATTTCTCATCTATCTACAAATTATTAGATTCTCAAATTATGGGTTCGAGGTTTCATAATTCTGAGAAAAGGGGATAAAGACAATTTGAAGAAGAGTGACATGTATATTTTTGATTTTCTGGTGAACCTAAAAAAGATCAACATGGTTAAGATTATTCTGATTACAATTGAAAATGTAATAATGGAAATCTGAAGGATTGGATCATCATATATCCATCAATTCTTTCAAATATGATTTTTTGATGCTTAGAGTCTTTCAAAATTCCTTGCAGTTCAATGCAATGGAATTTCAATGTCATGCTGGATAGTGATGATACCTTTAAAAGGTTGAAAGTCCATTTTTATATGGCATTTGGAAAACTTTATGACTTGCTAGAAGATGAAGTTGAAGACATACCGATGAAACATGAGGTGGTCGAACTGCCTAAAAATGTTGGAAGGAAAAGAAAGTTGAAGGATGTAGAAGAGGAAGGAAAACCCCAGAGCCTAATGAAATCCAATCCACACCTCCAAAACCTATGATGAAAAAAGCATATCCAGATGAGGTTGTAGCTAAATGGTGGGAAGAAAAAATGAACATGAAAGCAGAGGATCCTAGCATTGGTCTGGTTCCTTCTGATGCAAAATCTATAAAGTAGAATACTGATGATGAGATTCAAAAGAAATAAAAAGAAAATGAACAGAATAAGTAGATGTCTGTATCGGAACTTGTTCAATCACTTATGAAGGATACTGAGAGAGCATCCTAGAATATTCTTGTACTATAATCCTTCATGATAGAACCCTTACCAGAGACACCAGGTAAGAAATATGTGACATAGGAAAAAGTCAATGAAAATGTTGTTGATGAAAAAAAAGACGAATTAGACGAAGAAGGCAGTGATTATATCGAAGATCTCATTAAACAAGTAGAATATTTTCTTAAGAAAGAGAGTCCATCTGAGATTATTTCAATACAAACTTCTGAACTTGCGTCTTCAAAGCTTTCTACCCCTCAGAAAGATGAGAACGGTGAAGATGAAAAGGTTATAGAATAAGTGAATAAAGTGTTTGAAGAAGAAGGTTCTAATCCTGATTTCATTGACCCTGAAGATACTATGGCATGATCTTGGAAATAACATATAGAGGAAGATAAAATTTTTCAACTATCTGATAGTAATAATGAATCTCTAGATGAGGAAACCATTATGATAACTGATAAGGTAAAACAAGTGGTTGTTGATATACATACTAAAACTATTGTGAAGAAGAAGGAAGCTGGTGGATCTTCAAAGTGGAAACTTGGTGAGAAAGAAAAAGAAACCTCACCATGCAATGTTTCTCATTCGGAGTCATCTTCACAGGGAAATGATTTCATATTATTGTCTTTGAAGAATCTTTTTGTGACCATTCTGGTTTTTTCATGCATTTATTCGAGATTCCAAATTCTTCAACACACCTTGAACCAGAAATAGGATTTAGTTTCTATGGGGATGGATAAGTGTGTCAAAAAATGAGGATGATTTCTATAATTTTTAAATTAACTATGAATCCGACAAGAGATCATGCAAGAAGATGGCCATTCGGTTAAGGAAAACCATAGAGGAAATGATAAATCATGATGAGCCCTAAGATAGTGTCAAAGAGGCATTTGACACTGAAGATATTAATATTAGGGATCTCACATGTTGTTTGAAAGAGAAGTTGACTTTGGAACAAAATTATCAGATTCCAGAGGTAAAATATCTAAATGGGAAGCTATACAATGTTCCCTAGAGTTGGAAGAGAGAAAGATATCACAGGATTGAGTTTAAATAGAAGCTAATAAAGAAGAAAGAATCCTTGAAGGATTAGGCTGATATTCTTAAGGCTCGGGAAGAAAATATCAAAGCTTTATAAAAGAAAGTAGACGATCGGGATCAGATTCTTATGAGAGAAGAGGAAGGCCATATGGAGCTCATGAAGATGAAGACAATAGTGAAGAAGCTGATTCTCAAGGAAAAGGAAGGATAGCCTTGTTTAAATCCGATATTTTGTTGTATTTTCCTACTTTTTATAAAATTTTCCTATCATAATAAAATTATTGGTTTCTTGTCTTTTGGATGTGTTATAATAATTTTTCAGGTACCATAATTTCTTTTCCATTCCCTATATTCTTTTCTTAAAATCACAAAGGGGGAGAAAGAAAAAAAGAATAATATGTAATGAAGAAATGTCTCTATGTAAAGTGGAGTTTATCTAAGGGGGAGTTCTTATACAAGAAGATTTTCGTATGTATTTAAATGATAAATTCACATTCCAATATTTAGGAATATGATCCTTAGTGTTTCCAAATCCTACGGTGGAGTTATTCGTATTCATCCTTGCCCATGTGTAAAGAGAGATAAGTTTTACATTCAATGTCCAGAATTTTTTTAAGTCCTTATATTCTTTTTCATAAGGATGTTTTTTCTTTCCAAAAAGGGGGAGATTATTTAGTCAATAAGGTTTCCTTATGACTTTTCCATTCCTTATGGTTTTGAAAATATCAAACACCTTATCTTTAAGGCAAATTTTATTTACCCTATTTTTTACATGATAAAGGAATGTTTTTTCCCCAATGAAATTTATAATTACCATGTTTTTCATTGTTCATTTTTTTGTCAATGGGTAAAATTTGGATTCATATCTAAAACCTTGAATCATATAATACTTAGATATAGATTATTCTGTTTTCTGATTCTCAATTCTCTAAATTTAGACTCCGAACTTTTCTATGATCATAATTCGAGTTCATTGAATTCAGATTCTGAATTCTCTGAATTCAGACTCTAAACATTTCTATGTTTAGACTCTGAGTTCTCTGAATTCAGATTCTGAATTCCTTGAATTCATACTCTGAAATTTTATATGTTCAGACTCTGAGTTCTCTTTATTCAATTCTAAATTCTCTAAATTCACACTCCAAACATTTCTATGTTTAGATTCCAAGTTCTCTGGATTCAGATTCCGAACTTTTTGAATTCATTCTTTTAACTATTATGAGTTCAGACTCTGAACTTTTTATGTTCAGGTTCGGAATTATACTGAATTCAGACTCTGAACACTGTAAGTTCACGTTCCAAATTCTTATGACTTCAAACTCTGATATTTGTATGTTTAGGTTACTATTATTTATGAATTCTTACTTAGAACATTCTAAGTTCAGTATCCGAATTCATGTGAATTCAGATTCCAAATTCGTTGGAAAAATGAATCCGAACAACTATGTAGTATAAACACCGATCGGTTTATTGGATAGAATCTAAACTTTTATACCATAAATTCTGAAGAATTGATTTCGTTTAAGTAGCCATATTTTTCATACTCTTTTTTTGGATACAAAATGATGTCGTGCATTCAGTTACTATCTTAATGTTGTTTGAGTGACACGTCTACAGGTCCTTCTGAAATTCATGGAAAAATATGACCGTTAGAGGAGGGAGCTGACCGTTGAAGTTGTAATTATAAATAAGAAATCATTTGAAAGATCTCACAACATGTTGATCAATCTAGAGATTACATGATGCTGAAGTAATTTCTAGATAGAGGCCTTTATGCATTGTGGGTAATGAACATCTTGTTCAGAATTTATTTGTGCGACTCTAAATTTTTCTGAGTACATTCGAGGGCATACAGGGTTAGGAAGATAGAGGTTCCGACTACCTTAATGTTTGTGGACTTCCTTGTTGATGAAGATAGAGGTGCCGACTACCATGACGTTATGGGCTTGCGGGGATAGAAAACATACATCAATATTCGTATCGATGGATTACCTTGGTGTGGGTAAGACAAACATTCTCGAAAGTATAAATCACGAGACCTTTATCCATGGTTGTTGGATACCCTTCTTTGTGGGAAATATTTACTACTTATTACATGTTTGTTTCATATTTTCTGCTGCATTTCGATTGTTGAGGAAAGTATAATTGTCTTATACATTATTATACTTTTATTTTCTGATTTAGTAAGATTCTATACGCTTTAAGGTATAATCATTATCATTGTAAACAAAATTTAAGTTTCATTGCGTGGAACCACTTTTATGGAACTACATTTTTGGAATCATATTTCCAGAATCAAGCATGTTTATAGAACTATAGGTTTTTTAATTACCTTATTTAACTTTGTTAAATACAACCATTTTTAAAAGTTCCAAATTTATTTCTTAAAGTGTATAATTCACCCCCATATTGTATATCGAGCACCATTAGATACTACATACTTTATCTTTCATTTATTTCCATCCAACACATTCCACTACATATACCCATGATACCCCTGATATTATCCAACCTCCATCTCAACATTGAAAGAACATAAGGAAATTTCCTCAGAGTTATCAAAGTCATGGATTGACATGGCTTTCAGTGGACTATGATTTATCCCACCAGAGAATTGGTCAACCGTGTATTCAGGGGTGACACCAAACTAGAGGAATGTCATGATTGTCTTGGGATATTTTCTTTGAATGCTATGATGGATTCATATCCTTTTTTCTTGAGGTCCAAGAAGTCCCTTTCTATATTATGTCATATGTTGTGGGGAAAATATTTATTGAAAATAATTTTTCATAAATCCTTCCATACCATCACCTCAATCTCTTCATCATGATTTTTATTATATTATTAATGTCTATAATTTTTCAGTTTCAGTCTCTATTCTATAATAATATAAAAGAATCATCTCTTGTTTAAAGAACTGAATGATATAGAATATCATATCAATGGATTTTTACGCTGTTTGACTATTGAGGGATTACAATCTCCATTGAATGTAGGAGCACATTTTTTCCTGAAGCTCTCAATTGAGACTAGTTATTTCATGGGGGATGTTAGATGTTCCATTGGATTATAATTTCTATGGATGACATGATTTCATTGAATGAGTATTGTGAAAATGTGTTCAATTACCTCTCATATCGGATTGGGAAACTCATTAGCGATGTCATCACATGGATATTAACAAAGTTGTTATACAAATTCATCATATTAGTGTCCATTGGATAGAATAAATGGAAATTTTGGGATGATTATTATAAATAGTTAAAAACATAAACGGAAATCTAAGGACAGTAAATGGATGACATAGAAATTACATTTATCTCCCTAACTAATGAATTTCTCTTCTTTCATTGATGTTATTCATGATCTACTTCCTAACATATATTATTATTGGATTTTTTTTGTTTCATTAAAAATTGTTCTTAGTAAAGATTCAGATTTTTTAAAAGCATATCCACAAGGATTGTTGAACCAATAGTGCCGAAAGGCCCATTATCATGCACAAGTTCCTCATCGAGTCTATCTCAATGCGCAGTTTTCAGTTTTACCCCTAGATATATCAATGCCAGATCTACCCTTACTTGTTCGTATCCCAATAGGGATATATTTGATTCACAAATCAATATTTATCATATAAAAAATTTAGGTATTATTTTCATACACATTCTCTCTTCCCTATTTCTTTTACATTAGATTTCTATTCCTAATCCAGAAAACAACTAAACCTATCCTTTCATACCATGTATAATATCCATGATTATTATTGAATATTTAAAAATTATTTATTACATAATCATAAACATAAAAAACTAAGAATATCTATAGGTATAGTGTATTTTTGTCTTATGAACATTACATAACAACATAAAAATTGAAATACAAATATTTATTAAAACATACTTTTGCATGACCACAATATTCATTCATACTTACCATTTTATAGGATAACCTGAGGACATATATAAGAAAAAGGTTAATTATAAATCCAAGTATGGTTATAATAATTACATAAAATGTGGAATAAAATAAATTTTATCCAATGGGAATATAAATGGATCACACAGGAAACAATCACATAAAAGAATGATATAGCATGATATCCATTACATGTAAATGCCACAGCAATATAGAACATGGTATTCACATGATCAAAGGCTCATTGAAGAAGGATTAGAATGAGTAAACCCTCATTTCAAATGAATTACCATGAGTATACCATAAAATCACATGGTTTATCACGATACTAATCATTGCCCAATTCATTGGATCACTATCAGGGAACATCATTCATAATCAATTCATTTTCATGTATAGTTGTTCCACATAGATCATACAATATGGATATATTAAACATCATAATTTATTCTATGAACTATGAATGTGAAAAAAATACATGTAATTACCCAATAAATAAGTACATTAGAATATATCTGAAAAACTTTGATAGAGAAATGTGTATAGTATTCACTACATGATGATTTTGGCATGGGAAATTTTAGTTTAATTTTAATATCATAATGTAGTCATATGGGAATTCATAAGAAAGGATGATTAGAGAGAAAAAAGGTTTCTGATAATATATGATTGATATGTATATTAAAATTTACATTTAAGAACATATTCAGATATATGAAATGGAATTTAGATGTATAGTATAAAATAAATGTTCTAATGGAAATGAGAAGAGAGAAATCCCTTTAGGAACATCTGCTTGGTAATAGGTGTACACAGGAGGGATTAACGAGAGATAAATGGGTGTACCATCATTAAAAAAATTTGAAGTATATATCGGGGAGGATTGAAAACATACCCCATCATTTTTGATTAGTTATAAGAGGCTGTATCAATATAAGGAATCTTTGATAAATATGATAATGGAATGAACCCTTATGAAATTTTGACATTATAATGGGTGGTAATAAAGGATCATAGAGGGGATTAATGGGAGGTAAAGGGATATCCCATAATTTATAAATGAAATGTATAGTAAGGAGGTATGTAACTACATATCCCAAATCAAGAAAATTTAAATTAAAAGTCGTGGCATAAAATATATTCATGAATAAAAAGAAGAGAGGGAGATCCTTTATATGGATGTCTGTTCCCAAAGGATTGGGAGATGCTCCTTGGGAGTTTGGGTCACTTTGGGAAGAATCTATAGAGTATATAGAAGAGTTTGGACGAGTACAAAGGAGTATTAGTGAAGATGAATGGGTTCTTGGGTGGGATTATATCCGAAAAGAGGAACATTTCTTTATTTTTTTTGGTTTTGGAAACTACATAATGAAATATTAAAAACCAAACACCATACAATGGGTTATTCCAATGGTTTCGAGATGTTGGGAGAGGTATAAATTATTTAATAAGGCTAAGTGGTGATGATATTAAAATATTTCCCTTGTTTATATAGAGGTGACAAACACATTACATGAAATGATTTTAAAATATTATAATATTTTGTATGTCTTAGAGGATTCACTAAGGCAATATAAAATATATAAAATAATCATAATATTACATTATTTTAAAGAAAAACCATATATCTGGCTGGAGATATATTTTATAGTGTTTTATCTCCTAACTATTTGGTCATTATGATTTCATAAATCACAATTTATATTTATACAGTATTTATTTTGTACCGAAATATTTTATGGTCTCATGAAATTATGAAAAATTAAACATTGAAAAATTTTGAGATAATAATTCCAAATAAAATATTTATTTTATCTAAATAATCTTCTAAATATGTTAATTTTTACTTTTAAAATAAAAACAAACATTTATTAATAATTTATTGTTTTTGACAAAAATAGATTTCAATCCTTAATAAAAAATACTTTTGAAATCATAAAAATTAAATGATGATTAATATTTGATAAAATTAATTTAAATTATAATATTTTATTATAATATTATTTCATTCATAAATCCATTAATTCAGGAAAATTGATTTCATAATTGAATTTTAATATTAACTATAAATACAGTTTGTGCCTTAGAAAATCATTTACAAATTATCAATCATAGAATGAAAGTGTATTTATTATATAATACAAAATCTAATCTACATAATCATAATGATAGGTTCTTGTTACATATCCCTTTATTACACCAATATACACCTTAAGAGTAAGGTTTGAAATGGTGGGGCTCTCTTAGGGATGATCAGTGAATATGGTTTGATCCTTAATTTTAATGATCATGAACGTCTCCCATAAATAATTTCTCTTATTAATATGTTGTTGGATCGTGGCTTGGTATTGGTCAATTGAAAATATGTTAAATGGTATCTCCCTCAAAATCTCTGACAAATATGATTCATGGGGTATAATCTTACTAGTTGAGGTCATCACATCCTCTGTCTGTGCCAAAAGGATTTTTTAAAATGCTATATATTTACTGGTCATGTGATCACTGTACATTGGATATATTATCAAAATTAAGGATAATTCACTGTCATTTAAATCCATTTGAATATAATAAAACAAAATGAGTAAACATGTTTCTTATATTCATAAGACGTTCAATTCAAATAAAGTGTATTTTTTCAAAAATGTTTGGGTCATTACAGCTCATGGCTATAGAGGTGTGAGGAGATGATGGTGTGAGGGGTGGTATTTATAATGGAGGAGAGAAGTGTTTCATTTTTTTTAATAATTAGTTTATTATTTTGGTCAAGATAAGAAATAGTGAAGAATTATGTGACTAAAAACATTAATTAGATCATGTGGTTTCAAAAAAATGATTATTACATCATCGATAGCTTAATGAATAGTGATTTTATCTTATAATGTATATATACTGTAATTATTTTATTTCACTATTCACAAAAAATTTCTAATATTTCCAAAAAACTAAAAAATTTAATCTAACCATTTATTACATGTAGAATTAAAAAATGAGATCCATTTTATGAAAATATTTTTATAAACAAGAGTAATTTAAATTTTAATTAAAAACATCATTTACTTGAAAAATATTGATTTTAAAATTATAACTATTTTTCTTACATTGTGACAAATTTCTTAAGCTCTTATAATATTATTTAATAATCATAAGATAATAAAATGGTAATATATGAATTTATTTTAAGAAAATAAATTTCCTTTGAAATTTTTAAGTATAAAATTTTAATGAAATAATTATGACATAAAAAATTCAAATCACTTAATTACTAATTTTAAAACGCAAATTTGCATAGTTTATTATAAAATAATTTTATTTATAAGCATCCCAAATTTTATTTATACATTCATGTGTAAGGATTATAATCATTTGGTTGGTTTACTATTCATAAGGGTCATAATTCAATTCATAATGGTAACATTTCTATTTATATGGTTATGTTACTATTTACTAAAAATTAATTTTGTCCCATCAGACTCTAAATATCTTACTCAACACAACATTGTATGAAATATTTTCTAAACTCAAAATAACTAAGTGGAAAAATTATGTTCAACAGCTAGGATATAAATTCCACATAGTATTTATTTTTTTCATTTAATATATATGTGGCATTTTGTTTCCTAATGTGAATTTATGTGAAATAATTATAATAAGGTAATTTTGATTATTATACATTGGGGGAATATATTCTTACCCACTTATGAAAATTTCCCCCTAAAATTTCTTTTTTCCAAAACTGGTTAGAGACCTTCTCCTTCATCACCTCCTCCAATTCCAAATTTAATTCTTCATACTTATTTTTCCTCCAAAACACGTTGACATGGTGTTATTTCATGTCGTATAAATCCTTATCTATCTGATCAAAAATCATTATTATATGGTCCTCATAAGAGAGATCATCTTCTAGTTGTACCACCTCTGAGTTCAGTATATGTGAGATATCCTCTATATACTTTATTAGGAGTGATACATGGAACACATTTTGAAATCGATCCATATTTGGTGGAAGTTCAATCCAATAGTTCACTAATATTATAAGATCAAAGATCTAAATGGGGCCAATAAACCTTTATGTTATCTTCTCTTTCTTCCAAAACTACATGACTCTCTTCCATGGAGATATCCTGTGGAAGACATTATTCCCACCATCGAACTCCATGTCACATCAACATTTGTCAGCATTTACCTTTTTTAGGACTATGAGAAGCTTCAATATGATTCCGGATGGATGGAACATTATATGTCATCTCTTTTGCAAGATTAGGTTCATGTTACAATCTTTCCCCGACATCATCCCAATAGGTTGGTGTTCTACATCACTCTCCATACTGAGGATAATATGGATCCATCTAAATACTTGAGTGGATGTTATTATTGTATGAGAACTCAAAAAAGTGTAATATTGATCTAATCCTAATTTTAATTCTAAAGAACATGATCTTAACATATCAATGATCATCTGAATAGTCATTTCAGATTGGCCATCGGTTTGGGGTTGATCAGTTGTGCTGAAATTCAATTAATTACTCAATAAATGTTGAAGACTCCTCCAAAATATAGATGTGAACCTGGGATCATGATTTGAGACAATCAATAAGGGATCCCCATGCGTTCTCATCATTTACATCTCATATATCTTTTAATTTTTTTTAATATAGAGATCTTCCCAAATAATGATAAACAGGGTGGACAATGTGGGTTGGTCCACCATAAACCATTACAAATTATTTCTATTGGATGCCTTTAGGATACCTATGACAAATTCCATGGGGACATTCTATTATTTCCCTATTGTTATAGGAAATGGTTAAATCGTTACATTGGACTTAAGTCACTCTACTTTAACATGCTGACATATCAAACACCATGAGATATCTCCTTCAATCTTCTTCTTCATGTTGTTCAACTAGAAGTGTCCTCACAGATTGTTGTACATTTTGGTTTTACCATGATGGATAGAGAATTTCGAGTTATTGTAATTATCCAATAGCTCCATTTTTATCCCAGGTTTTGAAGGCACACAAAGCCTCACTCTAAACTAAATTACACTGTCATAATTGATATGGACACTTGTAGCTTCCATTTCATTACTTAATTAACCCAAATTTGAAACTCTCAATCATTCCTTTGTGATCCTTAATATTATCTTGTATAGATGGTTGGGAAATAATTTAGGAATGGTAGGATTTATTCCCTTACATTTTGATTTCCTAATAAATCTATGTAAAGTCCAGGATGATAGGGTCTTTCTCAATCACCAACATTGATAGAGTATAAGGTTCTTTTCTGCTAACAGCATCAGCTACCGTATTTTTCTTTCTATGATGATAGTGAAAGTAGAAATGGTAGTATTTTATTATATATAAACATATCCCATAACCCATGTTCAGTAATTTTTTGTGAATATATAAATTAGGATATTGTGATTAGTATATATATCACACTTCTCAACATATAGGTAATGTCGCCAGATTTTCAAGGAAACAATCACAGCTTCTAGATCTAAAAATGAATTGTGTAGTTATAATCATGGATTTTAAACTATCTTTAGGCATAAGAAATCACTTTATAATTCTTCATTAGTAAAAAACAAATGACTTTCTTGAAAGCATAATTATATTTCACAACACATTATCCACTTTTTAGTAATGTGAGTACAAGTGCAGTGGTAATACATCTTTTTAGCTCCTTTAATATTTCCTCACATTATTTAATCCAGAACTACTTTACACCAATCGTTGTTCACTTCAGTAGTAGGCTTGAAAATCATGATAAATTTCTCACAATATCTTTATAGTACAATATTTTTTCAAGAAAAAAATATATTTCTATGAGACAATAGAATCAGGAAAATTCTATAATTTTCTTTAATTTTTATGGGTCCATAGAAACACCCTCACTTGTGATCACAAATAGTCAGAACATGAATTTATGCATAAAAAATCACACATGAGGATATTAGCATACAAATTACCCTTCCACAATGTCGTCAACACAAGTCTTAGATGTTTATTATGTTCTATCCTGAACATAGAGTGGATGAGAATTTAACCAATAAACATTACCAAACAAATTTTCAAGGTAATTTCTAAAGACACTAATCATAAAATAAATGAATATTTTAATGGAATTACTATGTCCAAAGGGAATCACCATATTTTTTTTCCCACATCATGTATGCAAGTTAGTATTCTAAATATATTTCTTTATCACCTTTAGTTGATGATATCCATCATGGAGATCAACCATTGAGAACTACCTAGATCCTCTAAACTGATAAAATAAGACAAAAATCTCCAGAATATGATACTTGTTCAACAATGTGATCTTTCTGAGTCCCTAATAATCGATACACAACCGCACTGATCCATCCTTCTTCTTGAAAAAGAGAACTAGTGCACCCCACAGTGATACACCAGGGAGTATGAACCCTTTATGGAAATGCTATTGCAGCTTCTTCTTTAACTCCTCCAGTTCTATATGATTCGTCCTATAGGAACATTTTTAGATTGGAGAATTTTCAGGTTTGAGTATTATTGAGAACTCTTCCTCGCAGTATGGGGGTAGTCGAGGTATCTCTTGTGGAAATACATCATTGTATTCCCTCATGATGTGCATTTCCACAAGGTGGATAACTTCATTGACTCAACCATTTCAGTGAGGTACGATTCTTCATAGGGAATCAACTTCGATACCGTTGAAGGATTTTTCAAATTGGATTCATGATCTTCCTTTCAATTTTAGTGGACTATGGGATGATTAATAATATAAAAATATATTTCCTTTTCCTGAAATATTATATGTTCTCAATATAATTAGAGGAAATGCATTCCCAATATAGTTTCGAATTCCTCAAAGGGAATTATCAAAATATTTGGTGGAAGATTCATCCAAGATAAATAAATAAAAGGATACTATAACACTTATGTTGAAATTATTGAACCATTAGATGTTTTACAACTATCACTACTTTATGCTTTCTGGGCTTCGATACAATTGTTCTATCAAAAGTGTGAGATATAATGGAATGTGTAGAACCACAATCAAATAATTCATTTTCTATTCTTGAGTGATTTGTAATTTTACCTTGTGTGGCATCATTATCTTAATCCACTTCCACAATATCAATGGAATTAGCCTTCCCTTTCTCTTTTTATTTTGGTGTGTGATGATACTAATAACCACAAGGACTCAAGGTTTAGTTAATTGGCGTGCATAATGCACTAGATCCATAATGTTGTAGCATTGGACCATGGGTGGTTCTCTTCTTTCCTCTACCACAGTTTCCTATATTTTAATGTATTTTAAACATTCATGAGCTTTGTTTCCTTCCCTTCCACACATGATGAATTTCCTAATCCATTATAGGTAGTTCCCATGATGCTTCTACCTACATTTTTGACGTGTGGGTGGATGATATTTTGTTCCACAATTGTCATTAGATCATCCATCTTGAAACTCCATCTCTAATTTCTTATCACTATATCCATGGTAAAAATAACCAATCTCCATCCCCACTTTGAGAAGACATCGAAAAACTTCTTCATAACTCACAATGTCTTGTATTGCAAGATACTTTTGATGGAGTGGTTTTAAAACAAAAAAAATATGTCAATTCTTATATAATTAATGATAATAAATCAAGAACTATACCTTGGAAGCCTTATGAAATTATGTTCATAGGATGTGGGAGATTATACTTCTATTTTCTTTGGCTCTATGAATTCTATCACCATATTTGTATGAATTTTTTGACAGAAATAATTATTAAGAAACATTATCTTAATGTCTTCACATTAAAACTCTTCTATTTAGTCCCTCCGCATTGTGTTCTTAATCCAATCCAACCATTGATCAGCCTATCTATCATGAAGATAAACATCCAGATTCATCTTCTCCATCTAATAATAGTGAAGCATTGAAATGTTCGTATCCCTTGAGTTGACCTTCTATTCCACAACTACTGGATAGTAATATCCACTAAACATTGGTGGTTGTTTCCCCATAAAACACTCAACATACAGTTTCTCCCTCTTCGGAGAAATAAGATGTTCCTTATTGTTTAGGTTATTTTTCATAACCTTAGATAGATGGGTAAGCATTATGAGGAACTTTTTAACACTACCTACCAATGAATTAGTGATGTTGTTTGGGAAATTGATCCATTGCCACTCACATGGGTTGTTTTCCTAGTATCTCCAGGTTTCCATCATTTTATAAAATAGAAATGTTCAGGAAAAACATAATTTAACAAGCCATGAATAGGTAATTTTTTCATTTTTTTCATTTATGTCTAAAATAATATCATGTGGAATCCCAATTTTAATATTTTTCCTAAAAAAATATTCCTGAGTGCATAGTTATATGGGGTTTCATACTATGATATTCATGTATGGTTCTCTTATCCTCTTTCCCAAAAAAACTAAACTATCCTTTGATACCAACTATAGGGACCCAACTTTTTATTACAATACTACTACATCATTTTAATGATAAACAACGTAATTTCAATACACAAAAAAAAATCCCAAGGTTTATTTTCATTGTACATCTAGGTCCGTATATAACTTATAAAAAATAAAACACAAACATTTATTAAATTTCTTCTTCTCAAGCATCAAAATTTTCCTTCAATTCTCATTAGTATAAGAAGTCACCTGAGGATATACAAAAAATGGGGTGAGCTAAACTCAAAGGAAGAGGATAGATAAGAACATGAAGTAATATAATATAGGGTGAGATTAATAATTATCATTATAACAAAGGCATAGTATCATAAACATTAGTGTAAGAATTAACATAAGATATGGAATGTGGCAATTCATAAAAATGAAATATCATATCTTAGTAGTCAAATACCACAAATACATGTGAAAAATGAGAGAATAATGTCAATGTATATTTCACTTTACCAATTATATTCTTCATATTACCCAATTTATTAGAGTGAAATATAATTTTGGGTACACATATCACATTTTATCATTTAAATTTCACAATATAATTCTAGGTCCACCTGTCCAATTAAAACATTCACATTATCATGCACGTCACATAGAAAATATACATATATTGAATATATAATAACCAAAGTAATATAATGGGATTCATTTAATTATCATATTTTCAAAAACATTAGGTTCCCAAATGAAAGAGGGAATGTCATACTTGATATAAGAATCATCAAAATTGAGTGAAGGATAGATTCATTAGAAGTTAAAGTTATGTTTTTTAAAGATGTTTTCTTTTGTAAATCAATGTTTTTTTTCATAAAATCTTGTTGAAAAAACATATAACCTAAGAAATGTAACATAATTATGAATAATTTATTTTTATTGAATAATCATTCTAAAAATGGAGTGATATTTTGAAAACCCAAAGAAAGAGACTTGGGTTTAAGGATTCCCCTTAACGTAGGTGTGAATTCGTTCCTCACAGTAATTTGATATATAATCACATTAATTTCATTAATTATGAACTAAAAAAATATATAAATAAATATAATTCATTATGTTAGTTTTAAGTTCAGTTATCTTTCCTTGAATGATTTATAGAGTTTAATTTCATCATTTTGGACATTTTGTTTTTATAGTTTTCATGATTGGTTCGTTTGTACACATGAATGGAAGTTTGTTTAAATTGAATATAAATATCCGAAATTGTTATTATATGTCATTAATGATCCAAAAAATGTTTAAGCAATTATATAAGTCATTTTTTAATTTTCTCGACGATGATTCATTAGATATATCATAGTGATAAACATTTGTATTAAATTGGGAAATTTCTCTACAACAAAATTGTTTTGTTTTATATTTTAACATAATGTGTTTATAAAGAATCCAGAAAATTAAATAAGATAAATTACATATAATATAATATTTTTCAACATTAAAAATGGTTTCATGTATAAAATTTTCTACGATAATATAAGTTGAAAGCATATCGTCCTAGAATTTGATAAATTTACACATCTCAGATGGTGTTTTCATTTTTAATATAAAATGAGGGGAAATAGAGGAGATGATGAATTATTCAATTAGGATTTCAACCATACAGTATATTTAATGTAATTTAGTTTTCATTCTATTTTTATGAGAGTAAGTGAGGATAGAAAATGAAAATATTGAAACATAAAGGAAAATAAATGAATCAGAATGAGAAATTAACCTATTGAATGTATTCTCTTTGAGGGCCTCTTTAGGAAAGTGTTTTTGGTATTTTGAGGAGACCGTGATCTCCTAGATTTGGGTAAGGCGATAAGGAAGAGATTTGATAATAATTTATTAATGTCTCAAGTCTTGATAATTTTGTGGAGGTAAGGGTGTGGGGGTGGTATTTTTATTGGTTGGATGTATGTTTTCTAATTATTTGAATTATTTGTATATTATGTTTCTCTAGACAAGAAAAAGTGAGGATTAATATGAAAAAATAGTAATTTGATTATTTTAGTTCAAAAAAATGGTGGTTACATTAGAGACGAATCAATGAATAGTTTATTTAGCTTATAATGTATATATACTTCCAATGACCGTATTTATCTTTTCACCAAAAAATCAAGTATTTGAGAAAAATATTCAATATTAACCCTAACCTTTTTCGATGTTTAGAATTAAAAATTGAACTTTATTTTATGAAAATAATATTTTGAGTATGAGTAGTTTAATATTTTATAAAATAATCATTTAATTCAGAACTACAAGATTTTAAAATTATAACTAATTTTGTAACACTTTGAAAATTTAATTATGCTCTGATAAAATTAACATTAAATAAGAAGAAATTTAAATGTTAATCAATTAATGTATTTTATTAAAATACATTTTATTTTAAATTAGTAATTATAAATTATATTTAAATAATTATGACTTACAAAAACACCAATCCCTTAATTTTTAATTTTATAACATTTATTTTCTTAGTCTATTTTAGAATTATTTTATTTATAAGTTGCCTAAATTTTATTTATACTTTCATGGGTGAGGTTATTTTTAATTCGGATGAATTACTATTCATACAAGTCATATTAAGATTCATAAAGGTATAATTTCTACTCATAAGAGTATGTTACCATTCAGAAAATATTATTTTTATCATATCAAACTGTAAATATCATATTGATCACAACTGTGTATACTTGATTTTCAAAATTCAAAAACTAGAAGGGAAAAAATTAGGTTTAACGACTAGTAGTGAAATTAAACATAGTATTTATAAGTTAATATAACCGTGATGTGGAATTTTATTTCCTACTATAATTTTATGTGACATAATTATGAGAAAGTAATTTCAATTGATAAAACATTTGGTTGTAATAAATATTATGATTCATAATATTTTATATCCCGAAAAAACATAATTGATGAAAATGTATAGACATGAGATGAAATGTTTTCATAAATATAAATATTATATTTTAATTCAATATCTAATTAATATATTGCTAATTTTATTATTACAGATGACCTTCTAGATTTTATTGAGTGAGTATATTAGTTGTTAATAATTTTTTTCATGAATAGATAATATGTATTCTTATCTCTTCTTTATTCTTGGTATAATAATTTACAAAAACTAAAATGGTTGTTATGAGAATTAAATAAAAATAACCAGACTAATTAATCACATGATAATGCATATCAATCTAATGATTTCAATCGCCGATGAAACATTAATTTCAAATTATAATACATCATGATCAACTTATATAAATTTTAGTAAAACCAATTTACAATTTTACGGGTTTTAGTAAATCAAATTATCATCTTAGGAACAATAAAAACCCAAAAAATACCCAATATATAATCAAGGATATAATGTTCTTCAAAATATTAATTAATAAAAAGTTGTCTATATAACAACTACATCTACCTCAGTCATACATCTTAAATATAAGATGGTTTTTGATGATCCTTGAAGTTGTAGATCTAATATTCCTACCACAAATTCAATTATATTGGTCGTTCGATCCTAATTAAAAACTAAACTATTCCCACACACTAAGAGGGGGTGATAGTGCCTCCATTGTATGATGCCATATGATTTAATAGATCATCGATACGTTTTCATGAAATGATTCAATTCATTATGGGGGATCATATCCTTTAAATATGCATCCTCAATGAACATTATTTATTAAATAGTATTTTCCCACATCCATTGTATCGGGTTCAATCTCATTGAAACAACACCATACATTTTATTGGTTTATGTAACATGATAAATGATTTAATGAGTATGTATCATTTCATTAATGGTTATAAAAACCATAAGGTAGTTAATGTGGTCGATTCATAAATCCTAGAGTGTTAATAAATATAGATAACATACAATATGATATAAGTGACATATGAATCACATTCATCACTTATGATTCATGTATAAATTATGATATTATATCCCTAAAATTTGTAATATATATTTTAATGTAGGATTTCATCTGTTATGAAACATCATCATCATAAGTGATTCTATAAAAATCACCCATATTCATTTAAAATACTATAAATACCTAAATAAAAAACTCCAAATATCCGGTTAATCCTTCAAATACAATTTTGGTTGTGATTTTTTTATAATCTATTCATATTGGTAGAAACTATTTCTCCAAAATTTAATCCTTATCCATATTTTTAACTATTTGACCCAACTGGACCTAACGCCATTGAAAACAAATATGAAATCCCAATTTTATGGATATAATAACTTAGAGGCCTCTAGAAAAATATCAATTATACACATTTTATAAAGAGGGCTCAGGTGATATTCATCAAACATAATAATATATCATACGAATATTTCCACAAATGGATATATCATATATATCATATGTATACCTATATAATCACTTTACCCATGAAATCATGTGACCACTAGACAAGAATAGAAATTCAATGTGTTACATGAAAACACATACTCTATTTATTATCTTAATAGAACGTACATTTTCAATGAATTCATCACATGTAATTTATTTATTGGATGGGAACGTCTCATGGAACTCATCCATGTTGGTAATCAAACCTTATGTCACTCATATAGGTATGACCATTAATTTTATTTTTCTAATTAAATAAATTTCAGGTTTAATTTTTAAATAATATGAGTTGAAAAATCTCAGCTTGTACATTCTCCAACTAATTAAATGATTATAAGGAATCTTAACCACCATATTGATATGAAATTTCACTATTATTTATATAAGAAAGGTGTCAATGTATGAATTTTTTTATGACAGGATTCTCCCTAATTATAGGTATGGTGGATTTATTAAAATCATACACCATTAATTATCTAATGTGTCTAGTACTTGTGTAAATATTGACATATAACTAGAACCGATAATAATCTATAATGATAATCAATTATATAGAACTAAATGTTATACTTTTAGAGGATATTAATATTCCATCATTCATGTAATGTAATTTTCATCACACATGTGAGTGATAAAAAATGATTTTCCTTATTTTAAACTAATGAATCAATATACAATAATTTAAAAAATATAGAACTTTTTATATTCAAAGAGAAATTAAATATACATCATGATTCAAATGAAATATTGGTTTCATCAATGGTTTAACTACCTTATTGTGATTTTTTAAAAAAAATATCCTAGCATCAACCCTCTCGATGATCAATCATGTGAGATGGTAATTACAAAGGATGTGTTTGGTCCTTTTTGTTGATATGGGGATCCATAACCTAATAAATGGATAATATATTTTCAATAAAAGATAAATTGATTATTTTATTTTGGGAACCACTTATGGTTAAAAAAGGAACATCTTAATCAAAAAAGATTCTATAAGTATATATTATGAAGCGATGTACTCAGCCTCTGTTGTTGAGTCCTCAATAATGGGTTTTTTGGAACTCTTCAAATTGATAACTCTATTATTTTTGAAAAACAACAAACAAAATTGAGAGTTCATATAATCTCTCTTAGATTGAAATATTACTTATTTTCAATCCATTACACATATCTCATCCTCTCCGTCAATGGTTTAAAATATATACTTGGTCCTTCTTAATTACATAATACGGTTCTTCCCAACAATCGATTGAGTCTCACAAGGATTTGATTGGAATATTAAAGTAGTTATATGATAATATGAAACATAAAATCACGTTTTTAGTGAAAAATTCATGATAAATACATTTTTAAAATCATGGGGAATTATATCTATATTTTCTATATCCTTATACAAATCATGAATCATCCTATTATTTATGTAATTTAGCACTAAAAGGACCCTTTTTTGTAGTTCAACATGATAAAACTATTTATAAATTTATCAATATGTGTGAATTTACTAAGTATAACACACCACTTAGATCTATGTATATTAATTTTCATACACAATAAGTTGGTTACTTTACCCATGCCTTGGTCTGAGAAGAATTTACCCTACCACTTTTTCATAGAGTAATGTGTCTTGGTTTCATTTCAGTTAAAAAGTATGTAATCCACCTGAAATACCATAAACACCACATCAATCCCACTAATATTCATTTTGATACATTAATCATGTTTTTTTATTAAACAAAACTCATTTTTTTCATAAATAAACATGGTATTCCAACTTTTAGAAGACTATCGTAATCCCTAAATGGACCATTATAGGTTCCGATAATTTTCTATATAATTTGTAACATAAAACCAGTAGGATGTATTTTATAAAAATCATCAACTAGATTTATATCAAGGAATGAATTATTCAAATCCTTTAATTATATCTTATAAAAAATTATTGGTGATGTATAGAAAAATTTAAATGGTATTTATCATTTCTACCAGTGAAAAGGTGTCCCCATAATCAATACCATGATTTTTTAACTATTTCCACTAGTAATGCTTTATATTTTGAAAATCAATAATTAATGTCATTTTCTTTTTGAAATTCCACTTTTACACTATGGGACTCATTTGTTAAGGTGTATCCACCAAGAACCAAACATGGTTAGTGTATATGAATTCCATTTCATATTCCATTAAATTTTAATCATTTCTCAAAATAAGAACACTCAATAGATACCCAGTAGGTGGTCGGTGATATTCCCTTTGATTGTAGTTTTTATTATACTTTTAATATACGTATTATATATTTTTTTAAACTCAAAAACGGACTAAAAAAATGACAGTATATTTTAATGAGGTAACACATTACATCAAATGATAAAAATCAACACAATAGGAGGATTCAATTATACTCAAGAAAAATAAAATTATAAGTGTGGTAAATACACTACAGTATAAAATTATCCAAAACATATAACCATCATCCTCATTGTTGTCCATGAGAGACATAACTCAGATCAATACTATGTAAATAAGAATAAGAATGAAAAAAATTATATTCATGTCAAGAAAAATATTAATAGATGTGGTGTATTTTCTTATGACACATATAAAATGGAATATGAACATTATGAATATATTCATTAAAAAAAATTTATATAGATATATGTTTATCCTGTAGGTATATTTATGTTGAGTATAATTAATTGTAAGGTCCAAATAAAATAATTAAAAAATAATTAATTAGGAAATAATAATATTATATATCTATTGTATATATATATCTGTCTATGAGTGTGTGAGTTTTACATATTATTATGAAGATTATTATTACTAAAATTTACATCATGTATTAATGAAAATAAAAAAATATATTAATGTTAATGTATTTGTAAATATAAATTTTTAGAAAATAAATTATGAATTTCAATGGTATTTTCTAAATATTATTTAATATAAGAATATTATATTTTTCAATGACCTCTTTTTTAAAGTGTTTTACATATTATCATAATATATTATATAGACTAGTTTGAAAATATTATTATATTTTAATTTTTTTAAAATTATTTAAATTAGCTATTGATATGAAATAATATAAAGAACCCATAAAAATAACATTTTCAATAAAAAAATTTATATTTTTTATTTACATTTAAAACATAAATTTCTAAATTTCCTAATTTAAATTTTATAAAATGTCATTAATTCTTGAATTCATCATGAAAATATTATCATAGGAAATTATTTTGAGATATTTTTAAAACTATTGATTTGTTACGTGAACAGTTAAAATATACTATTATAACAGAAACCATATAGTTTGTGACTATATAAATATGTTTGTATAACATTAAAATTTAGAAAACATTTATCATCATTAAAAATACATTATTCTTGTAAAATTATCCATTTAAAATTAATATGTATTATTTATAAAAACCAATGTTTTTTGGGAAATTAAATAGTATGATTCAAATAAATATATTTTTAGTCTTTCTCTATCAATTAGAATATCTCTAGGTGAAATATAGTCGTAGGTATATATCAATTTCAAAAAACCACATTTTGGTAATAATAATAATAATAATAATAATTTAGTTGAATAAAAAATTATTTAAAATTCTTTCATAGACATAAATTTTATGTTCAGAAAACAATAGTTTTCTAAAGTATTTTTTTACATGTTATATACAATAATGTTAAAAAAATTCTTACAAATATAATTTTTTTGATAAAACCAATTTTATGTTATAAATATTTGGGTTCAAATTATGAAATAAGACAAATTTAAATTATAGGCATCAAAAGTAAATTACATAGGTAAATATTAATTATAATTTCAAAAGAAAGAATGAAAAAAGGATAATCTTTCATTAAAATAATTTGAAGCATATCTAAGACAAATATAAAAACTAATGTTATAGGTATTATCATGATTTCATCTTACATCACTTCATTGTTTTAATCTATGGATCTAAAATCCATGTGAAAAATGTCAACTAAATATATTAAGAAGTTATATTTATATAAATTCCATTCCCCACGTGTATAAATATACCTACCCTCCTCTCGGTTTTCTCAGTCATTACAAATAATTATTTCCAAAAAATAGTACCCTAGAGTATCCTCAACTCTCTCCCCATATCATTTAATTCTTTATATTTTTGAGATTCCATGATTAGAATAGTTCATGTGTTATTGAACATATAACCCCTAAAAGGAGATATGTTTTTCTCAGTTGATACCACTTAATTCATTTCTGCATATAATGGTAAAACCATTTATATACATAAAAATATTATTAGATTCATAACAATAGTGTCTCATATTGTTATTATACTAATAAAATATCCATTTTATACTTTCCTATAGATATATTTAAAAAAAATAATTTCATTTAGATGATTTGTTTTTCATAACAACCATACATGGAAGTTTATAAAAGACTATTTAATAGATTAATATTTTATTTATAGAATTAAAATTATTCATTAATTATAAAAAAATAAATTTTTTGTTTTCTTCCAGGGAATGGCAATGCATTTATCATGCATTATTATAGACTATAACCCCCACAAAACTGATATATTTTATTTTTCACTCCAAAATATTCGTATTCATCAAAATATTTGGTATCATTTTTCACCACGATAATAAAATCCAAATAATATTATTTTACTTATATGATAATGATATTATTCTTAAGGAATCAATTTCATAGTTGTACTAACTCGTATATAATTACTTATTCATGTTTTTATTGATTCGACCACCTACATGAACAATACAATAAATTTCTCATAATGGTAACTAAGAAAACATAATTATTGGTTATATTTGACAATTAAAATTAAATAATTATTTTTATTTCTTTTAGTAATGGTAATGATAATATCTAACATGTTATTATTATAGCACCCTCATTCAAGAAAATTATCAAAACATTCTCTTCAATAACATTATCATGAATAATCATAAAAAATTCCAATGAAATGATGTTATAACATTATAAATAATTTTAAAACATTTATTAAATAAACATTAATTTAATTTAAATGCTTATCTTTGATTGTTGCAGACAATATTCCCCAACTCCATTATAAAAATAGTACTAAATATAAAAAATAATTAATATCCGATGATGAAAATAAAATATTACTAAAATTTATGTAATAAATATATATAAATGAATTTTAAAAAATATTATAGGTGTAATTGAAAATTTTAAATTGGTGAATACATATTTTATGTTATAATGGTGTAAAAATCACATTTACTAAATATATATAATAGGTATATGTTTTTATATTCTCAATTTTCATTTATAGAGTTAGGATTTTTCTTGTTGAAATTTATTCTTATAAGGTGGGTATGGTATTCTGTATTATTTTATTATATTGAATTTAATCTATATTTTTATTATTATTTATATTCTTATAATATAAACCCCTTTAAAAATGTTACATAATTCATGAATTCTGATATATTTTATAGTTATCAGGCTCAGTTTTACATCATTATGTTATGATTGGTATTCACAACTAATGCCTTTTTTATCTACATATTTCTATTAGAATTATTTTATTATTACATTATTTAAATATATTCTATTTAAAATCCAAATAATGTTTTACTTATATTAGTTTTTCATTGGAAAGAAAACAATGTTATATGTGGGTTGTTGAGTCCATTTTATTTAAATTTAATCATTTAGAACCATTATTGATTATTCATTTAAATTTTATCTTGTTATTTAATTACCATATTTTTCATTGTACAAACAATTTTACCATTGGAGTAAACTAATTATTTATATCAAAATACCATTATTGGTTTATTTTACCATAATATTATGACAATTCTAGGGTTAATACTCATCCTTTCCAATGGCCTTTTTCCACAATGTCCATTTATTACACACATACAAACAATATTATTTCCTATAAGTGAAAACAGAAATGTTATATATATTATGATCCTAAATTTTTAGTTTATTTCCTTTTAAAAAATGATCTTGTATCATATTAACAATGTTGTTTTCAACTTATGTATTTTCTAACAGAAAATGGATCGTTTAAATACCCGCTTCTTACCATTGTGTTACACATTACCCTGACTTATGTATAGTTTCTTGTACATTATTCTCATTAAATTCATAATTAATATATATATATATATTCCATAAATATATAACTATTTTTATTTTCAATTATAAATTAAAAATAATGAATTATTTATGATCCATCCGTTATTAAATACTTTAGGTAAATCCAATTTAAGGGTAGTTCCCTATGGGTTATTTCATGTCAAGTACCACCTCCATCATTTTTTCCTTGTTTTTTTAAAACTAAATATTTTCTGAAAAACCATCCATGTTCAATTTTTTTCATTTGGAAAATAATATACTCATTCTAATTTTTAAATACCCATTTCAAATTTTTTGAAGCCTAACCTATATTGATTGATTTTATTTTTAATTCAATATTATTTCTCAATAATTATCTATATTTGAAGTCAATATTAAATACTAATGGTTACTTTTAAAATATTAATAACCAAAATAATTTATTTCTTCTTTATCATAAGTATTATTATGATTTATCCATTTTTTCCATGTGAAATGATTATAAAAAAATGTTCTTTTTCATGGGTTTTATAGTGTGTAGTCATTATGTATGGATACTTTTTATCATTTAGAATGCATATTGATGAACATTTTATAATTATTAATGGTTCTCCTTGATGTAACTCCAATTCATGGATTACTATTTTCACCATATTAAATTTCATTTATAGCAAACATGTAGAAGCCTAAGCACAATATGTTATGTTGTATTAGAGTTGATCTTTGACTCATACCTATAATGGTAGGATTTACCATGTTTCATCATATTTATTGTTGAATGATATTGTTATATAATGTACTTATGATATGTTTTTATATCTATGTCTCACCCTAAGTATATTGTGCATAATTATTCACTTGATATTACATGTTATTCTATTATAAATTATCGACAACTATTATTAATTAATCATCTTTTTAATATTCTATTTCTATAATACATAGTTTTTATTACAATTTTATGTTATTGACATTGATAAAAAAATTTATATGTTTTCCCTTACTACATGTTTGAGATCACCCCTTCCTTATGTTCATTTTCCCCAGGTTATGAAGATAGATATAACCTAAGATAAGTCTCGAAGGGGTTTTAGTGTTTATAAATTATTGTGAAATAATCAAAAGAATCCTAAAATAAGTTTTTCATGTAGTTTATTCTGAAATACATTAAACATTACCTTTATACGATTTTCAATATATATTGAGATATAATGATTATGTTATGAAATTCATGTGAAATATCTATATTTTTATCATGTATTTTCTTATTTTTATCAATGATCATGTATAAAGTTAATTTTTCATTAATTGCATTGGGAATGTGTGCCCAAGGTGCCTTAATTGGTTTATATCTTATGAACACTACCCATCGTCATTAGATATTATATATATGTAACTCATAAATTCATGAGGAATCCAAGTAGAACATTATGATTATTTTGTATCTTGTGTCAATTATTCTTACAAAACAATGTGAGTTAAACCTATATTATTGGAAGACATACAATTTTTTATTCTTGAACATATCTATGAATAAATTTCCACCCAAGACTACATTAATTATGTTTCTCATCTATAAAAAAACATTTCAGGCCACAACCACAACGATTTAAAATATATTAGAGAAATAATATATCATAGTTTTGTTTGGGTAAAAAAATGATGGTTTTTTAGATTTAGAGTCTAGATTATTATAATAAAATTGTATTAAATATTAATTACATGTCGAAATATTATTTAAATAGATAATGGGATGTTTCCGTGTGTATACTCAAATAGTGACATTCTGATTATCTTCCATGGAACACAGACTAGTATAAATTTATCAGCCTCAAGAGGATAGATCAAGAATAAATTACCAAGGACATATACACTCATCATCGATTCACTTATATCTGACTAGGTATGGTTCCTCCTCTAGGATTCACTATTACACTATAGAATTTTAGTAAAAAATTTTGTTGGACAATACAAGAATCTCTTAGATTCTCAGTAAATTACTAGCTATAGAATTCACCACCTTGATTCTATTAGTGGATATTAATTATCATGAATAATTGATCATGTATTTTATAGCAAAACACATTAAATATTTCAAAATATATATACTAATGTTTCATCTGGAACACCTAACCATACTAACTAAATACATTTTTGAAGGTATTAAAGAACCAAAAGTCAAAAATTTATTGAGTATTCATTGGGTAACATATATCACTATATTTAATATACAACAGTCCACTATAAATTTCACCTTTTCTAATGAAACTTTTATTTTCCAATATTTCCTAATTAGTAATATTCTCAGTTTTTCAGTAATTAATAATAAAATGTATCCATTAATCACTCTATATAAAGTATATGGATTTGTTTTTTATTTATATTCCCAAGTTGGAATTTCTAATGATATTTGGAATTTGAATATAGCAGATACTCATTACTATGAATGTTATAAGTATGATTATCCATATCTATAATCAATAACAATCCATTTTTTATATTTCCATTAGTATGAATAATCTAATTCAAATATATATATATAAAATCTTTTTCATAATATTAAATTTGAATCCCTTATTCCCCAAAAAAGTTATAAAAATATAATTTCTATTTATGGTGTGATCATAATAAATTTATTATATCAACCTTTTCGATTCCTAGCAATCATTGAAGCTATTCTTGTCATCACAAATTTTTAATCCATACTATATATATATTAGCCATGTGTCCTAGTTGGTCAAATATATTACCGTAACATTTACAATCAAATGCCATAAATTCTTAACTTTTGAAACACCTAAATATTTTAATACCATTCTTAATCATTTATATAGGACATTACATTGATAGATATCAATATTATTATAATTAATTAATCAATAAAATATAAAATTGATATATATATCCATTAGTATCATGTATTATTCATTTTCATCACCTACATTAAATTAATGTACTCATAATTAATATTATAAAACCATATATTATGTCCGTTTTTTGATTCAAGGACAATATTTCATCATGAATTGAATCATTTTGTGCACATAAATAATAAAAAATATTGTTTGGTCGACAAAAAAATGTAGATCATATTGTGTATGATTCATGGATAAGTTAGTGGATAAATTTTTTTATCAAAATATTTATTATGGATTCAATAAAATCTATTTTTTTCTATCCTAGCTATTATGGTTTCCCAGATAAGATTATCCCAAATAAATTAGTAATGGGGAACCTAACCATTATAGTCTCCAAATTACATTCTTTCATTGCTTATGAAAAATTATTGGAACCTAAAAATTAAGGTCACACATACTAAATGATCAATGTCTTGACAATTTTTTTAAAAGTAATATCAATTAATATTTTGAAGGTTTTTCATAAAAGTATATATAGTTTAGTAAACTTGTCATGTATAAGAAAATGGTTTAATATAATGATTATATTATTATAACTTTTTAATTTAATAGTCTATAAATGCTTCACATGATATTTTTCTAGAATCACTAATCCAGTCAAAAAATTAATATCTCCACACTACCATATTGTGAAACTCTTCACATAAAATATAGATTTTTTTTGTTACTCACACAAAAATATAAGTAAAACATACTCATAAATACCCAAATTCTTCTCATGAATAATGTTCCTTAACTCTTCATGTTGAGGCAAAGAGATGTATTATATTTAAAAAATGATACTGAGTATAGATTGACAAATTTAAAATCCTCACCTTTCTATAATATGTTATATACCTTAAATATGGTGGGTAATCTGATCCCAAGTCCTTCTTCCTTTGGAGGATTTACTAAATAGATGATTTAATCCATAATATCTCTATATCCTAATATACACAGACTATTTTGAACCACTACTCTCCAGATTATAACTCTAAAACCCAAATTTCAAGATTGACAATAAATAATATAGAGTCAAACATAAGATGTAATGAAAATATATATCTTTTAAAAGTAATTAATTTTATAAACTTTTATATACACATTATCACATTTAATAAAAATACTAAAACATGAATAATAAATCGAATCAATTATATAAATTAATATTTTATTTATTTTACCAAGCAAGAAAAATCAATATGAATTTTATATTATTTTATATTGGAAAAAAGACCTAATTTTATAATTAATAACAATTATAATTTATCAAAAGTTTATCTAAAAAATAAATTTCATCATAATATAGTATTTTTGAAATTATTTTTCTCATTCTATTTTATGACTTCTATATTCATTATCAATCATAATGGATAACAAGCATGCTTAAGAATATTACTTAAAATTGAATTTTATTATATGATATAAGACTATACTGTAGACTATGACACAAATTGTTGTTTATGATAGGTTCCATCATTTATCGTCCTTCATATTTTACTATATAAGGGTTGTCAAAAATATTTCAAAACACTGAATTTTTCTAAAACACTATTTATTATCTCCCATTATCATATCAAATATATTAAGCAATGGTATTGGGGAAAATAAAAGGCCCAATCAATATCATACATTATGATATTGATCTATCGTATGCAATGGTTGATCAAAATATTAGATTTAAAAATATCATATTATGTGACAAAACTAAAAAATATTTTGAATTTATATTTCTTCAAAAACTATTTACAACTACATGTCAAATACTCAATGGAACTATCCATGATACCATGAATTCATTTTGTGTGTCATCATATGATCTTAGTATTAAGAGATAACCCCCAACACTGCGTGGTTAATATTAAAGGGTTTATCATATTTACAAACACCATGGGATGCCATTTTATGAACATAGTATGTGTATAATATTTTATCATAATTCATTTAGATAATATGGTTGATTAATATAACTAATTAATTATAACAATAACTAGAAACTCATTATGTGATCTACCACCTAACAGATTCTAGTTCATAACATGAGGGATCAAAAACATCGAGTGCGGTGATGAAACCATCAATTTTCATAATTAATGGATCTAAATGATGGAATAGTGTGTCAAAAATCATGTATGAAGTAAAAAAAACAATATATGGGATCTAATAACCTATATATATATATCATTAATTTTATTTATTTAATGAATAGAATTTTCCAATTTTAATGTATCAACTTCCAACTCATAAATCCACAAAATTAAATGTTGGTGGATTATGTAACTCATTTAATTATAGAATTAGTTTCTGTAATAGATTTAGTCAACCTTGAAACCATGTGGGAGGCAAAAAGGATGATGTATTCATCGCATGCAGTTGAATCACAAGGATATCATACTATATGACTTTAGAATCACAGGCTTTGTAATAATATTATTTGATTCCGGAATGTCATAGGATATTATATCCACCACATGCATATCATATGATATGATACCCACCACATGGATATAAAATCACATAATCTGATCAATCAAATATTATGAATCATCAAAATTTTACGTGAAACTCCATTACTATTAATTTTTTCCCACATCTTCATCATTACATAATATTCAAAATTTACTATATCCCTCTTTGTTACTAACTATTATTACTAAACTGTGACATTATAATATTTTTCCTTAGTATATATGATTATAAATTAAAAATATAAAAAAATCACACCATAAAAAACATTAGATTTAGTATTTTTCATATTGCATACATAAACATAATATTTTAAAATAATTCATCAATTACTTCTAAAAATATTATTCACACATGACACAATTATAAACATGTCAAACATTACATTATTCTTTATTAAACAGGGAATGAAAACATAAAAAAATTGTGATCTCAAACAATAACTATGTGTAAAATCAGAACATATATCAATTGAGTCGGTATAGGATACCATAATAAAGATAATAAGTGATTAAAAGATAAATATGTGGCTATGAGAATATAATACAGTTATATGGAAATAATGCAAGGATATCAAACCCAAAAAATGGATTAATAGTCATACCATACGTCTTTTAACATAACATAATAAAAATCATAAAATAATCAAGACTAATATTGAAATTTATCATATCATTGTGGAATAAGATAATATACTATTTTCCATAATATAACTTCTTATAAGATAAAAATATCTTTCTAATTCATCGGAGAGAAAGATAAATCTCGTTCTAATGATCATAAATTTATTAACCATACATATATGTGAAACATGACCATAAAAACATCCAAAAAATCATAATAACCTTAATAACTTATAAAATAGTATTGGGTTTTATAAGAATAATCACAAGAATAAAAATAAATTACATAAAAAATGTAATTTAATGACTATATTAAAAAATATCCCAAGATAAAAATTACATACACTAAAGGATACATACATATCTAAAAAAACATTATAAAACTATAAAATTACATTGAAAATAAACAACAATCCCATATAATTTTTTATTACTTTTTATCAATATTAAATAAATTTAAAATTTATGGTTTTATAAAAATAATGTGAAATAAAAAAATTCCACTTTAAAGAAACATTAAAATTGATGAGGAAGCTACATAATGATAACCAAATAACACTTTGGGAGGAATGTTTTGAGAAGAATATATAATATAAGAGATATAAAATGGTTCATTTTATACATTTTTAAATAATAAAACCCCATTTTTAAGTGTCCTTAAGATTAAATAGATTTATAAATAATGACATAAATTAAAATATATAAATTATATGTTGATGGGAGTGAAATAATAACAATTGAAAAAAAGATATAAATAAAACCCCAAAAATTAAAAACATCTTAGTGGAATGTCGAATCAATTCGAGGGGATGTGGTAAGGAGATATAAAATCCCCCAGCACAACCATATGAGAATAGAATTGTGTATTTCTATTCAAACTGAATATATATTCCCCAAATGTATGTATAATGACAAAAAAAATTCATATATTGATATAACATTATTTTATATGAATATTCATCACATTTTATACACACATATCCAGTGAATATAATAGTTTTTCATCTTTGTATACATGAAAAAAAAATATTTTTTTTCATAAATTATATTAAAAATTCCCGAAAAGGGTGTCATCACATAATACTACTTATGGAAATACACAACCTAACCCATTACCCATTACCTATGGAAGCAAAATTGACGAATCTATAAGCATAGATGCTCAGTAAAAGTAAATAATGGGGATATCGATATATAATCAGATGAATATATAAGATAATAACATGGGTATGTGGTCATGAACATAAATTTTGAAGTTCAAACAGAACTTGTTAGAGATCTAAAACACTAGTCATGATGTAAATATTGGCAGTTTGGAAGTTATGAATTATAATCGAATAAAATACCAAGATCAATGAAAATTTAACATTGGAAAAGGAGATATATTTGTTAAATACACATATTTATATAAAATTAATTACATGTTTAAAAATAATTAAGTTCACTCATTATGTTAAGGATATGAAATAATTACATCACATACACCTATGGACATGAATCTAGGTCCACACATAATCTTATGACCATGAAATATAGATTAACACATAATATTATGAACTTGTAATTAGTTCTATGCGTGATATTGTGAATATTTCATCAGGTTCATGAATAAAATTAGGAACATGTAAACATGGTCACACATAACATCATGAAAATTTAATCAGGATCATGCATACCATATTTACTCGTGAGCTATCCATATATAAAAAATTTATTATAGTTAGATATATGTATCACTAATCACATAATTAAAACTATACTTATATATTCCATAATATCAAAAATCATTAATCATAGCATTACATCAAATTCTGTGGAAATAAAATTTATTTCATCAACATTTCATTAATTCTCGATTATATAATCATCGCAAGAAAATTGGTGTAAAAAACACTTCATAAAAATAAAAAATACCATCAAATTATAGAATGACCGTAGTATTAATACATCTTATCCCTAGTAAGGAATACATGAAAAAAAGGATGTCATATGTGATGGGAATTTATTTTGAAATATCAATTGGAACAGTGAGGAAAATAGCCTTTATATGTTGAAAGACACCTTTTAAGTCACATAATATTTTCACAATCCTTTTCTTTGAAAATAAACATATAATATTATAATGGATTATTTAAAAATAATTTAAAACATTTACTATAGAATACAATATTCACATTATAAAAATATTTTCATAACATAAATCTTTTTCAAACTAATTTTCCATGAAAATAAAATTTAAAATACGAAAATTAATCTTCAAGTAAAATAATTTTTATGATGATGGGAAATTGAATTCATGTCGTACACAATAAAATAATGATTTTGCGAACATTTTTAGAGAATACTAAAGGGTCCTTTTTTAAGATGACATGATGTTTACATTGAAAAAATTCTATCAAAAGTGAAACATGAGGGAAAATGACTTTAAAAATAACTTTAAGAATTTATAAATAGTTTCGATTAATATAGAATATATTTATATAGAAGGAAAAGTGTTTTTGAAAGAAGAGTAAAATAAATATAATTTTTTTAAAAAAAATTATTTAAAAATATTGAGTAAAAAAGATACAAAAATTATTGGAATACATATATTAACTTAAAATTACTATTAGGGAATATAGTTAATTAGATTCATGAGATATAGATCATAATATTTCATCATTGGAATCATGAACATAAAAAATCTACCTAAACAATGAGATGTAATCATAACACCCTCACCATTTTGGTATCTTTGAATTATAAGCCCTATAAAAAAATATCCTTAATTGAAATATAAAATATCATTAGAATAAATAAATTCATGATATTATATGTCAAAGGTTATATTTATACCCATTACAAAAAATAATAATAGTTCATGAAATCACATATGTTTCAAAGAAGTCAAATAAGAAAATAATATCTTACTGATTATATAACATTTGAACTATAAAACACAAAAAAAAGTAACCCAAAATGGGTATTTAAATATCAATAATTTTCAGGTAAATAATTATAAAATATATTCATGTGTAGTATATAGATGACATAAAATATACACATGGGGAATATAACATTTTTCTCATAGAAAATAAAATTGAGTTGGGAATACCTTACCCTAAGTATTTACATCATTAGTACATGATTAAATTCCTTATATAAGAAATAAAAGTATGTAATTAATATATTAATGAATTATAAAAATATATATAATACCATATATGATTTACTTATTATGTGTTATTATAAATTAATTAATAATTCTACATTAAAATTATGTTTTAGGTAACAACCTCTTTGAATTACATGTATGTTTAGATTTTTTGTTTTTGGTACCATTGGATTTATCATGGTTTTATGGAATCAATTACTTTAACAATTATATAAATATAAAATATATAGGGATTTCTATTATTTATATTAATCAATAAATGTTATTGAAATGAAATCAAATAAATTGTTCATGGAGACGGTAGACCATACGTAAGCATGACTGATATTTTAATTTTATAAACATATTAAAGAATGATATATATATAATATATTAATATTAATGAATCATATATATTTAATATATATATTTAATGGTTTAATTATTGTAATCTATTTAATGTGTATGTGAAAAACAAATTACACCACTTCCTGAGGCGGTAACCCTCTGTAAACATGAACGACATTTTTTAATCACATGGGATGTACATTAATATGGTTTCATTGATATAATAATTCTTCAAATACAAGAATTTTTAAAATATAATATATATTCATTTAATATATTCTTATTACCGGCCATGTAAAATATAATTGGAAAACACATCACATCAGTTCGTGAGGCCGTTGTCCTCTGTACACAAGAGAAGCATTGTTGTTTTCCAATGCAGTTAGAGGTATGAATGTATACCTAATATTAAATATTTATAGACATAATAATATCAATAATATAACATTTAAAAATTAAATACATCATTAATATAATTTATTATGGTTGCACATTGGAAACAAATAACATTGATTTCTGAGGTGGTGGTCCATCATATACTAAAATGACTATTTCATATACTTTTTAATTGAAGAAGAGATAAATTTATCTAAAGAAATTAAAAATATAAAATATAAGTATTTATTATATAAAATATTATTATTTTATAAAAATTTAAACATATTTTATGGTGTTATAAGAAGATACAAAATAGAAAATCGTAGTTAGAGACATTACCTCTTCTTTAAAAAAACATATTTATGTTTGAAATAAATCCTTCTAGGATACCTTTATGATCGCCCAAAAGGATATAGTAATTTTTAGGGATGTAAATAAGATAATTTTTATGGGATTTTATAGTTCAAATGGATTTTTCATGTGAATAGGTGATGAAAGTGTCTTGCCTTTTATAATTGAGATGAGTGAAAAAACATGTAACTTTTTAAATTAATAAAGTGTACCCACATTTTCCTCATGTATAAAAGCTCAAAACTATACCATTATAAATTTATAGAGCTTTTAATTTCTATATATGTCTATGAAATAAATTTCGGATAAGATTATACATCATTTTCCACTTATATTCTTAGTTTAGACACCAAATAATCTGTTTTAACCTTAACTGATGTAATTTGTTTTTATTATTATTAAATAAATTGTGGTGAAAATTTAATTTGAAAATATTAGATAATATAAATTCATATTATTCCAAATATATAATCCATTATTATAAATTCCATCGATAGATTTATAAAATGTTAATGTAAAATTTAATCCTAATACATGAGGAAAAGGTATTTTTCTATGGAAAACAATTCAAATTGTTATAATGTTTTTATATTAAAAAAATGAAATGGATTAAAATGAAAGGAATTGTATTAAAAAATAAATTATTGGACTATTTTTTATATTTAAAAAATAATCAAATAAATAAAATCAAGTAAATTATATCAATCATAAATAATGTTTTAATAACGAATATAATGTTTTACTATTCACTAAAAACTTTATCTTTTTAGAAAATAATAATAAAATAACCCTATAATAATTTGAAATTTTTATTTCCACAAATAATTTCACATTTTCATATACATGTCCTAATGGTGTAATAAATAAATTTTAAAAATAATTGTACAACATGATATACACCGACTTTTTATGAAAATTATATTTTTAAGAATAAAATTGTTTTTATTTTTTTCACGTACATAGAAGAGACATACAAATAATGCCAAAATTTTATAAAACATATAATATATAAATTTAGTTAAAAAAATTCAAGAAAATTATTTTTAATTATTTTTTGAGGTAATATGAATTTTTGTATAAATAAATTAGTTTTCTTTTGATTTTTTTGTATTTTAAAAGGTTTATTTTTAATAAATTTAAATAATATTTCACAAAATAATAAATTTTTAAAACAAGTTTAAACCATATATTATCATAAATTTTCTAATACTATTAATACACTCCATATTTATTTATTTGAGATAACTATTATACTAAATAATAATATTTTAATAGAATTTCATGTATCGTTAAAACTTAGTGTTGTATGTATAAAATGTTTTTGAAGATATTAAATTTATTCGAAAAAATATTTTAAAATATCTTGCAGTGCTATATTATATCCCACTTAAAATTAATTTACCCACCAAAAATGCATTACTCGAATAAAAAATTATTTTTATTTTGTGTGATTACATTCTTAGGTTCCCACATAGCTGCATCAATTTTGTGGTTTGACCACAAATGTTTCACCATGTGATTGGGATTGTTAGGTGGAACATTCTTTGTGTGATCCATAATCTCAAACTATTTTTTTATATAATAATGATACAACATTAGTGGTATGATCTCTTATTTTAGTACATGTAGTGTATCATATATGAACTTCCATCAGAGAAATATTCATTGGAAGTTCCCATTGGTAGGCTTCTATCCCGATATGATCATGAATTTGAAATGGACAAATATACCATGAAATTGGATATAAAATTTATCATAATCATAATTTCATCATTTGGATTTTCTAAAATCAATTTCCACATCATCTCTTACACCAAGAATTAAAGTTAATTTTTATTTCATCATGAATCACTACACAATCACATGTTACATAATAGAATGACATGTTATTAATTATTTCTCTAGTAATTATGAATAATGTAAGGATTTATTATTACCTAAGTATAAGTCATTATTGGGTGATGTAATAAATTACCATCTAAAACTGCATCCAATGATCAACATTGAGAATTACATAAATCGTTCACCATAATACCCTTCCAAAATTTTGAATTTTAAAATTATAGTATCTACATTTTAGCATAACATAATCCTAAAAATATAATAATGTAGGTTTAACATGAAACATATCAAGTTTATAAATATTTTTTTCTTATAATCTCCTAAAATATTTTATTCCCAAAAAACATAAAACCTCAATGAAATAATTTGTTATTCCTCATTATATATATTATACAATAGATTATTGAATATATTCCATAAATAAAAAATATTTTAAAATTTATCAATGATAACTTTACCCACATTTTCATGAAATCATTAATAAGTTCGATGGAAGGAAGTGCTATTAAATTTACTTTATCCTTATCAATCCTGACATTATCCAAGCATCATTATCTCAACATCTAGTACATAATAACGGTTATCTTACTCTAAGTCACTTGTTTTCTATAAAATATCATTATTTCATTAAATAAAATTTCTAGATCATTAGTACCATTCAACATATTCTTGTAGATCCATAATTAAAAAATTCATCTAAAAATTATTAATATATTTTAGATTTTTTGAATTCTAAAAGATAAAATATTAAAATATTATACAAAATTCTCAAACTATTAAAAATGATTCACGATCATTATAACATCCCTACCTTATCTTATATTAAGATTACATCATTTAAAATATAACAAACACTATAGTGCTACAAAACCAGGATCCAATGCATTATTGTTTTGAGAAAATTAATACCATTGATAAATTTATCATTAAAAAATTAATCCATCTTCAATAGATTCTAAGTGGACCTCATGTACTCTTTATTATAAATAATCACCTGATGATATACATTAAAGAAATGGGTTCACTAAAATCCCAATTAGATTATATATTAGAACCCAAATCAATATAAAAATGGTGATTATAATCATTATCATCATAACATAATCATAGAATAATAAACATAACAATGAGGAATCATTGGATGTAGGTCTAGAATATGGAAATTCCAAAAAGGAACATCATTTCATAGTGGTATAATAACACACAAAGTTGTGAACAAAGCTAGCTTCTTGTTTACGCAAATCATATGTGCATAATCATAACATAACCATTATTAAAAACAAATATATCATTATTTTCATTATTATTTCATATATATATCATGATATAAATCACATATCCTTACTCATTGGAGTGATATATAATTTCAGGAGTACCTATCATATTATAGCATTACATACCACTTAGAACGTATAATAATATTTATCTTTAAATAACCCATGGAAAAGAAATGTGTTTCAAGGGAATTTCAAAAATAATAAATTCGTGAATAAACATATGGGTGGCCAAAATATGAAGGGAATAACATACTTGGTATAATAATAATCAATCTTGTGTGAATAATAAAAAATATCAAGAGTAGTAAACCATGTTTTTTAATAAATAAGTGTTGTTTTGGAAATGTATTTTCCATTATCATGAAATAATATTGGAATATTTTATACCCTAGAATAAATAAGTTAACAAAAATGAAATTATCTTTGAATAATATTAATGACATCCACAATGAAATTTATTTTGAAATAATAATAAGCCAAATAAATGTAATTAGGTTCTAGAATCAAGTTACATTATGTCTGAATTCATTCATCATATTAATATCCTAGATAGTCAAATTGAAATTATTAATTAATAAATATAGATCCTCTAATACATGGATTTTTTTAATTATAGTTTTATTATGTTTTTTATGTCTATTTTCTAGGAGTTATATAGATCAATTTCCTTTTTGTGAGTGTTCATTTTCTTGGTTTTCATGATTTATTCCATTTTATACATGCATGGAAGATTTTGTAAATTTGGGATATGTATCTAGAACAATATCTATTTGTTATTATTGAAAATAATGAATTTTAATTGGTCTTATATAACATCTTGTTATATTTTATTATGATTAATAAATTAATTAAATGATAATGTTAATTTTTAGGTCAGTTTTGGCGGTTTATAATCACACCAAACTTTTTTTATTTGGTAATTTAGTATTTTGAATATATGTCAGTTACAGAACCTATAAAAGTTTAAAAAATTATTCAAAAAATATTTTTCAACCATAATAATTTTTTTAATACCATCAGTGAAGGTCATAATAGAAAATGAAAACATCTCATCTTAATGGTGATAAATAAACACCTCATGGTTGTCATTTTCATTTTTAGAAAAAATGTGTGTGGGAGGGGTTTGAGGATGGAATATTAGAGTAAAATATTAAAATTTATTTATATAAAATTATTGAGTTATCATTACACATGTATGAGGTATGGTGAGTATATTAAAAAAATAAAAAAAATGAATGAAATTACAAGAAAATGAATGATTATTTTACCTCTTGGTTTATTCTCCATGAGAACCTCCTTATGGAAATAGGTGTTGGTAAATTTTTTAGAAAAAATGATCTTGTAAATGGAGGAGGTTATTAATATATTTATTGGGTTGAATTTAGGGGTGGTCAAATATTTGAAGCTGTTAGGAGAATAGGTGGTATTTATAGTGAAGTAAAGTGTTATTTCCTTATAATTTTATTCATTAGTTTCTTATTTTTATCAAGACTATTACTCTTTTGAGAATTATGACTATATATATATAAATTATTGAATGTTATTATGGTATTGAATCATCTATTCATCATCTGTGATTAGATAATTCATTAATTTGTTGAATACCATAAATTATCGTATTTCACTATTCAAAACAACGTCCACTATTTTAGAAAAACCATAAAAATTCACCCTGTACAATTTTTTTGTGTATAATTTAAAAATGATATCCATTTTATAAAAATAATATTCTTAACATTATAAATTTTTCCTTTAATTAAAATGATATTTTACTCAAAAAATACAGATTTCAAATTATTAAATGAATCTATAACACGTTGAAATTTTTTTTAAGTTCTCATAAAATTTAATTATAAAAATAATAAAACATAAAATTAATATATGAATACATTTTATGAAAATAAATTTTCTTTTAAATTTAAATATTAATGATAAAATTGTAAATAAATATTTATAAATAATAAAAATTCCACCACTTAAATTATCAATTTTAAAACAATTATTTAATTAAACAATGAAATAAATATATCATATTTTCATTCATAAGACACCGAAATTTTATTTATTCACCCAAAGGTCATGTTATTATTTCATTGGTATATGTTTTTTAACTTCTAGAAATTCCTCTCATTTTATTCCTTCATTATTTATAATGAATTTATTATGTTAAATATTTGAATTTATGTGATTTATAATCTATGAAATATTTATTAAAATGGAAATTCCATTTCTAAAATTATAGGTCATTACAATGTTATTATGTATGACATCATTCCTTTAGTATTTAATTCATAGTATCTTCATCATAAAAAACCATTAGTTGTACCACATTTTTGATACTATTCTTGATATTACCCTTCAAAATAAATTAGTATAATTCCCATAAATTCCAATTTAATAAAATTCAACCATTATAGATGACATAGAGAAAAAAATTTTGATCCATTAAATTAATTTAACTTTTCATTTTACCACTATAGTGTCATAATTTGTCTCATTTTACACACAAAAATTCATCTTCCCGTTCCATTGAGAGATACCATGGTGTGATTCATCACATATTTTCATCATATAGGAAACCAAATTATATATCATCCATGGTCTCTACCAACTAAATACTCAATAATCACTATATTTATCTAATTTTGTCAGTCCAATAGTTAGTTATGGAGTATGTTATTAATCATATAATGTGACAATAGATTAGACATAATCACAATATACTTATATATATATGAATCAACATTTTTGTATTCTCATTAACAAATTTTATATCACATTCATTAATATGTCAGTTTTTATCTAGTTCCCTCCATTAATTAAAATAAAATTGATTACTGTTAGCAACACTTATCATAGCAGGAAAACAATTTAATCCTGAAAAATAACTTACATGATGTAAAAATAATGAAATATACTTTTAAATATATTAAACTTATGTTTATCTTATGACATTTGTAACGCCCCGACCCCAGCTACCAAGAGTCGGTGCATTAGTTCGTAACATTGGCATGATCACAAGAAAGATCAAATCTCGAAAGACCGATTGGTTTAGTATCCATGGAAACACTAGATATATTCATAAGTTTTTACATTACATCATAAAATGAAAAACTACTACAACAACATAATTTCTCCATAATCCACAGTCATATCCCCACATAATATCCCTCCAGGTCATTCATAATTTACTTCTTCACTTCCTGGGAAAAAAATAAAACATAGAAAAGGGGTGAGCTCAAATGCCCAGTAAGGATAACAATATTGCGGAAACTTTAATAAATAAGAATAAACATTTAAGGCAATGTATAACTAAAACAAAAGCCTTTCAAACATGAACTTTCAACATGGTATGGCATAAATAAAATGAAATAATGCCATTTGATTATTCACATGGATATTCTACTAATCGAATAATCAAATGCAAAAATCAATAACCACTTTCATAATGTTGGAATGCATAATTCTGAACTTTAATTTCTTTGTCAAGGCCTCGTCCCAAGACCTTGGGGCTAACTGTAACCGGAACCCAACCCGGAGTGCCTCTAATAACCGAACACCAAACCGGAGTGCCTCTAATAACCAGACACCAACCCAGAGTTCCTCTAATAACCGGAGACCAAACTAGAGTTCCTCTAATAACCAGAGACCAAACCGGAGGGCTTACTTTTACCGGTCCCCAACCCGGAACATACTTGTCTAACACATTCATCTGAATGAAAGGTTGAAATATAACATAAACATTCGGATTAAAAATAACTTATAAAATGTCAATACTTTAAACAAAAACCATGAGTGACATAAGAATAACTTATCCACAGTCAAAAATATCACAAAACCTTCAATAAAATAGGGATGTTTTGTAACATAATAAATCAACTTCAAATAAACTTAAAATCCATCACAGGATGTTGACATAGATGAAATCAAAACTATTTTAGAGAAAATCTCTTTTTTTGAAATCATTTTAAAATTAACATAATTATAAAATAATACATTCAATTTTAAAATATTCTTATAATCTTGTAAGGGAAGCTTTGACGATTTTATAACGGCGGAAAATAACCGCACCCGCCGTATAAGTTAAAAAAAACATTCTTACCTTAATTTTGTCGAAAAGGTTAAAAAGAACCTTGTTTGGAAAACGACGGAAAGATTCCTTTATAAACCACTTATAAAAGTCAAAAAGGGTATAAATGACTTTAACCCATATTCTATTAAATAGTAAAAATGTTTTGAAATTCATTTTTAAGAAACATGGATGTGGATGATAAAGAAATCCCAGTAGATTATTATGTATAAACAACCTTGGATAATGAAGAGATTGAGAAATAACACTTACCAATTTGGTAACTTATGAAACATACAACCCATGAAAGAGGTATCATACAATGAATATGTAAATACCCATAAATTAGAGTGTATTGCACAAAGAATATAATTATGGGCAGTACATACACCACACAAAAGGTGATGGTGGAAATATGGCATGAATCTCACGGGAATAAGGAGTGAGATGAAAACCCCTTACCACGTTAATCAACTGAGTCGTATGGAAAAAAGTTAATAACCACCAAATGATTTACAGAATAACATGAATATAAAGAGAATCATGATAATATATATCAAATGGCAGTACACAATACACCACTTTCAATAATTTAGTGGCGAACAATGGAAATCTCGCGGAATTGAAAGTGAGATAAGAAAATCCCTTACCATGTTAATCAACTGAGTCATATGGACAAAAGTTAATAACCACCAAATTATTTACAGAATAAAATGAATATAAAGATAATCATGATAATATATATCAAATGGCAGTACACAATACACCACTTTCAAAAATTTAGTGGCGAATAATGGAAATCTCACAGAATTGAATGTGAGATAAGAAAATCCCTTACCTTGTACTTTTCCTTGGTTGGGGTAGGTTAACCTCTTGTATAATGGTGAAATAATTGTTATTAAATTATACAAGAATCATATATATTAATATGATATCATATATGATCTTTTAACATTGATTTGTTGATAATATCTTAGAATTATTGTCGTTTCGGGTGTTAACTTACTCATTTTCTTTTATATGTTTTGTTACATAAGCCATGTTTGTTGTATATTATTCATATCCAGAATGATATCAAGTCCTTAAAAACCATTTTTAAATCATCAAATGATAATTATACTTGAATGGATACGATGGAGAATGAATCTCATCGCGTTCGTGGAGACGGTAGTCCGTACGTACGCACGAGTGACAATATCATTCTTTTGATATTAAAATAATATATAAATGGATGGTATATAATATATACAGAATCATTAACATGTTATATTTATTATTTACATGAGTTAAACATCATTATTATACCCATCCAAATAATAATAAATTGAATAACAATTACACCACGACGTGGAGACGGTAAGCCGTACGTACGCACGTATGGTGACATGTTATTCGAAGGGTGGATAGAATACTGAATATGGTTGTACCATATTTATAATAACATCACAGTATATGTGAAATACTGGAGTTATTATTTTAGAATGGTAAGAACAAAGAAAGAAGAAGTGGAAGAAGAAAGGAACTTTAAAAGGGGTGGTGAAAACATTACCTCTTCTTCGGGTTATTCCTTTTGATTTGATCAAAAGGGCTCCTTAGGTTGGCTTTCTGATCAAAATAAGGCCTCTAGGTTGTAGTGAGGGATGTTGGTAGAGTATTTGGGCAGAGTTTGGCCGAACCAAAAGGCTTTGAAGGTGTGAATAAATGAGAAGGAGGAGTGTCCTTTTATAGGAGGGGTGAGGGGCACCTTTGGAAAAGCTAGAAATATTAATTTATAATAAATTCATATTCGGTTTCTAATGGATCCAAAGTTGATTATTCAAAGTTTAAGGTGGGGATGGATCAAAAACAACTCAACCAATAGAATTTAGACAGGTTTGGGTACTTATATTAACCTTATCTTTAAGTATTAACTCTAAGTTAATTAGTTTCACTTTTACAATGTCTCTTTGTATTTTTATATAATATGGCTAATAAACTTACTATATACATCCAAGAGACCCACAAGTGGTCCATTAATGATGAACCTATCAGTATATAAGTCTCTTGGCCGATCCTTTGATTTTTAGGAATTAAATATCAATTAATAATATAATATTTGTTTTAAGAACTCTTTTATGTCAATTTTGACACTATTCAATAGTTGATTTTTGTGAAACTCATAATAGATTGATTACTTCGAACAAAGTCAATTAAAGCAATCATAATATATCATATTATCCTAGAAAATTAGTTTAATTCATTAAAAGTTTCATATTATATTTATTTGTGTATTTATAATATCAAATATTTTAATTTTTCACTATTATAGTAATTATTGCATCATCATTGTGTCATAAATAAAATAAATTATTTAATGTCTAAAAATTATAAATAAAATATCATTCTGTAGGAAATCTTTTTATCTTTCTAATGAATATTTATAATTTAAAATCCAACATATATAACCCTATGTAACAATTTCTTTAATAAAAAATATATGCTTGTGTCATTTTTGTATTTATTTTAACTTAATTAAAATAAAGTGTCCTTATCACCTACAAGTGGCACCATGGGGTCCCAAAATCGACCCAAAGATGCAAATGGTATACCATGTATCAACCAATAGGGTTAAGACACGTTTTAGGGTAATTTATTATTATTATAATATTATTTTTTAACCCTTATTTACCAGATTTACCCTTAACCATGGTAAATAAAATATTTACCGCAGTAATTATTCAAATTGTCTAAAAATAAAAGTTATCTATTTACACAATTTCAACATCCTGATTCCAAATATGGAATCCATTTTTCTAAATTCAAAACACAGAAGTGGCAGAAATTAATTTAAAATCAATTCGCGCTGTCAAAACAAAAAGCGTGTTTTTAAGAGATAATAACTATCAAAAGATTGACACTTGTTTATGTTCAGTTTAATTATAAAATTATGTCCAATGACCAAAATTATATTAAATGGTAAAAATATATTCTAAATATAATTTAAAACCACTCAAATTCATAATTTATCACTATTAATTATTTTGATTAAAAAAGTTGTTTTTAATTAAAATTTAGTAATTTTCACTATTCATAAAAATATGAAAGTTATCCGAAAAGTACCAAAATTTCACCTTAGGATAAATTCGATATTCTGAATCCAGAAATGAAGTCCATTTTAAAATATAAAATATATATAATTTCGAAAAGTAGGTATTACTATTCATAACGGCTAGTTTGATTGGTTGTGGTGTGTGTTAAAACTCAAGGTTGCGTACAACACACGCTACTGTATTATTCAAAGAAAGCGTACCGTGGAAGCTTGGGATGTTTCATTTTAAATTTTTGATGTCCCCATTTAGTCAAAAATTTTAAAATATTGTATTTAAAAAGGGTTCACTATTAAAAGTTGATAAAAGTGCAATACTGAAAATGAATTTGTTCTTGCATTATATCTAAGAAACTCATAATATGGATTCAAAAATTATAAGGATTATATAAAGTTTAAAATTTAGATAATACTATTCATAATCTCTTTTGAATGGCTTTTTTTTTTGTAATTCATGGTGTGATTGAACTCGGTGTTGCGTGTAGTTCAAGTTATTGAATTATTTTGAAGAAATAACACACTATGGAATCTTGGGGTGTTACATTCTCCCCTCCTTCAATAAATTGCATCCTCGCAATTTGAAATTGTTTTTCGAAAATAAAAGGTTGAAAATAGAAAATATATTTGTGGGAAAACCCACATAGGAAATTGGGTTACCAAAATTTAGTATTAATATAAGGAAAAGAGAAATGAAAGGGTCACCACCAAATTATGATCTCGATTAGGAAAACATTGGTGGCAATTAGAGACATATAATTGGGGGAAAAACGTAAATATTTATAGGTAGTGATTGGGGTCATCAATCACAAACAAGTATAAAATTGAGGTCCTTAAATTCATCAATCTATGATGATTTGAAATACCATCGGTTCAACAAAACATAGGGTATTAGGATAACACATTTTTGACGTTTCAAAATATCTTAGTTGAAATCCCACATCGAAAAATGAATTAATGAGGCCTCTATTTAAAATAAGGAGTCGAAAGTATGAAGATTACCGAAAGTAACACATACTAGGGTTCAATGTAGGAAAATATGGATATGAAAGAAAAATATAACCATCAATTATCTGATGGAGAGTGGTAGAGAACATGGCTATGAAAAGGCCAACAATCCCAAAGCCATAAATTAGTGATGATTTAAGGTACCATCTAGGAAAACATTTTTATTCTAAGTTTCTTTTCTTAATATTGAGGAATTTATTTATGAGATTGGCTAAGATCATAAAGAGATATACTTACATTATAATTAGAGTTTTATCCATTAATAAATTTCTACCACAAACTCATCATTCACTCTAAATGATAATAGAATGTAAAAAAAATTCTATTTACACTATTCGTATAGGGTTCCAAAATAAACGAATTTATAATTCATCTACAAGATCTTTTAATAAAAACTAAATTATTTAATCCAGGACATCTCGTGGGCCAGTGGTAGGTGATACACCCTTGTCGCCCTTCGGTTTCGGGTTCAAGTCTCGCAGCCTTGCCGGACGCGACGGGTTGCCGCCCGACCTCCCGGTTGTCCTTTTATGGCAATCCAAAATAATCCAAACTAGAACTATCCAAAATACTTCTGTCCAAACTCACAGTCCAACATTTATAAAGAAGGAAAACATAATATAAATCATTTTTACCCCGTAATAGCATATGAATACCTTCATCATGTATTACCATATTCCTTATTGATTACATTCATGCTCCCTTATTCCATATAGAATGCTTGATATATTTCATTAATCCAAAAATGTTTTAAACCCCAACAATGATGGAATATATAAATCATTAATCAGTTCCAAGGTAGTCAAGAATATCCAATATAATTTATCCAAAACAATCACATATTATTCCAAAATCACTACCTCAGTATCAGAACTATATTATGATTTATCAATCTCTCAACCATATATTTTCCATAAATTTATCCTGCTATTGAGTCACTTTTCTTTGTTCCACACAATCTCAATTCCTTAATGAAATAGTACTGCAGTACAATCCTTATATACTCCATAATTATTATAATAAGTGCATTGTTGATACAACACTCAATTGACATAATCAACATAAGAACTCCAATCATTCCTCTTCATCTGTGGTAGTATCATAACTTGATTATTATCCAACAGCATCATTTACGGCATAGTCTGATGACTGGGACATAGGTTCGCGTAGTGTCCAAACTCCTTGCAAATGAAGCATTGTACATTTGAAACCATTTTCTTACCCATACAGTCACGTACTTTGTGCCCTTTTCCTCCACACTTATAACAAACTCCCATTCCTTTCAGGCAAGTTCTAGGGTGTTTCTTTCCACAGTTATCACATATGGGAAAATTCTTCTTTTCCCTCTTCCCTTTATCCATCTTTCTCTCTTCCATCCTTTTCTTCTCTTGCTTCCCTTTAAAGCCATAGGACTCAGTAAACTCTTTACTTATCTTATCAACACATGATATTATTTCTTCATATGATGATAATACATGGGAGACTATTTCTCTTATAAATTCTTAGCTTAAGACCATGAAAGATATGATCCTTCCTTCTCTTTGGATCATGTGCATTTCTGGAGTTCTCATTCCTTCTACTGGGCGCCATTTCTAAACAATGGAATACACTAGATTAGTTTATGAATCAAAATACATAATCCCATACTTATAAAACACTTAACATAAATTTAACTATTTATGGATATAATCCATAATCATAAAAATGTTTTCTTTGAGAAAGTATATACTCATAAACCCTTCATAATGATTTTTAAAGAAAATGAGAGTTATCCTAAGAATATCCCCCGGGAGTGTCGTAACCAAGAGTGCCGCAAGGCCCATTGTCGTGCACCAGTTCCCGTTCGAGTCTAGCTCAAAGCGGTGTTTTCGGGTTTTACCCCTAGGTACATCTGTGCCAGATCCGCCTCTACCTGCTCGTATCCAGAAAGGGATGTATTGCTCGGAAAACTCACAAAATCTCTACAATACCAAAATTCTAGGATGTTCTTCTATACTAATCCCCAAAGTTCATCTTAGGTCTACGTGCTCTAATCAGAGTTTATCTAAATCTAGCTTCCAAGGTTTGTACTAAACTTCCTCTAATACCAACTGTAACGCCCCGACCCCAGCTACCCAGAGTCGGTGCATTAGTTCGTAACATTGGCATGATCACAAGAAAGATCAAATCTCGAAAGACCGATTGGTTTAGTAGCCTTGGAAACACTAGATATATTCATAAGTTTTTACATTACATCATAAAATGAAAAACTACTACAACAACATAATTTCTCCATAATCCACACTCATATCCCCACATAATATCCCTGCAGGTCATTCATAATTTACTTCTTCACTTCCTGGGAAAAAAATAAAACATAGAAAATGGGTGAGCTCAAATGCCCAGTAAGGATAATAATATAGCGGAAACTTTCATAAATAAGAATAAACATTTAAGGCAATGTATAACTAAAACAAAAGCCTTTCAAACATGAACTTTCAACATGGTATGACATAAATAAAATGAAATAATGCCATTTACTTATTCACATGGATATTCTACTAATCGAATAATCACATGAAAAAATCAATAACCACTTTCATAATGTTGGAATGCATAATTCTGAACTTTAATTTCTTTGTCAAGGCCTCGTCCCAAGACCATGGGGCTAACTGTAACCGGAACCCAACCCGGAGTGCCTCTAATAACCGGACACCAACCCGGAGTGCCTCTAATAACCGGACACCAACCCGGAGTTCCTCTAATAACCGGAGACCAAAACGGAGTTCCTCTAATAACCGGAGACCAAACCGGAGGGCTTACTTTTACCGGTCCCCAACCCGGAACATACTTGTCTAACACATTCATCTGAATGAAAGGTTGAAATATAACATAAACATTCGGATTAAAAATAACTTATAAAATGTCAATACTTTAAACAAAAACCATGAGTGACATAAGAATAACTTATCCACAGTCAAAAATATCACAAAACCTTCAATAAAATAGGGATGTTTTGTAACATAATAAATCAACTTCAAATAAACTTAAAATCCATCAAAGGATGTTGACATAGATGAAATCAAAACTATTTTAGAGAAATATCTCTTTTTTTTGAAATCATTTTAAAAGTAACATAATTATAAAATAATACATTCAATTTGAATATATTCTTATAAGCTTGTAAGGGAAGCTTTGACGATTTTATAACGGCGGAAAATAACTGCACCCGCCATATAAGTTAAAAAAACATTCTTACCTTAATTTTGTCGAAAAGGTTAAAAAGAACCTTGTTTGGAAAACGACGGAAAGATTCCTTTATAAAACACTTATAAAAGTCAAAAAGGGTATAAATGACTTTAACCCATATTCTATTAAATAGTAAAAATGTTTTGAAATTCATTTTTAAGAAACATGGATGTGGATGATAAAGAAATCCCAGTAGATTATTACGTATAAACAACCTCGGATAATGAAGAGATTGCGAAATAACCCTTACCAATTTGGTAACTTATGAAACATACAACCCATGAAAGAGGTATCATACAATGAATATGTAAATACACATAAATTAGAGTGTATTACACAAAGAATAGAATTATGGTCAGTACATACACCACACAAAAGGTGATGGTGGCAATATGGAATGAATCTCACGGGAATAAGGAGTGAGATGAAAACCCCTTACCACGTTAATCAACTGAGTCGTATGGACAAAAGTTAATAACCACCAAATGATTTACAGAATAACATGAATATAAAGAGAATCATGATAATATATATCAAATGGCAGTACACAATACACCACTTTCAATAATTTAGTGGCGAACAATGGAAATCTCACGGAATTGAAAGTGAGATAAAAAAATCCCTTACCATGTTAATCAACTGAGTCGTATGGCCAAAAGTTAATAACCACCAAATTATTTACAGAATAACATGAATATAAAGATAATCATGATAATATATATCAAATGGCAATACACAATACACCACTTTCAAAAATTTAGTGGCGAATAATGGAAATCTCACGGAATTGAATGTGAGATAAGAAAATCCCTTACCTTGTACTTTTCCTTGGTTGGGGTATGTTAACCTCCTGTATAATGGTGAAATAATTGTTATTAAATTATACAAGAATCATATATATATATATGATATCATATATGATCTTTTAACATTGATTTGTTAATAATATCATAGAATTATCGTCGTTTCGGGTGTTAACATACTCATTTTCTTTTATATGTTTTGTTACATAAGCCATGTTTGTTGTATATTATTCATATCCAGAATGATATCAAGTCCTTAAAAATCATTTTTAAATCATCAAATGATAATTATACTTGAATGGATACGATGGAGAATGAATCTCATCGCGTTCGTGGAGACGGTAGTCCGTACGTACGCACGAGTGACAATATCATTCTTTTGATATTAAAATAATATATAAATGGATGGTATATAATATATACAGAATAATTAACATGTTATATTTATTATTTACATGAGTTACACATCATTATTATACCCATCCAAATAATAATATATTGAATAACAATTACACCACGACGTGGAGACGGTAAGCCGTACGTACGCACGTATGGTGACATGTTATTCAAAGGGTGGATAGAATACTGAATATGGTTATACCATATTTATAATAACATCACAGTATATGTGATATACTGGAGTTGTTATTTTAGAATGGTAAGAACAAAGAAAGAAGAAGTGGAAGAAGAAAGGAACTTTAGAAGGGGAGGTGAAAACATTACCTCTTCTTCGGGTTCATCCTTTTGATTTGAACAAAAGGGCTCCTTAGGTTGGCTTTCTGATCAAACTATGGCCTCTAGGTAGTAGTGAGGGATGTTGGGAGAGTAGTTGGGCAGAGTTTGGCCGAACCAAAAGGATTTGAAGGTGTGAATAAATGAGAAGGAGGAGTGCCCTTTTATAAGAGGGGTGAGGGGCACCTTTGAAAAAACTGGAAATATTAATTTATAATAAATTCATATTTGGTTTCTAATGGATCAAAAGTTGATTATTCAAAGTTTAATGTGGGGATGGGTCTAAAACAACTCAACCAATATAATTTAGACAGGTTTGGGTACTTATATTAACCTTATCTTTAAGTATTAACTCTAAGTTAATTAGTTTCACTTTTACAATGTCTCTTTGTATTTTTATATAATATGGCTAATAAACATACTATATACATCCAAGAGACCCCCAAGTGGTCCATTAATGATGAACATATCAGTATATAAGTCTCTTGGCCGAACCTTATATTTTTAGGAATTTAATATCAATTAATAATATAATATTTGTTTTAAGAACTCTTTTATGTTAATTTTGACACTATTCAATTGTTGATTTTTGTGAAACTCATAACAGATTGATTACTTCGAACAATGTAAATTAAAGAAATCCTAATATATCATATTATCCTAGAAAATTAGTTTAATTCATTAAAAGTTTCATATTATATTTATTTGGGTATTTATAAAATCAAATATTTTAATTTTTCACTATTATAGTAATTACTACATCATCATTGTGTCATAAATAAAATAAATTATTTAATGTCTAAAAATTATAAATAAAATATATTTATGTAGGAAATCTTTTTGATTTTCTAATAAATATTTATAATCTAAAATCCAACATATATAACCCTATGTAACAATTTTTTTTCTAAAAGATATATGCTTGTGTCATTTTTGTATTCATTTTAACTTAATTAAAATAAATTGTCCTTATCACCTACAAGTGGCACCATGGGGTCCCAAAATCGACCCAAAGATGCCAATGGTCGACCATGTATCAACCAATAGGGATAAGACACGTTTTAGGGTAATTTAGTATTATTATAATATTATTTTTTAACCCTTATTTACCGGATTTACCCTTAACCATGGTAAATAAAATATTTACCGCAATAATTATTCAAAATGTCTAAAAATAAAAGTTACATATTTACACAATTTGAACATCCTGATTCCAAATATGGAATCCATTTTTATAAATTCAAAAAACAGAAGTGGAAGAAATTAATTTAAAATTAATTCCCACTGTCAAAACAAAAAGCGTGTTTTTAAGAGATAATAACTATCAAAAGATTGACACTTGTTTATGTTCAGTTTAATTATAAAATTATGTCCAATGACCAAAATTATATTAAATGGTAAAAATATATTCTAAATATACTTTAAAACAACTCAAATTCATAATTTATCACTATTAATTATTTTGATTAAAAAAGTTGTTTTTAATTAAAATTTAGTAATTTTCACTATTCATCAAAATATGAAAGTTATCCGAAAAGTACCAAAATTTCACCTTAGGCTAAATTCGATATTCTGAATCCAGAAATGAAGTCCATTTTAAAATATAAAATATATATAATTTCGAAAAGTAGGTATTACTATTCATAACGGCTAGTTTGATTGGTTGTGGTGTGTGTTAAAAATCAAGGTTGCGTACAACACACGCTACTGTATTATTCAAAGAAAACATACCGTGGAAGCTTGGGATGTTTCATTTTAAATTTTTGATGTCCCCATTTAGTCAAAAAGTTTAAAATATTGTATTTAAAAATGGTTCACTATTAAAAGTTGATAAAAGTACAATACTGAAAATGAATTTGTTCTTGCATTACATCTAAGAAACTCATAATATGGATTCTAAAATTATAAGGATTATATAAAGTTTAAAATTTACATAATACTATTCATAATCTCTTTTGAATGGCTTTTTTTTGTAAGTCATGGTGTGATTGAACTCGGTGTTGCGTGTAGTGCAAGTTATTGAATTATTTTGAAGAAATAACACACTATGAAATCTTGGGGTGTTACAACATTCGTGATCATCATCGATTTTAATCATTTACTATGGTTCAAAGAGTGTTACTAAATTTCTAATGAAAATAACCATAGAGTGTCGAACTATGTGTATAAATTGTTTTGTTGTTTCACACTTTGTGACACTCATATCCTTCTCAATGAACTCTTGTTAGTGTTATTTCCCCTATGTACCTATGTTCTAGAGCCACATACAATAATAGTATAGAGACAAGGATGTAATTACATAGAAACAAATATCTCTATCCTTAAACTATTTTATAGGATATTATCAATTATTATAAATATCTTTAGTATTACCCATAAACATATCCCTAGACATTCCCTTAGACATATCTCTAGGGTTTTCAGTATTGTTTTCTCATCCTTGTTTTCAAAGGATATTTAAAATGTTCATTTGATACCAACTATATATACCTTGAATTTTCATACATGGATATCATACCATTTTAAATGAATATTAAACACATTTTATATGAAGATAGATGAAGAAATTTATATTTTATTTATTTTATAGAGTTAAAAAATAATAAAATTTTTTCTTGAAAAATATTTAACATCTCCCACAAATTTCTTCTTACATACTACTCATGTTCTATATACCCTTCGTAAAAAATTATTCATAACACAGGGAAGGAAACATAAGAATGGGTGTGATTAAATACTTAGTATAGGTAAAAATAAGAGATATTAATATATGATCATATTAAAGAATGCGATATTTGAAATTGTTTTTGGAAATGAATATAACTTCTGATGTCCATACCCATCATATCAGAGATCACAAACATGATTAATGGAATAAATCACATATGTTCATAATACATGAAGCATAATGGAATCAATGAACCAGATCCAAGAGAGTGTATCATTATAATATAATATTTAATTGTGGAATAAAAATAAGATTATAAAATTTTTAACATGTATAAATTGAAACAGGTTCACTCATTAAGATAAGTACATGAAATCAAGCCCTCTCATAATCTTATACACATGCCACAAGGTCCATCCATTACCTTAGGGACCGGAAATCTATATTCATGCATAATACTATAAACACATAATAAGGTTCATGCATACCATTAGGAAAATTCTATCAGGTTCACACATAAAATTCTGAACATTTAATCAATTTCATGTATAACATTGTGAAAATTTGATTAGGTTCACACAGAACCTATTTACTAATGATTTATTCATTTTTTTTATAAATTCGTTGGAGGTGAATATATGTACCACCTACATTATAATAGAAACCATACATACATGTTCCATAATGTCATAATAAATTCATTGTATCACCATATCATAAAAAAAGTAAAGAAAATGGATTTCATTTGAATTTATTCAATTCTACATATCACAAACAATAATAAGTGGGTTTCGAAAACATTTCATCCACATAAACATTATCTATCCAAAGTAATATTAATTACATTATCATTAAATCTTATCCAAAATTAATAATAAGTAACATCAATGGATGTCAAATTACATAGAAAATTATTTTTAAATATCACTTCGGAAATTTCCCAAAGAATATATGTTTTCCACTTAAGAAAATTATTTTTAAGAAATTGAACATTTTTCAAATCTATTTCATTAAAAATAATCATGGATTCATTTAATTTCTTATTTAAAAATCATTAAAAACCATAATTTTAAAAAATAACCTTTTCTAGTTTTTAAAATTCTAAACCATTTTAAAAATCATGTTCATTTAAAATAATATTGAAAACATTTCATGGATGTTTCATTGAAAATAAATGTCATGAAAGTGGGAAATTCTGTTCATGTTGTGCATGCTAAAAGAAGGATTTTGTTAAAATTTTCCCTAAAAACTAAATTGTTCTAGCTTTTTAAATTTATATTAGGATAAATTTTAAAATATTTTTTAAAAAAATAAATAAAGGATTGAAATAATTTTAATATATATTATTTATAATGATAAAAAAACTGACAACAATTTTAGAAAACATGTATCAATGAAAAAGGGTTTTTGACTAAAGAAAAAATAAAGGGAATTTTTCATAAAAAATTGTTTGATAAATTGAGCACATAAAGTTAATAAGATGAATGAGAAACATGTATTATTATGAAAAATATAAAGTATAATAATTTTAAGGATCTTGTTGAGATATTTATCACAATGTTTCATCATCAGAAGCATAAACATAAACAATCATGATAAACGATGACACTATATCATAAAACCCATACCACGTTAGAAACATTTAATCATAAGAACATGAATGATTAAAAAAATGTGAAACATAAAACATTAAATGAATAGATTAATTTTTGATATTACATGTAAAATGTGATATATATATACATCATAAAATAAAATAGGTGAATAATAAAACATATTTTTAAAATAAATAACTCAGATCCAAAATTCCCCTAAAAAATTAGTCAATTTTAATCCATACGACACATTAAATATATTTCTTAAAAATGGATATTTAAATCCACCTATTTTGATTATAATACTAAGAAATTGAATTAATGGGTAGTATATACACCACATAAGTGAAACACATTGTGAACATAGAATGTGTCTCATAGTAAATAAATGTGAGACATAAGTCCCCAATCATAAGTATCAATATCCATCTTACATGATAAAATATCTAATTGAATAAATATAGTCATTCTATAAATATATATCAAAACCATAATTATATATATAATACCATATATAATTTATTTTTGATATTTTATTACCCATTTTTTAATAATTCATAAATTATGTTGTAGGTAATAACCACATTGTTTTTTTTATTTGTATTTGTTTTTTGGGCCCATTTAATTGATTGTGATTATCAAACAAAAAGAATTTTAACAAGGAAATATATTTCATAGATATTTACTTTTCATGTATTTTTATTAATCAATAACATTTAGAGATCAAACTTGAAATACCCAATTCAGGGAGATCGTAGGTCATATATACTCATGAACACTATTTCCATTTTCTCGATAAATTGACTAAAAAATGGAAAATAATATGTTAAAATTAAAAAATAATTTATATGTCATATATATGTATATATATTAAAATTATTCTTATTAGAATATATGTATATATTATTGGAATATTGAATATCATAGCGTTATACAAACGTAATCCTCCCTATACGCGAGTGATGTTACTGTAATCCCATTGAATGAAACTTAAGAAGGTATATATAAAATAATAATAATATAACTATAAATATGTTAATTTATCATATATATATATATATATCCATTTAATATAACCTTATTACCATAAATGTAAAATAGAAATGAAAAGTTAATCCCCTTGGTTAATGATGTATTAGTTCTCTATACACATGAATGACGTGATTTTTCTCCAAATGGGATCAGAGGTAAGAATTTAGTGGTGATATTATAAATAAATAGTTATAATAATATCATAACTATCATATATAAAAAAATAAATCATTATATTTATCCATTAGAGGTGTTGATGGAAAACAAATAACATCGCTTCATGAGGTGGTAGTCCGATTTACACATCAATGATGATTCCATATACCATTTGATGGAAGAGGAGATAGATTTAAGTTATTAATTTAACTAATAAAATATCATATTATTTTATAAAATAGTTTTTATTTATTTAAGAATATTTTAATTTTTTATATGATTAAGTAACACAAAAAACGAATAGATAAAAGCATTACCTCTTCTTCAGACAAACTTATTAGGATTAACCAAATGACTTTCGAGATGATATTTGTAATTTAAAAAATTACTCTACAATATTGGGAGTGAATTAAGGAATTTATTTGGGAATTTATTTTCATAATAATATGTGTTTATATGTTTGAATAGGAGAGGATAATGGGTGGCCTTTTTATGCGAGTTGAGTGTCGCACTTGTATTTTTTGAAAGGAAAAAAGGGGTACTGATGTTTTTTCATGAAGAATGGATCTAAAATGGGCCCTTATTTAACCTAAAATGTGATAAGGTATAAATATTAATATAATATTTGTGTTGGAAAAGTTTATAGGTAATTATACCCCTTAAAGTTTTATTTTATCACATATAAATCTATTTCGACATTAAATGTAGTAATTATTTGTTCCAGTTTTTATATTGATTATGTTAAATACAAATGTGTACCAAATTATATAATATAAATTATGATTATCCAAATTTGGAAAGCATTTTATAAATTACATTTAAATATTTTGAAAATTATAATTTAAAATTAATCTTATAGGCACAATGAAAAATTAGTTTTCCAAGGAGAAGCATTTCAAAAAAATTAAATGATTGAATAAAAATAGTTTAATATCAAATTAAGTAAAATAATCTTAATTAAATTTATATATATATATATTAATGAAATAATTTTTCTTCTTAAAATTATATCATAATAAAATTTAGTTTCCAAATTATTATAATTGAATGACCTATTTTTAACATGATAGTTTACAAAATTAATTACATTTTTTCAAATATATTTTCTAAAATGTTTACAAATAAATTTAAAAATTGTTTTCGAACATTTGATAAAATCATATTTTTTTGAAAAAATATTTTTTAAACATACATCGTTATTTTACATTTTTTAATACATAGAAACCAAATATGATGAATGTTATAAATTTTATCAAATATATAATCTATAAATTTCATTAAAATAATTCCACAAAAGTTATGTGTTTAATTAATTATGGTTTAATGAATTCGTACACAAAAAATATATCTTTTTAGAAAAATATTTCTTTTAAATAATTTTGTTATGTTAATTTATAATTAATCGGTATCTAAACAATTCATTTTATATACATATTGAGAAAATTTAATTTCTTAAGTTAATTAATCTTATTCATAAAGTAAATTCAAATTTTTAACTGAATACTATTATGTTAAATAATAATATTTAAATAGTATTTCATGTTTTTTTAAACTCTCGATTGTGTAACTATAATTATCTTCATGAAATGAAATTTCTATGAAAATATTATTTAAAATAAATAACAAGGTGTTTTAGGATGTTTTGGAATAAAAAATGTGTGAGAATAAATATTGAAATACATTCCCTTAAAACATTGGAAATGTTAGAATCAAAAGACACTAATAAAGGGAAAATAAAATTTATTTTTTATTAACATGAATTATATGAAACTAATGAAACTAGTAAAAAGTGTGGATGTATACTCACCACATAAAATAAAATAGGTTGTTAATATAGAACATTTTTCAATGAATGTAAATTGAGAGGGAAAAAATACCCCATTACTACAGACTACCATGAATGTGAAATATCCACTAGTATTATTATAATGATCATTTTAGTCACATATTACTAAATATTAATTTTATATATTACCTTTATACTATTCAATTATATTCATATTTTATATACATAATTTCTTGTAATGGTTTTTTTTAATATCTGATGTTAATAGTTGTGATTATTTCATACAAGTTATGGTATGATGTTAATGATCATTACTGGTCAATTACACATTCATCATTCCAATATTATTCATGGTAGTGGAAACATAGTGTTATAATAATTTTTATATTCTCTTTTACATTTGATATATGATATAATTATGATTTAAAGGAATAAAATTCCTAACGTGCATGTTTGAGTTAATTTTACTAATAAAAAAATTAAAATAATGTGGACAATAAATTTTTATGCCACACTTATGGAACCATAATAATAACAAAAATAACTCGTTAATATAATATATTTTAATAATTTATGTTTTTATACTCATCTGTAATGAAAATTATGATGATTGTACAATGTCATTCAGGTAGGATCTTGAACAAACCCAAACCAGAACAAGTTATACTAAAGAAATAATAAGACTTTAGACGTATAGGTTTGTTATATAATTTATAAGGAAACATAATTATATTATTATAATTTCACAATATTGGTTTGTGATAATTATAAATTTTTTAACGAGGGATTATTTTTAATGTATATGAAAGAACTATATAATTTGATGGAATCACTCCTTCAAATGGGTTCCTTTCAAAAAAGATTACATTGGCATCTTCTATGGAATTAAAGGATTAAATAAAAGAAAGAGTACTTTAGAAGAGTTTATTTTAACATGTATTTAAAATTAAATAGATTGAAATTTTTTTTAGGTGGGTACAAGGGTGTTCTTTGTATTTACGATTGTGAGTGGCATTTTTGTAACTACTAGTTACTTAATGTGCAAGGAATGTAGTTATAAATGTAAAGTGTTTCAAAAGTAGATATGTAATTGATCTGGGCAATACATATCATTATAAAAATAATTTAGGGATATGGATGGATATGTTTTAGGTCTTTATCCCTTCAATTATACTCTTTTATATCCACATACCATCTACCATAGTTAGTTACCTTTTACCACAGTAATGTTTTTTACCCATTAATTAATTTTACCCTCATACTTATTTTTATTTCCATAATTCTAAAAATAAAATAAGTTTTATTTAGTTCAATTAATTATTTAAATTAATTCAAATTTAAATAAAAAATAAAAAATGAGATAATGAAAATTTTAATAATACTATTTTTAATAACAAAATTAACTTTTTTCTTATTTCATACAAAGTAATAAACATTATATAAATTATGATTTATTTATCTGTATATATATACAATTAATTAAATTAAATATTATAATTTAAATATCAAAAATTTATTTTTTACCTAAAAAACAATATTTTTTTAAAATAATGTTATTAAGTTAACCATTTTCCAATTGATAATGAATCATCCAATAATTATTCCATATAGAACATTAATTGTGACAAGAATGTTATTTAATTATTTTAACATTTTTTAATTAAAATTTATATATTGATTTTGAAAATATCATCCCATAAAAGTACTAAATTCAAGAAAAACTAAAATTTCATTAATGGAACATATGTTAAATAAAATAAATATTTAAACATAAATAGTTACTTTAAATGTCAATTAAACTAGTTATATAATGTTTAAAACAAATATGAATCTTATACATTATAATTATAAATTAATTAACACACTTATTGGATACATGGATATTAAATAACCATATTTATTACAGTCATATTGGAACAAAAATATAACAACCAATCATATATGAAATTGTCATGTTACATTTCAATATATTCCCAAATAAACATCAATAAAATTCATTCAACTTATTTTTTAATTTAAAACTCAAAATTTCTATTCTATTTCTAATTTCTCCCCTAATTTCACTAGTTATAATCATTTTGATGATCTTATACGCAAATCACTAGGATGAAAATTTCATGAATGTGGGGTTTTTATTTACATTTGTCTGTATTTCTCTAGTAATTTTCATAATGAAGTTTATTGTTTATTTATTATAGTGTAGAGACGTTTAAAATGTATTTTAATATATTTTGTGCATAGAATACTTTATTTATATAAAATATTCATCTGGAACTATGTTTTCAAAATATATTTAAAACCCCATGTTTGATGTATGTTATTTTTTTATTTTTTTATTTTAAATTATATAATGGTTTATTAAATTTTTGGATTTTTAGCTTTCTAAGGTACACAATATAATACTGATGGGTTTTTGGAGGTTGTGGAGTGTTTAGGGTATTCTATTTTTGTAATGGTACTCCCCATATACAGTAAGTGTATATTTTTTTCACTATGGTATATACATTCTACGCGATGGTATCATAACCTTGTAAAGGTAATTTTATATCATGTTAGGGAACTTCATATAATGTGAAAGGGTAGTCCCATATTTCATAAGGGCATGTCCTTATTTTCCATTCATTATGTAATATTGAACATATCCTACATTACAGTCAATTAAAATACTGTGAAGATTGATTTTAGTTGCATCGCCATATATCTAGGTTTTTCTGAGGGTTCCCACTTAAGGGTTGGTTGATCATGGTTTTCTGGTGTTGGGGAAAACCATAATGAGTGATGTGTCAATGGTATACATTTCAATGAGTGTTTTAAATGAGAAAAGTGTTGTATATAAATTTTGGGATTTAATATAATTATGAATCAAGGTATAATCTTGTGTGGAATTGTTGTTTTATGAGTTCATGAGGGAGTTTGAAATGAAGAGTATAGATTCAACATTCCACCACCCAAGCCACGAGGCTGTATAGAGAGACAAAATGGTGAGGATATTCTCTCCACATTCTATGTGAGTAAGTTTGTGAAATCACTACGGTTTTTTAAAATGGTTGAGATAGTAACCCTTTTTATTAGGGAGTTATTAAATGAATTTTTTTCACATGTGTCATGTATTGGGGGTTATTAACTCTATTCTAAAATTTATTACTCCCTATAAACTCCCATTATCTTCAAAATCACTATCATTCATGAAGAGGAGGCTTCCAAATGTGTGATGGGTGACACTACACTTTCAATAAGTTCTTCCTATTTGTTTTCTCTAAATTATGTGAATGTAGGTGTATTATATTCAACATTAATTATCATAAAAATACTTCTCATATATATAATTTATTATTTTGTTTCAATAAATGGATAATTATAGAATGAAAATTTAAAATTATTAATTCCAATTATTTTTTATAAATCATTTATTTTGTGAAAACTTGATAAGGGTATTTGATTAAAATGTGTTCTTATTTTATTAGAAGGGGACATAGTAATTTAGACATGGATATTGTGTAATTGGGGGGAAATTGGTTTGCTCAATTAAATTACATTGTTGTATAGGGAAAAATAGTTATACTCATGAGTTCAGTGTGTCTTGGAATCCTATTTATCGAGGAATACATTAGATTCATGGAATGGTTCTATGTTGGAGGTTTTGGGTATATAAAATGTGTTCCACTATATGGTTTCTAAAATAATTTATGTTATATTTGGTGATTATATTCCAATTAATTCTATATATATTTGTTCTAATATAACATGTTCTAATCCCTATAGTATGTGTGCAATGTATCTGACGGATTAGCTACTATGTTATATACTTTCTCTGTTAATGCACTTTGGTGTGTAAATATAAATTTTTTACCATGATAATGATAAGAAAATTGTATCTTACATTGATAGTGGAGAACCTTGATGTAGTATTCCATGCTACTAGAGGATAGAGAAAAAGGTTGTTTATAGTGGAAGGTATGTTGAAGTAAGAAATTTAACACATGGGTAATGCTTTGAATTTAAGGGTTTATTGATACATTGGGATTTAATGCATACATTTCATTTATTATTATTATTATTATTATTATTATTATTATTTTCTCATTGTTATTCTATACTGAATCTTGGATATTTACTTTATACCATTGTGTTTGAACATTACAAGTTGTTTTGTGTATGAGGGTAAATAATTCCTAAATGTTTTCGTTTAACCATGGAAATTATTACAGACCTTTGTTCATCAGGGGATGAACATATGGTAGATTCACCTCCGTCGTGGACAATTCAAAGGTTTTTGATTGGTATTTCATAGGGTTCATGGAAAAATTACAGGATTTAATATACAATAAATATAAATTAAAAATTAGGGACCCAAGAAAATCTACTACTAAATTTTATTGGATAAATGGTGTGGGATTTGTTCATCAAAATTATTCTTTCATCAATCAAGATTTAATATTTTTCTATTGTCTATATCTGAATTATATATTTTTTGTTATTATATCACTCAATATTTAGGAAATGTTTATGTTATTGTTATACATAATTCATATGATTCATCGATGGGAAAATGTAATTATATACCTGTGATTTTTATACATACACCATAACCATTTTCAGCTTGACCAGTATTAATTATTTATAATGGGATTCATATTATCTACAATGAAATATTATATAATTCATCGAAATTTTAGTACAAAAAACTATTATGTGTTCACACATAGTGGTTTTTTGAATGAGGATATTATTTATTGAAAAAATATGTATTTAAAACTTTGAGATCATGAAGTCATAGTCTAATTTTTTTAGAAGATATCCAAATTGGAAGTTTGGATATGATTGTACATTTTATATTATATTATATGACAAAATATATGATTGCATTAATTTTATATGGCATAATTCAATGTAGAAGAATGAAATAAATATTTACCAAATAATGACCACATCATAATTGTATTAACCTTGTATTTATTTTGTGATTTAGTGAACTATGTTATATTGACAGTCACAATTTAATTATATTATTTGTGGAGGTAGATGAATAATATGATAATATTCTTCCATTAATATTTCATAAATATATTCTATCAATATTTATTTAAAACTTAATAGAAGATGTTTCAAATGGATTTAAAATTCATACTTAGTATTCAAACTTCATAAAATTTATCGTGGATTAAGTATCTTATTAGAAATATTTGATATATGTTTAAATATTAATAATATTTTTTTTATTTTAAATAAATTTTTATAAAATATATGGATGTACATGAAATTTTTTTGATGGTTATATCAATTTTTAAATCAAAAATATATGGTAATTATAAAATTAAATATAAAATTACCATATAAAATTTATGAATAGATTTTATTTATTTATTTTGTATAACTCTATTATTCGATAAAATCCCTGAACAATAACAGAATATTCTCTAAAAATGACAGTATTACTATAAAATATTATTACCCTAAGAGTTATGGTAATTTTTAATTACCATATAGTGATTTTATATAAGATTATATATATGATCTTTGTAGACCAACTTCACTCAAAAAATTATTACGTTCTTTATTTAATTCATATTTCATTCAAAATAAATATTTACTTATATTAGAAAGTGATTTTGTGGTCAATTAATGCATTTTTTTTTGGAAATTGATTTTACCACTATAACCCAACAATAAGACCTTGGACATTTCATGTGAAAAAAAATTAATATAAGATTACTTATTTATCAAATTGATATAATGTACTACCATATAGATATTCAATTTATCCATTCTTCCTTTATTACTCCATTATGGGTTTCATTTAATATGGATCAACAAATTTCATCCAAAAAGGTTTTCAATGAAATGTTATATTTTTTTGTTCTTCAAATAGAGCTAAGTGGATTAATTATTAATGATTATTGATATAATAATTTTCTAAAAATGACAAATCGTCATTCCATAAGACAATAAAGTCAAGAATGTAGGCCTAAAAATTTTATTCCAAAATGAATTTTATTTAAAATTAAATTGCTATGTAAGAAAAAACTGTATGAAATTAATAGTAAACATGGAGAATAGTGGGATCATGATAAAATTTAAAAAGTAGTGGAATTGGTGGACTAGATGGGTTCTACAATAAAGGTGGCGTGTGACCATTGTACCCAATGTTTGAATAAATTATTGGATTATTGATCTAATAGAAAATTTTTTTATTATATTGTAATATTTTTGTAATTTATTATCACCGAAAAACTAAATTGGGTTATTATGTGGATTGTGTACATAAAATCTTATCCACATAATACATATAAGCCCAATTTCATTGATTTTATATTGAATTTTTAACAGTTAATTTTTTTGTTTAAGTCATAGATATAACTCAATATAATTATTTTGGGTTAATAAAAACACTCATTTTAGGTACGTTTAATTATTGGGGTACATCCCATTTGGTATGTTTTCATTCATATTCCATGTTCGAATATTTTTGATATTTTTCCTTCTAGTGACTTGTGAGTCATGAAAACTCTAATCGTTATAACTTTATCAAATCTAGACTGACACCATATGAGTCCCCTTCTCCCTCAATAATGTTTTTATTGATATTTGGTGTGATAAATTTCAATGGATTATCTTCCTAGGAGGTTGAGGTAGTTCAATGTGAATGTTCATGCGGTACAACTTTTCTGGTCATATAGATGAGTTTAGGTTTTGTTTTTATAGTTTTATATATTATAATGTTATAAAAAAATTATTTTTGAATTTTATGTTGATCATGAGGGTATTTTTGTTAAATTTTACACAAGCGGTAATTTTTTTAATTTAAATTATTAATTTTCCATAGGATTTTTAAAATAACATTTATATAATGTTTCAATGATTGATTTATAGTATATGATTTGTGTTAATTATGAAACCCTTTATTATAGTAGTTTTTTCAAATATATAACAAATTTATTGATCATGGTTTCATGCATTTATATTTAATTACATAAAATAATTGATTCGATATAAAATTCATATTTTTTATATTTTTTAATGATCAATGTTTTAATTTATAATGGTATGTGTTGATATATTACTCTATAATTGACCCATGTATATTTTTTAAGATCATGCTATAAATTATGAAAAAATCCAAAAATTACTTTTTTGAACACTCTTCTAAGGAAATAGATCATAGGTGAATAGAATGAATAAAATATTCCCCCAAGGTCGAGTTCACCAAAATATAACAATTTCATTATGAAACCCTATTAATATTCATGGATTTTATTTTTGAACTACTTATCTAATGAATTATTAATTACTATTAGTAATTTTGAAAAAAAATTACTGAATCAAAAGTAAAAAAAATAAATGTTCTAATATATGGATCAATATTCATTGATTGAGGAACTGTTCAATTGACCCACAGATGATAAGACATAACTTATTTGTTTTATAAATCAGTGGATATGGTTGTGTTTGATAAAAAAATTGGATATAGTTTTTGATTCAAAAAGTTGGTGTCTCTCTATCATTGAGGATGCAGTCAGCTGGTAGGGGTTATAAAGAGGTAATGGGTAAGGGGGTCTATCATAAGGTAATGAAAACATCTATTCACAGAAATTCAATGATAATGGAATAAAAATATTAGCTTTGTGGAGTTAAACTCTAGAAATTATTAGCTAATTATTGTAATAGCCAGAGTTTTTTAAAGGGAAAACATTGTTCAAGAGCGTATGCAACATGAAAGAACGAGCCTAAAAAAACCATGATCATTTAAATTGTATCATTTTAAAAATAATGATATATTGGAATGTATGAATTGGATAAAATATATCTTAAATTTATATAAATGTTTTAAAAAATATAATTTTATTTATTAATTATAATTAACTAAACAGTAAAATTTTTTCGAAGTCATTTTATTTAACCAATAGAAGATTACTTCAAAAAGTTACTTTATTTTAAGTTGTGTCATAAATTATTATAAATAATTTATTTACTTTTTAGAAAATTTATTAGATAAAATCATAAATTTTTTTGAATAATAATATAATTATTATCTTATGGTTAAATTTTAAAAATACAGGAAAATACTACATTTTTGGTGAATATTAAAAAACTAATATTTAAAAAAGATTCATTTTCTAAAAAGATATGTTATTTAAAAGTAGAATTATTTATTTAAATGATTTAAAATTATAAAAATATTATTTATTAATATTAAATCAAATTGATACACATAAAAAATATTTATATTTGTTTTTGTTATAAGTTTGTTTTTAGTCTTTAAAACGCGCTATTTAACTATTTTAATATGAATGATATTTATCCATTTAACATAATAAAATAAATAATATTTAGGAATTATTTGAAGTAAATTTATAATATAGATATAAATATATTAATTTTAGTTAATTTAATTATTATTCCTTTTCAAATTTTAAATACGAGATCATCTTTAAAAAATGGCTTTCTTGAAATCGACATATTTTTGGGTATAATTTTAAATTAAATACATAAACTTCTATGAGTTTAAATTTAAAATATGTATTTCATATTATTAATCTCCATAAATTATATGTTCTAATAAGTTAAACATAAATTTTCATCCTAATAAATTGTGAAAATAATAAAATAATATTATCTGTAGTTAAAGAAAAAATGGGATTATCAAGGGTTATAATAAGAATAGAAAGGATTAGAATTACTAAGATAATTTATAATTTCTATTTTATGGTAATTTTAGGACCATAAAACCTATAAGGTTAAAAATGGTAAACTATGGAGCCTTTTGGAATGAGAAAAACATGTGATTAGTTCGTTATTTTAAAAAATCCCAAGTCTGTCCACTCCCACACTTAAACAATTCCACCTTATCCTCTCTTCTCCAAACACCAAAAACCCACTGGTTAGTCCAATACCTATAAAAATATCTTACCTAATTCTATCACATAATCCTAAAACGTTTTTATTATCCTAACTCAATCCAAAAAAGGGTTTTATTGAAAACATAATAATGTTCCCCGGAGAAGAGGTAATGTCCTTGGAGAGGTTTTCTCCCTATTTATTATTCCAACTAATTTAATTATTATGAAAATGAGATGTTAGGATAAACTAAATAGAATAAATATAATTATGTTTATTTTTATTATTTTAATAACTTTAAGGAATCACAACGTCTCTCAAATGGAAAAATAATCCATTGATCATGTGTATGACGGCCTAGATCCTCGTGAACCGACATAATTCTTTTTCCATCACTAATTCACATGAATTAATATAATGCCATATTTAAATTTTATAGATGTTATTTATGATATAATTAAAATATTTAATTATAATATCTAATATATATTATTAATTTCTATTTTGTATAGAATATGATGATTTCAGTTGTGGGAACGACAGACTACCTCCTTTTGAACCGACAAGATGCATTTTCAAATTATGATTTACATAGAGGGTAATAAGGATTAATTTCATGTCTTTATATGATAATAATAATATAATAACCTATATAGAAAATTAAAATATCATATAGTTTCTTACAATCCCATGATTTTAAAATGATAATTTCATTCATGTGTATAGAGGACTGACGCCTCTCAAAGCGGTATGATTCATTTTTTTAACTTTCTTATTACCATATAACATGTTTTTCATTTTTATGTGTATTTAATTGAATAATATAATATTTATGATACAATTAATATTGTTTAAATATAAAATAATCTATAATTTCTTTCCATAATGACCAATAAAAATGTAAGGTTACTCATCTATACACACAACATACCATCTCCATGGTTATAATATATTTCATTTTTAATAAAATTATTTAATTGTTAATTTTCAAAATAAAATTTAGGGATAAAAATGATTGTTGTTTCATGATTACCATTTTTAGCATGATTAAAAAAATATTCATGAGCTTATCAATTTATCAATTTGATTTTGATCATATCAGTCATTTATCATTAAAACATCAAAAATGAAATTAATTGGTTTTGTAAATGATTATGACATGGTAAAAAATAAAATAAGAGGAATAGTAAAAAAATGGAAATTTATACTAATAAATCGAATAAATAACATTTATTAATTTTTACTATAACTACATATTACATTTGGAAAATCGTGCTCGATGTGAGGTGTATATCTACCCCCACCATTTTCTTCAGGTTAGGATAATTTCCTCTCTATGTCACATTATCTCACTTCAATGTTATGTAATTATTAAATATTATGTATATATGCCTCTCAAATTTATTCCTACAATATTTTCCATCAATATAGGGATTAATACATGCCTTATGACAATTTCTCAAATTCCTACTTTGAGGAATCTATTTTGATTATGTTATGGTACAACATAATGTGACACATTTATTTCCATGGGTAAACTATATGATTCAAAAATATTATTTATATACTTATATATCATTCATATGAATATAAATTAAATTATTATAATGTGCGGTCCCTGGATTATATATCCCTCCATTTTATTGGGTAATTTTTTAGTTTGATAACACATTATTTATGTGATTATGAAGTAAATATAATCCAACATGCGACACATTCAACCATTTGGTGGTGTCTTGGTAGTTGGACTTCAGTTGTATTTATTTCATGCATTATGTTGTTTGAAATTTCCATTGTTTCCTTAATCATATGAAAATACATTGTTTATGTCATTATCCCATTAATTTATCACGTTATACATACCTTGTATGATATCATGTTATACCTTTGAATCATATTTTATGCATCCTAATCATGTTTATTCCATTACTGGGATTTTAATATCACCACATTCTTTCATGTATTCCATGGGTTTTCCTATGTAGATTATGAGGCCTAATTGATTCTTGGAGAAGAAAATGTAGAATAGAATTAGGATTCCATGTTTTAGTTTCTTATGATTTATTATAAACCAAGTCTACCAAATAAGTGGGAATTTACAGTCTTTCAATTGTATGAATATATATTTACAATTAAGATTCATATTATAATAAGTGTAAAATGTTTTGGTTTTCTATAGTTCATATTAGAGGAAATATTTAAGTTAATATTAGGAGACTATTGAGAGAAAAAGTTAGTTATAATCTTTGGGGTAAGTCTAAGGATAAATATTTGGATATGAATAACTATAGAAACATATCCTAGTATCACGGTGAAGTATATATTGAGTTTTTTTAAGAAATATCATCCCTCTATGGATACAAAAAGAGGATATATTTCAGGAAAATATGTATCTAGCTGTAATAACTCTTAAAAAGGTCATATTGAGTTGTAATTGAGCATTACATGGTACATAATAATGCATATTACTTCACACTTGGTTTGAAACTAATGGGGGATATTGATTGTAAATTCAACAACTCATTAAAGATGATTCTAAAGGGAAAAAATAACTATAAGTTATTATATTGGGATATAGATCATGTATAACATAGTATGAAACATATAAATTCGAAATTTATGGAATATATTTATTTTAGGAGTTATCAATTTAATGATTCTAGTTTTCGATGTTTATGTTTATGTATTTAAGAATACTAATCAGATTTTATTCTTTTGTCAATCCAATGGATGTAAATTGGTTAAACAGAGTAAAAATCCATTGTGAGGGAAAATTTGATGACTAACCAAATTATATTACCAACCATATAGAAGTAAGATTCATGAACATCTTGATAATACTATATTATTTATCTCATGTCTTGAACATAAACTTAAAATGGGAAAAAAACTCAAATCCACTAAATAAAGAGAAAGGTACAATTGGGATGTTTATGTGCATAGTCCTGCAATGTCACGACCCGTCCTCGGGGCCCGTGCCGTGACTACCCCAAGCCCACCTTCCATAGGCCAGGGGCTGGCGACTAGCACCAAAGGCGTAAATCCCGATAACAGGGAAGGCATTGCCTTTATAAGTAACAACCACCACAGAGTCAGCAAGCGGAAAGTAACTACAAGTGCAGAAAAGTAAAGGGGGGCCGGAAATACAAGCCCAACTGTAAAGTACAACTCGAAAGGGGAAAACAGCAGCTGGAAGAACGGAGCGGCTCCTTGGTCGTCCGCCTCGATTCCTACCTGAAGGGTAGGTACAGATGGCTCAGCTCCTGGATCGTCCACCACGGATCCTACCTGAAGGGTAGGTACAGATAGCTCCTCTACTCCACAGGTCCTGTCGTCTACTCCGGGTACGTCCGCCCAGTGGTCCACCTCCGGGTACCGACCTGCTCCGCAAGTCTCAACTGCGATCTGCGCTGTCCGTCGTCTGCAACCAACACAACGAAGTGCGGGCATAGCCCGTGCAGGGGTGAGTATAAGCTACTCAGTAGGGACCCCGAGACCCTTAAGGTCTCACTAAATCCAACATGGATATCCACAAGGTAAAGGCAGCAATCACGAAGTAACATCAGACTCTACTTAGGTATACTCCCATACATATACCTAAGTCATCAAGTAACCCATCCAATCTCAAGGATACACAAAAATCATGAAATCAACGGATAACCATCACCCAGGTATATGCCCATACATATACCTAAGTTATCAAGCGACCCATCTCAATCATGAGGAAACACAAAGGTCAAAAGTCTCAGCTCAAACCAGGATTTTCATTATCGAAACCGTAACTACTGAAGAGCTCCGTCTCTAGAGTGTACAGTGGTCCTGTCACGACTCCGAGGCTGCCGCTCACTAACCTAGGACTGCTGAGGTACTCCTCCTGTCGAGTACTGCGGGTTTGCGGCCAACTACCGGGCGCTCCGTCCGCTGAGGGTCTGTCGCCAAATACCGGGCGCTACCCAGATAGCCTGCTGAGGTACTCCTCCTGTCGAGTACCGCGGGTCTGCTGCCAACTACCAGGCGCTCCGTCCGCCGTGGGTCTGCCGCCAAATACCGGGCGCTCCGTCCACTGGGCTAGTCGACTCACTCCAAGTCGAGTCGGTCAAGCAGTCGTCAGGTCTCAGCCGGCTACACGGTCTCCGTACTCTGCACGCTCGTCTCCACCGTCGCGGGTCTGTCGCTACAACCAAGCGCACACACACTCCGTAGAGTATCGCGGGTCCGCCGCTACAACCAAGCTCTCCACCGCCAAGGGTCTGCTGCTGCATCCAAGCGCACCACCACTGTCAAGTACCACGGGTCCGCTCCACGAGCTACTGGTCGATACTCCAAGTATCACAAGGTCCCGCGAAGAAGTGTCTCAAAAGTCCGTCTCGTCACAGGGGTCTCAACGCAACAGACGGCGCGTCGATCGGACGCCCGGTCTGTGAGTTATTAGCCTTTTCGTCCCAGGGGCCCGGTTGGTTTCGAGTGCGAACCAATCCCGGCCGTATCTCAACTGTACCCCGAACTCCCATAGGGTAAACTCAAAGGGACCGTTACTCAACGTAACCACCAACGCCGCTGACGGCTCGTCAAGCGGACGTCCTGTCTGAAAGATATCAGCTTTCCCGTTCCAGGGGCCCGGTTGGATTTCGGGAATAATCCAACCCGGCCATACTCCGACTGCATCCAAAACTCGGGCGGAGTATGTCAAAAGTTCCTTCTCATCAAGAGGAAGTCAACGAAACAGACGGCGCGTCAATCGGACGCCCGGTCTGTGAGTTATTGGCTTTTTCGTCTCCGGGGCCCGGTTGGTTTTTAAGGCAAAACCAACCCGACCGTACTCCACCTGCGTCCAAACCTCGGGCGGAGTATGCCAAAAGATCCGTCTCATTAAGAGGAACGCAACGCGACTGACGATACGTCAATCGGACGTTCGTAGCTCAAGATATGAGCGTTTCCGCTCCGAAGGCCCGGTTGGTTTCGTGAACGAACCAACCCGGCCGAACTCAAAGTAACCCGAAACCTTGAGTGCGATATACCGAAACGACCGTCTCGATCCAAGGATCGCGTTGCCGCAGACGGTTCGTCATTCGGAGGTCCGAGGCCCAAGTTATGAGCCAAAAACCAAATCAGGTTCGAAACGGGGGGGTCCGGGTCCGGGCCGACCCGGCCCGACCCCCCCCCCCCCCCCCCCCCCGGGGCGGTGCGGCGGCGGCGCGGCGGCCGGCGGCGGCGGCGGCGGACGGCGGCGGCGGGCGGCGGCCGGCGGCGGCGGCGGCGGACGGCGGCGGCGGGCGGCGGCGGCGGGCGGCGCGGCGGCGGCGGCGGCGGACGGCGGCGGCGGGCGGCGGCGGCGGGCGGCGCGGCGGCGGCGGCGGCGGGCCGCGGGGGCGGCGGCGGCGGGCCGCGGTGGCGGCGGCGGCGGGCGCTGGCGCCGCACGGGGTGCCGCACGCGGGGGGCTCAGCCCCCGCTTCTTTGGAGCGGCGCGGCATTGCCGCGCCGATTTTTGTCAAACGGCCCCCCTTTCCAGGGGGCCCGCTAATTGGAAAACCGGGGGGGCTGCTGCCCCCCCCCCTCCTTAATGAACCACCCCCCTCATTAAGAGGGGGGTTTGCTGAACGGTCCGGGGGATTTATTCCCCCGGTTTTCAGTCATCCGGCCGGCCAGCTGGCCGGCCAGTTTATTTACTAACGGGACCGGAAATTCCGGTCCCGCCTTCGACTTCCGACGCCGGCGGCCCGGCCGCCGGCCTTCTCTTCCGCCGCGGCCCGGAACCGGCCGCGGTCCCCTCGTCCCGCCGCGGCCCGGAACCGGCCGCGGTCTTCTCGTCCCGCCGCGGCCCGGAACCGGCCGCGGCGTTCGTCATCCGGCGCGGTGCGATGGCACCGCGCCCCTTCGCCGTGCTTCGATTCTTTTCAACGCGGCGCGACGGCGTCGCGTTCTTGAAGATTTTCCCTCGGCGTGGCGCGACGGCGCCGCGTAAATTAATTGTACGATCATCCGCGTGGTGCGACGGCACCACGCTACTTGCTTCCACCCGCATGAATAAACATGAACGTTGGAGGGGGGTTCGGCCGTGTTCGTGCGGTCCGGCCCCCTCACGTTAAATTAACAACGCAACTTAAACAATCAAGCATCAAGTTAGACATGTGAGATCCACGTTCAAGGAAAAGAATAAAGAAATAAAGAACCAACAACCCCTACCTCGGGTTTAAGATTTGAAGATTCGGCTACGCTCCGCGGAAGACGGCGTCGCGGAGGTCGGGTGTCGCGGTCGTCGTTCGTCAAATCCGTTGACGAAGAGTTATGCCCGAAGAGACACGTCGCTGGCGGATCTTCGTTTGCCGACGAAGAAGGTCCCAGGAGGGTGCGGCGTTCCCTCTTGTTGACACCGAGGACGAAGAAGAGAGGCGTCGTTCTTCGTCGGAGCTTGAAGATGAAGAGGAAGCTCTCCAAAAGACAAACAAAGAACTCAAAATAAAATAAGACTACCTCTTATTTTATTAACACATAACACAAAAGAATTTCAAACGATTCGTTTCTCACCTTAGCTGCCGAACGAGGATCGGCTGCGGAAGAAGAGGCGTCGCCGAAGAACGTCGCAGGTAAAGCTCGTCGACGTCGCAGATCTCGGTGTGCGTCGTCGAATTTCGGTCGCCGGCGTTCTTCGCGTTCTTCGCGTTCTTCGCGGGGAGATGAAGAAACAAGATCCTCTCAAATCCTTTCAAAGGATTTTTTTAGGTTGGTCTTATTTTATAAACATGCCAACACACGAAACCGGTTAAGAAACGATCCATCAATTCGAAAGAAACGACCCATTAAATTCACGAAAGAAACAGTCCATTTAATTCACGAAATAAACCGCCCAATTAAATGGTCTGTTAAGAATTAAAGAAAACGCGTCGGTTGACTTTTCAGTTACTTTGACGGGTTTTCGCGGGTGCGTTACTTAGCGAAAGAAACGGCGGGGCTCGTGCGGGCCCCACCTCACAAATATCCTACCAAGGGGTAGGATATTTCTGGATAGCATCCTATCCAGTTCAACTCAGTTCAAGACGCCTTTAAGTGGCTTCAAGTGGCTTCCAAGTGGCTTAAGCGAAATAAAATAAAGTTGTCGCAAAATTATTTTATTTCTTAACTTTAAGCCCGAAAATTAAAAACCACACCCGAGCAAACGCAACTCCGGAAGAGGCGTTTCTAAGCGAATACCGGCGCTGCGATTTCATCGGTGCCCTCAGAATTCGATTCCGGGCACCGGTTCAAAAGTTAGAAAAACCCGCTCGTCCGTTCACTGAACGTACCCGAGCCAAAACTTCGGAAAATGATTCCGGGCACACCGGGCCTCGGAATCAGGTGCCGTCAGAAACTGCGTTCTTGTAAAATTCCAAAGAAAATTAAGAAAAAAATTTCCTTGAAATTTACGGGTCTTTACATTACTCCCACCACAGGGCTTTACGTCCCCGTAAAGCTTCACCACAAACTTAGGGAAACAAAGCGGTACTGAGCACGCATCTGAGCCTTCCGCTCCCATGTGCTCACCTGGAGGTTCCCGCGCTGCCAAAGAAAAAGCACAAGAGGAATCGACCATCCTCCTAGGATCCGTTCCTGTCGATCCTCGATCCCCACAGGAACCTCCATATAAGACACTCATTGCCACCGTCTAGCTCCTCAGCTGGGATACGTGGAAGACGTCGTGCACCCGGTGCAACTGAGGTGGCAGAGCCAGGCGATAAGCCACCTCGCCAACCCTGCTGAGGACCTGGAAAGGCCCGATGAAGTGGGGAGACAACTTGCCGCCTCGGCCAAATCTCCGAATACCACGTCGAGGTGTGACCCGCAAGAAGACGTGGTCACCATCCTCGAACTCTAGTGGCCTCCGCCTCCTGTCAGCGTATGACTTCTGCCGGCTCTGTGTTGTCCCCATCCGCTCCTGGATGATATGGACCTCCTCTGACGTGGCCCGGACCATTTCTGGTCCCACAAGAGCTGCAAGATTTCTTCTTTGCCGATAAGAGAAACCTGGTCTCATCCCCAGGATGAACCACATTCTTTGCCTAAAACAGTCAATCCTAACATGGATGATACTAATCCATACCAAGGATGACGTCGTAAGGCCTCGACGCTACTACTAAGAGATCCAACCGTTACTCTCGCCTCCAAGGGTTGAGTCACACTGTCGGCATCAGTGTGTGGTAACTGGTCTCCTCCAGTAGATGTCTCACAAGTGAGGGTCAAGTCAACAGTCAACTGGAACCTCCTAGTAACATCACAAAAGAGGACAGGAATGAAAACATCACAAAGGATGCGTCTTTTATTATTGCAGCTCATAATACAAGACGCTACACAAAAGCAACATCAACAAGGAACTAGAAGTACAAGAGACGTATCCACTAGTTCTGCTCCTGTCCACCTGCTCCAAGAGTTCTACTGTTGCTCAAGCATTTGTCGTTGCCTCTATCTCGGTGGCTCCCCCAAAGCCTGCGGATCGGGAGTCGGACAGTCACGTGCCAGATGACCCTTTCCGCGACATGAGTAACACAACCTGCTCCTTGCACGGCTAGCTCTGTTCCCACTCCGGGTGCCCTGCACCACCGGTCGCAAAACCGGAGACCGTCTAACTGCTGGTCTGGTCTTTCTGGGCCTCTGCATCATCTGTCTACTGCCCACAGATGACTCGGCTTCTGATCGAGAAACACGTGGCAAAGGCAGCAGCTCCTGATCACGCTCGGGGTGTAGAGCTACTGGCACAAACTCCACCCTGAAGAAGGTCTCAAAGTCTTCCCATGTGAAAGCCATTCCATCGCAAAACTGGAACAAGTGGCTCCACCACCTGCCTGCTGCTGCCTGAAGAAGGCTGGCAGCAAAGGTCACCATGAAGTCTGATGGTGTCCCCACTAGCCTGAAAACTCCCACCACAGCCTCCAGCCAATCCTCAGCCGCCTGCGGGTCCATCTCTCCCCCGAACCTGGGTGGCCTCTGGCGCTGGAACTCATGCAGTGCGCGCAAGTAGCGGGCATCGCCTACTGCTGGGGCTGGTGGCATCGGTGGCCCAACGTATGGTAGTACCGCTGGTGCCTCAACTGCAAGAGGGCCCTGTACCGAAGCCTCGTCGCTCGACAAACTGTCAGCACGCACATCCCTCCGGGCTCTAGCTGGTCGTCCGAGAAAAGACATCCTGAAAGGAACAACGTAACACGATCAAACGATTATACCTGGTGAGCTGACCTGGTTTGAGCTGTTTTAAGGGGGGAAACCTTTGAAAACACACACGCAATCAGTGTTTTCGTGCACAAAGTCGGAAATCAGTTGTCAGGGTCCTGGTGTATGGATACGTCGGCCGCCCGCACCAACACTGGACTCCCTGAACTGAAAACCACACTCGGTACCCTTAACACTATTGCTTCACATAGAAAGAAAAGACGATCAGAGTCTGCGGTAGAACCGACCGCCTCTGATACCAATTTGTCACGACCCGTCCTCGGGGCCCGTGCCGTGACTACCCCAAGCCCGCCTTCCATAGGCCAGGGGCTGGCGACTAGCACCAAAGGCGTAAATCCCGATAACAGGGAAGGCATTGCCTTTATAAGTAACAACCACCACAGAGTCAGCAAGCGGAAAGTAACTACAAGTGCAGAAAAGTAAAGGGGGGCCGGAAATACAAGCCCAACTGTAAAGTACAACTCGAAAGGGGAAAACAGCAGCTGGAAGAACGGAGCGGCTCCTTGGTCGTCCGCCTCGATTCCTACCTGAAGGGTAGGTACAGATGGCTCAGCTCCTGGATCGTCCACCACGGATCCTACCTGAAGGGTAGGTACAGATAGCTCCTCTACTCCACAGGTCCTGTCGTCTACTCCGGGTACGTCCGCCCAGTGGTCCACCTCCGGGTACCGACCTTCTCCGCAAGTCTCAACTGCGATCTGCGCTGTCCGTCGTCTGCAACCAACACAACGAAGTGCGGGCATAGCCCGTGCAGGGGTGAGTATAAGCTACTCAGTAGGGACCCCGAGACCCTTAAGGTCTCACTAAATCCAACATGGATATCCACAAGGTAAAGGCAGCAATCACGAAGTAACATCAGACTCTACTTAGGTATACGCCCATACATATACCTAAGTCATCAAGTAACCCATCCAATCTCAAGGATACACAAAAATCATGAAATCAACGGATAACCATCACCCAGGTATATGCCCATACATATACCTAAGTTATCAAGCGACCCATCTCAATCATGAGGAAACACAAAGGTCAAAAGTCTCAGCTCAAACCAGGATTTTCATTATCGAAACCGTAACTGCTGAAGAGCTCCGTCTCTAGAGTGTACAGTGGTCCTGTCACGACTCCGAGGCTGCCGCTCACTAACCTAGGACTGCTGAGATACTCCTCCTGTCGAGTACTGCGGGTTTGCGGCCAACTACCGGGCGCTCCGTCCGCTGAGGGTCTGTCGCCAAATACCGGGCGCTACCCAGATAGCCTGCTGAGGTACTCCTCCTGTCGAGTACCGCGGGTCTGCTGCCAACTACCAGGCGCTCCGTCCGCCGTGGGTCTGCCGCCAAATACCGGGCGCTCCGTCCACTGGGCTAGTCGACTCACTCCAAGTCGAGTCGGTCAAGCAGTCGTCAGGTCTCAGCCGGCTACACGGTCTCCGTACTCTGCACGCTCGTCTCCACCGTCGCGGGTCTGTCGCTACAACCAAGCGCACACACACTCCGTAGAGTATCGCGGGTCCGCCGCTACAACCAAGCTCTCCACCGCCAAGGGTCTGCTGCTGCATCCAAGCGCACCACCACTGTCAAGTACCACGGGTCCGCTCGACGAGCTACTGGTCGATACTCCAAGTATCACAAGGTCCCGCGAAGAAGTGTCTCAAAAGTCCGTCTCGTCACAGGGGTCTCAACGCAACAGACGGCGCGTCGATCGGACGCCCGGTCTGTGAGTTATTAGCCTTTTCGTCCCAGGGGCCCGGTTGGTTTCGAGTGCGAACCAATCCCGGCCGTATCTCAACTGTACCCCGAACTCCCATAGGGTAAACTCAAAGGGACCGTTATTCAACGTAACCACCAACGCCGCTGACGGCTCGTCAAACGGACGTCCTGTCTGAAAGATATCAGCTTTCCCGTTCCAGGGGCCCGGTTGGATTTCGGGAATAATCCAACCCGGCCATACTCCGACTGCATCCAAAACTCGGGCGGAGTATGTCAAAAGTTCCTTCTCATCAAGAGGAAGTCAACGAAACAGACGGCGCGTCAATCGGACGCCCGGTCTGTGAGTTATTGGCTTTTTCGTCTCCGGGGCCCGGTTGGTTTTTAAGGCAAAACCAACCCGACCGTACTCCACCTGCGTCCAAACCTCGGGCGTAGTATGCCAAAAGATCCGTCTCATTAAGAGGAACGCAACGCGACTGACGGTACGTCAATCGGACGTTCGTAGCTCAAGATATGAGCGTTTCCGCTCCGAAGGCCCGGTTGGTTTCGTGAACGAACCAACCCGGCCGAACTCAAAGTAACCCGAAACCTTGAGTGCGATATACCGAAACGACCGTCTCGATCCAAGGATCGCGTTGCCGCAGACGGTTCGTCATTCGGAGGTCCGAGGCTCAAGTTATGAGCCAAAAACCAAATCAGGTTCGAAACGGGGGGGTCCGGGTCCGGGCCGACCCGGCCCGACCCCCCCCCCCCCCCCCCCCCGGGGCGGCGCGGCGGCCGGCGGCGGCGGCGGCGGACGGCGGCGGCGGGCGGCGGCGGCGGCGGCGGCGGCGGCGGGCCGCGGTGGCGGCGGCGGCGGGCCGCGCCGGCGGCGGCGGCGGGCGCTGGCGCCGCACGGGGTGCCGCACGCGGGGGGCTCAGCCCCCGCTTCTTTGGAGCGGCGCGGCATTGCCGCGCCGATTTTTGTCAAACGGCCCCCCTTTCCAGGGGGCCCGCTAATTGGAAAACCGGGGGGGCTGCTGCCCCCCCCCCCTCCTTAATGAACCACCCCCCTCATTAAGAGGGGGGTTTGCTGAACGGTCCGGGGGATTTATTCCCCCGGTTTTCAGTCATCCGGCCGGCCAGCTGGCCGGCCAGTTTTTTTACTAACAGGACCGGAAATTCCGGTCCCGCCTTCGACTTCCGACGCCGGCGGCCCGGCCGCCGGCCTTCTCTTCCGCCGCGGCCCGGAACCGGCCGCGGTCCCCTCGTCCCGCCGCGGCCCGGAACCGGCCGCGGTCTTCTCGTCCCGCCGCGGCCCGGAACCGGCCGCGGCATTCGTCATCCGGCGCGGTGCGACGGCACCGCGCCCCTTCGCCGTGCTTCGATTCTTTTCAACGCGGCGCGACGTCGTCTTGTTCTTGAAGATTTTCCCTCGGCGTGGCGCGACGGCGCCGCGTAAATTAATTGTACGATCATCCGCGTGGTGCGACGGCACCACGCTACTTGCTTCCACCCGCATGAATAAACATGAACGTTGGAGGGGGGTTCGGCCGTGTTCGTGCGGTCCGGCCCCCTCACGTTAAATTAACAACGCAACTTAAACAATCAAGCATCAAGTTAGACATGCGAGATCCACGTTCAAGGAAAAGAATAAAGAAATAAAGAACCAACAACCCCTACCTCGGGTTTAAGATTTGAAGATTCGGCTACGCTCCGCGGAAGACGGCGTCGCGGAGGTCGGGTGTCGCGGTCGTCGTTCGTCAAATCCGTTGACGAAGAGTTATGCCCGAAGAGACACGTCGCTGGCGGATCTTCGTTTGCCGACGAAGAAGGTCCCAGGAGGGTGCGGCGTTCCCTCTTGTTGACACCGAGGACGAAGAAGAGAGGCGTCGTTCTTCGTCGGAGCTTGAAGATGAAGAGGAAGCTCTCCAAAAGACAAACAAATAACTCAAAATAAAATAAGACTACCTCTTATTTTATTAACACATAACACAAAAGAATTTCAAACGATTCGTTTCTCACCTTAGCTGCCGAACGAGGATCGGCTGCGGAAGAAGAGGCGTCGCCGAAGAACGTCGCGGGTAAAGCTCGTCGACGTCGCAGATCTCGGTGTGCGTCGTCGAATTTCGGTCGCCGGCGTTCTTCGCGTTCTTCGCGTTCTTCGCGGGGAGATGAAGAAACAAGATCCTCTCAAATCCTTTCAAAGGATTTTTTTAGGTTGGTCTTATTTTATAAACATGCCAACACACGAAACCGGTTAAGAAACGATCCATCAATTCGAAAGAAACGACCCATTAAATTCACGAAAGAAACAGTCCATTTAATTCACGAAATAAACCGCCCAATTAAATGGTCTGTTAAGAATTAAAGAAAACGCGTCGGTTGACTTTTCAGTTACTTTGACGGGTTTTCGCGGGTGCGTTACTTAGCGAAAGAAACGGCGGGGCTCGTGCGGGCCCCACCTCACAAATATCCTACCAAGGGGTAGGATATTTCTGGATAGCATCCTATCCAGTTCAACTCAGTTCAAGCCGCCTTTAAGTGGCTTCAAGTGGCTTCCAAGTGGCTTAAGCGAAATAAAATAAAGTTGTCGCAAAATTATTTTATTTCTTAACTTTAAGCCCGAAAATTAAAAACCACACCCGAGCAAACGCAACTCCGGAAGAGGCGTTTCTAAGCGAATACCGGCGCTGCGATTTCATCGGTGCCCTCAGAATTCGATTCTGGGCACCGGTTCAAAAGTTAGAAAAACCCGCTCGTCCGTTCACTGAACGTACCCGAGCCAAAACTTCGGAAAATGATTCCGGGCACACCGGGCCTCGGAATCAGGTGCCGTCAGAAACTGCGTTCTTGTAAAATTCCAAAGAAAATTAAGAAAAAAATTTCCTTGAAATTTACGGGTCTTTACATGCAAAGTAATATGAATACTCAAATCCTTTAATTGCGAAATAGTGGTTATACTCCATTGGTGCAATTTTATCAATGTTTCAAATCCTTATGAAAAAAGATTATTGTGAGGTAGTTTTATTTTATCTAGGGAGATGTGGAACAATGGTGGATGGTTAAAAATGTGTGAATCATGATGATTATATCAAAGAGATAGAGTGGAATAAATTAAAAAAAGATTCTTCAAAATTTATTTTAATTTCCATCTAAAAAATAATATGGATATGGATATCCATTTCTTAGTGAATGTTGATGATTAATCTATTATGGTGTAAAATGAAATCCTCACCAAACATCCACAATACACCAAGGTTATTTTCATTTCCCCCGAGCATAAATTTGACCACATATTTGGTGAAATGAATCCATGTCAATGAGATGGTTTGGAAATTTTAGATGTCAGGAACTATGTGGAAATTATCCAATGTCCCTCAAAATCCATAATGGAGATAATTGAATCTCAATTTTCTCATAGGGATAAGAAGTAGAAAATATTTTTTAGCTCTGGAGGTATGATATAAAAATAAAATATTCAATAAAATTGAAACATACAACTTATAAAAAGTATTGAAATAACTATCACGGAAATTTTCTAAAGGCTTTAAAGAAGTTATTTTGGTATGGGACATATGGGATCCTATATAGTGATTTCTATTGGGAAATTCCCAAAAATATGATGGAATATATAATTTATTCATCCAAACCTTATCCTATTGTCCAATATTACAACTTGAATGAACATGGACACTATAAAGAAAAATTCAAAAAGAAAAGTGTTTTCAATTATAACAAATAAAAACAACCAAGAATGTATAAGGATAAAGGGTGCGTTTATTTAATCATAACTAGAGATGAGAATACCAAAAATGAATAGGTGATAGGTATACTATTTATTCATTAATGAAAAGAGATAATATTTTTAGATTATATTCCTATACATTTATTAGTATCATGAATGTTTAGTATAACTATTCATGAACTGACTAAAAACAGATGTTATTTTATCATTGAAGATAGAAAATAATTCAATAATTAAATCACAAGTATATAACTCCTTCCATGTCAATATTTTTGGGGTAAACATCCCAGAAAAACATGTGATACATCATTTAGAATAATTTGATAAAATCATGGTTATATATTTAAATTCCATATATTAACCATGAATAAATGATTAGAGAATTAAATCACCATTTTAATCATGAATCTACCTCTGATCTGATTCAAGTACAAGGTGGAGGATGGATGTCAACCGGTATCATCATATGAAGAATGTATATATTTTCTTTCGATGAAGAATTATTACTCTCAAATGATTAATACTATGGAAAGGATAAGGAATCTATGAATTGGCATTGAGAAGGAATATACTAATGTATCTATGGAAGAGTTTTCTGGTATTCCTCTTTGATATAAGGTTTATTTTTTTGTCAAAATAATACATGGATATTTTCCAATATATTATATTCTATATAGAATGTCTTTTTTTGAATAATAGGATTTAAAGAATCAACTATAATGTAATATAGATAAAGGGTTAATATTCCCAAGTGTGTCACCGTTGGGTGCACCGATCCTCTTCTCCCATAATAATGATTGGACAACATGATTCTAAATTGATTATCTTATGTTCAATTGATTCATGAAATAGAAATGGTACCCCCTACCACTAGAAGATGAATTTTTTGATCAACTACGAGGTGGAATTTATTTCTCTATGTTGGACCTTTTTTGGAACTTATTTTATTCACATGTATGAGAAGGAAACAAAGTAAAATACATTGGGTAAAAGAGAATCAATGTAGTGGAAAAGTTCAAGGTTTGAAAAGTCCCCAAAGGCCACTTGCACAATATCCTATATAGTGCCATCAGCACGCAAGGAACCTATGTGGAATGTTTAACTATTGAATTTCTCATAGAACACATCTGTGAGATGACTAAATTACCAAAGGTACAATATTTTTTTATAAATAGACCCATGTGGTCTTTATATATATGGATTTAATTCCTAGAAGGTAGGTCATCCCTCTAGTCACCCTAGTGCTTCTCAAAATCACTTTGTAACCATCTAGCTAGTTCACTATCACATTAAGAATAGGAAATTAAAGAGGAATAGTGAAACTAATGTATCTTGAAGGATTTAAAAAATAATAGATGTGATAAGAATTATCCCAACCCCTAATTCAATGATACTAGTCTGAGGTACCCTTCCTCATATAGGGGAATAAACGAATTAATTTTTTGTATACCTAAAGTGACACTTGAAGTCTTGATCAAAGCCACAACAATGTGGATTAATCAGGGTTTTCCATCTCCCATGGTTCCGTCAGTTCTCATAGACCATCTATTGTGAATAACCCCTTTCAATATCCCATTGGTTCACCCTATCCTCCCACCAACATGATCCATTAATCATTCATTCTTCAATGCCATCCATGGTAGTTCGCCTCCTATATGGGTCCCCTATTAGAGAGGGATAAAATTATAACCTCTACCAATGCCTCTTAACATACCAAGCAATGGGAAAAGTCACACTAGAGTTTCTCCAACATAGATTTATATTTCAATGGATTGAGGTTTATTACATTTTTCCAACCAGATGGTTCAGATCATCAAAAAACGTGTAGATTTTTATATATATGGTCTCAAGTACCCCTAACATTTGGATAGTGTCATGGAGTTCTCGATATAGTGTATTATGGTTTGGAACATTTTATTCCATTCTGAAATCTAATATTTGGAGACTCTAGTTCCTATCAGGGGGGTGAGGATTATATTTCTTTTTCCTCTCAACATTGAATCATATACTCATCCCACCGCAGAACCAATTTTAGGGAATCCCTCCAAGAGTAAATCCTGTACATTCTATATAATAGGATGTATTACTAATATTCTCTAAAACCACTTCCTTCACCTTAAATATAATTTATAGATAAATAGATAGAACAAAGATCCATATCCACAACTTCTCCCACTATCCTTCTATCCTCTTCGCCCAGTGAAGGAGGAAAAGTGTGTGGTTTATCGAATCTTTTACTTACACTTGTTTCTATCACTGATCAGGACTCACATGGTCGTATAGGTTAGTGGTGATCATGACACCCAGATGATTCATGTGACATAATGAATTATGAGAATTCTGATTCCAACCATATATATGATATGTAGGATGAATTCCTATTGGATGAGTTGTATGTCATCTCATCCATGAGATGGGAAATCTTCCCCACTAAAATGGGTCTCCTCATAGGTGCATGTCACATCAAATTGAACTATGTGAACACTAATTCTTTATGTAATAATGATATATAGGATGCCAATATAAGTCCCGAGTTAAAGGAATATCATCATCATAATATGTTCCCAATCATAACCCCTAATTCATCAGGGAATCTTCTTTTGTATTAAGCCCTGGTATCCATCATACAGAACTCCTCATTTTGTGCAAGAATTAAATAATTATCTAAGAAACCATGTGTTAAAACCTCCCTTGTGGTCCCCTTTTATTAAGGTATCCTAACTAATAATGATTCGAAACATAATTCTTTCAATTATCCATATTCCCTTGTGAGACTCACCGAAATATGTTGTATTTGATTCCCATACAAATGGGATATGTAGGAATCCCCCCTATGTTTCGATAACAAAACCTAAATGAACCATATTCTCCTTAGGGGAACATTCCCAGTATGTCTTAATTAGTCATATAAATCCATATATCTCTCAGGTTCTCTTGGCTGCTTCGGAATATGACCCACACCAAACACTAACTAGAACCTCTCCATGTAGACATCCATACCACATGTTGTCAAACTAGATTGTTAGGTCCTTATCACAAAAATATAAAATGTATGATGTTCTAAATTATTAATAACAAAACTATAATAGTTCCAAGTCCTTTCATGATGTTATATAATAATCCCATTTATGGGTTTGATCCCAACATCAAAAAAACATTACTATCCCTGGTTGATGATAAATTATAGAAGGACCATCATCTCCCTAGAGGACCATAAAATGTAGAGTTCCACACTGTGTAGATAGAAAAAGGGCATCATCATAATAACATTCAAAGAATCTCTAATTAGTACATAAGTGGATCCCATTAATATAGAACCTTGGATACATACAAATATAATGATTGATTACAAACCTCGGGTACATACATATGATTCTAAGATCTATACATGTTAACAATTTATTATTAACTATAGGTTGACCGAAATCTTTTTCAAGAATAAAGGATAGATTCCTAAATGTATATTCAATCAATAAAAGAGTCCCAAAAATGAAATAATTCCCTCATAAAATAGATTCATGAGTTCAATGTCCCATTCACTGTACAAAGTTAGTTCTAAAGAATTATTGTTCAAAATAACAAACAACCACCTTCCATTGGAAATCATATCCCTTCAGATAGTGAACCATTTGGTGCATCTAGTTACATAAAAGCATTGGAAACCATTCATAAATAAAAAATCACAAGGAAGCCCTTATTTCTTTCGAAAACAGCAAAATTGTGTTCCCAATGTGAGTCTGTAACACATATTATAATGTCACCTATCTGTTAGGCCCCTCCAACTCTAAAAGGGAACGACGTCCAAGAAAGACAATCAATCACTCATATATTTTATACAATTATTTTAAAGGAGTTATTTTTTATGTTATATATATAAGAACTTCCTTCAATTATAACCTTTATATCAAATGGAATCCTTTATGTTTTCTACAACTAATGCCTTAAATACATTTCAGACTGTATTATTGTTCGCACAAACGATGCCATCACCAAACCAGCATCTTCAACACATGGTGTCAAACACAATAGTCTAGAAGTTCCACCAACATAAAACTATCTTGACCTTGGAAGGTGTCGGACAGACCCTCCAACTAACCTAGCCCCACCGATCGTTCGATCAATGACACCTAGTGGTGCTCAAGGGGATGCGACCTACCACCAGCTTTAACCATTTCAAATTTATATCCCAAAAATGAGATTACCAGTCCATCTTATATCTTAGGGAGGTGTAAAATGAGCCCACATGTGGCCTAACCTCAATTAAATATGAGTCCTCACTAGATTCTCATAGAAAAAATCATCCCATCAAATGATGAGTAGTCGTTAACCCTCATCAAGATGATGGTGTTGTCCTTTGATGTCAAACCCAGGTCCATCAAAATCCAGCACAAACGATGGTCTGTTAGTGATGAAAACCGGTCCATAGGAAGTAGGTTCACACATTATCCCACTATATAGAATCAAACTAACCCATTTGGTGGAAAACAACAAGAAGGAACATACACCTATCTGCCACCATTCTTCGTGCTGGTAGAATATCTAGGTGGAATTCAATGATCCAACCATCCAAATATGTAGAAACATGAATACTAGAATATACAAAAATCTCCACTAACAAAACCTATATAAAACTCATTTGGAAAAACTATAAGTATGCTACTAACATTTGGTTGAAAAAAATGTGCATTCACACACACCTACTAGAAACCATCATGTCTATTAATAGTCTCATATGGAAATACTGAAGAAGTTAGTCGGATTGTGTCGATGAAATGAAGGGGTAGACTAAACTCTCTGCAACCACACATGAGTACTATCAGTATCCACTAATTTGAAATGGAGGACATGAGCAGGCACATACACTTACTCTAGATGCAGAATTTTCATATATCATCATTATAGTAACTAAAATCATTAATAATATATTGGAAATGGAGAAAGGGTAGAAAAAAATATCTTCCCACATCCTACAGACATTCCAAAACATTGTCACAATGAAGATAGCATTTATTAAGGGATGGACACATAAATATATACCCACAAATGGGGTGTCTCATCATCATAACCCACCATAGAAAAAACACACCTTTGATGTCATCCAAGTTGGTCATAGTGAAAATTACATCATATTATATAGACAAATGAATAGAGAAAATACACCCTCTCTAATTGGAGTTAATAATCATATTCCAATGGGAACTCCAAGATAGGAAGAAATACCATCACATCATAAAAAATCCCCCCATCATGTGTCCCCTATCAATAGTAAGATGGAATCAAGTAATAAGCCTTGTCAAACAAGATTGGAAAATCAAGAGGTGATCTAAGATTAGGCTTTCCTTAACACTAGAGATCATTAATTCCTCAAAATATTATACGTCATAACAAAATATCTAGAGCTCCTATTACCAAATTATGCGAGTAGTTATATAAATTATGGAGGTCCTCGTTAGACACATAAATATAAATAATTTATTTATGAAAAAATTTCAGAAAATCTTGAATTTCTATCTCTTAATGTGATCCACTATGACTCTTAGTGTTTCCAAAATATCAAGGAGAATGAGGATCTCCCCTTCTTATAACCCACCGATGTTTTCCTCCCCAGGATGGTGTTCACTAAAAATGTTCCCTTCATAGTATTTATGCACATTGTCATCAGAAATATCCAATTGGAAATATAGTGATGAGAAAGCCCTCCAACTATGAGGAAAATTAAAAAACAAGGCATGTCATGTATTATGCCTTGTCACTAGCTGGTGAAATCTAATTTCGACCAGAATAAATAATAAGGCAATGATAATTCTTTGAACCACCCTTGGTTCACCATACATCCATTATAGTAGATAAAATCCAAACCCATCCCATTTTTTCTAATAAAACATTTGGGAAACGTTACTCTGGTCGGACCAGGTTAAGGAACATCTACTGAAAGAAAAATAAGATATGATAAACATGAAAAATAAGCTAGATAAAAAGACATAATCATAATGTTCTAGACATTATCCATCCATAAATACATTATTCAATATGAATTTTCTGAATAATGCATAAATAAAACCCAACACAATATATGGAAAATTATTTTCTACAAAACTGAAAAGTTATTACCCTATGACAAATATCAGAATCACATCATGGTAATTGGAGAATTTCACCACAAGTTTAACTTGGTATCACTCCTATAATCAGGATACCCAAAGATCAAGAAACAATAAGCACCATATAAAGGTACAATCCTAGATACACATATGATGTTTTGAAAATTGATTGCTAATACCCCCATCTACTTTTCATATTAGAGGATGTGGTGCACATAGAGATTTTAATTTACTACACTCAATAAAAAAATTCACACCAAATTTTGTACCATGAAATTTTATAAAATAATTCCAGCAACAAGAAACTAAATTTTTTCATGAATGGGGATATTATTAATAAGAATAGTCCTTTATTGACTCTCTCTGACCTCGGGCCAAATGTCAGTTTAATGTTCAAATAATCTTCCATCATGTCTCTAAGAATATCATATGGGCCTCCCTCTTAGAATATATAATCCATATGATTGTTGAGTCTTCATAAATAAAAAAAATTATTCAAAAAAATTAAATTAAAGTGAGTTTTAAATAATTCACCAATCCTATTTTTGAACAATAATTTATTAAATAAGAAGAGTAGTTGTGGTATTATCAACCACAACAGTTCGGAAGAAACCCCATTCTGTAGGGCTAGGTTCTTCTTAACCAAAACATCAAGGTTATCAAATCTATCTCAAAAGGATGTGAAAGCAGAAAAGAAACATCCATATCCATTAGGGCTGGGATATTTTTCACCACATTTGTTCCATCCTTAATTGGAATCTATTTTCTCCTCATGAGGGAAGATTCGACATATTTAATCTTCCTAGTTCCTCCCATCTTGGGATGCTATACAACAACTTGATCCATGTAAAACTAAACTCTCTAGAGATTCCATTTTTGTTATTGTCCATTAAACAGATCCTAGGAAAACAGTAAAGTAGAGGAAAAGGTATTGTGTTGTGTATAGAATAAGACAATTTGCAGATATACCAACAAAATTCCTATGATCCATTATGCATATATGAATGTTATCAATGTTTTCATCGAAGACCCTCCACTATAAAAGGCCATGTATCAAAAAAGGAAGTTCTATTTCTAATTCCAATCCGAAATGAAACAAATGAAGGTGGTTTTTGTACAAAACTAGAGAGTCTTTCCCTAAATTTGTGAACTCCCCCAAACAATCCCATTTTACATCCTCGAATGTCACCCAATAGAAAAAGGGTATGTGTCAGACTATGTGTCACCTCCCTCCTACAGAGGGTCGATCCCTTTCATTTTTTGAATGATTTTACCAACAAAAGAAATATATGAATGATTAGATATGACTCAATACTGGGTTATTCCAAGGAATTCATCCTTCTACATATGCTCTATAAGGAGATCCTCAACTTTCACATCCTATTGGATCATCTCAACATGTAGGGTTTTCCAAAATGACTGATGGAGATCATTAATTACCTATATTGGTTTCACAACCCAAGAATGTTTAGGAACATCCTCAGAAGTATGTCTCTTTAGATTACCCATGATATATACTATTAGTGCCACAACCTGTGGTCCAACCAGATGTGTCACCCATTCAAGCTCCAACCACCGCAATTTCTCAGGTTTCAGATCCGCCTAACATTCCATGAAATCTCATTAGCACTATTGAGTCACTAATAGATCAAGTATAGGGTATGTAGATGTAGCGTACGTCGATACTACAATAATAGAAGGCTTAAACCAAATGGTTTTGTACTATCCCCCACCAATTTTCTTTTGGAATCCCACATTTCTTATTTTCAATGGCTTAGGAGAATATAATAAGCAATTGATGTATTTCATCTCTAATTGTGATCCCATGAGGGGTACCCCTGAATAGAAGGAGTCAGTGAAGCTCATATGTTTTTTACAACCAATAAAAGGATCATCCTTTATGTTGTACACAATTTTGTAGTCTCGGCCGATCACTAGATGGGAAGGCCTCTTATAAACAATCATCTTTCAGTTCTGTTCAATGCTACCGAAGACAACGATCTTGACCATTAAAAACTATAAACAAAGGGATAATGAATGGGTATTTGATATAATTACTCAATTGAAATGTCTGTCATAGTCCTCAAAAATATCACTCCCTAAAGAATAGTTTTTTCCTATCTATGTAGAAAATATTCGAGATAAGTTGTGCACACCATTAATTCCTATGAAATACACATGAGGGTTCAAGGATTTAACCACATGTTCTAAAAAAGTGGAATAATAAATTTATTAATCCAATGGAATGTCAAGAGTAATACCATCTACTTAGGAAAAAATGAAATGAAAAAAGATGCCGCTATAGTAACACTTATGCAGTCCCTTGTACCTGCTCCCACCTCAATGCCTCCGCCATACCAAAAGGATCATCATCCTGAGTGTCAGCAACAATGATTGACTTGTCTGGATGATCATAGTGGATAGATACAGAAAATGTTTAAGGACTTGGAAAATGTGGTCTACTCTTATCAATTAACACCACCCTATCTTCATTATCTCAGTGTTGAAAAACAATGTAGTCATGAATCCAAAACCAAATAATTCCTGCAAAGATGTTGAAAATGATCTCCCAAACTCTTTCCAATTTCATTTGATGTTGGAGAACCCCTCCAAGGATTATATAATTTTCAATTTCATCCAATATAATATGGCCAACTCAGTGTAGCATGTGTTTTTTCTAACAATAATGATTATGAATTTGTGGTTAATGATTTTAAAAGGAAGAGTACAGAGACGATTTGGGATTGGATGTTCATAAATTAGATTAACCATAATCAAGGAATTTATAGAGAATAGTTAAAAGGTTCACTTGTGACTTTGATTACTTTCCCTATAGCACATCATGTTTCATCAATGTTTCAATCCCCAAAATTCCAATAAAAAAAAGAAACTTGTTCATAAGTATATGAAAAAACCAAAGGAAGATGATTTCTGTAAAAGACCCAGGTTTTCATTGATATTATTGGAATTCATGACGATCATCCAAAAATAACGGTAACTACCCCTCCAAATGGAACAACAATAGTTGACCCATAATGATGAATCTTCATTAGAAGAAGGTTTGATCTTTAAATCCATTATAGTTAGTCACTTAACAGATTCCTTCACACACGATGATTCTTATAATGAAACCAATTCCCCTATTATTGATTAAGGAATTAGGGGAATAAATCGAAGATGTTGATGATACATTGTAATACATGTAAATGATAGGATCTACCACAGTAAAGAAACTCTTTCTCAAACTATATATATATCCAAAACTCATGGAAAAGCTCTCCAATAAGCTCATTAAGAAAAATGATGTTTTTTTCTATGAATGATGTGGTATGGTTAGATATTATCATCTTGGATGATAGGTTATAGGATACACCACCACCACCCTAGTGAGTAGGTCATCCCAAATGACCTAATCCACCAAAAACATTATCAATTCTAGCTCCTTCCCTAAGGTATGGACAATCCACATTAAGAATGTTGTATCCTAATGTGTCTACAAAAGATCATACTAATGTTTAGTAATAACATTACTATGGATCAAAAATATGATTTATGAAATAAAATAACCCATGTTACATCAAAATTATCAATACTAGATTCTAAGATTTTGTCCAAGGACTGCTAGGAAGCACAGAATGAGGCCTTCTCAAGCAATGAGGAATTTTTTGTCAAAGCTGCGTATACCTAGGTATATCTTGTAGAAAATGAGCCTAAAAAGTTCAATGAATTCATCAATTTCATAGAATAATATGAGGATAATATCATACAAGTACACGTTATGACACTTTATATATCCATACGAAACAATGGAATTGATGTCCAATGATCCTTAATTGATAATGGCACGGGAGTCAACCTCATTCACCTTTGGACTCTGCACTGATTGGTTTTCAAAGAATCATAATTTTTTCCCTTAACTATAGTGTTAAAATGTTAGTAAAATAATTTCAAATTCCCTCTTAGCGATATCAAAATAATAACCCAGTCCAGTGATCTTATGTCTGACTAAACTATTATTATTGTTCAGTAGGATACAACGTTTAATGTTTTTCATGGAATACCATTGATACAATAGCACATTAAAATTTCTTACTCACACAAAAAATGTCTCAAATATTGTGTCAATGGTCAAATTTAAATATTTAATGGTTAGAAGTCCCCATTCAAATCATATGATTCATAGTAAATTGATGTAGGATTCGACCACAATGATGGAAAACAATCCCTGATATATGATGTTACTCGAATGAATTTCCCAAATTGATTGGAGATTATTCCATATAACCATTTACAAAATCTCAGTGTAGGTTTCTTTCATCCCATTAATCAACTTGAATGGGTGGGACCAAATTCAAACAATTATTCATCATCTCATGGAATTACAGTCCTGAATACTAAACCTAATAGAATATGGTAGTTCATCAACTCCCCTAGTAAAAATGAATTCATGGATGGAAATTTCTCCATTATAACCCAAAAACTAACACAATAACATGGATATATAAAATATAGTAGAATTATTTATATAGGCATTGGAAAATTAAAATTAATTTCATTATCAAACCATTATCTTCCATTAATTCCTTCACCATTGATTGAGTCAGGAATGATTAATTCAAATTTTGTACGTCCAAATAATGATTTACCCATTTAATCAGAGATTCTATCATCAAAACCTACTTCTCCGGTAGATGCAAATGAAGTAATACAGGAGAAAGAGGATAAAGAGTAAGATCATAGATATTCCCCTCCAGTATTTGAGGAAGGTGTCTCCACCACTATGGGTGAAATCTGAGCAATAAATCTATATACAGAATAAGATCTGCACCCCACTCTGATTAGGGTGACCACGACTACAGAAGAATAAGTGTTATATTCATTAATTCTAAAATTGAACATAGATGATTTTTCTTATAATTACATATTGATTATTGGACATGACCCCATGGAGGCCTCCCATCACATGGGCATGTCAGACGATCATTGAGGATACAAGCAGTTAACTAGAAGGACGGACCCGACTCTTGCCTACAAAATTGAGTCGGATGTGGATAAGATCATCATGGACGAAATTATTTGAGATGTATAGTATCCAAAATGTCTTGGATAAAATTATCCCTATGAGGAGAAAAAAGTAATAAAATCATAGTTTTAATTGATTTACGAGATCTCAATAGGAATTTTCCCAAAGAATATTTCTGGGCTCCGATCATAGAACTAATGATTGGTGCAATGACTTGTTATCAATCCATGTTCTTTAATTAGAAATATTCAAGGTAAAAATAAATATGGATTCCCCTATAAGATGAATATTCCATATCGTTTTAATCCCCATGAAGAGTATTCTCTTATTATTTAATTCCAATTGGCTTGAAGAACACCAGTGCCACAAACCAAACTAATATGCATCAAATTTACAAACCCTTCCTAGGGATTTTTAATGATAGCAACATTAATGATCTATTGGTCATGTATTGAAAATGTTCGGACCACCTGTACGACCTAGAGACCATCTTCAACAAACTATGATAGAATGGTATGAATATGAACCCATTGAAATGTGATTTTTGGGTAACCTAAAGAATATTTTTTAGCTTCATCCAAATCTATCGAGGCATTGATGTTGATCATGTGATAAAGAAAGCTATCCATGGCTTTTAACCACTTTAAAAAATAAAATATTATAGAATAATTCAATGAAACCTGTCCAATATATGGTTCTCCAAAAGTAATCCCACATGTAAATGTTTACCCTTGAAAAAGTTGATAAAGATGTGGGTCACATACCAAGGGACCAATAACATCAAGAATAATTTTATGATCCCAAGAAATACCTCTTGTTTCCATCGCTAATGAGGTCACCTAATGAAGGAAAGGAGATTATTTGGTATGTAAATGACATAGAATTACCACTAGGTTCCTTCCTCATGAAAATCATTTTTTATGGGAATGAAACCAGCCATTATTATCTCATTTTAACTATTCATTATGTTGAGGCTCATTATTAAAATATCATGATGTGATACATGGAATTAATACTTTCCATTCATAATTTTGGGAACTACTTGCAGCACCATGATATCCATATGTTTTCTTGCAATAATACGCTCACATTTATCCTCATTAATCTATGATGGATGGATATGTAGCACAGTGGGATATTATCGAATAGTAGTTTGACATGTAATGTGTGCCTTAGAATGAAGTGAAATCATAGTATTTGGTGGATATATTTTCCCAACACCCATATAATAAAGATATTAAATTAAATACCGAACATCCTAATGATGTAATATCCTCTATTAAAAATTTCTCCCAAGCAAAGGAAATGAATTTGAAGGTCCATCAAGTAATACCAAAATGATAGTTAATGGAAGAATCTACACTCAACAAATAAGGGTTAGGGAATCTATAAATCACTATAGAGAAGTAACTGTTTTCATATTCATTCTTGCAATCATAATATTTTACAAAAATGAGGAAAAATATAATTCTCTTATTATAGGCCTATAATTAGAACCTAAAATATAAAAAAACCTCTTTTAGGTTATTGGATACATGGAGTTGGTAATCATGTAAATCAATAATTATTATTCCATTAGAAAAGAGGAAAAAATTCCCCTATTTGACTTTGTATGAGGGATAATTCCAGAATTAACCTATGATAAAATTTTCAATCACAATCCATGATCATAGAATAACCATGCCAACATGATACAAAATGCATATAAAAATTTGGTAGATCTAAATTGGGATGAAACAATCATTAAAATTTCACACAAACAAATGGTCTCATCTTTTTTTAATCAATAAAGAAGAGAAAAATGAAATCAGTCCCATCCCTAATTTTTTTTTCCTACCACATGATGCTTGACACCCATCATGGAATATCTCTAGGAAGGGTTTTACCCACAGGAAAGAACTGGAAGAGATAAAATTTGGTGGCGAGAATTAATTTTCACTCTTTATAGTGACCTAAATGATAAAAAGACCTCTGAAAACAAGGCTTTTATTGAGTGCTTCTTAGATGTGTTGATGGAGAAGGAGTGTAGATGTTAAGGATGAAGTACACACATGGACTCATGGTGGCCACCATTTAGGGGAAATGATTTTTAATCAAATATGAATTCTAAGTTACATCTGGCCTTCAATAAAACTAGAATTCACAGAATTTGGCAAGAAATATCATTCCTATGATGTGCATTCCATCTTCATCCAATAGCCCCATGATTTTCTAAATACATCCAAATACTGATGACCATCCTTTATAAAGGTAATGGTTATAGTTGGAGCATATTCTACAACTTTGGACATGTAATTCAAATACATCTCGACTGCTAATGATTTCTTCTCCAAAGGGGATAATGAAATACCCCTCAATGAATACAAGGCCAAACAAATTGTTAAACTTGTTAAAGATAACATCAGTACCAGATTTTGTGTCCCTCATACCATATTCATAGAAAATGGAACCAAATTCTCTTATTATATGGTGTAGATTCTTTACCAATAGTACAATATCAAATCCAATGATTTACACCATTATCAAGCAGAAGTTAATGGTAAAAATGGATTTTAACTAGACCATGTCAAACATAATATTGAAGATGGTGGGACAAGATAAGATGTCTTGGCCTGACAATATCTTTCATTCCACATGTACATACCAAACTATAACTCATATTGCCACACAAAAAATCATATTTTCACAGGTATACAATACATATGTTCCCCTTCTAATTATGGTCAGGTTACTATCACTTTATGGTTCAATCTGCGATAATCTATCCAAAAATGGGAAATCTCAGAAATGACTGGATGAGTTCGAGTGATTGAATGAAAAGAGATTGTGTAAATTACATCACATGGAGGTATATAATAATAAGACAGTGTGAAAATTCAATATTATGGTACACCTATGATTATTGAACTGATGAGAATAGGTATTGGTCCTTCGGACTCTGATGATATAAGGGAGGAATCCTCAAATACTATATCCAAATATAGATGAACTTTACTCCATGCACAATGTCCATATTAGCGGAGCATATTCCTTGATCTCAATAGATAGAGTGCTCATTACAACTCTAACAAATGAAAGGTTCCTAAATAAATATTTCATGCAATTACACAGCCTTCTTCCAAGACAATGGACATTAAACTACATGGAATAACAATCCAATCATTATGAAGTTAAACTGCATAGTGTGTCCTTTTCCCAAGAAATTAAAATGAGAGATAAAATTTCATTGTTACATGATAATAAACTATAAGACACGTAGTTTACTTAATTCAGGAAACTAAACTTCATGGACAATGTCATTTTCATTTGATGTTAAGAAACCACTCAGAATACCACTAGTCGGGAAACCCTTTTTGGTCCCTCAAAAATGAGAATCCATCTCATAGTAGATCCTAATTACATTTCTATAACCCCTCAGTGGGACAATATTCCCTCTTGGCTGGACTTTTGGAGGGAAAATAATCTTCCCATGCACATTAACTCTACTTTCATCATTTACATTCCATAACGGCATATATGAGGCTTTTTTATAGGTATAAGTCCCCAAATTTTTACATCCTCATCATATGATGAAAAACTGCATGAACTGTTCAAGAACTATGTGTGGATTGATTCATCCACTACAATTACATCCATTCATGTCCATCTATCTTCATCCTTACCAAATGACATTAAACCGCATGGGATAATGAAGAAATACATATATCATGATCGCAATCCCAATGAGATATATAGAGACACCTAGATTTTATATCCGGGCATATCCACCACATAATTGAAATTCCCCTATGCTTTACATGTGTTTCCCTTTAATAAAGAAGAATTATTTACCACTCCTTGATTCTCAATCTGATAATAGATCATTTGGACTTAGGAGATTGGTAATGAATTTATGTGAATTAGTATTATGTATCTATTAATATTGGGCCCATCATGGTCCTAGCTATATGTCATTAAAAGGAACAATAGATGTTCTCATCACATGAAATTAAACTACCTGGTTTTTCTATGTACTATGTGTGGATTGAATCTTTCCCCAGAAATATACGTGGTGATGCCTGGGTCCTACACCTTAACCCGTCCTTGATATTCCTTTCTATCACAAAATTACACAGTCCAAGCTTCACGACAGTGACCTATATAATCCGTTAAGAACAATGTTTTACTTGATTCTCACCCATATGAGATACACAGTGATATAAAAAATTCAATCCTAGGCATAGTCACAACATAACATGGACAATGTCCCCCATTATACATATGAGATAGATCTATGAAAGGGATTATAAACGCCTGACCTATGTTGGTCCAGACACTTACATTATTCTGAGACACCTTTTCTCCCACAAGTTAAAAAAATCATAGAAACTTAAATATCATTATAATATTTCTTCATTCCATGGTGTTAGAATTTCTAATAATCGAAGTCTCATTTTCCTATGTATACAGTACAAACCCTTAGTTTCCTTACATTAGTCACCGACATAATGGGCATATTAGAAAATTGATGGAACTATTTGACTATGGAGTAATTTCCCTAGTTGTCTCTACATAAAAATCCAACATATGTGTTTTTTCAACCAATGGTAACACTAACACTAGGAGAGTCCCCTTTTGTCCCATAATAATTGATAATAATATGTCGAAACACGTGACTTAAAAAAATAGTGGTTATATTTCATATCTGTCCAATTTTTTTCATCCCGATCTCAGATCCCCCATGACCAAGTTTTAAAATTTCTTCCTCCACTTGATTGAATCATATTAGGACAATCTTGATCCGAAAGTCCATACGTATCTCTAGCTTCATTGGTTAGATGGTTCTAATCATACATCCTAAAAATACCGGCACTATACATTCATTTATTCCGCTGGAGATTCATATATAGCCTATTACCACCCATTTATTGACATTCATGACTAAAAATACCCTTTCTGTATTTTGGAACATTTCTCCACAAGCCAATGTCTATGTTCGGGGATATCCAAATCTTAATAAACATTCATCATCTTTTAGATATATAATTTGAACATTGTGGAGATCACTTTTTCCTAACAATGTAGTATGTTCCATAGCTATAATTTCATAAAAGTTCCCCCATAATTGGATTTTCAGCTAATGGATGCTACTTTTTGACTATGTTGCACCTTCCCATGTTGGCCTTCCATCAAATATCCCAAAAATTGGGGTTGTCACCTGAGGTAACTTCGTTTCCAAGAGAGACCTCCCCTAACACCATAATCCCTTTTCCCATAAAACTATTTGAAATCTGAGATCCCCAAATCATAGATAACAAAATTATTCTATCATAAATTATATTATAGTACATTAATAGATAGACTAAATGGAATTGGAGATTCATAAAACCATTGTTTGAAGATAAAGATATTTTATTAAATCCCGCATGATGTTCTTATTTCATGAAATTAAGATACAGATAATAATATCCATGATACATGACATTATAATATATAACATAATATCCGTGAGATGTGACATTAAACATAATAGTATGATTTCCTTGCTTCACAACGTTATACATCATAGTGTAATGTTCATGCCAAATGACTTTAAACTACATCGCATAATGTTCTTTCTGCATGACATTAAACCATATAATATAATTTACATTCTATAAGATTCCAAACTATGTGGTCAATGTCTTAGCCAAATGACATTAAACTACATTATGTGTTCATACATTGTCAGAAAGGGGCCTTATCCCAAGAAATTGTGTATCTAACATTGTGCACCATCCTTTACACAAAACATTTGTGTGGGAGTGGTTCCCATTCAAGGCATGTTCCAATATAGATGATCCATTTATTCTTATATATCATTCCTTAGAAAAACCTACCATAGTGGTTTTGATACATATAAATCATTGACATACTTTCTTCATCAGTAATAGAATGAAAAAAAATTTGGTAACTCCCACACCTAACTATTCTTTACGTTCCCACATTGGACATGCATAAAACAACCCTTATAATTGGTATGTCAAACTAATGATACCAATAAATAACTAATCATTATGTCCCACAATTTTCCTTTCACAAAACATCCCCTGTAACATGTTTTCCACCCATCTGTATCTTCTTCCTAGGGAGAGACCTTCTCTATTCCCACATTTATTATTTTGGATTCAGAAAACAGAAATTTGGTTCTCAAGATCCCCCGCTGGATATCTAAATTATTTCATAACATTATTTTCCCACAAGCCATATTTGGGTCATAATTTTAAAATCAATGGTCTAATATATATTACCTAAAACAGATGTTCTATTAGTCTCATTTTCATGAAATTAAACTTCTCAACAAGATAAGATGCACAATACTAGTTAGGGTGAGAATTGAAAATGGTGGCCTTTGAAAAAGCCAAGTCTCATATGCTTAGTCTCATTAATTTCGAGTTTATGAAAATTTTAGTGTGATGACATAAAAGATAGAAGGCTGGTAGGTTTGTCATTAAGACCCTTGATACTACCAAACTACGCACACTAGGACCCGTGTATAAGGGAAAAAATAGATCATTTCCCCATTCCATCACTATGGTTACAAAATGTTGATACACTTTTACAGAAAAATTTGTCTCAATTTTATGTTATTATCACTAGATGGAATCATGGGATGTTGGAATAGATTATTAGAATCAAAAAACATTTCACTTATGAAAAAAAGTTAAAATACACCAAGAGGAATATCCATAAGATTGATTATCCAAATAATATATTACAATAGAAATTCAATATAACTCTCCATCTATTGAACTACGTCCTTTTCCCTATAAACCGCTTTTTTTAGATCATTCAGTCTACCAACATTAGTCTCCTTTTCCTCACGAAGTGCTTCCATTGCAGCCACAATTTAAGTTGACCATTATTTTTGGGAGTTTCCTAATTAATGGGGGATTTTTTCAAGTTCCCGATCAGTGGTATTTAATTATTGAGGAAGGATGTACACATTAATAGTCTTCACCTTGATATTCCACTTGAATTCCACCAGATTTTTGTTATCATTGGCCTCTATTTGGGGTAATGTTGCTTAGAAGGCATCAATTTTGGTGAGAAGTTTTTAATTTATGAGATCATGCTTAAGCTTATGCTCTCAGTCTCTCATGTAAGTAGTCTCTTTATCTGTAGTGTGGATTAAATGAAAAAACACATTGAATCCTAATATGATAAATAGAATTGAAATCCAATTATATGTGAAGGCATGTATTTAAGGTGAATTTTAGAGATAGTCATCCATATATCCCATAAAGCCTTACAATGTGTGATGAAAAGAGAATTATGAAACTCTAGATATAATTTAAAATCATTTTCAGAAGGAGAGATGTTGTGTGGGATTAGTTCACATAATGACATGCCCTACTCTACTCTCTTCTGATAAGTGTCTAACACTCCTTCCGGTGTTGGACAAGATGACATAGGAGCTTCTCACATTGGCCAAACCACAAATAATGATAATCCTAAATAAAGAATTAGAAATATTTTTAGCTTTATAAGAATAAAAAAAATGGGGAACAATCGCCATTTTTGTTATTCTTACTCGATAGAAGGTCAACATCCCAAGTGGATTCCTTTCTAGAATTCCCACCATTAGCAGTTCTAACTGGAATCTCTTATAATGTAAAATCCTGTCAGTCTATAAAGGATCATCCATATGAGGCTCAGGAAGACTTAACATTTAATTTTCTACATGATCTGGATGCCCCTCAATAGTTGGATTTAGATATATTTTGATGTATTCTCCATGAAAAGTCATTATAATTTTTATGTGGATGGAGATGTGCATTCCAACCAGTTTTGATGTGATATTCAAGCATAAAAATTATCAATAGATGTAAAACAAAGACTCACATACATATGATTCTTTGTATAGTGGCTCAAATTATTCTAATGACAAATGAATGAGAATATTTTCTAGTATTTCATCAAATGGAATCCCATGATGTATCATGGAATCAATTGAGAACCCACACCTCGTTTTAATCTCACCCATGGGAATAGTTGGATCATTGGGTTCATGATCATTCTCCGAAGACTTGATACCCATACAACATCCTTGGGGATAGCTGTAGGGTTAGAATTAGTCATTGTATGAATCCCTAGTACATAAGAATAAAATGAAATATTACATAAGTATAAATCAATAATTATAATGTTACATCTTCTGTAATAAATCTTACATACATGATTCTTAATTCCTATACACAAAATTGGGAATAATTATTTGAGAAGATGTTTCATCCTCAACCCTCAATGTTCTTTCAATTGAGGGTGCCATTTCACTAGCAGGAATATGTGCATGGTCTGAAGTGCCCTCCACAGTTATCATAGGATATTTTTTATTTCCCTTGAGAGAGTAAATGGATTGGGTTCCAATAATACAAGAATTTTTAGACACATTTCATGGGAATAGATGATTAGAACTGAGATTACTTATCGCTACTGGAAAGAGTTTGGCAATAGATTTCACCATTTGGAGTTCCATCTTCTTCATAATTATTAAATGTGTTATAACATAATCCTTCTAATATATGGGTATTATAGGGAGGATTTATCCAACCACCTCTTCCTCTACGGCCGTTCATAATAAATATACCTATTTGGATTCAGTGGGTGACACGATATCCTCGATCACAGTACCACTTATGTTATACTGTAGTGATGGAACAATGAGCGATCCCCCTATATCCTGGTAAAAGCAATTCAGGATGGTGTTCCATTTTATAAGAACTATTATGGCAAACATAAAAAGGAATGGAATAACTTATAATGTGAAGAATGGAAATTAAATAATGGGTATTGAAAAATTAACACCATTACTTATGAGTTGAATGGTCAACCCCTTAAACATCACCTCATTTCAGAATATTCTCCACCCTCTTTGTGGTCAGAACCCAGTCATCGATTGCATAAAAGGTAATCTATAGATACCTAACATGAATCATCAACTTATCAGGGTTATCCTCAAAGTGAATTCCAATTAGGGCTCATAAATTTCAAACACCTATAATCTGTAATGCCACGCATAGGAGCGCCCACAAAATTTCAGTATTTGAAGACATGTCCTTCCACATTTGGACTACCTCTAGTCATATTTATTCAAAATAAATTTCACCCTACTATGAGGAAAATCCATCAATCCCTGATTTAAGGGGATTCCCATCCAATTCCATCAGAGACGACAGATGGGAAAATGTAACACAATACTCCTCTTGGTGGATTTGATTGGACAGACTTGGAAACACCTCACTTATTGTGGCCCTTCTTATTCTAGATAGTGGGCTGTACATTGCATGAGTTCATTTTGATGATCAGGGAACGCAATCATCCTCACTCTATGAAGCAGATTACATAACATTCGATTGAGATAAAGCTCCATAAAAATGAGGGAACCTTTCATGCTCCGCCTCTTCATCACTACCCATGGAACATTTTGGTCCATCACACATTCTGGGTATGATGCAATCCAAGATTCAATATAATAGTAGGTCAACCCTATGGTTTCATCATCTATAGTACGGTTTATCACCAACTTCATTAAATCCAAGAATCTGATGATACATATATTTTGAGCTACCATTTAATGATTTTATAGTGCGATGACCACTGGAGGGGATACAATTATTTGTTGCAAGAACAAGAACTGGGGTGAAAACCTGTATGAAGTATAACCCTCACAAATGATCTCACCATCGATCCTAGTATAAATCCAACCATCCAAATAGGAAATCATGTGTGAACTGAGCTCAATGTTAGCCATCCCCTCATCCATAAATCATCCCACGGGGAAAGTTGATCAAATTCCAAAATGAACTAAAAAATTATTGGATTTCATGGGGTTCCAATGAATGGGAAACAATAATAGATTTAGCATCATCATTTGGTTGTAAATCACCCCTTAGGGCCTTGATCCCACTTGTCACAATGTATGTTTTGATATGGGTTCAATCCATCCCCAAAAAACCTAGAATAGTCAATCAATTCTGGAAGGAGCATCCATTAAATGAATATGTAGTAGAATCATTTGGACCTTCTCCTAAATGGGAGTGTCCAACCCCACAATATTCATGTCTACCATAATGGCTAATATGACTCATTTTCATGACATTATTTATCCGCTAAAATTACAAATAGGAAATAAATATACATTGAGCGCCATGGATTGAAAACCATGGATATGTGTCTTGGTCAGAATGTTGGGCTAGATTTCATATCCCCACATATCACACACTCTCTTTTCCAGCATCAAGAAGAAGGATCCAGTTAAAATTATCTTCTCCTCCTAATGATAAATAATCATATGCTTGCTAGTGGAGCCTTCACAATTCATCCACTAGAAGATTTCTGTCAACTTATCCATATAAATATCCCATTTTAAATAGTGGAATGCCTTCTTAATATCATGGGATGTTTTTAATACATCACTCTCTAATGATGGAATCTAATTTGTTTAATCCCATGGATTTCTTAGAAAGATGGATTTTTCATACACATCTCCATGGATTGAAGCCCTAAAATTCTTGGGAACATCCCATAAACTGTTCACAACATCTCCATGCATTAGATGGAAATAATTCTTCCGTGGACTCCACTATCCCAATAGCTCCAAAACAAACTCATCATTCCTATATACATAGTCCTTCCCTATTCTCATTGTCTCATAAATTCCAATGTATTTTAGATATTTTTTGACTTATTCAATGGTTTGGAGAATCTAGTATGCCCACATCTAGGAAGTCTTAACACCACCTCCTTGGTTGAAGTCACAAACATTTCTCTAGACCATAGATAGATCTATATATGTATTATGAAATATAGATGAACTAAAATGCGTCATTTGTTCAACTGTGTTTGGTTTCAGATCTAGAGTACATGAGTTGTGATGCATTAAATAGGTTGTGGATGTTGTGTCAACATTGATGTAAGCAGCCATGATAGGAATATTAATAGGTGAGAAATTCATGTGATCATGAAACCAGGATTCCAAGATGTATTTTTTTATCCATTTTAAGGAAAACCCTCAAATGAAAATTATAATAAAGTGGAATATATGCACTCTTTATAAATTTCATTGTTATTTTTTCATAGTCCCCACTAGATCAGGGATAGTAGTATCACAGATATCATAATATTCATGACCTTGTATATTCATGATATCCTCAATGTATTTGAAGTTTATTAGTTAGAAATTGATATCTTCCAAGATTCTATTGAACCTGAAAAGATATATCAAATTAATTTCATATTAGGTTAATTTTGAATAATTCCATGAAAGTATGAAAATTTTGAAAATAAATTATTTCACACCAGTTTCTTGCTCAAGTTTGTCAAAAAAATTCCTTGTGAAAGAGCATTGTTCATGATCCCCACACAAGTCACTATCCCTAGACAATGTATTTTGAATAAAGATAAATATATTTTCTATACGAATGAAATCTTCAAATAAATAAAATATTTGGGAGATCGTCATGGGATACTAGCTCTATGAAACTAGAAAACATGGATTCACTATAGATGTTCACTGAAATGAGGTTTATATTTATAGATAAGGATTCATTTCTATATGATTTGTGTATATTCAATTAATATTAAATAGATATATAGTAGAAAAATATTGCGAAACCCTGGCATGAACACATTGTGTGGACCATTCGACTTCTTTATCCTTTTAACTCAGGATCAGACCATGTTATTTCAGATCAAATCTATTACTGAGGTAGTGAGGTTAATTTTTTGACACTGCATTTTGTCCCATGGATCATAAGGTGAAAAAGGGAAATACTTGATGTATAATAGAATGAAATAAGTTTAAAAGTTAATGGTATTCAAATACCCCATGGGTCTCTAACGCAAGATCCTCAAAAATATTGTCATCATTCAAAGAACCTACATAGAACACTTAATGGCCGACTTCCACAAAAGACACATGTGTGAGATTATTAATCACCTAAGGTCCCATTTTTTCCAATAAATAGGACACTGGGGTATTTATTTGTAAGGAAAAAAATTCTCTGATGGACATATGACACTTTGGCCTCCATTGTTATTGTCCAAATCCCTCCATGACCTTCTATGTATTTCACTAAAACAAGGAGAATATGGTATTAAAGGGGAATAGTAAAACTAACTTCCACCTAGGGTTTTAAAATTAAAATATATGCATGAGGAATTCTCTCAACCCATGATTCATGAATACTACTGTGATTCTACCTTCATAAAATAGGGTCTAGAACAAATTACTTATGGGAATACATTTGGCGACCATTGAAGGAATAACAAAATCCATAACCAATTTTTTTCACCTATTTTGTCCATATCCCAAGGTTTAATCCACTCACCCAACCCTGGCTATGTGAATAACGCTTTTAACGATCCCCTTGATTCACCATACCATGCATTCTAAGTGTGACATTCATCAGGCCTTCGTAAATGTCATATATGGTAGGTCATATCATAACATGGTTCCCATGTCAAAGTGGGAACAATGAAAGACACCATACAGGGTCTCTATACATACACAACCATGTGAAAAGGGACTATGGAGTGTCTCCCATATATATTTTTATGTCTACTATTAGTGTTTTCGCAAACTGGTATGACCAGATGGTTAGGTTCTTCACGGTACCAATATATTATTATATCTATGATCATGTAAAACCCTACCATAGGGAAAATGTCATGGAGTTCCTATTATAGAGGAATTGGGTTTGGCCCATATCACTTCATTATCATATCTATGATTCTAAGCCTCCAATACCCAATTGAGAGGGTATGTATTGTAATTTCTTTTCTGTTCAACATGAATTCAGATCATTTTCCCACAACAAAAAAATATAGAGCATCCCACCGGGTGTAGTCCTAAATCCTTTAATGTATAATGTTGCAGACTTTTTCCTCTCTACCACTATGTCTTTCACCTTCATTCATATTCAGGGTGATGTTATGATATGGATGTTTTGTATCCTCAGATCCTTTAACCATCATCCAGTCATCTTCCACTAGTGAAAGAGGAAAAGTGTGTGGTCTGTCAAATCTTCCACTTCCCTTTGCTTCTCACACCGAGCACGAATCATGTGGGCTTAAAAGATAGTGGTGACTATTGAAACCCACATGATCCATGCGACATAATAAACTAAATGATCTATGATTCACACCATAACTATGATATGTATGATGCATTCACAAGACCATATATATATTTCATATCATCCATGAGATGGGAAATCATGACCCCAATAAAATGGACCTCCTCCTAGGTGTAAGCTCCATCAAACTAACAAAATGTGAACAATTATTCCCTCTGTAATCTGGATATGTAGGATACCTATCTGAGGCCCATTCTCAAGGGATATCCTCCTTAGAAGATTGTCCCAATCATAACCCCCCAATTCATCAAGGATTCTTCTATAGGAGTAATCCCCACAATCCATCATATTTTCCTCCTGCTTAGGTGTAAGCCCTAAATAATTCTCCAAGAAACCATAAGTTAAAACCTCCAGCATGATCCTCATTTATAAAGGTATTACATTATAAAATAAGCCCCAACATATGAAAATTTATGTATATTAATTTCATTTAATATTAATTAATTTTATTTATTATAACATTAAATCAAAAAGAAAATAATAGTGGGGATTTAAAAATATTTAGTTTATAAAAAAAATAAAAATTTTATAAAAATTGGTCTTTCCGATATTAAATGAAAAAAATTCAATTTTCTGAAAAATACAAAAACATTATGCTATGTTAATATATATATATGATTATTTCAAAAATTATTTTAATTTTATAAAATAAAATTTCATAATGTATGAAAAAATAACCGTTATATTTTCTCAAAAAAATAAATAAACATTCATTTTTTGAAGAAACTGTATTATTGATGAATGAAATGACTACATGAAATTGAGTGACTAGTTATTTTGAATTTATAAATTAAATAACATATAGTAAGACCTTTTTATACATTTTTTTATGTATTATATCTTTTTGATATCATCCAATTTACCATCTTGGATTAAATGATCGTATTAATATATATATATATATATATGTGTGTGTGTGACTTTTTTGGTTATATTTCACATATCCCATATGCTATGAATCATTGTTTTAATATTTTAGAATCTCAGGGTGTACATTATTCCCATAAAATGTATTTATCACTAAAATGTTTATAATATATACTGTCATGACCTGTCCCCCAGGGCACGTGTCGTGACTACCCAAAGCCCGCCTTCAACAGGATAGGGGTTGGAGACTAGTACTTAAGGTATAATGACCAATACTTTACATACATTGTTATTACTTCAGAATTGAAGCACACTTATTACAACATATAACAAAACCAAGAAAGGACCGTATAGGTATAGTGTCTTTAGAAAATGGGAAACATAAACAACTGGTTCATAAAGCATCTACTTTTCATCCCATTTATTTCATCATAACTAGAGTCCCTTTTTGGAATATTCTACTTAATAAGCTTCTTCCTGACCTGGGGAAATAAAAAATACAAAAGGGTGAGCTCAAATGCTCAGTAAGGGTAAACAAAAGAAATATCAATCACATCATATACATAAGCACATAACTTTTGGAAATCTTAACCTTCAAAAGAGATCATAATTTCATAACATGGGATAAATCATAGTAGTGAAATGAAATCCCAATAATCAAAACATAAAACATGAAACTTTGTGTCATACACACATAATCATAGAGAATCATTTCTTATTAGTCAAGACTCATTTCCAAGACTATCTTAGTGGACAAAGTCCATTTCTTAACCGAGTTACCCTCGTTTCAGTCCTGCTTCAGTGAACCGGTATAACCTACCGTTCCAGCCATGTCTATCTCATGAGATATAAAATCTTTACCCAATGCATTGGAGGGAAATATAGGTCCCAACCATCTCATAATGATACCATTCTTATGTGTTCCACAAAATCATAAATCATACATCATTGCATAACCCATGTAATAAAAATGGGAATCTTAAACATCATGACATCATAAAACAATTCATATAGGATAAAGGAATTCATAAAAATAATTCCATCACAACATAATCAAATAAATGTAATAATAGTGATGAAAACAGAACCCTTTATTATCTTAGATGGAAAATAATCTTGATAAAACACTTGAACTCCATTCTTGAAGAAAATATCCTTTCTACTTCAAAAATTATTTTCCTTTCTTAACATGTCATACAATTATAAACTAAAAGAAGTTGACTAAAAATAAACATGATAAAATGTAAAGGAAGCTTCTTGGAAATAATGTTTTAAAAATCCATTCATGCCGTATAAGTTAAAAAACATTCTTCTTACTTTTGTCAGAAAAGTCAAAAAGTACCTCGTATAAAAAACGACAAAAGATTCCTTTCATATCCTTTACTAAATACTCACCGAAGGGTAAAATTGGATTTAAACAATTGTAGGTGGATGTAAATATTATTACATATTTAGGAAACATGGATGTGGATGATAAAATACACCCCAGTAAATACTAAAGTATAAACAATCTCGGATAAAAATGAGATTGTGATATTTCCCTTACCTTAGGTCTGTTATGCTTTGTACGTGTCCGAACCTCCTGTATAATGATTTCAATAATGTTATTTACTTATTACAGAATCATAATTATTTTTATGATATCATATATGGTCATATTCTTAGCTTCTTAGTAGTAATATTTCATTGCTACTTGTTATTCGGGTGTTTATAACTTTTTGTTCTTATGCGTGTTTTGTCGAATAAATTCTTATTCTTCTGTTTAGGTTATAGATACCACATTTCCAGAATGGTATTAGTGTATTATATATAATATTCATTCATTCAATTCATTTATATAATCATTATGAAATGAATATCATGTAGAACGAGTCGCATCACATCATGGAGACGGTATTCCGTACGTACGCACGATTGATGATATCGTTCCTATGATCGTGGAATTGTATTGGAGTGTATGTATAATATTTCAGAATCAGTATCACTTTATAATATTCATATATAGACATTATTTACACCATTATACCCATCCAAGTAAAGTGGTGGTGGAAAATAGATTACACCACGGCGTGGAGACGGTATTCCGTACGTACGCACGCGCGGTGATTTCTTTTTCCGCAGGATGGATAGATGGTGAAATAGGTTTGTTTCATACATATAATAAAATATCAGTATATGAGTGATACTGATGTTAATACTTCATAATGAAACAACTAAAGAAGAAGAAGTGGAAGAAGAAATAAAGATGAAAGAATTGGTAAGGGATATTACCTCTTCTTTGAAGTGCTTCTTTGAGACCTCCTTTTAGGGCACTAAAATTGGTGTTTGAAGAAGACCAGGACCTCTAGGATGTCTCTAGGGAAGTGGAGAGGAGAAAGTGGCAGGGGTTGGCCGAGCATGAAGGCTCAAAGTGGTGTGAGGAAGAGGGGGAGGAGGTGCCCTTTTATAAGGGACGAGAGGGGCTTCTTTGGAAAAACTAAAAATATTATTTTATTATAAAGTCAATTTCGGTTTTAAGTAGTTCCAAATTGATTTATTTCGAGGCTAAGGTGGGGATGGGTCAAAAGCCTCTCATCCAATAGAATTTAGACTAGTTTAGGTTCCTATTTTAACAATATCATGTAGATTTAACATTAAGTTAAATAATATTACTTTAACAGTGTCTTCTTGTGTTCTTATACTATAAGGTTAATAAACATACTATATCAAGTCAAACGAACCCCAAGTTTGTTATTATTAATATATATAACCTTTTCTAAGTCATTTTTCCAAACCATATATTTTTAGGAATAAAATAACAATTAATAATATAATATTTGTTTTAAAAACTATTTTTTGTCAATTTTGAAACTATTTAGTAATTGATTTTTGTGAAAATCCTAACAGAATGATAAGTTTGAAAAAAGTTAATTAAATAAATACTAACATGTTATATTAACCTAGAAAATTAGTGTAATTAATAAAATTTTCAAATTACATATATTTGGGTATTTATAACATTAATTATGTCAATATTTCATTAATAAGATAATTACTGCATCATGATTGTGTCATAAATAAAATAAATTATTTAATGTCTAAAAATTACAAATAAATTACCCTTATGTGGGAAATTGTTTTATCTTTCTAATTAATATTTATAGTCGAATTTATATTATGTATAACCCCATATTAAAAATGATTTAGTTATTAAACTTTGATTTTAACTATTTTAACCCTTCTTTAAATAAATTAATAATAAATGTCCTAATCTAATCCAAGTTGGCCTAAATGGTCATATTTTATTCCTAGGATTGTTTTTGGTCGAATTACACTTGTCCAATAGAATTATGACATGTTTTAGGGTAATAATAATATCATTTTTATCCTTAATTACCCTATTTACTTTTAACCGTGGTAAAAAAAAGTAAAAAGTTACTATTCACCAAAAAAATTATTTTCATCTCATTGAACCACATTTTACTTACTGACATCAACCGTGTCTCTCGGATTCTGAAATTCCACTCACAGAAGTGGTAAAATTAAATTTTATGAAAATTTCATTTTTTTAACTACCACTTAGTGGTTTCACTATTCATCAAAAATTGAATGTTTTCAGAAAAATACCTAAATTTCACCCTAGGCTAATTTCTATATTCCGAATCCAAAAATGAAGCCCATTTTGAAAAATAATATTTATAAAATTTCAAAAAGTGGTTATTACTATTCATAATGGCTAGTTTCAATAATATTTCAATTGCATATCATTGTTTAGTGAAACTCGGTATTGTGTACGACGCAAGCTATCGAGGAAGGTCGCGATTCCGTGTAAAGCAAGCCAAGCAAGTGTTGTGTAGAAAAGATTCCTTTGATGATTTATATAACATAAAAGTCTCAGGTGTTACATTCCACCCCCTTTAAAATGAATTTCACCCTCGAAATTTGTCACTTTGTAACAAACAGATGAGGATACCTCTCCCTCATAATATCCTCATGCTCCCATGTAGCTTCTTTTAATTGGTGGTTCCTCCATAAAACTTTTACCAATCGAGTGGTCTTGTTTCGTAGGACTTTTTCGCTACGATCCAGAATCTCTATCAGCTGTTCTTCATAATAAAGATCCTGCTCCAGCGGTACAACTTCTGAGCTGAGTACATGTGAAGGATTAGGTATGTACTTTCTCAGGAGAGATACATGGAACACATCGTTAACTTGAGAGAGATTTGGTGGAAGTGTCAATCGGTAAGCTACCTTCCCAACACGATACAGTATTTCGAAAGGACCGATATATCAAGGGAACAACGTCCCCTTCTTTCCAAATCTCATAACCCTCTTCCAGGGAGATATTCGTAAGAACACTTTATCACCCACTTCAAATTCTAGGCATTTTCATCGGTTGTCGGCATAACTTTTATGTCGACTCTGAGCTGCTCTTATGTGTTGTTGAATAGATCTGACCTTTTCTGCCATTTCATCAACGAGATCTGGTCCTAATAGATTTTTTTCCCCAACTTCATCCCAGCAAGTTGGAGTCATGCATTTCATTCCATAGAGAGCTTCATAATGAGCCATCTGAATACTAGAGTGAAAGCTATTATTATAATAAAATTCCACCAAAGGTAGGTGTTGATCCCAACCACCTTTGAAATCCATAGAGAAAGCTCTCAACATATCTTCTAGAGTTTGAATTTTTCTCTCAGACTGACCATCTGTCTGAGGATGATAAGCAGTGCTAAAACTCAACTCTGTATCCAGATTATGCTGAGGACTTTGCCAGAACTTCGAGGTAAATATTGGATCCCGATTAGATATAATATAATGTGGTACTCCATGTAATCTTACCACTTCCTTTACATATATCCTGGCAAGCTGATCTAGAGAGAAATCCTCTCTAATAGCAATGAAGTGTGCAGACTTTGTAAGACGATCAACTATGACCCAGATAGCATTATTGCCTTTGGATTTTTTAGGAAGTACTGTGACAAAGTCCATAGTGATGTTTTCCCATTTCCACTCGGGTATGGGTAATGGTTGTAACATCCCCTTAGACTTCTATCTCTCTGCTTTGACTTGTTGAAAAACCAAGCATCGAGAGACATATTCAGCAACATATTTTTTCATGCAATCCCACCAGAAGTACTCTTTCAGGTCCTTATACATCTTCGTGCTTCCAAGATGAATAGAGAATGAAGAATTATGAGTCTCATCCAGCAGCTCCTTCTTTAATTCGGGGATGGTAGGAACACAAACACGGTTCCTGAACTTTATTATCCCATCACAATCAAGGTTGAATTCAGGAACATTTCTCACCATCTTTTGTAACTCGACATCTTCTTTCTGTTCCACTTTAATCATAACATGTATAGATGGTTGAACATTCATTTGAGAAAGATAAGATTTTTCCCCTTCCATTATAATTACAAGATCCATCCTTTGTTAATCCATAAATATTGGATCTTTTGTAATACTCATCATGGATAAACTGGCATGGTTTTGTCGACATAATGCATATGCCACCTTGTTTGCTTTCCCAAGGTGGTAATGGATTGAGCAGTCATAATCCTTAATCAGCTCCAACCATCTTTTTTGACGCATATTCAGCTCCTTTTGTGTGAAAATATACTTTAAACTTTTATGATCATTATAAATATCACATCTTTCACCATAAAGGTAATGCCTCCAAATCTTTAATGCAAATATTACCGCAGCTAACTCCAAATCATGAGTTTGGTAATTTTTCTCATGTATTTTCAACTGTCGTGAGGCATAAGCTATCACCATATCATTTTTCATAAGAACACACCCCAATCCCTTCTTGTATGCATCACTATAGATCACAAACCTTTCTCCACTACAAGGTAGTGCGAGCACAGGTGCACTGGATAACCTTCTTTTCAACTCCTTGAAATTCACTTCACATTCTTCCGTCCAAACAAACTTAACTCCTTTCCGAGTAAACTTGGTGAGTGGATTAGATAATCGTGAAAAATCTTTCACAAATCGTCGATAATATCCAGCCAAACCAAGAAAACTTCAGATCTCGGTTACTGTTGTTGGTCTCGACTGTCTTTCGATAACCTCTGTTTTTTCTGGATCCACAGATATCCCCTCTTTTGAGATTTTGTGACCCAAAAATGAAACTTTTTGAAGCCAAAATTCACACTTGGTAAATTTGGCAGAAATATTCACCTTTCTCAGGGTCTTCAATATAATTCTCAAGTGATCTTCATGTTCTTCCTTGCACTTTGAATAGACAAGAATATCGTCTATAAAGACTACCACAAACTGATCAAGATAGTCTCTAAAGACTCTATTCATTAGATCCATGAATATATCAGGGGCATTAGTAAGACCAAATGGCATCACTATAAATTCATAGTGTTCATACCTTGTACGGAAAGCCATCTTTGGTATATCCTCCCTTTTGAAACTTAATTGATGATACCCAGAACGAAGATCAATCTTGGAAAAGTATTGAGCTCCTTGTAGTTGGTCAAATAGGTCATCAATTTGCAGGAGAGGATATTTTTTCTTGATAGTGATCTTGTTAAGTTCTCGATAATCAATGCAGAGTCTCATTGATCCATATTTCTTCTTAACAAACAGAACAGGTGCTCCCTAATGTGATGCACTGGGGCGTATGAACCCCTTATCAAGATTCTCTTGGAGTTGCTTCTTCAATTCCTGCAACTCAATTAGGGCCTTTCTATAAGCTGTCTTTGAAATAGGCAAAGCACCGGGTACGAGTTCTATTGAAAACTCGACTTCACGATTCAGTGGAAGACCCGGTAATTCCTCCAGAAAGATATCATCAAACTCTCGTACAATGGGCATATTATTAATCGTGAGTTTCTCACCAACCATTTGAGATAAATATCCTTCATTTAGTGGAATCAATACCCATAAAATGGAAGAAATTTCCACTGAAAGGTTATGTTTATCCTTGCATCGATAGACGATCATAGATTGATCTGGAATATGAAATGTGACTTTTCTTCTTTGGCAATTGATATGAGCTTCATGTAGAGAAAGCCAATCCATGCCAAGAATCACATCAAATTCCATTATAGAAAGGATCACAACATTTGCAGGAAGCACTTTCCCACAAACTTCAATCGGAGAAGAATTATAAACTTTTGATGCGACTGTTGTGCCATTAGGTGTTGTCACAACTAACTCAACATCTAATTGTTGAGGTAATATGGTGATACCCTTCGAAAATTCTTCAGAAATAAAGGAGTGGGTGGATCCAGAATCAAATAAAACATTTGATACTTTAGAGTGTATGGTAAGTGTACCTTTCTACCACATCGTTATCGTACTCCACATCGCTGATAGAAATTGCATGTGACTTTCCTTTGTCTTTAGCCTTAATAGTTCGCTGACGTCAACCATCATCATCAACCCTTGGATTGGGGCATTTATTGGCATAATGTCTCATCTCCTTGCACTTGAAACATTGAAGTGTAGTAGGTTTATTCTATGTATCCCTTCCTTTGTTTTCATCATTAGACATCTTCTTCCCATCATTGCGACATTCAAATGCCTGATGACCTTCCTTTCCACATTTGAAACATTTACTTGTCCCTTTAAGACAACTCCCTCCATGTTTCCTTCCACACTTTGAGCATAAGGGAAATCTCATCTTCTTTTCAGTGTTCTCTTTAGATTTTCCTATGAATTCCATTTTGATCTTCTTATCAAACCCATATGACTGATGGGTTACTTCAATATCCATTTTAACTTTGAGAGAACATCGAACGATTTCCTCATAGCTATTGAAGTCCCTTATGGAAAAGGCCCTTAGAAAACTTGGTTTTTAGCCACAAAAGAATAGATCAATCTTACTCTCAGGTTGGATAATAATACCAGAAGCATACCTTGCAAGTCTTGTAAAATTTGCTTTATAAGTACCAACAGATTCATCATCCTTTTGCTTTAGTTCAAGAAACTCTTTCTCCATCTTTGTTCGAAGAATACTAGAGAAGTACTTATTGAAAAATAAGTTCTTGAACTCGTCCCATTCCATGGACTCAATTTCATCCCTTTGCCTTGTATTCTTAATAATATTCTACCATTGGTCAGCATCACCTTCCAAACGATACACTGCTAAGATAACTTTATCATGCTCAGAACATTGAAGAACTGAAAATATATTTTCAGTAGTACTAATCCATTGTTCAGCAACTATTGGATCAGTAGACCCGCTGAATGAAGGTGGACACTGCCTCATGAAGGATTCAACGGAATGTTTCTCCTTCCTTTTCTCATTTGGAAGTCCTGCATGATTCATATCTTGTGAATGTTGTGTGAGAATGGCTACAAGATTTTGCATTCTAGCTCCCGTAACGTTTGGTTGCTCCGGGGGACAATCATTGCATTTCTCGTCGCATTCCGCATTAACACGGTGCCTTCGGGTTCCATCCATTGAATAAAACCAAGAAGAATAGTGTGATCAACACTAATTATAATAGGACAACCACATAATCAAGAATACAATTTTACACTTATGGTCTTATCTTAGGTTATTCATGGCCATTTCTAAAACACTAAGATTGTGTTCTATGCTTAGACTTATCCTTAGGGTTCTTACTAAGGTTTTCACATCCTAGTTTCCAAAGGATGACTATACTTTTCCTATGATACCAACTATAACGACCCATACTTTACATACATTGTTATTACATCAGAATTGAATTACACTTATTACAACATATAACAAAACCATGAATGGACCGTATAGGTATAGTGTCTATAGAAACTGGGAAACATAAACAACTGGTTCATAAAGCATCTACTTTGCCTCCAATTTATTTCATCATATCTAGAGTCCCATTTTGGTGTATTCTACTTAATAACCTTCTTCCTGAACTGGGGAAATAATACATACAAAAGGGTGAGCTCAAATGCTAAGTAAGGGTAAACAAAAGAAATATCAATCACATCATATACATAAGCACATAACTTTTGGAAATCTTATCCTGCAAAAGAGATCATAATTTCATAACATGGGATAAATCATATTAGTGAAATGAAATCCCAATAATCATAACATAAAACATGAAACATTGTGTAATACACACATAATCATAGAGAATCATTTCTTATTAGTCAAGACTCATTGCCAAGACTATCTTAGTAGACAAAGTCCATTTCTGAACCGAGTTACCCTCGTTTCAGTCCTGCTTCACTGAACCGGTATAACCTACCGTTCCAGCCATGTCTATCTCATGAGATATAAAATCTTTACATAATGCATTGGGGAGAGATATTGGTCCCACCCATCTCATAATGATACCATTCTTATGTGTTCCAGAAAATCATAAATCATACATCATTGCATAACCCATGTAGTAAAAATGGGAATCTTAAACATCATGACATCATAAAACAATTCATATAGGATAAAGGAATTCATAAAAATAATTCCATCACAACATAATCAAATAAATTTAATAATAGGGATGAAAATAGAACCCTTTATTATCTTAGATGGAAAATAATTTTGATAAAACACTTGAACTCCATTCTTGAGGAAAATATCATTTCTACTTAAAAAACTCTTTTCCTTTCTTAACATGTCATACAATTATAAACTAAAAGAAGTTGATTAAAAATAAACATGATAACTTGTAAAGGATGATTCTTGGAAATAATGTTTTAAAAATCCATTCATGCCGTATAAGTTTAAAAAAACATTCTTCTTACTTTTGTCAGAAAAGTCAAAAAGCACCTCGTACAAAAAATGACAAAAGATTCCTTTCATATCCTTTACTAAAAAATCACCAAAGGGTAAAATTGTATTTAAACAATTGTAGGTGGATGGAAATATTATTACATTTTGAGGAAATATGGATGTGGATGATAAAATACACCCCAGTAAATACTAAAGTATAAACAATCTCAGATAAAAATGAGATTGTGATATTTCCCTTACCTTAGCTCTGTTATGCTTTATACGTGTCTGAACCCCCTGTATAATGATATGAATAATGTTATTTACTTATTACAGAATCATAATTATTTTTATGATATCATATATGGTCATATTCTGAGCTTCTTAGTAGTAATATTTCATTGCTACTTGTTATTCGGGCGTTTATAACTTTTTGTTCTTATGCGTGTTTTGTCGAATAAATTCATATTCTTCTCTTTAGGTTATAGATACCTCATTTAAAAAATGGTATTAGTGTAATATATATCATATTAATTCATTCAATTCATTTATATAATCATTATGAAATGAAGATCATGTAGAACGAGTCGCATCACATCGTGGAGTATTTCGTACGTACGCACGAGTGATGATATCATTCCTATGATTGTGGAATTGTATTGGAGTGTATGTATAATATTTAGAATCAGTATCACTTTATAATAGTCATATATAGTCATTATTTACACCATTATACCCATCCAATTAAGGTGGTGGTGGAAAATAGATTACACCACGGCGTGGATACGGTATTCCGTATGTACGCACGCGCAGTGATTTCTTTTTCCCCAGGATGGATAGATGGTGAAATAGGGTTGTTTCATAAATATAATAACATATAATTATATGAGTGATACTTATGTTATTACTTCATAATGATACAACTAAAGATAAATAAGTGGAAGAAGAAATAAATATGAAAGAATCGGTAATGGACATTACCTCTTCTTTGAAGTGCTTCTTTGAGACCTCCTATTAGGGAACTAAAATTGGTCTTTGAAGAAGACCAGGACCTATAGGATGTCTCTAGGGATGTGTAGAGGAGAAAGTGTCAGGGGTTGTACTATCTTGAAGGCTCAAAGTGGTGTGAGGAAGAGGGGGAGGGGGCGCCCTTTTATAAGGGAGGAGAGGGGCTTCTTTGGAAAAACTAAAAATATTATTTTACAATAAAGTAAATTTCGGTTTTAAATAGCTCCAAATTGATTTATTTCGAGGCTAAGGTGGGTATTGGTCTAAAACCTCTCATCCAATAGAATTTGGACAAGTTTAGGTTCCTATTATAACCTTATCATGTAGATTTAAAATTAAGTTAAATAATTTTACTTTTACTGTGTCTTCTTGTGTTCTTATACTATAAGGTTAATAAACATACTATATCAAGACAAAATAACCCCAAGTTGTTTATTATTAATATATATGACCTTATCTAAGTAATTTTGCTGATCCTTAGATTTTTTGGAATAAAATTACAGTTATTAATATAATATTTGTTTTAAAAAATATTTTATGTAAATTTTCACACTATTTAGTAATTGATGTTTGTTAAAATCATAACAGAATGGTAAGTTGGAAAAAAGATAATTAAATCACAAATAACAGGTTATATTAACATATAAAATTAGTGTAATTCATAAAAATTCTCAAATTATATTTATTTGGGTATTTATAGCATCAATTATGTTAATATTTCATTAATAAGATAATTACTGCATCATGAATTTGTCATAAATAAATTAAATTATTTAATGTCTAAAAATTACAAATAAAATACCATTATGTGGGAAATATTTTTATCTTTCTAATTAATATTTATAGTCGAATTTATCTTATGTATAACCCCATATTAAAAATGATTTAGTTATTAAACATTGATTTTAACTATTTTAACCCTTCTTTAAATAAATTAATAATAAATGTCCTAATCTAATCCAAGTGGTCCTAAATGGTCATATTTTATTCCTAAGATTGTTTTTGGTCGAATTACACTTGTCCAATAGATTTATGACATGTGTTAGGGTAATAATAATATCATTTTTATCCTTAATTACCTTATTTACTTTTAACCGTGGTAACAAAAAGTAAAAAGTTACTATTCACCAAAAAAATTATTTTCATCTCATTGAACGAAATTTTAATTACTGACATCAACCGTGTCTCTCAGATTTTCAAAATTCCACTCACAGAAGCGGTAAATTTAAGTTTTATGAAAAATTCAGTTTTTTAACTACCACTTAGTGGTTTCACTATTCATCAAAAATTGAAAGTTTTCAAAAAAATACCAAAGTTTCATCCTAGGATAATTTCGATATTCCGAATCCAAAAATGAAGTCCATTTTGAAAAATAAAATTTATAAAATTTCAAAATGTGGTTATTACTATTCATAACGGCTAGTTTCAATAATATTTTAATTGCATATCATTGTTTAGTGAAACTCGGTATTGCGTACGACGCAAGCTATCGAGGAAGGTCACAATTTCGTGTAAAGCAAGCCAAGCAAGTGTTGTGTAGAAAATATTCCTTTGATTATTTATATTACATAAAAGTCTCGGGTGTTAGAGAAGGTGTATTTCATAACGCTTGGAAGGCATTTCCTTTATAACCTGTGAACACATGAAACCAAGCACACAACAAGATATGAACTCAAGTAAACTGAACAATAAACAGAGTGAGTATAGTAAGCAAAAGTGGCTAGAATACAAGACCAACTAGAAAGTACAAGAAAATGAAAGTACACGTAAACTGGAACAACTCATGTGATCTCCGGCCAAGGATCCTACATGAAGTGTAGGTACAGCTATTGAATGGTCGTATCTATGGTACGCCTCATCTAAGGTCCACCTCTGAGCTACCTCCAGTCCTGGTACTCTCGTCCTCAGTCAGAGTTGTCCGTCGTCTGCCCCAAACACAATGAGGTGCAGGAATATCTCGTGCTGGGGTGAGTATAATGATACTCAGTAGGGACCTCGAGACCCTCAAGGTCTCACAAATCTGGAAAGGATACACCACAAAGCATAAAAATAACTAAAAACCGTTCATAGGTATATTCCCATACATATACCTATGTTATCAAGTATATCCATCTCAATCAGGAGGAAACACAAGGTCCAACACAAAATCCCAATGTTCATCTATTCCCCAAAGGAAGGTATACCACGAAGGGTAGAACCAAAAAATTAAAGACTCAACTCACACCAATTATATATTTAGGTACAGTAGTAGAGATTATTAGATGTATCTACTAATTCATCTTACACTATTAAGAGGCAGACCCCCGAATGTTTTTAAATCATAATCTGACCCACAGAGTATCACAGTACATCGTCAGACCCACATGAGATCCTAGTATATCTGCAGTACATCGTCAAACCCACCTATGATCCTAGTACATCTCCAGCACATCGTCAGACACCAATAGGATCCTAGTAAATCACTAGTACGTCATCAGACCCACACAAGATCCTAGAACATCTCTAGTATGTCTTCAGACCCACACAAGATCCTAGTACATCTCTAGTTTGGTGTCAGAACGACACAAGATACTTGTACATCTCCAGTACATTTTCAGACCCACACAGGATCCTAATACATCCCCAGTACATCGTCAGACCCACAAATGATCCTGGTACATCTCCAGTAGATCATCAGACCCACACAGGATCCTAGTACATCTCCAGTATGCCTTCAGACCCACAGAGGATCCTAGTACATCTCTAGTATGTCTTTAGAACCACACATGATCCTAGTACATCTCTAGAACCACGTTGGACCCACACAGGATCCTAGTACATCCCAAGTATGTCATTAAACACACACACGATCCTAGTACATCCTCAGTAGGTTGTCAGAACCTCAAAGGATCCTAGTACATCCCCAGTACATCGTCAGACCCACACAGGATCCGAGTACATCTCCCGTACGTTGTCAGACCCACACAGGATCCTAAAACATCTCCAGTATGTTGTCAGACCCAAAAATGAATCTAGAACATCTCCAAGGTTAGCTACAGGGTTCCCGCACTATGCTTGCTCGTCTCTGAGAGAATCAACCTCTCAATCCACTGGTCGATACTCTAACTTCCATGAAGTCCCACGAAGAAGTATACCAATGGACCACAATGTCATAGGGGTCTGAATGCAAGAGACGGTGCATCAATCTGATGCACGATCAGTGAGGTATTAGTCTTTTTGTCCCAAAGGCCCGGTCAGATTCATAATCGATCCAACCCGACTTTACCCCATCTTTATCCAAATATCCAGTGGGGTATAACAAAGGGACCGTCTTGCTTATTGGTATCCAGCACCATAGATAGTTCGTCAAACAGATTTTTGGGGCCAATATTATTACCAAAAGATCATATAGATTTGAAACTGGCCTGGGACCGGTCCCACCCGGTCAGATCGAACCAGCACGACCCGACCTGGGCCAACCCGGTTCGGGTCGACACTGACTCAACCCCATGGGTCCTACCCAGTCCATGCTAGGAAGTCTGGCCTGGCGGCCCGACATGGGCGGCGCGGTGGGGCCTCGGGGCAGTGGGGAGGCCGCAGGCACCGTGGGGGCCCACGGTGCCTACAGGGGCTGCGGAGGACGTAGGGTACTGTAGGGTGGCGCGGGATGGCACGAAAGCTACATGGGCCACAGAGGGCTGCGAGGGGGCTGTGGGGTAGCATGAGGCTGCACGGAGGCCGCGAGGGCCGCGAGGGGCAGTGGAGCGGCGACGGCCATAGAGGCCATGGGTCGACAAAGGGCAGTGCAGTGCGGGGTGGCGCGTTGGCCATGAGGGCTGCGAGGTTCCATGGAGCGGTAGGGCGGCTGCGGTGCGGCGGTCGGCCGTGGCTGTCCGGGTGGATAGTCGTCCTCTCCACGAGGTGTGATCGTGCGTCGTGCCTTCATCGGCAGCTGGTTCGGCCGGCCACTCATCATTCGTTACCATGGCACAAAGTCTCCTTCATCCATTCTGAATACCACACCAATCCTAGAGAACAATGGAGGTGTCAGGCCATGTATGTTGGCCCACACCCTCCATGTTAAAATGGTAGAAAGTGGATCAAAAAAATCATGAACCATTAGGAATATCAAGAATGAGTAACGCTAAAAATTAAAACATCCACCCTACCTTGATTGCTCATTAACATCAAATAGAAGAACAGATGTTGGTTCGGCATAGTTTATGATGTCCCACATTAGAGCAGGTCCCGAGGAAGGAGTTGAAGTCATTGGAGAACATCGTCGTTATTCATTGGAGATGTGTTCTTTATTGGAGAAGATTAATTCCTCCAAAAGCACTCCCCTTGCAATCCATTCTCCCAAATTTATCCCAAAATGAAAATTAGTGATCTTATTACTTTATGTTTATCAAAATAAAATTATGTTGGAACAAAAAAGTTGGCATAGTTAATGTACAATTATGGCACCATTAATTTTCTCATTTAATTTTCCATATTAAATGGATTTGTGTTGGAATAATTAATGATGGAGGAGTTGAGAGGTTTTCTCTCATTAATGGGGTTCAGGTGGTCCTGCCTCTAAATTCAAAATGGGGGTTAGTTCTGGTGGTCCCCACCTCTTAACATTCAAATGGGAGGTTTAGGCTCAGGTGGTCCCCACCACCATAACCAATGTTGAGGGGTTTTGAAAATAAAAATGATAGAAATTTTTATTTTATTTAATTTTTCATAAAATGCACAAAAATTATCATTCACTCTCGACCCACTGCGGTCTAGGAGAGGGTATATTTGAGAGAATATCATCACTACGTGTTCAAAAGTGTCCTCAGATTTCAATTCCGAGCACCGATTCAAAAGTGAAAAACCCAACATGAACATTTACTGAATGTACCCAAGAAAAGTTCAGAAATTCATTCCGGGCACTCCGTGCCTCCGAATCAAGCGCTGCCAATTTTTAAAGACTCCTAAAATTCCTATATAATAAAAATAATTACATTCAAATTCTGGATCTTTACATTTTCCCCACCTCATGATTTGAATCCCTGAAATCCACATCACAAAATTAAGAAATCAAGTGGGGTTACTGAGCTTGAATCTAAGCCTCTCGCTCCAATGTGGTGTCCTGGAGTTTCTTGTGCTGCCAGCGAATTTGCACCAGTGGTATCGACCTCCCACGTAGGACTCACTCTTTTCGATCCTCAATCTCTACTGGAAACTACGTAAAGGTCTCCTCATCATCGACATCCAACTCGATGTGGTCGATGATGTGAGAGGGGTCACGCACGTATCTCCCCACCTAGGATACATGGAAGACGTCGTGCACCTGGTGCAACTGAGGTTGAAGAGATTTGCGGTAAGCCACCTCTCTAACTCTACTGAGGACCTGGAAGGGTCCAATGAACCTCAGAGATAACATGTTTCCTTGGCCAAACCTCCGTAAACCTCGTAGAGGTGAGACCCATATAAAGACGTGGTCGCTATACTAGAATTCCAGAGGTCTCCCTCTCCCATTATCATGAAACTTATTCCTGATTTGTGCAGCCATCATCCGCTCTTAGATGATCTGCAACTTCTCCGTGGTAGCCCGTACCATCTCTGGTCCATGAGTGCTGGCTCCCCTGGGTCAGTCTATCACAAAGGTGATCTGCAAGGTCACCATACAACATCTCAGAAGGTGTCATCCCAATGCTGGAGTGATAGATTTTGTTGTATGTTAACTCCTCTAAAGGCAAGTTATCCTCCCAGCTATGACCGAGGTAGAGGATGCACGAATGTACCATTTTTTCGAGGGTCTAAATGGTACTCTTAGTCTGACAATCCTTTTGAGGATGGATGGTAGGGCCCAAATGCAGCTGCATCCCAAAAGCCTCTTGCAACCCCTTCCATAGCCGGTAAGTGAAACAAGTTTCATGATCAGAGACAATTATTGAGGGTACTCCATGTAGCCACATAATCTCTAACACATAGAGGCATATCGGGCTCTTTATTGAACCCTCATCCTTGATTGGTAGGAAGTGGGCTGACTGGGTGAGTCAGTCAACAATCACATTGATAGAATCATGAACTCTCGATTTACATGAAAGTCCTGTCACGAAATCTATGGATATCCCATCGCACTTAAATTATGGGACCTTTAAAGGATGAACCAAGACTTATGTAACCTGATTCTCCACCTTCACATGCTGACAAGTGAGGAACTGAGAGACAAACTCTCCTACTTCTTTTTTCATTCACGATCACCAGTGTTATCATCAGAGATCCTAGAATATCATCGCCTCTCCTAGATGTACAACTAGAGGGGATGTGTGGAACTCCCTCAACACATCATCTTGAAGCAACACTGGTACCATGGTACACCCTCTGAATAAGATGATGTGCTCCCAACGTTCAGAAAAACCCTCAGGTGCATGTCCTGTGGATATCTGAGCAGGTCAAGTATCATAGTCAGCATCCCTATGTTGCACCTCCCTAACTCGCTACGGAAGTGGTGAAGTGACTATAAGAGACATAATAAAATTTGTTCCATATCTATCCACAATGTAAATCTGCAAAGTGGACAACTGCTCCGTCACCTCACCTAGCAGCTGTATTCCAGATCTCCTACTGAGTGCATCTGCTGCAAAGTTCTCCTTCCCAGGAGTATAGAGTATATCAAAGTCTTAGTCCTAGAGGAACACAAATACAATGTTGTTGTCTTAGTTTTAGGTCGTTATAAGAGATAAAATACCTTAGACTCTTATGATCAGAGTACACCGTAAAATGCTCACCCATCAAGTAATGTCTCCACATCTTCAAGGTGAAGACCACTAATGCTAACTCCAGGTCATGGGTATCATAGTTTATCTCATGATGTCTCAGTTGTCAAGAACTGTAAGTGATCACTGCTCGCTGCTGCATCAGGACACATCCGAGCTTAGTCCATGATGCATCGTAGTAGACTACGTACCCTAGACCTTCCTCTGGTAGCCTCAAGATGGGGGGGGGCACTAGTTAGCTTATGCTTCAGCTCCTAAAAACTCCGATGGCATCTCTCTGACCAAATGAAGTGTTTTCCCTTATTTGTTAACAAATGTAAAGGTGCTGCAACTATGGTGAAATATGTCACAAATATCTAGAAGTATCCATCAAAATGCAGGAAACTTTGTACCTCCGTCACACTCCTGGGTGGCTTCCAAGAAATTACTGCCTCAGTCGTTGCTGGATCTACTGCAACTCCAGACTCTGATATGTCATGTCACAGAATGTGAACCTCCCAGATCCAGAACTAGCACATCAAGATCTTACCATAAATATGATGATCTCTGAGTGTGTCTAGAACTATCTGAAAATGATAGGAATGCTCCTCCTCGGTAGCTGAGTAGATCATAATGAAATTAATGAAGACCCCCACAAAGCGATCAAGGTATGGCTCAAAGAACATGTTCATGAGTCCCATGAACTCTGATTGAGCATTGGTTACACCAAATGGCATAACAAAGAACTTGTAGTGGCTATAATGACATTTAAACGCTATCTTCTTCACATCCTCGTCTCGCACTCTGAGCTGGTAATAGCCTAACCTGAGGTCTATCTTCGAGAACCATCGTGCTCCTTTCAGCTGATAAAAGAGGTTGTCAATCATCGGTAGTGGGTACATGTTCTCCACGGTCACCAGGTTTAGGATAATATTAACCAACACAATGCCTCAATCTCCCATCTGCCTTCTAGGTGAATAAAATTGGGGCTGCACAAGGTGAAAAACTAGTCTGAATGAATCCCTTCCCCTGCAAGTCCTCTAGTTGTACCCGCACCTCGCGAAGCTCCATAGGAGCCATCCGATATGCTGGTGATATCAGTGTCATCACGGGGTACTAGTCAATGTAAAAGTCCACCTCTCTACAAATAGGTAGAACCATAACATCATAAAAATAAGACATCTGCATACTGGTCCACCATTGTAGGATAGCTAAGACTCTCTACATCAACTACTCTGAGGATAATGCAAGCCAACTGATGAGTGATCGGCTGCACTCTCCTCTGGGTATGTACTTCCAATTCTGCAAAGCCTCCCTTCACATCGGTGAAGGTAAACCCGGTCTCATCCATGCAGACAAACTACACTTTTCACCTCATATAGTCTATCTGAGAATAGACAGTAGATAACCATCCCAATCTCAAGATGACGTCGTATGTCCTCGACGCCACAACTAGGAGATCCCAGTAGAAGCTCTCGCCTACTACAATAAGCTCACACTTCTAGAACTAGTGTACAATCATCGAATCCTCTCCCGTAAGAGTCTCTAGCCATATGAATTGAGCCAAAGGCTCCATCGGAATCACAGAGCTCTGAACGAGGGCGTTGGAAATAATATAATGACTGGAACCTATGTTTATAACTACTACTGCTAAGATAGAGTAGACATATTTCATACCTTGTATCATATCTAGAGCCTAATGGTCGTAGGCCTTAGCTTCCTGGAGCTGAGCTTTCCCCTCTACCCCTTCTCCCTATGGTCGGGGTGGTCCTCTTGGTGGAGGTAGCGGTAACATCTTGAATCGTTTACCACCACCAGCTGCACGGCCAGATCCTCTTCCACATCCACCTGCTCCCTACGGACCTCCTAAGTCGAATCTATGTATCTGCCTGGGCGGTCCTTCAACCATCTACTGATCATCCATATGGCAGGTCAAACATTCATGAACCATGTGACCCTTCCCGCTGCATGCGTAACACTGACTGCTCCTCGCATGATTGGCTCTGTCTCGGGTTTCCCACACAACCGACCCTAAATCATGCAATCATTCACCTCTAGGTGTGGTCCTCTTAGATATCTATGACATCTGTCTGCTGCCAGCTATGGAAGACTCCGATACATAACGTCCGGTGGTGGATCTCACTATTGGCAACTGTTCATCAAGGAAACTCTCAACTAATAGGGCTCTCTCTAACACCCCCTCCTGCGTCGGGATGCTAAGAGAAATCATCAAAGCTCTAATCTCCTGCCTGAGTCCCTACTCGAAGGTCCAGGCCTTGAAGAATGGGACTCACACCAAATTTTTGAAGTAGCATGATAGTTCAATGAACCTCGCTATGTACTGAGCTATAGTCATGCTACCCCGCTGTATATGAAGAAGCATCTATATATGCATTGTTCTAACAGTCATTGGGACAAAATCTTACCAAAACAAGCTCTAAAAGTCTGCTCAGAGAAGCGTCACCTCATCGTGAAATTGGAGCATCAAAATCCACCATCTTACTGCAGTTTCCTATAGAAGGATGGAGGAAAGGATCACCATGAGATCAACTCATGTCTCTAACAGTCATAAAACTCTCACTACGGCCTCCAACCAATCCTTAGCCACCTTTGGGGCTGTATCTCCCCTGAACCTGGGAGGTCTCTGGCACTGGAACTCATGAAACACTCTCATGCGGCGTGAACCCTCTACTGCTGAGGCTGGTGGCATCAGTGACCCAACGGGTAATGGTACCACTAGTTTCTTTGCGGGTGCCTCTACTAGAAGAGGGCCCTACACCGAGGCCTCACTGCTCGGTGGGCTATCAGTGCGTAATACTCTCAAAACCCTAGCAGGAAGTCTTTGTGGAGGCATCCAGAAAAGAAACATGTGTGACATGGTCAAAAAGATATACCTAGTGAGTTGACACAAATAGACCACAATGTAAACTCTTTATACACACACGCAATCGTTTTTTTTGTGCAGTGAGTTAGAAATCATAAGCTCGGGTCATAATATATGGATACTTCGACCACCGCACCCACACTGGATTACCTGAACTAATAACAATACATACTAAATTTATTAGTATTTCCATTAGAAAGATAATGGTCCAATTTTATATGGTAGAACATCCTTATCATACCAATTTTTCACGACCCATTCCCCGAATCCCATGTCATGACTACCCCAAGCCCGCCTCCCATTGGCTAGGGGCTGGCGACTAGCACCGAAGACGTATTCTCTAAAGCTGGGAAGGCATTGTATTTATAACCAGTAATCACACGCAACCATGAACACAGCAGGATAAAAACTCTAGTGAACTGAATAGTAAACATAGTGAGTACAGTAAGAATAAGGGGCTAGAATGCAAGCAAAACTACAAATTACATGAAACTGAAAGTACAAGTAAACTGGAACAGCTCCTGTGTTCACCCACCAAGGATCCTACCTCATGGGTAGGTACAGCTCTCGAACAGTCGTCTCTGCAGTACACCTCGTCTAAGGTCCACCTTCGAGATACCTCCAGTCCTGGTACTCTCGTCCCCAGTCAGCACTGTTTTTCATGTGCACCAAACCCAACGAGGTGCAGTCGTAGCCCATATAGGGGTGAGTATAACGATACTCAGTAGGGACCTCGTAAACCTCAAGGTCTCGCAAATCCCCAAAGGATAATCCACAAAGAATGAAAACAAATGACAACACTACATAGGTATATGCCCATACATATACCTATGTTATCAAGTATACTCATCTCAATCACATGGAAAAACAAGGTCCCACTCAAAAGACCAAATCTCAAGTGTTCTACAAAAGAAGGGATACCATGATGGTGAGTACCACACAGGTACATACTCACCTCACACCAAATATATCATTAGGTACAATAATATAGATGATTAAATGTATCTACTAATTCATATTACTCTGTTAAGAGGAAGACCCACGATGGATCCATGATCATCATCAAACTCACAGAGGATCGTAGTTCATCGTCAGACCCACATATGACCTTAGTACATCTCTAGTACATCGTCATACCCACACAAGATCTTAGTACATCTATAGTACGTCGTCAAACCCACACAGGATCCTACTACATCTCTACTATGTCGTTAGACACAAACACGATCCTAGTACATCTCCAGTATGTAGTCAGACCCACTCAGGATCCTAGTGCATCTCTACTATGTCTTTAGACCCACACAATATTCTAGTACATCTCGAGTACGTCGTTTGATCCACACAGGATCCTAGTACATCCCAAGAACATCGTCATATCCACAAAGTATCCTAGTGCATCTTTAGTACATCGTCAGACCCACACATGATCCTAGTACATCTCCAATACGTCTCTAAGAACCACACATGATCCTAGTACATATCCAGCACATCATTATACCCACAGCAGATCCTAGTACATCTCCAGTACATCGTCTGACCCATACGAGATCCTAGTACATCCCAAGTACATCGTCAGACCCACACAAGATCCTTATATGTCACCAGTACCTCGTGAGACCCACACAAAATCCTAATATATCTCCATTACTTCCTCAGACCCACACAGGATCCTACTACATCTCCATTATGTCATAAGACCCACTAAGGATCCTAGTACATCTCCATAGCCAGCTATATGGTTCCCACACTTAGCTTGCTCATCTCTGGGAGAATCCGCTCCTCAAGCCACTGGTTGATACACCAACTACCACGAAGTCCTCTGAAGAAGTAACCCAAAGGACCTCTGTGTCATAGGGGTATCAAAAAAATAGAAGATGCGTGAATCAGACGCTCTGTCTGTGAGTTATGAGCCTTTTTTCTTGAGGGCCTAATTGGATTTGAGCTCGATCCAACCTTACTATACCCCAAAATTGTCAAAATATATGGTGGGGCATACCAAATGGACCTTATCGCTCCAAGGATTCTAGTGCCACAGAAGGTTCATCATGCAGAGGGAACATGGAATCATGGAGGCCATGAGGGCCACAGAGGGTAACAAGGGGACTGCAGAGGCCGCGAGGGCAGTGAGTAGATGTAGAGTGGTGGGGGACATGGTGATCACAGGGCGGCGCGGAGGCTGCAAGGGTCGTGAGGGGCCGCATAGAAATGGGGGCCATAGAGATCACAGGGCGGCGCAGAGGCCGAGAGGGTCATGAGGGTCCATGGAGCAGCAGGGGGGACCATGGTGTGGTGGTCAGTGAGGTCTGGCCAGATGGCCAACCATCCTCTTAATGTGGAGCGATCGCATGCCTTTCCATTGCCGGCGGCCGGTTCTGTTGGCCTCTCTTCATTCGTCGCCATGGAAAAAAGCCACCTTCTTCTATCATGAAGAACAAAATATTCATAAAGAACAATGGAAGGGTCGGGCAATATTTGATTGGCTCGAACCCTCCACATTAGAATAGTAGCAAGTGGATCAACAAAATCGTGAATCACAAAAAATATCAAGAATGGGTAAGGGGAAAATTTAAAACATCCACCCTACCTAGATTGCTCATTGACATCAACGAGAAGAATGGGTGTCGTCTTGTCATAGTACAAGAAGTCCCACATTAGAGGATGTCCCATGGAATGAGTTGAAGTTGTTGGAGAACATCAGTGTTCTTCATTGGAGATGTGTTCTTCATTGGAGAGAAATAATTCCTCCAAAAGATCTCCCCTTCCAATACTTTCTCCCAAGTTCCACCCAAAATGAAATGTCGCTAACTTATTAATTTTTGTTTATCAAAATAAAATTATGTTGGCACGAAAATGTTGGAACTATTAATGTACTAAATTGGAACCATTTATTTTAAAATTTAATTATCCAAATTAAATGGAATTGTGTTGGCATAATTAAAGTTGGAGAAGTTGAGAGGTTTTCTCACATTAAAGGGGTTCAAGTTGTCCCCACCTCTAAATTCAAAATGGGGGTTAGTTCAGGTGGTCCCCACCTCTTGACATTCACATAGGAGGTTTAGGCTCGGGTGGTCCCCACCACCATAACCCATGTTTAGGGGTTTCTAAAATAAAAATGCTAGTCATTTTTATTTTATTTTATTCTTTCACAAAAAGAAAAAAAATTATCTTTCACTGTCGACCCATTTCAGTTGAGGTTAAGGTCTCCTTAAGAGAATATTGACACTGTAAGTTCAATGGTGTCATGAGATTTCAATTTCGGGCACTGGTTCTGAATTTGAAAAATCCCACTCGCACGTTTACTGAATGTACCAAAAAAAGATTAGATACTCACTCCGAGAACTCTGGGCCTCGGAATCATGCGTTGTCAATTTTCAATGACTCGTAAAATTCGCACATAATAAAATAATTACATGGAAATTACACGTCATTACATATATAGTGGTGAATATTGTTGAGTAATCATATGCATCATTTCAAAATCCATTTGACATGTTGGTACCTGAAACATGAGGGTTTTCCTCTACACATTAACCAGGTGAGTTGACATATTTCATATTACATTTCCCCAAAAATCCAACATCTTTAATGCATATATCTTGTATGAATGTATTTTTTCCAATGGTACCAACACTATATTCAATTTATGTAATGGGAATGTATATACATCATAAATAGGGATACATATAACACATCATGTACTTGAGTTTGGTTAGGTGGGAGTGATAGTATGTAAGCTACCACTCTGATGTGATCAAGGATCTCAAAGGGATTGAAGTATCTTGGAAATATATTTCCCTTTTTACAGATGCTAATTAATTTGTTTTTCTATGATATACAGAGGATCACCACATTTATGATCTCAAACTAAATGTCTCATCGATGATTGTCTACATAGAGTTTTTGTCTAATTTTCTTGGATTTTAAATCACATTGAATGTTTTGGACCATATATAACATAAATTAGGAATGATCAAGACCTACCATCTCCATCTCTCTATATTAATCCCAAAATGTCATATTTGACAATTCTTCCCGTATACTGCATCCAAATGACATATTTGAATTTTATAATTAATATTGTTGTAATATGTTAACTTATCCATGGGAAGGTTTTGATACAAAAATACTTGGAAAGACTTTAAACAATATATCTAAATATCATCTATAGTTTGGGTAGTTCTCTTAGAATTATCATCCTTCTAAAGGTAATATATATTACAGAAGAAATGTTTTATATCAAAAACATTACAATGTACTCTCTAGAACCTTGAGGTAAATGTCGGATATTGATCATAAAAAATGGAGAGTGTTATTATATGTGTTCTAATCACCTCCCTTACATATATATTTTCCCGATGTCCAAGAAATAGATATTCATTGATAGTAATGAAATGTGCTGACATTGTTAGATGATTAAATACCCCCAGACGTCTTTACTTCGTTTATGTGTCCAGGGATGTGCTATGAATAAATCATTGGAAATTATTTTCCATTTACATTATGGTGTGGTTAATGGTTTGATCATACCGTTATACTTCTTTTTTCACCCAGGAATTGTTGGAATACCATGCACTAAGATTGAAATTAAAAAATATCAATTTTCATGATTCCCCTCATTAAATGATTCTTCAAATTTCTATATATATTATTGGTTTCAGGGTGAATAGAGAATGATGATTTAGGCACACCATCCATAATATCTCTCTTTACATCTCATTTTTATGGGACACAAATCTAGGTGTGAAATCATATAAATTTTTTTTAGCCAAGTTGATCTTTGGAATATTTCATACCTTTTTTATAGCACCTCATCTGCTTTCAGGGATTCCATTATCCTCTCAGGAAAAGAATATTGAGAATTTATTTTAGAATTGTAGGATTAACATCCTATTATTATTCATATACAAATCCTTTAAAAATCGAATAGTATTTTGTCCTTCTAAATTCTCATCATCAATAACATCTTTATGTCCATTCTACATAAATAATATGAAACTTTTTTATTCACCATGATAGAAATGGATTAAACAATCATAGTTGAATATCATATCTAAAAATCATCACTAGAAAATGTTATATTGGATGTATGTAAATATATATTTGAGGCTCCTTTAAACCTCATATATTTTAAACTTTTACCCATAGATATATTTTCACAATTTTTTAGATGAAAAGTGAACTTATCTCAAACTCTAGATCATGTGTTGGATATTTCTTCTCATGAAAATTCAACTTATTGACTGATGGGATATTAGATTATAATTATATAATTGTAAATATGTCAAACCCTTCTCTGAATCACGGCTTTATACCACAATGAGTTCCCCAGATGAGTGATGCATTTTTACTAGTGGAGTGATATGCTGTTTTTCAACATCTTCAGGATAACTTCACATTCAATTATCCAAAAAATCATTACTCTATATTGCTTAATATTAGTTAGTGGGGTTTAAAATGAGAGAATGTTTATAAAAAGTGGTGGTAATACATATCTATTCCAAGGATACTATGGATCTTCATTATTATTTTTGGTAAAGGATAGTCCTTAGTTTACTTGTTTTATAAGGGACAACATATATCCCTTTCTAGTGAATATATTTTCCAATAATGATTATTCAATCATCCAAAATTTAAATTTATATTGATTTTAAAAATAAACTCTTTTGGAAAAATCTTTTTTTTAATATTCAAATTCATTCAATGCTCCTTTGTTTTTTTGGATTATATCATAATACAACCAATAAATAGTACTAAAAATTTCTTTAGTAATATTATAATGAAACTATTAATAAATTTCAGAAGTATTTGATAGATGATTTCTTATTATTAAATTCATCACTATGAACTCATATTCTTCATACCATGTTCCAAAGGATGTTTTTGAAATATCTTTATTATTTAAATATAATTGTTGATATACTGATTGAAGGTTGTTTCCAAATTCAATGGGTCCTTTGTTATGATTTTCTATCTCTAAACTGTCTCTAATGATTTTTTTGAACAAAAAAAATTGTTTTGTATATTAATGCTTCTTCTTTCCATATGTAGGCAATCATTAAGTATTTTTACCAATGATCCTTTGGAGATCACTTTTTTTGAGAGGATGGAATGTAGGTCTCATCACACCATTTTTGTGGGGAATTATTCCATATTCCGATATTGTATTATAGATTTGAGATATGTTTATAAATCATTCTTTAATTGACAAGAATTATGTGGGTCAAACTAGAGTTAGAAAGAAATTATTATCTTGTATAGTCCTTAGAATCAGCAGGATGAACCTGAGGTTCTTCACAAATGGAAATTTATGTATGTATCTGATATTATCCATCGATTGTATCTTATTATGTACTTATTAGTGATTATTTGGTCATTATTATAAAGAAGTGGATCTTCTAACCACACAGTGGGTCAATATATAGTTTATTATCATCCATGGAGACAAATTTCACTCATGAATTTATTATCATTTGGGGATACAGATGTGTCTTTGATGTTTTTGTAAAACCTATAAATGGCAATCCTATGTATCCTAATGAAAGGAATCTAAACACTTTTTGTTTTGTTCCAATTACTGGGTAAATTAATATGGATTAAGGTTTTTGATAGGTACATAACCATACAGTTTGATGTCATCTGGTAATGATGTTTAGGAGGGAGTTTCCTAGAGAATGTTTTGTGTGGGACCAATGTCGATGAAACCTAGAGACCCTGAGAGAGATTTGGATTCCCGAGCATCCAAATGTTAGTTCCTAAGAATCCCAATGTGAGTTCCTTAGAAACACAATGTGAGTTTATATTGCTTCAATATAACTCAAATTCTGCTTCTTTATGAACTCAAATTTGTATTCTCAAGAATCCACATCTCTTTCTTGTTCACTGCGCTGCTTCAGCATATGTCCCACTAAAAAAATTCTCCAGGAACCTTATGCCAAGAAGTCCTTACCAAATAACGTCAAATTTTTTGTTTAAATCCATATCACATGACCATAAAAGGTATTATTTTTCTTGTTAAGTGGAACCAAACTATGTGGTTTCTGATTCCATTAATGAGGACACATAAAAATCCCATTTATGGGTTCAATCCGAACATTAAAACAATATAAGTCTCCATAGATGAAAATAAATTCCAAAGTGACATTTGTATATTGGGATGACCATAAACATCACAATTCCCCATTATGTGGATATAAAAATAGCATCATCGAAATAATTACTAAATAATATCTATGTTTTACATATGATTAATCCATCGATGAAGAATCATAGATAGATAGAGAAATATACATTGATGATGATCCTCAGATGCATACAGCTTATTCTAAGATCTATATATGCTAATAATTGATTATTAACTATTTTTCGTCTCATATAATGCATTTGAATTAATCAAGGATTCATCAGAATATCTTAAATCTATGAGAGAGACCACTAATATGTAATGATTCCTCCCGAATGGGTGTGAATAGCCCGACTTCCCATCCTCACACACAACGTGTCTACCTAATCATCATTAGTAAAAATACATATCTAGAACCTTACTTTGGAATGTAGGTCATTTAAAATTTAAAACCTTCAGTTTTTTCGATTTCCACCAAAAAACAGATTGGAAAAACTCAAAGATAGAAAATCACAATGAATGACCCACTTATTTCCAAAACAACAATCAATCAGTATAAGACTAACTAAATGTAATTAAAAATTATATTCCCAAAAAATCCCTTTGCCCACGGTATAAATAATATGAGTTCATAGTGATTCCTTTAATGATCCCAAATCCTCCATCAATATTTATTCACATGATTAATGTATTCATTATAAACATCCTTAACAAATTTGTGGTTGTATTTATATATACTATTATGATTTACTCAAAAAGAAAAGAGGATCATTATGGGAATTTGGACACAATTATATTGTCATTAAAAAGGGATATTGTTTTTCAATGTAACCTAAATATTTATTATGGATGAAGGAATTATCATTGTTGTAGAATATTTTCACTGGAAAAGGGATATATGTGTTCCCTTATAAGGAAAACTAACTATGGAATAGCTTGGGATAAAATATGTACTAGAGATATATAGTATCCTTAGAATAGTTTGGTATTACTAGTGATTTTTTTAAAATCATTTGTGATTTTCAAACCCACTATGTATGATAAAAATAGCATAGAGTAATTTATTTGGACCATGGAATGTGAATATAATCCTTTTAAGTTTAAAAACATGCTTGTCACTCTACTTGTATATATGATACACCGAAGTGGGGAACCCTTTTTGGTACACATCAATGTTTTAGAGATGTTTTTGTTCTATTTAATATTAGGGAATTATTATGTGAATTAAAATGAATCAAGGAATTTGAATTTCCATGAGAAAAAATATGCAACAAATGATCTATAGTTGGATATAGTTCTATTTTCATTAATGATATGGTGATATTTTTTTATTGGGTGAAAAATGATGTATATATGGATCAAAAGAGCTTAATGTATATATTCACATAGAAAAAACACAACATGTTCCAGTGAATATGGCTTGAGATGATCATTTACTATGATTATTCTATCCATTTTGATCATTTGGAATATAACAATTTGTTTTATTTTATAAGTAGAAATGATCTAGTAATTTCATGATGATGATTTAGAATTTCTTAATCCTAATTGATTTGTAAAGGATGTATATGGGAATAGTAAATGGATTTTCATTCTACCTTTCTCATACAACCAATAAATCATCCATTACTGAGGGGATCAAGGAGGCATTGAAAGAGGATATGGTTCTATAAAAAATGTATAAAGTATTATAATGATTAATTTTGTCAAAAATGTAGTTACAAGGATTCAAAAAAATATTTGTGTCCCAAAAAAATTGAAAGGTAATGAAAGCGATTTTGGATGATGTTCTTAGACCATTATTCTCTATTCCTTCATGAAGTAATAATATGTATAGATATATTATAAACATTTTAATAAGGGAAAACATGGAAATCATTATTGTGTAATTTTTCTCTAGATGCATCATATTCCAACAAGTCAAGGGTAAAACACATAAGTTTATGGGTATGATGAAACCATTACCCATACCTGTATGGAAATGGGAAATCATTACCCATGATTCCCTCATAAGACTTCCCAAGATGAATAATAAAAATAAATCCATATGGGTGGTTGTTAATACTATTACAAAGTTGGTGCATTTCATTATAATCAATGAATATTTATCCCTTGTACTACTCGCTATTAAATAGATAACAGAAGTGATAAGTCAACATGGAAGACCCCTCTCAAAATTATATGATCAAGATTCAAGGATTGACTCATGGTTATAGAAAAGTAATTTAGAAATGTTGGATATATAACATAGATTCAGTATGGATTATTACCATGAGATGTATTTTTAGTCTGACAGAACCATCCAAACTCTAAATGATATATAGAGATATTTTCAATGTATTTCTATGGATATTGGGATAAATACAAACCCATGGAAGTGTTATCATTTAAAAATTACATCTATTCTAAAATTCAAATGGATAATTTTGAAAATATATATGGGAATTTATGTCTACTCCATCATGTTGGCATGAAGATATATATATTGAGTTGGTAGGTATTGGTAATTACTATGGTATGACATAGACTTTCTAAACCATTCAATGTGATTTAAAATCAATGCAATGTCAACAGAAAATCTATATAGAAAATCATGGAAAATATATAGAGTTTGAGATCAGAGATGAGGTGTTCTGGTGTATATCCCCGAGGAAGAAATTAATGAGGCTTGGGAAGAAGGAAAATCTTAGTCCCATATACATTTACCCCTCTGAGATCCTTGATGATATTAGAGTAGTGGCCTACTGACTTGCACTCCCAACTAATGTAACCAAAGTTCATGAACTGTTCATCATATTCCTATCCAAGAAGTAAATATCATTCCCCTAATATAAATTTAATATAATTTTGGTATCATTGAATTAATTCCATCATACGAGAAGTATACAATGATGATCTTTGATTTTCAAGGAATGGTACTAAAAAATAAATCAACTCACTAGGTCAAAGTGTTAAGGAAAACCAAAGTTTGAAGGACCAACATGTGATATGGAAGAGTAAATGATTCATTAATATCATCACCTATCTTTATGATAGTATTTAATATAATCATTTTAGGTTTATATTATTTATGGGGGATTAATATAACACCAATTGTTCTTTAAAAGATAAAATAATGTTCGATAACATAAAATATGGGCTACAAATAACCCAAAAATATCATAAATAATTAAATATGATCATTTAAACTAAGATATTAAATTAGGTGATATTAATTGGATTAACTATATTATAAAATTTATATAAAGGTCTCACTAATTATTAAACTACTAATAAATTAAAAATAACTAGTTACGCAATTTCAAGTAACCATTTAATTCCTTGAAAATACAGTTTCATCAAAATTTATTTTTAATTTATTATTATGAGAAAATAACCAAGTTAATTTTCATAATTCTTTAAAATTTTATTCTATAAAATGTAGATATTTTTAAAAATCATCATATCTCTATTAACCTAATTTGAGAATTAGGTATTTTTCAAAATATAATTGATTTCCACTAAATATTGGAAAGACAAATTTTCCAAAAATTTTAATTTTTCTAAAAAAATACTAATATAAAATTCCCATTATTATTTTATTTTTTCATAATATTATTAGAAGTAGAGTTCTGTAATATTTAATGAAAATAATATATAGAAACTGTCTTTTTAGTTTTTTTAAAATATGTTTGTCTTGAGGGTTAAATATTATTTTCAAAAAACTATTTTCAGTAACTTAATGTTTCTCCATTTCAAATAAGTAAAATAACCAACAATTCGGAGTTACATAATTTAAATTTTTGAAATATATTACATAAAAAATTATTTTAAATTCATTTCACTAAGATTAAATGGAATATAGTAAATATGAGATTACTTTTTCCTTATAAAAATGCATTTCAGGATATACCATTCTTTTAAAAAATTTGGCTATATAAATTTAAATATTATTATTATATTTATCTACTTTTAAATTCGTAAAAATGGACTAAATATTTTTAATCATCATAAATTATATTACCTAATAAGTTCTGCTTATTTTTTGACAATAATTAATAGTGAATCCATTGAAAACATTATTGTGGTGATGGATAGAACGGGTTCACTGGGGTGATATACTAAAATGGTGAGGTTAATAAATAACTCAATCCTTGTATAATTATTCTTTTATTGAATTATATATATTTTTATAACTTATATGTCTCAAAAATGGTACATTTTTTAACCTTTTTTAATGTAAAAAATGTGGTTTTAATTATTTCTTTTCAAAAACTCTATGTGTGGCATCTACCCCACTTATAAACTACCACCCCCACTCATATCCTATAGAAACATCCAATAAACATTATTTAGAACAATAAATGAAAACATGAAACAATTATTTACCTACCCTCATAATAGAATTCTTGGTTTTATCATAATGATAACTTTGAAAGGCTTTTGGTGAAAATTTATTAAATTTTATGAAAAATTATCTAATAGCCTTTACCAAGCCTTTTAATAAATTTATTCATCCACCTCCATAATATATTATTTAAAAATTATTTTATAATTTTTTTCACAAATATACTAATAATTTTTCATGTAATGTCCATTTCCTATAACCATCACCACCTCCTTCAAATGGGATTCAAAATCATTTATCATATGTATGGTAGACTACCTCCTCGCGAACCTTTGTGATTCGTTTTCCATCACCACTTATCACAACTAGAAATAATTGTTAAAATATATTTATAAATTGTATTTATTATATAATTTTAATTATGGAATTATAATTTCACATAAACCTTATTGGTTAAAATTATGTAAATCATATGATAATATAGCTCATGTGTACGGTGGAGTAGCACCTCTAGAAGAGATGGTATTATTTTTTCACATATCCTTTACATGAAAGTAAATAAATAGTAATTTATTTTTTTATTTTATCAAAATTAATCATAAAAAATATTATAAAATAATATATCATATACTATCTTACCATACCATCCATTTAAAATGATTACATCATTCATGTTTATGGCAGACATATTCCTCATTAAGAGATGTGATTTTTTTAATTCGGTTTACCATATCACATAAATAGTTTATTTTAGTGTATTTAAAGAGGTCATATTATATCAGTAATATAATTATATTTCTAAAATGATGAAATATATCTTACATTATTTACATCATTATTAACAAAATTGAAATGTTTTTCAAATGCATGTATGGCCTACCTTCTCCATGGTTGTGATGCGGTATATTTTTCATAACCATATATCATTGTTCAATTTTTAATGTGAAATTGATAAATAATAATTATCATTATGTCATTAATAAAATTATATATAAGATTAAAAAACAATAACTTTTACCATAATCAATTTACCAATGTTATTTTCTACATATGATCCATTTATCATCAAAATGTCCAACATGAAATTAAATGGTTATGTAATTGAATACAACATAGTAAAAAAGATATAATGAACACTATCTATCAAAATGGGTCTTATAAATTAAATTAATTAAAATTAGTTAATTATTTATGATGATTAATAATGCACAAGGTAGGTTGGTCTCGAGGTAATGGATCTTTCAAACCCACCATTTCCATCTGGTTTTACCCATTATATATATTACTCAATTTCTATATCATTAAATTTATCGATTGATTATGAATTAATTGTATATGCATCATAAATTTATTTATATCTTATTATCTATTACTTTAATGGATAAAAAAATTCCTTTTGACAATTTTTCAAATTCATTCTCTATAGAATATATTTTGACTATGTCATGACATAAGATTATGCAACCCATTTCTTTCTTGGGTAATCCTTATGGTTATGCCTTATGGTTGATATCGTTAATTAGAATTCGTATATATGTTAATGAAATGATTGTGATGGGCCGAACTACAACTAAATATCCCCTTAATTCAATGGGGAATGTTTTAATCTCCTGGGACATATTTAATGTGATTATAGAATGAACATAATCTATTATGGGACTCTGTGCACCATGTGATGTTGTCTCAGATGTTGACCTGACTTATTTTTAGCTCATTAAATTTTACACATTCCAATATTTCCATGATAATATTAAACAATGATCCTTGAGTTATGATTTCATTGTATTGTCATGTACCATCTCTTTTATGATATCACGGAATACCATTAACACACATGTTATTCCTCCATATCATGTTTTTTCATTTATTGAGATTTGTAGCTCACATGATTATATCATGTATTCCCATGGTTATCCTATCAAGAACTATTACCCCAAAGGGATTTCAAGATCTCACTATTGAGAATAAAATATGGATTCTACATCTTAGTTTCAATTGATGGTTAAGGTCCCTATTTTTCAGAAGACACAATTACTTTGTGAACTATGCATTATATTAATAGTTATTTAAGATTAGAAATTATGTTTTAATATTTGAAAAATTTTTTCACTCTCTATAATGATTCATCTACTATGGATCATTATGAATAATGTGTTATACTAAATGAGTTTCCTATATTTGGACTTCTCATATTGTGATGTTCTCTGATAGTTTGATGAGGAACCTAGTAATAAGTGACTTTTATAAATTAAAAGTGTTGTAGGTCTTGTTTTATATTTAGTGGGTGGTTTCATCATTATTTGATGAATAAACTAAAAATTATAAATATATTGGGTAGGTAAATGTGGTTTATAGGATAGAGGATGGTGGGATGAAGACTTGTGGCGGTGTTGTATGAATATAGACTAGGTATATGTGGTGAGATAGCACATTTAGGGAAATAGGGGTTTAGGGCTAGGGACATGGATTTAAGTAGTAGAATTTTTAATAAGAATAATAATAATAATAATAATCCTCATAATCTTCACCATGAATGTTATTGTCTTCATCATTATCATTATGACCAACATCATCATCTCCATCATAATTAATATAACACAATGATAGAAATGACACAATAATTTTATTAATATTATTAATACTATTTAATTTATAGTATATGATAGGTGGTGGTGTTGTTGTTGTTATTAGTATTGGTTTATATTATATTTTATTATTATTTTTAATGTTAAATAATATATATAGATATATGTGTATATTAATTGATGAAATATAATTTTTTGATATGATGTCCAGTTTTGAGAAACGATTAGTCCTTATTTATAACCGTTCTATATGGGTCACGATGTTGATAATTTAGAGGCTCTTATAGTTTATTTGATGAGAGTTATGAGAATTTAGAAATTCTATGTGTTTGAATTCATGGTAACCCTTCACAAACGTTTTTATAAGGGAACCACCCATTTTTATTTGAGGAATAGATCTTGATGGTGTCATATATAGATTGATTTTGAGCTCTGATGTTGATGAAATTACATAATTATAATTATTTATGTGGATTCACATGAGAGTTATATGATAATTATTTTAACAATGAATTTGTATATGTAGTTTCAAATAATATTTCGAGGCCTATTAGTGTTTTATAGGATTGAAATCATAATAATCCTATGAAGTTAGGTTTTCATGATGTTTTATAATTATGACATGTTAATTATTATTTATAAAATGATATGTACTAGTTTTTATATATAGATGAAATTAAAAGATATTTTATGAATGGACACCTAACAATGAAGTGGTGATTGAAAAATTTTTAATGCATGTCCACAAGTTAACAACAAGAAGATGATCCTACAACAATGATGATAAAAGATCAGTATTATGAAGCTCTCATATCGATTATTTCATGTTGATAAAAATGAAATTTCATGAATTATAAGGGCAGTAGATCAAGGAGGATGATGATTTCAAAGAGAATACGATGAAAAATTAAAGGTTAATATCTAGAGGTTATGATGAGGATTATGAAAATTATTATTATTACAAGGATAATGATAGAATTATTAATTATTCATTAACCCTAACTATTTATTTTAATTAAAAAATTATAACAAAATTAAATCAAATAATCTATTTTTTAGTTTAAAACATTGGGATACCATTAAATATTCATAAACCAGTTCTATAATCCTCACATTCATGACATCCAAGAATATAGAAAATATGATTGTGGAAGAACAAATTTATCTCTATAGAAAAAATTTCACAGTATTTTTCCGAAGGTCAACATGAAATTATATCATAGTTCAATTAATTATTATCTTCTAATAAATACAATTACAACTTTCACAATGTTGGGGATTCATCAAACCCAAAACCCACCCGATTCATGGCATGGCCCAAAGGGCATTTCTACTGTCCACGACATGGGAACTAGTACATGGGTATCAACAATTCACCTCATAAACTATTTCACTAATTTGAATGACCAAAAATTACCAGAAAGGTTAAAAAACACAATAACTGTAAACCACAACCAAACAAGGTAATATATTTTATTATTGAATGATTAAAAAGGCATCAAAAACCAAAATATCTACAATGTAATTTGAATGATAGAACATTCCAAAAAACATAAATGCATTAAGAGGGGTATCAACCTCATTCTGCCACCACAAACACCTCCAAGAATTGAATCACTAACAACTTGACCCACTATCAACACTATGACACTTCTTTCATTTACTTGGGTTATACATAATAATGTCAACATACACCCCATGGTGTATATAAGGTGTTTTCAAAATCCCAATAGGATTATAACAAAAATAAAATTCCATGTTAAAACATTATAATGAAAACCAACTTTCTCATTTTTATAAGAATATTTCAAATAGTTGTAATAAAAAAATTTAAGAAAAAATATCTCTAGATTTAGTTTTTATTGAAAACCTATTTCCAATTAATATTTCTTGAAATAATATTGTACCCATGGTCAATGTTATAATTATGGATGAAATCACATCAAATAATAATCATGTCGTAAGATACAACCATCGAAAAATAACTATATGTAAATATCACTTGTGGGTCCTTATGAACCTCAAACCTCGACGATCAAAATCGACCAACTCAACTACCAGAAGCGTTCTCATGTATAAGAAACTGGAGGGGAATATCACCTAAAATTCTTAGTTATCTCAGGATAATAAGTCAATACCAATAATGTTCTCTTGTATGAGACACTATAGGAGATCCTGTCCCAAAATTCCTTTGGTCTCCGACCAAATCACATGTTTAGTTAGTGTTTCAATTGTGAATCCTCCAAGGTGAATCTGAGCCTTTGCCACATCCAAATCAATCAGAGTATTAGTTCTTGTTCACACATCTACAATTTCAGTATTTTGTTTATAATCAAATTACCTTGCACATATCACACAAATCATTTCCTTTATATACACATGAAAGGTTTCAAAATAACACAAGGAAATCACTACTTTAACATTTTCAAATTTATATAAGGACCAAAAACGACATGAAAACCAAAATATTACAAAAATAAAACCAATTCCCATTTAAAAAACACCCAAAACGATTTTTAAATTCATTTAAAAGATCTTTCACAATTTATAAATCCCATTAATAAAAAAACATGAAAAACATATGTGGAATCCAACCACTTCCATGGGTAATGACCCTTTATAAATCATATTCTTATGAAAACCATTAGATAACATGATTCACGTCACATTCAAAATTTATAGACACATTTATGGTACAAAATAAATTATCCAACATTCAACAAAATAGTAGTTCTCTTGGGAAATCCCATTTTATTACATTATCACATTTAAATATGTTGAAAAACATTTGACTATATAATCAAAATGCATAAAACATATTCTAGAATCCGCAAATTGAATCCCACATGAAACATGACGAGTTTCCTTTATAAAATACATATACATAACATTTGAATCTAAAAACCATTCTAAATCCTATTCAATACGACACAAAATATCTATATTACACATTTAAATAAAGATACAAGAAATCCAAACTCATATAATAATGTAAAATCATGGAACTACCTAACTCACAATTGTTTACTTCCAAAAATAAATAGAAAACCACAACCACGCCACCAAAATACCCTATCAAGTAAATATCAAACATTAACCATTGATATTTCACCCAACAACACAATATCACTCCCAATTTAGGTAAAACCCCATTATAAAATAGGAACTCAAGAAGGAGGGAGTAGAAATAGTTGAACAAAGGAGGAATAATGATAAAAGAGGCTTACAAGAACATTACATGATGTCACAAGACTAAAATAATTCAACATATGTTGTTAAAAGGCTACATGAAGGATTCGAGGAATCCCCAATAGCTAAAAATCCAGAATGGGTTGAATGAGGGTGATTTTGCGTTAAAATTGAAGATGGGAAAAGGTAATTTTCCAATTAATAATAACATGGATGGGTCTCATGGTTAGAATACACAGTTTTTAAATAATGTGTTGATTATAAAACAGTCACTATTCAAGGGGGATGAGTCATATAGTCGATCCACAGGGTTTTCCAAATCATGCACCAACTGTGTGTTCACTACTATCCAAAATAGACTTTTTCCACATGATTTTCTGGACATGAGCGCACATTTATCCCTAAACAGGCACCAACCTTGTGAAACCTGATTTAAATCTAAAATTTTCTATTTTCACTGAAGAAACATAGGAAAACAATGGCATATATACTCTAAGGAAATTGAACAATGTAATACCCTAAAAACATTATAGTTGTGACAATTCTCCCCTCCATGAAAACATTATTCCACCCAAAAGTAACTCCAATGTTTTATTAGAGAAATAAATGGATATATATACTCATCCCAAGACATCCACTCATATTCCTCATAGAATTGTTACCATTCGGCCAATGAACTCAGATCAATGGAATTTAAATCCCATCCAAAACTTTCTCTAGAAAATCCACATTCCATGCTGGCTGCTCAAACATAAAAAAATCATCTCTAATTTTAAGTCATATAAAATAAATACATGAGACATATCAGAATTATAATTATTTAGATGAGAGGAATACAACCAGTCATGAATTCATGTAACCTGAGAGGTAAAATCTAACATGGTTTCCTACTTAACAAATCCTTCGGTAATGCCAATCGGAGTGACATACAATGGTGTTAACATCTATTGCCAACCCAACGGACAATGACCCGAGAGAGGTGAAAATATCAATAACACATGATCACCAATGAAATACTCTAAGGATTAATTTCAATCATCATCAAATGACTTGTAATGACTCTACGACATCAAAAAATTCTTCTGGATCAATATAACTTGGTTATAAGTTTCATTTACAAAGCTTAGTCCTAACAATCAGGCATCTCCGACCTTATCCCAACATTATGATGAACAATGCATATGAACATAAATCCCATGAAAAGGATACATTTTAATTGTGGATTGGTAAATATTTTTAATTGAAAACTCAAAAAATCCCTTGTGGATATCCCATGATCCACTGAAATCCAAAAAAATTCCGTGATCATGTCTTCAAAAATAACATTCACCTACTCCATCTCAAAAACCATTTTATGTTGGTATTCCATATTCAACATCAACTAAGACACCATATAATTATTAATTCTTTCCCAATAAAACATTATGAAATGGGGGTCCCCATCAAAATTAGTTTTCAATGCCACACCATTAAGCCTCATAACCTCTTTCCCATACAACTAACCCAACTCATCTACTTTTTCTAAATCATTTATTATAATGAAATGGGTTGAATTGGTCAAACATTAAATCACCATCCAAATTGAATTCCACCACCAATTTTTATGATGTAGGACATAAATAAAATCAATCACGATCTCATTTCACTTCTATGTAGGTATAGGTAGTGGGTAATGAAAATAGAAAGGCCTTTGGTGCTCTACATTATCATTATGACATGTATAACTTGGTGATACGTAGTGAGATAAATCTCGCCTCATAAATATACACCATAACTACATAATCACATCATAGTACATCATGGAATCACCACGATTAATTGAAAACTAATATTGGGAGATATCCTGCACCACCACCTTCCTTAATAAAAACGACCCCATGAAGAAACCCTTTATGTAAAAAACTCTTGAAGGAGAAAACAACCATTCATAAGGAATATACCCACCATTTCTAAGATGCACTAAATACTGGAATAACTCATCACATTGCTCCTATTATTGAATCAACTCTATATGAGAAAGATCCAACTGCACGCTAGACAAGAATACACCTCTACTTTGTTCCTCTATATTGGGATGAATCCGAGTGAAAAAACCTATCAAAATCCAATAATCACTATAAATTTTCAATGATTCCATTGAAGCATTATTACTCAAATAATATACCACAACATTTCCTTTTCATGGGGTATGAAATATATCAAATTCAAACAATTAAAGGTAATAAAACCAATGATGTAGACTTAAATTGAAATCATTCAAGGGGAAATTATTTTCCATACTCATATGATAATAATAGACCACAAACAAATCAACAAAAAATAATGGCACCATATATTTATTTTTTTAATCACTACTAATAACTCCAGGTCAGGAGTTGGGTAATTATTTTCATGTGGTCAGAGTTGGCTTGAATAATAAACCAACACATAGTCATTATAAATCAGAAGACAGTAAAGAACCAATCATGAGTTATCAAAATCAAACTAATAACTCGTTCAAGACTCTAGAAGGATCAAAATATGGGTTTTGGTACACCAATACATAAGATTCTCATTGGACACTTGACACTCTCAGCACCTCTAAAACATTACATATTTTTTGTTATGTGCTTTCATGGATGACAATGTTGGGGAAAATATTAAATGAACTTCCTCTAATGCCATTATAAGATGAAAAAGATTCTAATTTCATAAATCATTTTTTCATTGTTCCCATAACATAATTTCACTGATCTTCTCAGTATCCACTGAAACCTCTTACAATGAGATCATATAACCTGGAAAATGCACCTCCCTAATCCAGAAGGTGGACTTAAAGAGATTACTGTCACGAACCGGATCTGGTCGCCACCATTAATGGCACCAAACCCGGCACGTGGCAAGGCCCGAAGGGCATTCCCTATCCCCACGGGCTGGCACAAGTGCCCGGGTATCAATCAAATCTTGTGTGGGAATGATTTACCCGAGTATGAAAGCATAAATCATAAAAAAATAATCAATTATTAAAATCTGAAATTTTCATGCTAAACAATTCTTAACAAAACCAGATATGAATACATATGTTTAAAGACACTAAAAGTGGTCTAAAAACAAATAATTACAACATAATGACATCCCCATGGACTCTACATGACAAGGGGATCATCACCCGCAAGCCATCCCCGCAACTCCACCCCAACGATGTGGACTAACATCCCGAATAGCCATCACCCTTAGCCTTCCCTTCACCTAAGTCAAGCATATGTAGGTCTACTTACACCCAAGGGGTGTTAGTAGGGTGTTATCCTAATCCCAATAGGATACCACCAGATGATTCCAAAGAGCATGCAATACAATGTGAACAAAACAAGCAATTTTAATACACAAGGTGAAACAGTGTTAAAATTCAAAGAAATGCAAGTTTCAAATGAAAATAGTTTTCAATCAGAGAATTTCAGAATGATAGCAAATTAAATAGGCATGTGATCTACTGTAATGTATTGCCAAAAACAACCCACAATAAGGGTAAATACCACAAATCCTATGAGCGTCAAAATCGGGAACACCCTTAAGCACTAGGTTGTCTCGGGCCCTATGTACCTCGTACCTCGGTGTAGAGTAACAATAGAAAAATCAGTTCTCATGCATGAGAAACTAGTAGGGAACATACCCATAACCTAGTGGTCCCAAATCATCATCCAAATAGTTTAGTTAGAGTTGTCGTTATCCAGATGCTAAGTGGAACAGGGACAAAACCCATCTGATCCACTAGCCGTACTAGTACAAATCCGCCCCACCTAGGTACACGGGCCTCCCCTTTTTGTGGTCAAAATATTTCAGTAAACAACACACATACTTTTGCATATAAAATATCACTACTGGTCACAAAAAGATTGTACAGTAGCTACACACATTTTGTACCATTCAAAACACACAATAAAATAATTTTATTTCCAATAAAACAACCTCTCAAAACATCACATTGTTTTTCACCAAAAGCTCTTTAGGATATCCACTTTTCACACTATGTTAACACTTGTACGTTGTTAAAACTAAATTTCAGTTCAACACCCTTTAATTAAAACAAAAATTCAGTTATGGGGCATCCCAAAATGATCCAATAAACGATTTGAATGAAAAACCCCCAATTTCACCAAAAATTGTAACTTAAAATTCATTTGAATTATAAATGCAACTAAAACCAATTTTTATAGAAACATTCAAGTGAAATAAACAATAAGGCTCCACAAAAACAGCAAGCTAATTAACAAATATTGCACACACAATGGAATCACCTACCATATTAACAAAACCCCTTGAATCTCTGTGGGAAAATCAAGTCGCACCCCCGCCGCACAAAGAGAGAACTAGATCAAACCTAAAACCACACAAATTGGCCAAGAAATCCCAAATTTAAATCCTAGGTTCGAAATCCTAGTTTCTAGACATTAGTAAACTCAATTATAACTGAAGAAACCCTATGAACAATGATTTAAACCCAACGTAATTTGAAAGTGGAAAGAAAAGGGCTCATTTACTTGAAGTATCTTGAAGTAATCACTCTAAAACTCTAGTATCTGAAATTTAAAAGAGCCAACATTTAGGGTACGTTTTCAAAAGATGTATTATATCATTTAATAACTATAATGGAGGAAAAAGATTGAGAATTGAGAGAGTTATGAAAGAAATACTTTACCTCTTCAAATCTGGGCGATTTGAGGAACCCTAAGAATATCGGCACCAAATCGCGATTCTCCAGAGCTCCACAGAGGTGGGAGAGAGTTCAGACGTGTGGCTGGGTTACATGGTCTTGGGTGAGACTTTTAATCACCAAAAAATACCAAATATTGAAAATGTTATAATAAAATAAAATTTTATTTTTAAAACAGGAATTGGGCTTTCGGGCAGGCCCAACCCCTTAGATAAAAACCCAAATAAGCCCTGGTTATGGATTTCTAAATGATCAAAATTACCTTGGTGGTGGTAATAGGTTAGGGGAGGTCACGTAGGAATTTTAATGGATGAAAAATGTTGAAAAATGAAACTGTTATAAAAGAGACAAAATTTATTTTTTAATCTGGAATTGGGCTCACGGTTTGGCCCAATTCATGAATACTCATCTATTCCTCCCTAAAACCAAGGGAAACCCCCAAAACAAAGAAAAGATATAAATTAAATGAAAAATACCTTTAAAATATGTCTTGTATGTGACAATTCTCCCCACCATGAATAACTTTCCGCCCCGGAAAGTCAGCATGAATCTCAGTTGGAAAACAAGAATGGGTACTCTTCCTCGACCCATGACTTTCGCTCCCATGTCTCATGTTTATCATTCCCATGCTGCCATAAAACCCGGAATAATGGAATAGTCATTCCTCGAAGTATCTTCTCTTGGGATTCCACTATTTTAACTATCCACTCAACGATAGACAAGTCAGGCTCTATCTCCAGTTCTTCCCAACTCAACACATGGGATGGATCCAGATTGTATTTCTTCAACTGAGAGACGTGGAAGACATCATGGATAGACGTCAACTGAGAATGTAAGGAAAAATGGCATTCCACCTTGCCAATTTTCTCGGTGATCTCAAAGGGTTCAACATACCATGGCATCAGCTTAACTTGCTTCCCCAATCGACGGTGGCCCAAACGAGGGGCCACTTTTAAGAATACCCTATCACCCACAGAAAATTCTAGGTCTCGACGCCTCCGGTCAGCATAAGATTTATGACGACTCTGAGCTGTCAATAAGCGTTGCTTGATCAACATGACCTTCTCAGAATTCTCCTTCACAAGGCTCGGCCCCAACAGTGAAGTCTCTCCTTCCTCAGCCCAACCTAGGGGGATTGACAAGGCCGACCACAGAGCGCCTCAAAAGGGGCCATTCGAATCGTAGATTGGTCACTATTATTATAAGAAAACTCTACCAATCCAAAATTTCTATCCCAAGAACCTCCAAAGTCCAGGACACATGCACAAAGCATGTCATCCAATATTTGATTCGCCCGCTCTGTCTGACCATCCGTCTATGGGTGGTATGCCATGCTCTTCTTAATCTGAGACCCCAAGGCCTTCTGAAGGCGTTCCCAAAATCGAGAAGTGAAGCGGGGGTCTCTATCTGAGACAACAGCTAATGGTACACCATGGAGTCTCACCACTTCCCGAAGATACAAATGGCCCAACTCATCTACATTAATTTTATCTTTTATCGAAATGAAGTGGTCTGATTTGGTCAGATGATCAGTCACCACCCAAATAGCATTCCTACCCTAAGGTGTACGAGATAAGACAACAATGAAGTCCATGACAACCTCTTCCCACATCCAGGTAGGAATGGGTAGAGGTTGGAGCAAACCGGATGACCTTTGGTGCTCTGCTTTCACCTGCTGACATGTGTAGCATCTTGAAACAAAGTCTGCTATGTCCCGTCTCATACCAGGCCACCAAAACTGCCGACGATCATCATAATACATCTTAGTGGAACCCAGATGGACAGCCCACTGAGACTGGTGGCTATCTTTCATCGCCACCTTTCGCGGAGATAATGGCACTACGGAATTGCCCTTGAAGCACAAGATGCCCTCGGGAGACGACGACCAATCAGAGGATGTCTCCCCACCGTGAAGGAACTTCTTAGACCACTGACAAAGATCATCATTGGGCAGTTCCTACTGAATCAACTCCAATAGAGAAGGAGTCAACTGGACGCTTGCCAAGAATGCCCCTCCACCGTATTCCCTGGTCTCCACATGTATCTGAGAAAAGAGACCCATCAATTCCCACTCATCACTAGACTTCCTCAAAGCCTGCACTGGAACTCTTCTGCTCAAAGCGTCGGCCACTACATTACCCTTTCCTGGGGTATAGACAATGTCAAAGTCAAACCCATGCAAGTACTCGATCCAGCGACGTTGCCTCAAGTTGAGGTCCTCCTACAAGAAGATATAAGCCAAGATTTTGTGATCAGAGTATACCACAAAAATCTCCCCAAATAGGTAGTGACGCCAAGTCTTCAGAGCATGCATCACTGCTGCAAACTCCAAGTCATGGGTTGGGTAGTTCATTTCATGTGGTCAAAGATTGCGAGATCCATACGCGACAACATGATCATCCTGCATAAGCACGCACCCAAGACCCATACCTGAAGCATCACAATAGACCACATATCTCTTTCCAGCCTCTGGAAAAATCAGCACGAGGGTGGTAGTCAGCCGCCTCTTCAGCTCCTCGAACGATGCCTGACATTCTGGACCCCATACAAACTTTACCCCATTCTGGGTGAGGGAAGTCATCAGTGAAGTCAGCCGAGAGAAATCCCGAATGAATTGCCTATAATAACCAGCCAAGCCAAGAAAACTCCTGATCTTGAACACATTCTTTGGTTTCTCCCACGAAATGGCTGCACTAATTTTTTCAGGGTCCATTGAAACCCCATGCTCTGAGATCACATGCCCGAGAAATTTCACCTCTCTGATCCAGAAAGTGCACTTTGACAACTTTGCATAGAGGCGGTGATATCGTAATATACCCAAAACGATACTCAAGTGATGTTTGTGTTCCTCCTCAGAGCAAGAGTATACCAGAATGTCATCCACGAACACCAAAAAAAGGAATCAAGATACTGATGGAACACCCTATTCAAAAGTGCCATAAATACTGCTGGAGCATTGGTCAATCTGAAGGGCATGACCAAATACTCAAAGTGGTCGTACCTTCTTCGGAAGGCTGTCTTAGGGATATCTGACTCCTTCACCCTGAGTTGATGATACCCTGAACACAGGTCTATCTTTGAGAACCACATTTCCCACTTCAACTGATCAAACAAATAATATAATCTGGGCAAAGGGTAATTGTTTTTAATTGTTACCCTATTCAGCTTCCGATAGTCAATGCACAACCGGAGGGATCCGTCAGCCTTTTTTGCAAAAAACACAAGAGCGGCCCAAGGAGAGATGCTCGGGCAAATGAATCCTTTGGATTCTATGTCGTCCAGCCGTATCTTTAATTCCCTCAACTCGGTGGGGGCCATGCGATAAGAGGGAAGAGATATCGGCTGTGTTCCCGGCGCCAGATCAATCGAAAACTCCACATCTCACTCTGGGGGAAACCCTGAAAAATCATCTGGGAATACCTCGGGAAACTCATTCACTACACGAGGTAGTACACCTTCAGGTGAAAGACCATCCTCTAGCTCAAGCGAAGATAACTGGAAGATGACACTTCCCAAATCTAGGGATGGAGGCCCTGTGCGACTTGAACGTGGATCCCATTCTCCATGAAAAACCTGATGACTCCCATCAGGTGCTGTGAAACTCACACGCCGTCTGTAGAAATTGATGTGTGCCTGGAAGTGTACTATCCAATCCATCCCGAGTATGACATCAAAAAGGTCCATATCTAAGACCAAGAGGTCCCACTCTATCTCGACCCCTGACACAAAAAGTGCACATGAGGGGCGCCTGAGGCCCTGCTCCTTCTTCTTTCCCAATGGTGTCCCCAACTCCATCGAAAACGACATCAACTCAGTTGTAAAATTAAGCATGTCCACAAAATTTCCAGAAATGAATGAAATAGAGGCACCATTATCAAAAAGAGAAGTAGCTATAGAAGATGCGATCAGAACGGTACCTTGAACTGTCGATGGTCCCTCCTCTGATCCTACTGGTGACTGATTCACTACATGGAGATGTCCAGTATCTACCTGAGGACGACCGCTAGTCTGTGGTTGTTCCCTGAACTGGCTCTGCCCAGAAGATGATCTAGCCCTACCACCACGACCACCAAATTGAGATCCCCCAGTCCTCGACGGCTCGGACTGTGCTGGCACTCCTCTTGAAACCACTGACCCTACCCCACTTGGGAGTGGACGTGCCACACCGCAGAAGCGTTGTAAATGCCCTATACCTCCACACTGGTAAAAAGGATTCGAAGGAAGAGTTCATGCTGGTTGGATATGCCCAGGCCTCCCACATTGGTGGCACATGACCGATCTCGCATCAGAAGCCGCAGAAGAAAACTGCCTGGAAGAGTGGCCTGAACTGCCCCCTCCTTTCTTCACATGATCCTCCCGCATCCTTTTCTTCTCTGAGGAGCTACCAATGACCACTGCTGATACTGAACCATAGAAACCAACCCTACCTTTCCTATCAATCTCCACCATGCATGCCTGATCAACAACCTCAGCATAAGTCCTCAGCTTAAACAAGAACACCTGGGAGTATATCTCTAGTCACAAGCCATTCTCAAACCTCTAGGCCTTTGCTTCCTCATTAGAGACAATTTCTGGAGTATACCGAACCAACTCAGCGAAATGGTTGGCATACTCCATCACAGATAGATTCCCCTGAACAAGTTCCATGAACGCTCTAGACCGGGCATAAGCCAACACCACTGGGAAATACTGTTCATTGAAGACAGCCTTGAAATCTCCCCAGCGCATCTGATCATTCTTCCCAGCCTGAAGCACTGACTCCCTCCATTTACGACTGAGACCCTCCAACAGGAAGGAGGCACACTTCACCCTGAGCTCCTCGGGTGTTTCTAGGAACTCAAACATACGCTCGGTCTTCTCGATTCATTCTTATGCTTCCTGGGGTTTTGTGATACCTTGGAAGGCAGGTGGCTTGTTTTTCAGAAACTCCTGTGCTTTATCTTTTCAAGGACCTGTCTCCTCTGCCCAAACAGGAATAAGAGCATGATCTGGTCCCTTTCCCAAATCTTGGATAGCCCGAACAACAGCCTCCACGAGCCTCTGATCAATCGGCATGGGAGAACTCTCTCCAGCTTCCTCCTATGGGTGCGTGGGAGCTTTCTAGGGAGGCATGTTGCTACAAAATGCAACAGTCACAAAACAATAGTCAATACCACAATTCTGAAAATTTCAATCAAATATATCAAATATAATTAAACTAAACACATTCTTGTAATAAAAGAAACAACTACTCCACATCTGCCTAATGTCCACATGTGGTCTGCAGCCCACACGTCTCACCTGGAAGTGAAGTCAATCAGTAAATTCCAACATCCTCTGGTGACTCAAGGTCTTCCATGACAGGTGCGGGCCAGACACCCTACTCACAACCAATACCCACAGCCACGATAGTCCTAGCTCCTATCTATCCCGACTCATCTCAAAATAACAATATAACCCAAAAACATTAACCCCCTCTGATACCATTTTGTCATGAACCAGATCTGTTCGCCACCATTAACGGCACCAAACCTGGCCCGTGGAAAGGCCTGAAGGGCGTTATCTATCCCCACAGGCTGGCACAAGTGCCCGGGTATCAATCAAATCTGGTTTGGGAATGATTTACCCGAGTATGAATGCATAAATCGTAAAAAAACAATCAATTATTAAAATCTGAAATTTTCTTGCTAAACAATTCTTAACAAAACCAGATCAGAATAAATATGTTTAAAGAAACTAAAAGTGGTCTAAAAACAAATAATGACAACATAAAGACATCTCCATGGACTCCACACGACAAGGGGATCATCACCCGCAAGCCATCCCCGCAACTCCGCCCCAACGATGGAGACTAACATCCCGAACCGCCATCACCCTTAGCCTTCCCTTTACCTGAGTCAAGCATAAGCAGGTCTACATACACCCAAGGGGTGTCAGTAGGGTGTCAGCCTAAGCCCAATAGGATACCACCAGATGATTTCAAAGAGCATGCAATACAATTTGAACAAAACATTCAATTTTTATACACAAGGTGAAACAGTGTTAAAAATCAAAGAAATGCAACTTTCAAATGAAAACAGTTTTCAATCCGAGAATTCCAGAATGTTAGAAAATTAAATAGATATGTGAGCTACTATAATTTACTGCCAAAAACAACACACAACAAGTTTAAATACCAAAAATCCTATGAGCATCAAAATCGGGAACACCCCTAAGCACTAGGTTGTCTCAGGCCCTATGTACCTCGTACCTCGGTGTAGAGTAACCATAGAAAAATCAGTTCTCGTGCACGATCCACTAGTAGGGAACATACCCATGACCTAGTGGTCCCCAGTCATCATCCAAATAGTTTAGTTAGAGTTGTCGTTATCCAGATACTAAGTGAAACAGGGACAAAACCCATCCGATCCACTAGCCGTACTAGTACAAATCTGCCCCACCTAGGTACACGGGCTTCCCCTTTTTGTGCTCAAACAATTTCAACAAACAACACACATCCTTTTTCATATAAAAAATCACTACTGGTCACAAACATATTGTACAGTATCTACACACATTTTATACCATTTAAAACACACAATAAAATAATCTTATTTCCAATAAAACAACCTCTCAAAACATCACATTATTTTGCAACCAAAGCTCTTTAAGATATACACTTTTCACACTATGTTAACACTTGTAAGTTATTAAAACAAAATTTCAGTTCAACACCCTTTAATGAAACCAAAAATTCCATTATGGGGCATCCCAAAATGAACCAATAAATGATTTGAATGAAAAACCCCCAATTTCACCAAAAATTTGAACTTAAAATTCATTTGCATTATAAATGCAACTAAAACCAAATTTTACAGAAACATTAAAGTTAAATAAACATTAAGTTACCATGAAAACAGAAATCTAATTCACAAATATTTCACACACAATGTAATCACCTACCAAATTAACAAAACCCCTTGAATCTCCGTGCGAAAATCAAATCGCACCCCCACCGCACCAAGAGAGAACTAGATCAAACCTAAAACAATACAAATTGGCCAAGAAAGCCCAAAGTTAAACCCTAGGTTCGAAATCCTAGTTTCTGTACATTATTAAACTCAATTATTACCGAAGAAACCCTAATAAAAATGAGTTAAACCCAAAGTAATTTGAAAGAGGAAAGAAAAGGGCTCATTTACTTGAAGTATCTTGAAGTAATCACTCCAAAACTCCAGTATCTGAAATTAAAAAGAGCCAAAATTTAGGTTACGTTTGAAAGAGATGTATTATCTCATTTAGGAACTAGAATGGAGGAAAAGGATTGAGAATTGAGAGAGTTATGAATGAAATAATTTACCTCTTCCAATCTGGGCGATTTAAGGAACCCTATGAAGATCGGCACCAAATCGCGATTCTTCAGAGCTCCAAAGTGGTGGGAGAGAGTTCAGACGCGTGGATAGGTAAGTGGACTTGGGTGAGACTTCGAATCACTGAAAAATCCCATATATTGAATAAGTTATAACAAAATCAAATGTTATTTTTAAAACTGGAATTGGGCTTTCGGGCAGGCCCAACCCCTTAGATAAAAACCCAAATAACCCCTGGTTATGGATTTCTAAAAGTTCCAAATTACATTGGTGGTCTTAATAGGTTAGGGGAGGTCAAGTAGGAATTTTAATGGATGAAAAATGAAATATTTATAAAACATAAAATATTTATTTTTTAATCTGGATTTGGGCTCACGGTTTGGCCCAATTCATGAATACTCATATATTCCTCCCTAAAACCTAGGGAAACCCCCAAAACAAAGAAAGGATGTAAATTAAATGAAAAATACCTTTAAAATATGTCTTGTATGTGACAATTACCATATATATGATGAAAATGAATAGAACATAGAAAAATTCTCAACTTACTCTTATGCTCTTCAATTGTTCTAACACAGACCTTCATATCATCCACAAATACCTTGACAAAGGAATAAAGATAATGGTGGCACACCCTATTCAAAAGCACCATAGAGATGACTATATCATTTATCTACCTGAAGGTTATTTAAAAAATACGAAAATTGGATATATATTATTAAAAAGGTTGTTTTTGAAACATACACCTCTATATCTCATACTTAGTGATACCCATATTACAAGTCAATAGTGGGAAACCACATTTCCTCATTATATTGGTTGAAATGGTCATCAATGTGGAGAAAGGGTAGTTATTTTTAATATTTAAATTATTCATATTTTTTTAATCAATGAAAATACCAACTCATCCAACATCTATTACCACAAATAGAATAGTTGTGTCCTGATGTGAGATTATCAAGAGAAGGAATCCTTTGGATTCTAAATCATCTAGATGTTCCTCCAATTACTTTAACATGGTAGGGCTATATAGTAGGAAGGATGGGATATTATTTTTGTAAAAAACATAAAATAAATTGTGAAATCAACGTTTTCCTAATGAGGAAGAGTTGAGAAATACTCTAGAAAAACATTTAGGAAATCGTTTACCATTGGTGGTAATCAACCCTCCAGAGTACCATCATCATCCTCCAATGTGAGCGATGAGATATAAAAAAAAAGTTTTATCAAATTTTGGAAGTGGAGGTCAAGAACGTCCTGAACGAGGATCATATTCACCTTGAATAAAGAGGAGTAAATTCATCTAGTGCCACAAAAATCCCTCACCACCTTTAACAAATTATGTGAACCAAGAAATTCTCCATCTAATCATTACCAAGGATAAAATCAAAGTCTTCCAATTAAAAAATAAGAAAATCTCATTCCAGTTTGACCCCTGACACAATAAGTGCATATGGTGAACACCTAGAAACCCTACTCTCACTTATTACTAAGTAGTGTTACCAAATCCATAGCATAGAACATAATCGTTGATGGAAACATCAACAAATCTACATGAATTGCTGAAATGAAAGAAACATCAGCACCAGTATCAAATAGAACCACTGCTAAAGGTGACGTAATATGAATAGTATCTCATACTATAGTAACCCTTGTATTTGATTCTACTAGGATTTGATCCACTGTATAGAGTTTCATAATCTCTTTTGGACCATGAGAGAAACCACTGGCCTGCATATCTACTCTAAACAAACTCTACAAAAAAGATGATAAAACCCTTATTCCAAGACCTATTAACATAGAAACTTCTATCCTTTATGGTTCTAAGTATGAAGAAATACCTTAGAAATATATTGATCATGCATCACATTAACATCAACACACCACTATGAAAAATATCCATAGTTACCCTATATCTATGAACTGGTGACAAGTTCTACGTGGAGATCAACAAAAAGATCTCAGGTTCCATACATTACCACATGGATAGAACACAAATGACTTAGCATCAGAAGAAACGTACAAAGACAACTAGGCAGAATATTTTTAACTAACACCTACCTTATTCTCCAAATCATTATGATTCCCTTTATTCGTAGTTTAACTACCACTGCCCAATACCAACACTACACCATAGAAACCATACATTATATTAGGATCAATTTCAACTGTTATGGTATCATCAAACAACTCAAAAAAGTAATCTCCTAGAACAAGAAGAACTAAGATCATTTTAATGTCCCATCCCCATAAAAAATATTTGATCCTTTAACTACTTAATCGAAATAAAATCAGGTGCATATTAAATATACTATAAAAAGTGGTTTTCATAATACATCACAGTCTTATATCACAATCTATGTTATAAAAATTCCAAGGATCTAGAAATGTGAAAAATCTAAGTGAAATAATGCTTATTGAAGACATGATATATTCCCTCAACCCAATCTGCTCGTACTTCCAAGATCGAAACACTCCATCCCAGAACATCAAAATGGGACCCTCCAACCAGAATGAAGCACTATTAATTACAACGACCTTATGAGTATTAAGAAACTCAAATGGTCTCAATATTTTTTAAATCCAGTCCTTTGATTCATGAGGTTATGTGGCACCTTAGAAAAAATGATGCATGATTTTTAGGAACTCTTGAGCATTGTCCATTTTGATATGTGGTTCAATATACATTACCTAGGTAGGACCAGATCTCGATCCTTGAAATAAAGCTTGGAAAGCCTGATCAATATCTTTTAAAATTATATGATTTATTGGTGAGGAATAACTTTATCTAGCCTCTTGTCTTTGTTTAGTAGGATGTCTCGAGGGAGACATCTTGTGGCACAAGAAATAAAAACATATAAAACATTAAATAAAACCATTGTAACAATTCCTAGTAGCAATAACATATACCAATACCTTCGTAATCAAAACATGACTACATACAATACAATAATAATATCAATCAAATAATTCCACCACACCGAGTGTCCATATGCAATATGTATCATGTACATATCACCTGGAGGATATTTCAATCCTAATCGCAATATCCCATGGAGATTTAAGTCCTTTCATGATGTTTGATATCCCAAAAACACACTCACAATCAAAACCTCATGCCTTAATAATCATATATCCAGTCTATCTGAACACTTTCCCAAAATATGTTGAACAGAAAATGTCATGACCTACTATGATACAATTTTTTAATGAACCAACCATGGTTTTATTCAACCAGAATCCCATCCAGATTCATGGAATGGTTCGAAGGGAATTCATGATCCCCAAGTGCTGGAATCTATTTCTTTGTTATCAACAATTACCATTGGAATTAATTCACCCATTGACATGACCAATAACATATATCATTACAATCACTGACTACCACAATGAAACGAGGTATTTTTTTAAAAAATTCATATTTTCAGCTTTATCCAAAACCAAATGTGCTACATTGGAATGGGAAAATAAAGACCATCCCAAAAAACTCTATTTATTAATAAGGACATCACCCTAAATCTCCAACCACCCGCACCTTTAAAATGAGGAACGGTGACAACTAGATCCACCATCACCAACATGATTGATATTTTCATTACCTAGGTCATACAAAAAACTGTTTGTATACGCCCAATGGTGTATGTAGAGTGCGATCCAAGGACTAGTAGGACTCCACCAAAAAGATTGATTCCATGTTATATCATTACAATAAAAATCAACAAGAACATTCCCATAATAAAATTTAAAACATTTATCTAAAATAATTATATGGAAAAAAATCATTGGAATATTTTTTAAGGAAAACCATTTTTACAAATAATATTTCATAGAATTAGAAATGTACAAAATGTCTATCATAAAACAATCAACATAACCACATAAAATAAGAATCATATCAGAAGAGGGTATCATGCGAAAAACATATAGGTAAATAGAACTAGCTAGTGGGACCATATAATCCACATACCTTGATGATCAAAACCCTCCACCTAAAATACCAATAATGTTACTGTGCACGAGCCACTAGATGTGAACCTCTCCAAAACAGCTAGTGGTCAGTAAATAATTAGCCAATACCAACTATATTATTGTGAACTAAATACAAGGGTATATTGCATACCAATATTCTAGTGGTCCTCGATCATATAACATTCTAGGAACCCAAAGGGAAAATAGCAGATAGAATAAAAGAAGAAATCCTAAAAATAAAATCAAATTCATGGAAAAAAAATTATCAATATTTCTATAGATATATATGTTTTTCAAAATGAGAATAATAAATTGAGTCTTACTAATGAATGAATTAAATAATTAATTAAATTTATAAAAATAAAAAATCTTCCAATTACCAAATATCATCCGCCCAAAGTTAAATACGATTGTTTTGAGATCTATTGTCGTATACAAAATGTCTATGATATTTACTATGTTTATATTTTAATTTATCCATTAGGTATAATATTATTGAAATTATATTAAATTTTTCATCAATTCTTGACCATTATTTTGAAGAATTTTTTATTCATATACATTTAATACTTTTCATCCTTGAAAATAAAAATATCAACCTTGAATTGTCAAACCCTAAAATGTTTAAACCTTCATAAATCCTTAATTTAAACATTCTTAGAAGACACTCTGTAAACAAATAATCAAAAATATTATTCGAGAAATGAGTCTCAGAAAAAGAAACACCTTCCAATGGTTTCATCCAAATACAATCCAACGTTTTGAATTCAATTTCATTCCATAAATAAAACCCCAATATTTAATGTCAATATGATTAAGATAAAAACTAGAAGTAAAGGCACACCGCCATCATCTGGGATTCGTACTCACAATTCTACAATTACATGCCTTTATGAATTTATTAAACTAAAACAAATGTAAAAATATTTCCCTCGTGAAAAACTTCAAGGTTATGGAGTAATACATTCTAACTATACCTTATCTTATTCCAAATAATTATCACCAAGGTCATCATAAAATGTAAAATCAATTTCATTATTAAAAATATCAACAATTTATTAATTATTAAAAAACTTCAGGATAATTATATTTCTAAGGAATATTAATTATCTCAACCAATAAAAACTCCCTCAATCAAAAACTGACAGGAAAACAAAAAATAGAAATCTTGTTAGTTATTTAAATAAATACACTATTAATTGAAATTACACATTATTTTCAAAATAGGTCAGTATAACATAATGTTATCAATTATTCATATTTTGATACCATCACCATACTGTTTAGCTTCTATTAATAATTAAATATCTTCCAAGTGATTAAATATATTTTTATAAACTATTACAATGAAATCAATTATTGGATATCGATAGAAAATAGGTTGGGAATTATTATTTTATAATTTTTTTCAAAGTAGTGTCACAAAATTTATCTATTCAATATCTTACTGATTACTAAAATAATAATAAACTGTAAATTTGATTTCATCATCCCTAGCTATTTTCCTCATCCGAATAAATTTCTCCTTTAATGAATTATTAGATGAATTATTAATATAATAATCTACATAAATTCTCGTATGTTTGTATATATATCTATTATATTTTATAATGTAATTATAAGATCCCACAATACATCCTTGTAAATTAATATGGTTCCACCAAGTCATATCACCATCAGTTGATTTTATATAATCCTATGATGTATCTAATTATAATATAATCCATGTGATACACTATGTTGGGAAATAATGTATGTTAAATAGAATTTGAATTATATTATCATATATTAACTAATACACTATTAATCTAAACATAATCTATATTGTTTTCTTGACTATACTATTAACTCTCATTCTTTTATTAGCTACACAATAGTTAATATAAACAGATAACATATCACCCCTAGCTGTATTTTTTATTTATATATTGAAAGTATCAATAGAAAAATATTTTAATCCTAATAAATTATCACATAGAATTCGATTTAATTAAAAAACTAAAACTGATAATGGTAATTTTACTTTCACACAACAGACATGTTCTCCATCTTTTTATGTATATAGTCTACTCAGGACCCATAATGAAATGGTACAACAAAATAATATTAATTGCTCTATAGACAAGGTTAAAATTATTACATCACACTATTGGAAAATATATAGAATATAAGAGAAAATATCTATGAAATAAATTAGTCACCTATAATGTTAATCCCATTTCATGGTCGAAACCTATAGATATAATCAGGAAAATAATTATCCTCAAGATTCAATGGTAATAGATCACTCATTTCATCTATTTTTATAAAAAATAGTAATATTGTGATCTTTTGAAGCTATAATGTTATAAATTGTAGAGAACTACCCTTTTATAAGTTATGTTATGATTTATGACACAATTATCTGGAGATTTTATTTATGTTATTTTTTATACTAGTCAAGACTTGGATAAAAAATCATAGAGCACTAATATGATATCTATATTAAAATTGATAATGAAATATAATCATTACAACAATAAATATCTGCATCCAAGTAAAATTCACTCATCATTCATAAAAAATCATTCTTTACCTACCAATTTCCTTCTAACAACAAAACATGCTCTGTATAAAATAATCAATAACTCATGAAACTCATCAATGACTCATATATACATCCCATTATCTCACATAACACCAATATGAAAACCGTATATATCATTGAAATAATTACCATAAAAATAATGTTAATAGTATATAATTTATAATGGACTAATAATCAAACATAACAATACAGGGTAACAAATACCTATACCAATTTCACCCAAATTTCCTAAAAACATATAAATAAACGAAGGGGTACTAAAATATAAAAACAGAAAACCTAATTTGGAAGTAGGTGTAGACCCTCCATACTCATGTCCCTAGGAAATATCAATACCATTTTCTAAATTAATAACTAGAGTGCCTCATATAGTTATATATAAATTCCTTGACTCATAAATTCACCTATATGATACAACATTATTGAATATTTATTAAAAATAATTTATAATCGTTGAAATTCCCATAGTGAAATAAAAAAAAATTATAAGATATTATTTGTCTCTGAAACAAAAAATCCCAAAAAAATTCCCTATCATAAGTTGGAATGCCCAAAGATCCTAATCATGACCATTATATATTTAATATTTAAACCTAATTATACCAAAACGTAAATTCACAAAGTATTCAATATTATAAAAAAATCCATTAAATAATAATGTACCAGTTACCGCACCCTATGATAGATTATCTATTATTTCATATTGAACTCAAAAAATGGTAACATCAGTTAACTAGAATTATATAAAACCAATGTAAACATATATGTAATTAATTGTGAACATAAAACTACATATCTCACATTAAACATAGATATACCACATTGATGAACCTATTACATGGAGACCCTACCTTATTGGTGAAAAAACATATTTTACCATTTAATCACACAAAAAATAGGAAATGTGTTAACTAATTGTGTTATGGATTTTAACCACTCAAAAAATATGAATTATCATCTAAAGACTATAGTCCAATGCTATTAAATAAAAATTAAAACTACCAAATCATGAATAAGAAGTAATCCATGATTAATTGATGTTATTAATAATGTGTATTATATAAATGGGATATATCGAAACAAAAATGGAGGCTAAAATGGAAATAACCAATGAAATTAATTCTTAATGAAAACCAAATCCACCCATGTATAATATCAATAATGAAGCATCCCATAAACACTAATATTTTTCCATCAAACAATTTCATCTTTCTAACTTCACTTTATAACTCTGCTAACATGACCCTACAAACATGTCCGTGAATTTAAGGGTGTGAATATCTATATACTATTTATTTTATCCCCTAAAGATGAAAAAATGTCAATATAGTGAATTAATAATAGTAATATCTTAAAATTATAATACATAGTAACATACTCACTAGTAGAACCACCCATGGAAATATAAGTAAATTTTTAACTAGTAAAATATCATAATGTAAGTCCCCAAAAGGCAATATACAGAATCCAATTAAATCCAATTAATCCATTAATCCAAATCACAATAATAGATCATTGGATTATCCGTTACCATGTATTATAAAAAGATCACTCACAAAAGTATAGTATATAATTTGACACAAACCATCACAAAATAGAAAACCCCCCATAAACAAACTCTAATCAGATTTTTGTGAAATTTTTTAATAGATATTATATTAACATCGAAATAATACCATAATCATTATATGTCCACATTGATGATATGTAAAGAAAATAATATAACAAATATATGTCAGGTTTATATAACTCTGTGGTATGATATACGGGATACTAGATTTACATCTAGTTTTCTCACCCACAAATCTGAATGTAGGGCTATACTGCATTAACATTCCTCGGGATTTTTTTGGTAGTGAATGACACTCTAATCACTTATTTAAAATAAAATATAAATTTATAAATTTATCATATAATGAGTTCACAAAATTCATCATACTAATATAATTATTCTTTGAAACATCCATGTAACATCATCAACGCTCATATTTACCAAGAAATCAATATCATCATTATGTTATTTTAATAAAATTTATCTACTAATTGGAAATAATTACATGGTTATGGTACTTGTTCTTATAATCACTATACCACCATAAATTTAAATAGAAACCTCAAGTAAGAAAAAAATAACATCATCTAATGAAACATAAATTTTATTTTATAATTAAATACATATTTATTTTTATTAATTAAATTATGTTAGTTATTTTTAGATTTTATAGAGTTGTTTCAAGATAATGTAACATATTTAGAGTTTTAATAGGGAAATTTAATAATATTTATTTTTTTAGGATGTATAGTTCTTAGTGTAAGGGAGCCAAGTACCTAGTCACCAAACCAAAGGCCTCATATCCCATGGAGGTCGACCGACTAGTCAGTGGGGGTATGTTAGAAAAATGATAGAGAATAAATTTCCTAGTGAATTTCATAATTTTTCCCTTTTATTTTTTATAATTTCACCTAAACCATGTTTTTATAACCCTATGTTTTCCACTCACAACCCTAACATGAATGAGGCTCTCTATCAAACCCCATATAGGCTTCCGAAGATCTTCCAAACCATATTCATTAATTGTTATTTAGTTTATTTTACACTAACTAGTTCTGTCTACCCCCATCTAATAATTATTTTGGTTAATTATCTACTATTAATTGTTCCATGGTATCAAATATTTTATTTCAATGGTTTCCTTTCATTCTATAGGTTTTGGTTGATTGTGATTGAATTGGGAGACATATCATGGTCAGTTAGATGTATAAGTATTGAGGTATGATGTCCTTACCATGTTTTATAGTTATTATAGGATTATATGATTTTCTATGTATAAACATTTTGCATCACATATAATTACATCTATATATGGTTATTAAATTAATAGAAGCTTCTAAATGATATTTTTCCATAAGAAGGGGTGTTATGATTTATTTATATTACACCTAGCCATAGTGGTTTATGTTTATTTTATTAGAGGTATCCAATGTATTTTTTTAAAAAAATAAAGTAATTTGATATAATTTATCATTGGGTAGATAAATTCATTTATTGAATTTTTGGATGTGTGGAATTATTTGAAATATTAATGATGTTTATATGTGATAAAAACAGCATGGGTTGGTTGGGGTGTGTTTTATTTCGATTATAGTTCAATGTTTTTAGGGGGAAATTATATAAACTAATTGTACTTTTTGGGATGGTATGTAAGACCTATCCATGGGATCATAACTAGTCTGATGGAATGGTTCAACTAATGAGGGAGGTTTGATATGTCACACCCTATTTAGATAACTTTAAATCATTGATATTATTGGGTACCTTACCTTAGACATAAGACATGTAAAACTAGAAAAATATTGACTATTTTAGATTTTCCCCAGGATAACATTTTATTCGGTTCTTATTGTATGTATGTTTGGATAAGTTACACCCTCCTCAGGTATAGTTCCTTTTATTTACTGAGATGATGGGAGGTTTTCTATATTACACCATCCAAAGTACCACTTCCCATGTTATAGTTGATGGTTCCTTGATAATAGATTATCCCTATTATTTTAGTATGAAATTTGGTTTGTTGTTCATGGTTCATGTTGTCCTGATTATTTTATAATGACATGAAATGGGGGTAATATTTTTTAGTATTTTTTTATATAGGTTCTGCACTAAGATATATACTACTAAAATCTCAATATTTTACAATTTATGGTTTCATTCCTGGATATATAGTAAAACCCTATACGAGAACCCTATTGTATGTGCATAAATAAATTTTAGGGTTCTGGGTTAGGGTAAAACACCTAGGATAGGTGATTGTGGTAGAGAAGATAGTTTTGAATTGATGTGGTATCAGAACATACACTGGGACATTTAATAGAATTCACTCTATCATTAATTTATATATTTTTTAGTTTATATGGAACCACCATCTGTAAGGGTCACCCTTTTAACTATTAATGTAAAAAATGGGTACATATTCATAGTAAAATGGATGTTATTTATATGGTTATAATGTTTCTTAGATGTGATACTATATTTTTATTATTTTTTATTTATTCCACATTTATTTATGTTTTTAGTTACTTCATTTGGATGGAATAGTCTCCATATGATTTTTTTAAGTTATCATTATTAGTTAGAAGACTATTTAATATAGGTAGGACAATATGATTCTATTCATAATTTTTTATTGGATCCATTTAAATTTTATAGGGAATTAAAAAATTACATTAGAGGATTATTTTATTTTTCGTATTATTTAGTCCATGGTTGATTAGAGATAAGTTGTTTTGGAATTGGGTTATAAGCTATTATTCCATTATAACAAAATATTAATTGTGTACACTAGTGTTAGGTGGTAGTAGAATCATTTTTAAAACCTAAACATCAATTATAGTCATTATTCATTTATTTATAAAGAAATAACATATAAATCCCCAATTCTTTATTCAATAATTTGATGAAACACTAAATTTGAAAATTATATAAATTAAATTTGATGAAATGAATTTTATTTTTTAATTAAAAAATTAAAAATTTCATAGATTTTATTTATATTTTTTATAAATAGTTTATTTTTAGGCAAATAGTGAAGAATTTTTATTTTAGGGAAACTATCACTTCTTGTAAATTATATTGATGTTATGATAACATTATTAGAAAGATTTTATAGAAAAAATGTATGTTTAATTGTATATATAATTTTATAATTTTGAACTTGGTAATATACATGTGTATAATTTTTGAAATCTACGTAATATATATATATATATATATATATATTAGGTTTTATTTTTTGAGTTCTTCTCATTTAATCAATAATTTATAAGCATTCATTCAGTTTTCATTTTGATTAAAATGAATGTATGTTTAATATGATTTAATGTGGTCCAATTAATTCCATTTTAATAAAAATAATACATTATTATTCTATAAAATAATTCTAATACTTTAAACCAACTTTTTAAAAAAAACCTGTTTTATTGTTTTTAAGAAAGGGTATTAAATTAATTTTTTACCAAAAATAGAAATTGAATATTGTAAAATTAATTCAATATTTATAATCATAATAATTAATAATAAGTAATACTTTTAATTTATTTTTTCAAAATTAATTGTTACCATGGTAAATATTTATCACTTCAGTTAAAGGTAATATGAGATAAAAGTGAAAAAATTAATGAATCGGGATTCAAGATGACACATAACATTTAGTTAAACCCCATTGTTTGTTCTTATATATAAATTATCTTTATCAACTTCAAATCCATGATAATTTCGAGACACATTACATTTTTAATGTATATATATATATATATATATTAGAAGAAAAAAAAATTCAAGTATTTTCATGTTTCCACCAACCACCCATTTGAAAGGAAACCTACTCTCCTCTCTTATATACACTACATGAACCTATAATATCTATGAGTATTTTCCCAAAAATCTTCCCAAAATCAATACCCATTTAATTGAGGCTTTATTATCATGAAAATACAATTTTAACAGGGGTTATGGTGTAATCTAGACAATGCTACCTATAGAAAATATATATGTTATTACTGATATTTTTCAAGTTCCTTTCCTCTTAATCCACCACCAAATGTCAAAAAACATTCATAATGATATTAAATAAATATATTAACTAAACAAATATGTCATTAATTTGTTGATAAGTATATTTTTTATATTTATTCTATCTTATTCATAATTAAAACATTATTTGATCGCACGTATGACTTACTATATCTAAATGGCGTTGAAATATATTTTCCATCAACCATTTAAATGGATTGTTATATAGATGAAAATAATTAATATATATGAAATATATGATAGTGTCATGATTTTTAAATAAAAATATTCATCTACTTTCTTATCCTTCCCTCTATTAGAGAATTGTGGAATCGTTCATGTGTATGTGTGAAATAAAACCTTCAAAAATTGATTTGTTTTTTCTATTATGAACATCATTGGGTGAATAAAAAATTTCAAATAATTATATTCATAATATTATAAATATTTTATATATAATAGAACCATTTCAAATTAAATTTCACCATAAAAAATATACCATTATAATAATGGATAAGTGAATCGAACAAACATAATTTCCCAAATAAAACAAAATATATTAAATGAATAGATGTAAATTGATTATTAATGAACCTTGATTATATATATATTTATATAAAACATTAAAAATTTGTATATAAGTTTACATTTATTATTTTGGAGGATATAACACACTTGACCAAGTTTATGTTTATGGTAGGTGTTAATTATATAATATCATTATTATTTTGGATTGTTTATGTTTAATCATATATTGGTAGAGATTAAAAAAAAATTGTATTATAAAATCCATTTATTTTATTCAACTCAGGTTACCTAGGGAGTTCTAATGTTTTATTTCAATTTCTCATATTTTAAATAAAAATTCTGGGAAATATTTTTAAAGAAAACTGTCCTTTTTCCCTTTTGGGCAGGAAACTTTCTCATATGTATCAATGTTCACTATAAATTCGTGAAGATATTTTCAATATTCATAATGATTATTTATTGTATTTTTTGACCTATATTATACTTTATATTAATTTTTTATTGGGATATTCCTTATATTTTGTAAAAGATGTACTTATTACTTTTAACAATAAGTGTGACATTAATCATTATTTTAATATCCCCTGAATGAATGATTTACACATATCCATTTCTATTATTTGATTTAAAAAATAAATTATTTTATTTTATTTACTTTTAATATAAAATGAATTTCTCAATATTCTCTATATTTTAATATAAAATGATTTCCAAATAAATTGAAAATATTCTTAGGTGTTTAAAAAATACATGAATATTATATTAATTATATTTACATATATTTAAATATGTATAGAAAATTTTTATAAATTAATATCGATATAATTTAAAGAAACCAATGAATTTAATTTATTGGATGGATTATAATTATTCAGTTTTATTTATTTACTATAGAAACAGTAAATATTTATAATAATATTTTCAAAAATAAAAGTTTTTGTTAAATATATTTTGAATTATTTGTAATGTCTCAGATTTTTCTATATTTAATTTAAAGAAATGTTTGAATTATTTCGAGACCAGTCTTTGAGACGGCGTGCAGTTCCAAGGTATGGTGATCCCAGAACAAATGTTTGAATTTAATTAAATAATTAAATAACGTGTGCATGAGGTTTTTACTGAAAGAGTGGAATAACTCCCGAACGGGTGATCGGATCAGAAATCTGAGGGCACCGTTGTGTTCAGAACAGTGATTTTACCATAGGTGAGGCCTAACATCGGCCGACGCCAATAGGTTGTGAAATCTAGTGTTTTGATGTAAGAGTAATAAAATATTTAAAAAATATTTTTTATTCTATAGTAAAATATTTTTAAATTTATTGCAATATATATCTCTTATCCTTTTTAAATAAAGGCATTTGTAGGGGTCCGGGGTTACAAACCTCATAACCCTGAAACCCTTGGTGGATCTGGAGACTCTGGAGAAAACCTCTCAACGCATCGATGATGTTCATGATGATATTCCCCAGCGACGAAGACCCGGCAACCAGATTTTCACCAACAAACGTCCTGGATCTAGGTAGGATGTTTGATCTTGGTTCCTTTCCCCGTTCTTGATTTCTATAATGAACGCGAACTAATCTGCGAACCGATTAGCCCGCGGATCGATCGTTTTGTGGGAGGGTGTGATTTGGGGTTTTATAGGGAAATAAAATACTTGAGATTTATAATCTGTTAATTGTTGTGGTTTTGATATAACGAAAACGAACCCGGATCGTCACGAACAACAATCGAGGTTGGTCCCTCTTGTTCGATTCTTTGTATTTTTTTCTCTCGCGCGTTCTTCATTGCGTTCTACGCGTTCATGAAGGAAATCGATCGTTGAACTTTTTTAGTTGGCTCAATGATCCAATATCATATATCCAAGCACGGAGCGACGTCACAGAGGTGCGACGATAGTTTCGGCAGAGCATTCGGAGCGGATCGAGAGATATTAGTTTTCGGGTGTTTTTTTTCGGATGAATCGTTCGAGTTTTATGATCCAATTTAAGGACCAAAATCCCCCGTTTCGGTGTTATTATGATGAAACGAACCTGCCCCTGGAGTATCAGGATGAACGGATGAGAAACCATGGATCTAGAGGATCAGTCGCGGTGCGAGGAAGAAGATGAAGTTTCTCGAAAAATCCCAACTACACGGCGTTTGTTCGTTGGCGGACCACCTAGCGTGTACTCACAGAGTACACAGGCACGGGTTGGGTACACGGCCAATGACATGGAGTTTATACCCCTCCCTAGCCAGACCCGACCAGATACACGAGATACCCCGTGTGCTGGTACATGGGCATGCGACACGAACAAAGACCATGTACGGGTACATGACCAGTGTACACGGAGCGAGCCCGGGGTGCTCGTACACAGCATGCGATACTTCTACACACCATGTAGTTACGTTCTATACGATGATCCAAATGACACGGGCCGTTTACACTACCAGTACTCGGAGTCAAGGAACACAGCGTGTGATTCTTCTACACGTCATGTAATTTAGTTTTACACTGCTTGAACAGATGACACAAGCCATTTACACGAGAAGTACCCAGGGTCAAGGATCACGGTGTGTAACCATACTACACACCGTGTAACCAGTCTTACATGTCTGGAACCAGTTGCCTTATGTTAAATGGGATAGTTTTCTTAGGGTTTTTCCCCTTGGACATTCTCTTGAAGGTTCCTGGTATTATTTCCTACATGGAGAAGTATGATCCCTTCAGCAGGACTTCCTAAATATAGTTTTTGGAATCCTCTCTATGAGACTTAGAGCCAGATCCTCTATTAATTCATGGAACCCTAGGTATATTTCTTGGTATCGACGTGAACAACATTACCCGGGCGCTAATCCTCTGCTTAGCGGGTTAGCTTAGACTGAGCTTTCGGAATCACCCCATGACTTGGTGGTGATCTTCATCTGAGCATCATGTTCTCAAATTACATGTGTAGTGTGTTCTCTGGGAATGAGTACTTTGTATCTCTCTCTTCTTACCTAGGAGTGTATTCTCCTGGCTTCATGTTTAGTGGAATCTTCGAGCTGGATATTAGTTGTGGTTTCATAATGGTCATTTTTGTATGAGTATATCTGGATATTCTTGTTATATGTTTGGTAGAAATATGCTGTGTAGAGAAGACTGTATCTTTCTTTTGTGGTATTTCCAATGTTGTATTCCTTTGTGGATTGGGGTGTCCTACTGGATATTGTTATACTCACCCCTACACGGGCTTTCCCTGCAAATGTCATGTCTTGTGCGGATTAGCGGGCCATTGACATGATTCTAGGTGGACCCGGACCAGATGGTGCTCAGTGAGACCAGGCGGGCTGAGGTGTGTTCCTACGGCTACCGATTGCAGTCCCAATACATTTCCTTATAGGTTGGACATTGTTACAGACTCTCTTTTGGTGGGATTGTACTTTTGGCCCAGGGTTTTACATTACTATACTTTATCTTCCTATCGTACTCTGTTGGTTGGGATTACAGTGGATGCATGGATTTTTACTTTTCATTTTTGTGAGCTTGGAGATGTGTGTGCATTTGTAAGGTTTTTAGAAAATGCCTCCCATGTTAGTAGCATTCCTACTCAGTGCTAGTCACCAACCCCTGGCCTATTGGAGGTGGGCTTGGGGAGTTGCGGCCTAGGCCCCACTGGGAAGGGTCTTGATAGAGTGGTATTAGAGTTGGTATGTTCTACCATAGGACCAACAGTTTGTGAGTGGGTTTGGGAAAATAGTATAAAGTGTTTTGAGTTCGGATTTCAGGCCAGGGACCCCAGGGTTGGTGCGGGCAACCGACGTATCCATACATCCGGACTCTGATAACTTTCTTTTCGACTCGGAACATTAGGTCACTAGTTGCATGGGAAATAATGGTACATGCATCATATAAGAATGGGTTGTGGTTTCCATGTCCTTCTTGTGTCATCTTTCCAGATATACTCACTAACTGCGATACATCTTGTTTTATTACAGGATGCCTCTGCGAAGCGCACCTGCTATGATCCAGCATCTCAATCACGAGGATGACCCCCTCAGTGATGAAGCCTAGATACATGGACCAGATCCCCCCGTTTTACAATCGTGTGGTGTGCCTGTTATCCCACCACCTGTTGAGTAGTGTTTAGTGCCTGTTGTACCAGTGGAGGAGGAGTGCAGGCTGAGCGCACTCCATGAGTTTCATAGACATAGACCCCTCATGTTTCGGGGCGAGTCTAACACTCAGGCAGTAGAGGACTGGATTGAGGAAGTGACCAGATTCTTCCATTTGGTCAGGATACCAGCAGACCAGATGGTGATCGTTTCAGTGAGCCTATTTCATGTCTCGATAGGGCGATGGTGGAGTTTGGTTATCCAGACTCATGAAGAGGTGAATCTTGCATGGTCGGAGGTTGAGCATCTCTTTTGAGTGGATTTTTCACCAATTACCCTGAGATCAGTACGTATACAGGAGATTTTTTAGCTCCAGCGGGGAGCCATAATGGTGGATGACTATTCATCAAGGTTTACCAACCTCTCGCGGTACTCAGTGGATATGGATAGGGATCAGTACTTCAGAGCTCTTAATTTTGAGGGGGCTTGTGCATAGATATCCGAGGAAGAATCATCCATATGATAATTCCTACTTATGATGTGGTACTCGAGCGGGCATTGGTGGTCGACAGCTTCTTGCCAGAGGAGGGATAGCCAGAAGTTGTCAGTAGTGGGAGAGCTAGAGTAGAGACCTTGGCAGCAGGGAGCCGACGCCTGGGACCCTAGTGTGGGAGACATTTTCAGAGGAGATCCCAGGACAAGGGATCTTTCGTACGGGGTTCGCAGGGTGCATAAAACTAGCCTTGAGAGAGGCGATGTTAATCATGTGATGGCACAAGACATCTCGCTCGAGATTGTCCGACCCTCCGTACTACTGAAATGGGAGAATTGGATGGACCACTAATGTAGAGGCAACATGTGGAGTAGACAGATCCGTGGGGCAGTGGACACGGTAGAGGAGCTTGGAGAGCAGTTGTAGGTGTTCAGAGTTTGGACCCTATACCACCACCACCCCTAGGAGGCCCACCACCGGTTCAGTGAGCCAGTAGATAGAGGCAGGGACAGCTGCATGTGGTAGAGGCTTATGACCCATGTACTCTCGGAATGATTAGAGGTACAATATATGTCTTTTCTACTTTGGCTGTCATACTGATAGAAACAGGTGCTAGTCATTCCATTCTGGCTTCTTATCTTGTTCATGACCTTGAGATTCCATTTGAGTCGTTGACTCGACCCTTACGCTTTGAAACACCAACTGGAGAAGATTCAGAGATCACACACCTCTGTAGACAGTGTGACCTGACCTTTGGAGGATAGATTTTCGGTTAGAACCTCTTTGTGGTAGCTTAGAGGCATTATGATGTCATTCTTGGTATGGATTGAATATCCACAGTTCGTGCCCAGATTGACTGTTTTAGGAGAAGGGTGTGGTGTGTCTCAATGATAAGACGACGTTCTATTTTGTCGGTGAAAGAGAGACTCAGGCATCGCTAGATGGACTCGTGCGTAGCAAGGTGCAACCAATATCCTATCAGTTGGCTGGCCTAACCCTTGGCGCAATAGATGTGATGAGTTTCCAGTTTCCAGCAGCAGTGGATGTGTACGAGGACGTCTTTCCAGAGGATTTCCCCGGACTACCTCCTTGTCGGGAAATAGATTTCTATATTGAGTTGCATCCCAGGACGACACCGATATCAGCATCAGCATATCAAATGGCTCCTACAGACCTTCGTGAGCTGAGGGTGTAGCTGGATGACTTGTAGAAGAAGGGCTTTGTGAGACCCAGCGTTTCACCATGGGCAGCCCCAGTGCTGTTTTCCAAGACGGAATATCAGAGCTTGAGGCAATGTGTGGATTACCGACACTTGAATCAAGATACCGTAAAGAACCGGTCTCCACTACTAAGGATCGATGACCTCTTCTACTAGATGGTAGGGGCACGATGGTTCTCGAAGGTTGATCTACAATCAGGCTATCACAAGTTGCGAGTACGAGATAAAGATATGCCGAAGACAGCATTCAGATGTCTCTACGGTCACTATGATTACTTGGTGATTCCCTTTGGCGTGACGAAGGACCCGGTAGTGTTCATGGGACTCATGAACTGGACCTTTCAGCCCTATCTAGATCAGTTCATAGTGGTCTTCATCGATGATATCCTTGTTTAATCTACATCTGAGGATTAGCACAGGAGACACCTGAGGATGGTTCTGGGAACACTCCAAGAGCACCATTTTTACGTGAAACTCTCGAAGTGTCAGTTTTGGATACAGGAGGACCACTTTCTGGGACACGTTATCCTTGCAGATGGTGTGGAAGTGGACCCAGCCATGGTTGAGGCAGTCCTAGAATGGAAGCCACGCCGGAGCGTGATGGAGGTGCGGAGTTTCCTTGGGTTGGCAGGCTACTATCGGAGATTCATTCTTGATTTCTCTAGGATTTCATCACCCATGATAGCTTTGACCTGAAAGGGGTAGCCATTCGTGTGGACCAAGAAATGCCATCAGGCTTTCCAGCAGTTGAGACAGAGTCTGGCGAGCGCCCCGATCTTGAGATTACCGGAGGAGGGTGTCGAGTACGTAGTGTTCGGCGACGCATTAGGAACCGAGCTTGGTTGTGTCTTGATGTAGAGGCAAGAGTTGATTGCCTATGGCTCATTCCATTTGAGGGCCCACAATACTAACTACATGACCCTTGATCTTGAGTTGGAAGCAGTAGTCTTCACGATGAACATGTGGTGGCACTACCTGATGGGTGAGCGGTTTACCGTCTACTCTGATCACAAGAGTCTCAGATATATCTTTTCTCAGAAGGCTATTAATTTGGACAAAGATGATGGCTTGAGATCCTCCAGGATTAAGACCTTGAGATCGTTTACACACCTGGGAAGGGGAACGTTGTGGCAGATTCTCTCAGCAGGAAATCCAGTTCGCAGTTGCTGGATTAGGAGACGAGGCAGTTGGCCTCCTTAGAGTTATCCTTCGTGGGTGGAGATGAGGGAGCTTACCTTCAATTGATGGTTGTTACCCCTACACTCTTACAGTGATTCAGGGAATCAAAACACAAGGATGCTAGCTAAGAGACTCTATGTGCTCATATATCCACAGGTGATGCTGCTGATTTGTATTCAGGAGGTAGGGAGCATGTTGTTCTTTTCATAGGGCGTACAGTAGTACCAGTGACGTTGCGTGAGGAGGTTCTAAGGTAGATCCATATATCTCCTTTGGCGGTGCATCCATGCATGGAAAATATGTACCAGGACCTTCGACATCAGTTTTGGTGGCCTGGAATCAAGAAGAGTGTGGCAGAGTTTGTTTCTCAGTGCCTTACTTGTCAGTAAGTAAAGGCTGAGCACCAAGTGCCAGCAGGTTTGACTCAGCCCCTTGAGGTGCCAGACTGGAAGTGGGATGGGATATCCGTGGTCTTCATGATGGGTTTACCACTTACGTCCAGGTGACACGATTCCATCTGGGAGAACGTTGATCAAATCACCAAGTCGGACCACTTCCTAGCAATACGGGAGCAGAGTTCAGTAGAGAGATTGGGATGCCTCTACGTGTAAGAGATAGTTCTAATTCATGGAGTTCCATCCACAATCGTCTCAGATCGTGATTCTCGTTACACATCCGGGTTGTAGAAGGGATTGCAGGATGATTTTGGGACTCAGTTATGCTTCAGCACATCATTCTATCCCTAGACTGATGGTCAGACATAGCAGACCATCCTGTTTCTGGAGGATATGATTCGAGCTTGCATACTTGAATTCGGTCGTAGATGGGAGGATCTCTTACCACTGGTGGAATTTTCTTATGACAATAGATATAATTCCAATATTGGTATGACACCATTCGATTCTTTATATGGGTGACTTTGCATGTCACCACATTGCTAGACTGACCCTGGAGAGTCAGCACTCATGGGCCCAAAGATGGTGCGAGCTACTACGAAGAAGGTGTAGGTTATCCATGAGCAGATGAAGACTACATAGAGCCGGATAAAGTCTTATGCCAACAGGAGGCGGAGGCCCTTGGAGTTTGAGGAGGGAGACCATGTGTTCCTTCGGGTCTCACCTCGATGGGGATTGTGGATATTTGGATGCAGTGGCAAGATGTATCTAAAGTTCGTTGGCCCTTTTTAGATTCTGAGTAGAGTTGGCGGGGTGGCGTATCGCTCGGATCTACCTCCTTAGATTTACCAGGCACACAACGTCTTCCATGTGTCGCAACTACGGAGGTACGTGCATGATCCATCGCACCTCATCGACTGGGGCGAGCTGGACATCAATGATGGGCCAACTATTGCTGAGTACACAGTGGAGATTGAGGATTGGCAGGGGAAGATCATTCGTGGGAGAGGTATTCCCATGGTAAGTGTCTGATGGCAGTACAGGAATCTCTATGAGAGAATGTGGGAGTGGAGGCTCAGATTTGGGTGAAATACACACATCATTTTGTTTAGACATTGTTATGGATTTTCATGGATGTAAAAGCCCTAAGGGGGTGTGATGTAATGTCTCGTATTTTTCCATACTTTTTTTAAAATATGTGGAAATTATTTTGAGACAAGTCTTCAAGACAGCATGTAGTTCTGAGGCCCGTTGAGCCTGGAACAAATGTTTCAATTTAAATAAATAATTAAATAACACACAAATGAGGTTTTCCTAAATGAGTGTAATAACTCCCGAACGGGTGCTCGGACCAGAAAACTGAGGGCACCGTTGCCTTCAGAACTGTGATTTTACCTTAGGCAAGGCCTAACATTGGCCGATGTAGGTCGGTGGTGAAATCTAGTTTTTGGACTTAAGAGTAATAAAATATTTAATAAAGATTATTTATTATTCTGCAAAATCTTTTTAAATTTGCTGCAACATATATCTCTTATACTTTTTAAATAAAGGCCTGCATAGGGGTCCTGGATTACAAACCTCATAAGCCTGAAAAACTTGGCAGCTCTGGAGAAAACCTCCCAATGCGACGATGACGTTCTTGAAGATTTTCACTGGTGACGACGGCGCGACGACCAGATTTTCACCAACGAATGTCACAGATATAAGTAGGATGTTTGATCTAGGATCCTTTCCCTGTCATGATTCCTACAACAAACACAGACTAATCTGTGAACCGATTAGCCCGCGGATCGATCCTTTTGTAGTCAGGTGTGATTTGGGGTTTTATCTAGAAATCAAATACTCGAGATTTTTAATATGTTGATTGTTGTGGTTTTGAACTAACGATGATGAACCCGGATCATCACGAACAACGATCAAGGTTCATCCATCTTGTTCGATTCTTTGTATATTTTTTCTCCTGTGCGTTCTTATTTTCGTTGTTGAAGAAAATTGATCATTGCACATTTTTTTGTTGGTGCAAAGATCTAATATTGTAGATGCAATCCCCGAGAGATGTCATGGAGGTGCGACGACGGTTTCGGTGGACAATTCGAATCGGATCGAGAGATATGTGTTTTCGGGCGATTTTCTTTGGATGAATCATTTAAAGTTTATGATATGAATTATGGACCAGAAACCCCTGTTTCGGTGCTCGTATGATGAAACGAACCAACCCCTGGAGTATCGGGATGAATGGACGAGAAACCGTGGATCCGAAGAATCAGCTGCAGCGTGAGGAGGAAGACGGTGTTTCTGGAAAAATCCAGACTACATGGCGTGTAGTATGGGCTACACTGCATGTGTTCATCGGCGGACCACATGGCGTGTACTCATGGAGTTAACAGGCACAGGTTGGGTACACAGCCAAGCACACGACGTGTTTACACCTCCCGACCTGACCTGGCCAGATACACATGATACCCTGTGTGCTGGTACACTGGCAGCCGACACGGACAGATACCGTGTACGGGTACATGACCAGTGTACATGGAGCAAGCCCCAGGTGCTCGGGCACAACATGTGATTCCTCTACACATAATGCAGTTACTTTCTATACGATGATCCGAATGACACAGGCCATATACACGGGCAGTACCTGGAGTCAAGGAACACGACGTGTGATTCTTCTACACGGCGTGTAATTGAGTATTACATATCTTGAACATATGACACTGGCCATTTACACAGGCAGTACATGAGGTCAAGGAACATGGCGTGAAACCATAATACACACCGTGTAACCTATATTACATGGATTGAACCCGTTTCCTTCTATGACTTGGGATAGGTTCCATAGGGTTCGTCCCCTTGGTCTTTCTCCTGAAGGTTCCCGGTATCATTTCCTACATACAAGAGTATGGTCCCCTCAGTAGTACTTCTTGAATAGAGTTGTTGGAATCCCCTCTATGGGACATAGAGCCGGATCCTCTATTCATTCATGTAACCCTAGGTAGTGTTTATTGTATTGACGTGACAAACTTTACCCAGATACTAATCCTCTGCTTAGCGGGTTAGCTCTGATTGAGTTGTCGAAATCTCCCCATGACTTGGTGGTGATCATCATGTGAGCATCATGTTCTCGAAGTACTTATGGAGTGTGTTCTCTTGGAACGAGTACTTCATGTCCCTCTCTTCGGACATAGGAGTTTGTTCTCCCGATTTCATGCTTAGTGGAATCTTCGAGCTGGATCTTAGCGGTGGTTTCACAATGGTCGTTTGTGTATGAGTAAATCTGGATATTCTTGTTATATGTTTGAAAGGCATATGTTGTGTAGAGATGATTGTATCTTTATTTTTTGGTATTTCCCTTGTGGTATTCCTTTGTGGTTCGGGGTGTCCTACTGGATATTGTTATACTCACCCCTGCATGGGCTTTTCCAGCACGATTCATTTCTTGTTTAGACGAGCATGCCATTGACATGATTCTAGGTGGACCAGGACTAGATGGTGCTCAGTGAGACCAGGAGGGCAGAGGTGTGTTCATACGGCTCCTGATCACTATCCCAGTACTTTTCCTTATAGGTTGGACTTTATTACAGAATCTCTTTTGGTGGGCTTGTACTTTTTGCCTAGGGTTTTACATTACGATAATTTACCTTCCTATTGTACTCTGTTGGTTGGGTTTTTAGTGTATGCATGCATTTTTACTTTTCAGTTTTGTGGGCATGGAGATGTGTGTGCATGTGTATTGGTTTTTAGGAAATGTCTCCCATGTTAGTAGCATGTCTGCTCGGTGCTAGTCACCAGCCCCAAGCCTATTGGAGGTGGGCTTGGGGAGTTGCGGCCCTCCCCCCACTAGGACGGGTCGTGGCATTATTATTCATTTTTTCATATTATAAATGAATTTTACCTAGTAATTTTTGTGTGGGGTAAATTATAAACCACAGATGCATCATTTGGTCTCCTAAGAAAGATTAGTATATGATTTTGCACAGACTAATGAAACATTTTTATAGATTTTATGAATAGAGTATTCAATTATTATATCAATAATGTCATTGTGATAAATATTTTTATGATATTATTGAATAGTGTAAATGTTGTTACATATAGAAGAGGCGTTTTTAAATTATTCCTAGGAATATTAGATAAAATAATTTATATGTAAAATTTAACTAATGTTAATTAGGTCTTCAATAAGATACATTTCATGGAAATTTCATTGTATGGTAGGAATATCAATTGATTATTCAAAGGAAAATCCAGGGATGTAATTGAAACCAATAATGACATAAAAATGATTTGTATATTAGTCAAAAGAGGAGGTTATTATCAACGATTTTTTTAATAACATTCTAAATTTGATAACTCATTAACTATGTTGACAAGTAAAGGGTTATGTTTATATGGTTTGATAAACTTATTGAATTTTTTAATAAATTAATGTGAATATTGGTTAATTCAACAATAAAAAATTTATAATGGGTAGTGGATATATTTCTGATACATAGTGACTAATCAATGATGGGAATCAATTTTTACTCTATTACAAAATTTTATAGAAGTTCCCTTTTCAAGAAGGTAGTTTAAAATTCATGAATAAAAATATGTAACATAAGATATTTAGTTTTAATACAACATAATTGAATTGTAGATATGAATGAATTTTCATTATCATGAATAATGTGATATGTATACTGAAAAAAAATATTTAAAAACATATTATTATAGAATAGTATCAACATGACAAAATGCTTATTTTTATAACTACTCATGGATTATTATTTCACAATATACTACCAAACATGGAATGAAGATAATATGGATAATTAACTGATTATGAAAGATCATGGGGTTTCAAAAATTGAGGACCGAAAAAGATATAATATTCTTGCATTTAGTAAAGTTAGATCAGAGAATCATTATAGAAGGGGAGTCTACACATCTATTCCAAATAATTTCCAAACCAACCATATTAGGGAAAAAATTCTCCCAAGTCAGTGATAGTAAAATTCAAAATAAAATCATGGTTTAGGATGATGTCGATTTTATATAATTTATATTTGAAAATGATATATTTAAATTTTGAAAGAGGTAATTTTATTTATCCATTCCTAAGATGAAAACTTATTTTTATGATAATAGAAATTACTCAAATATTTCCATATAACCAATTATCACAAAAATTTATATCTATTTGTTTTGGAATATATTTGGTTATTCAGTAATAAATTGTATATTTTAGACTATATATTATGGTTATTGGTGTTTCAATAGGTAGTTTATATAAAATAACATCCTAAAGGATTCATGTGACCTATACATATTTCTATATGGAAATGGTAGATTATTATTTTTATTTTCACTGTATTTCCATAATATCCAAAAAAATAATGAATTAAAATGGTTTATAATTGATCTAATTAATATGTTCCCATAGTTCCTCACAATAGGAGAAAGATATATCTATTTAGCACCACATGCGGCTCTATATTAGTGAATTTATGAGACATCGTGGAGAATATATTTTGATGGTATATGATCGTGATCCACACAATACATAATAGGTTTGGAAGATTCTTTTGATTGATCTAGACATGAAGCTATAATTAGGAACCGACCTTTATTATCAAAATGGTGTGAGTTATGAGTATAAAATGAAAACACAACAAGATATGTGGAGGTCATTGTCACATGAATTACAGGGTATGTGGGAACAATATTTACAATTGGTGGAATTCACATTTAATAATACCTTCAAACAAATAAATAAATGGGTACCATATAAAGAGTTTTTTTTAAATATTATATTCAACAAATTTTGTAAGATTAATCTAGTGAAAGGTATATTTTAGGCTTCAAACATTTTGAGGAGACAAGGAATAATGTGATAATGATTCAGAGTTATATTAAGGAATACTAATGTCAGAGAAAGATGTATATAGATATAAAAAGAATGAATTTAAAATTTCAAGTGCTATATAATTTTTAATTGATTGTATATATGTTGAAGGATGTTATATGGTTTTGTATGAATGGGAAACTAAGTCTTAGCTTCATATAGATTTTGAAATTATATAAATTATTGATGCCAATGATTATTGTTTGGAAATTCCTCATAGCCTCTCTAATGAAATGTTGTTTTCCATATCTATTTATTGAGAATGAAAATTAAATACCATAAAAATATTATCATTTCAATGGAAATATAATGTGAAGCACATTGATCATAATTCAATGTTCCAATACAAATTATTGAAACCAAAAAAATTGTGTTATTTAATTGGATGAAATGAATAGTCAATGTGCATTGGGTAAAATAGAAAAAACCTAAAAAAATAAGAAACTAAAAATATTATTACGAATATCTATGAAAATATATTCATGATGTGAGATTAGAATAATTTTAGGGTGTAATTTTGGGGATGGAAAAATGTAACACCAAAACATAAATTATTATAAGCATGATTTTATTTCTAAATAAACAATACCATAATAAACATATATTTACTCACTAATTTTATTGTAATTTAGTTTGACAAATTTAATGTATTATGTTTTAAAAAATGAATTTAAATTTTTTATTCAACATGTCAAAATTATATTATGGTGATATTTTTATATTTTTCCGAAATCATTGAATTTTTTGATGAGTAGAAAAAATACTAATTTTAATTAAATTATCACTTTTATGAAATTATAATGATTGAATAATAATATGAAATATTCAATTATTATAGGAAAAATATAAATTTAATAAATTATATAATTTATATAATAAAATATTAATTAATTTAGAAATATATTGTAATACTTTTTGAAATTTAAGTAATGTTTTTCCCAAATAACTGTTACATTCAGTTATTCAATTTTTTCACATATTATCAATGTTACATTCAATTTTGATTCATATTGAATAAAAAAATTAAAATTTTATTCCATATAATATAATTAAATATATTTTAATCATAATTATACCTTTTTAGAGTCATTTTTTTTAAACGAGCATTTTTAAGAAAACACCTTTTATTTCGTGTTATGGACATATATTGAAATTAATTATTTCAAATTATAGTAATTCAATATTATACATTTTTCGGTATTTTGATTAAATAAATTAATAATGGGTAATTATAATGTAATTTTTGTTAATAATGAAGAGTAACAATGGTTAATATTGATCACCATGGTTTAGGGTATAATGAGGTAAAATGGTTAGAATAATGGGATAAATATTCAAGATTACACAAAAAACATAATAAACCAAATTTTATGTTATAATTACAATATCCAAATTATTATATTTTAATCTATAATAAGTTTTATCCTCATCAATTGTGTAATACATAGAATATAAAAATATGTTCCAAGTATTTACATGTTTTCCACCCACCAAAGTAACAATTGGGATCCCCATATCCTCTGTTTCCAACACAAAATGATCCAATTCTCTTGAAAACTATATACCCAAATAAATTCCAAACACCCATAGCCATGTACAATTGGTTACAGTCACATAAAAATATCAATTATTGAAGGCCTAAGGTACAATCCAAATTAGGCAACCAAAATAAAATGTATATGTTCATATCAGGATATTTCAGGTTCCCTTCTTCTAATAAATCCTAAAAACAATAAATAACATTATTAACATAATTTAATGATAACATAAAACATTTAGATATATTATTGTTTTATGGTTACATCCAATTTATATCAACCTTCCATCCTATGTAAAATAAAAACATATCATTTGTGTATGTACGACCCACCATGTCCAAATAATAGTGTAATTTGTTTTGAATAATAACACTGTTTAAAAGTATGAAAATAAAAAAATAATGAATAAATATTATATTAATGAAATTATTATGATTATATCAATATATGGAACCATATATTTTCATACCCTTCCTTCCATGGGAGAATGATCATTCATGTATAGGTATGGACTACCTCATCCTTAGAGTGAGGTGATTTATTTTTCTATTACCAGCATGCATGGATGATTCTAAAATTTTCCATTATTATATTCATGAAATTATTAAAATTATGAAGTTGGTGGAGTAATTTCAAAACACATTTAACCATGTTTAACATAAAAATTTAATTTTTTAGAAATTAGATAATCAACCTTAAGTGGTCAATGTAAACAAGAACTATTTAATGATTGGATGTAAAATTATTGTGAAATAACATGAAAATAGTATTCACAATTTAAAAATGTTTTAATTAATTCATTTAATAAATTTTAATTTTTTAGTTATTAGGATATAACATGACTGAACAAGATTTAGTTGGAGATAAGGGTTTATTCTACTATATAATTATTATTCAAGAATTAAAATTTTTAAATATAAATTGAATGATGTTATTAGATATTTATATATTAAAATTCATAATTTGTATGACTTATTTATATATTTAAAATATTTTTTCCATTAATTATAATCTCTTCGGTACTTAGAGAAACATAGAAAATGATTGTATGGAAAATTTACCATATATTTTCTTTCGGGAATCATTTTCCATCATATTTCTGTTCAATATAATTATTTAAAAAAAATTTATACTATTATACAATGATTTTTTATGTCATTATCATCTATATTTTAATTTATTTGTTATTGTTTAAAATGAATCACATTTTCCTTTTCAAAATGAGTTACTTCTAAATTTTTATAATAAGATTGAATGGAATACATGATTTAAAATTTACTGAAAGAACGGGTACCCTCACCATTATAACTTCCCCATTCATTTATGTTTACATTAAAAATATTTATGGGTTATTTCAAAATAAATAATTCATCCATCTTATATGAATTTTATTTAATATTTTACCAAAATATATCTTATTTTTGTACTATTACCAATGAATGGATCTATTGTATTTAAATATATTATCATATATAACAGTATCCTTTGATTATTCTTTTAGATAATTTGGGATATAATCTAATAATACAATCCACGTTATTTTTTAGGATGTATTATTATCATGTTAATCTATTTGTTGATTGGGGAAAATATAAGCATTCCATATACTAGTTTTAACCATTAATTCTTATGTTGATTTTGTACTGAATGGTTATTAATTTATTACATATGATGAAATAATTGAATATAGTATTTTATGGGAGGGGCTAATTATGATCCCATGATGCATATATATGTATTATTATAAAAACTAACTTTTTTATTTGGCATATGACATAACTATTTATGTATATTTTCATGGGATGAGGCTTCGACATAATGATTTTTATTTTTGACACTAATAAAAATGTAGTTATGAAACTATTTATTATTATACAGGTTATTATTCTTGTTTTTATTTCCTCAATGGTTATATTTATTTATGATATTATTTGTATGAAATGTTTGATTATGACTGATCTATTCTATATTATCCATGTATTATTTATACCATTATAGTTTTTTTGTATGTTTTCCCTTAATGAGTATCAAAGCTGAACATTTGTTGTGTTTCCATTCCCCTAGAAAATCAAAAAAGGACATATATATGATTTCAATGATTTTATAGAATAAATATTTATTTTATCCCTATAATATGATGTTATATTTTATGTTTTCAAATGTAATATTAGAATCATTTATGTACCTTATCTCTCAAGACTGTGACTATATTTGATCCTTTTAGATGTGATCATTTACATAATACGCCAATGTAGTATGGTAAGAATAATCTATTGGTTACAATAGTAAGAGTATTATATTATAATTATTGGTTATGTGATTATGGTTTCATTGTTTCTGAAGTGACATTTTAGATTTTGTCACTATTATTTTATCTCTTTCCTATAGTGGTAAGGGAATATGAATTCATATATTGTTTTTGACGTGTATATTCACATTCTATAAAAATTCATAAATTTTTGAAGCATGAAACATGTTTCAAGACACTTGAACACTAGAACATTATATAACTGAACTTATTTTGGTTAATGTAATAAATTTTGGACCAACATTCAAAATATCAGTGGCCATTGGGACATTATCATTAAGGATTTATGTAGAGAATTAGACAACGGTATTGTAGGTCAAGGGAATATATCACTGATTCTAGAATTATTACCCACTATAATATTCAATTAAATAATTGAGATAAGTTATATATTCCTTCCTCGTAGTAATATATCTACTAGTTACAATTGTTCACGTTTTTAATCAAGACAAGGCATTAATAGGAAGATTCATATTTGTCATATAATCTAAATATTAATTTAATGAGGATACTATAACACGGTTTATTGAGACAAAAATAGTCACTCTAAAATTTACCTCTCTCTAGGGGGAAATAAGTTTGTGGAGTTTGGATCAGACCCATGATAGTGGATTTTTATATATCCCTATGAAGGGAATCATATCCTACGTAGTTCCATGACACGTAACATGATCCATTAAAACTATTATGTTTATGTGACTTATACTAATGAGGTGATGGGATTTAACCTCATAGAGGTTACCTATTTATTCTCATTAATAAGAATAAATCCTTTATTTTTCTGCATAATTTTATTAATTTCATTTGTTAGGACTGATCTATAAAATTTAATATAATACAATAAATAAAAATGATAGAAAGCATAATGTAATTAAACTATGACTAGAATTAGAAATTTTAATATCAATGGTTCATGTTGATATTTTGAATTAGAGTCACTTTGTGGTTCATCTTATTTTTTATCTACTAATTCATAGATAGTGTCATTAGACTCATAGAGGATATAAACATATGTGGTTAGGATGAATCAAAATGAATATGGCCCTTTACGATATGTTGTCTCAGAAGGAATGTGTCCCTCAATGATTAAATAGATAACAGGGAATATGGCCCATTATTATATGCCACATATGGGAAATATCATAATGAGGATGACTTTGGGAATATGAATGGGTGTCCTATATGGGAGTCGAAATCAATAAATGGATCAGAAGGATCACATCATTAAGGATAAAATTATGGGTCCAACACATTGAATGAGGGCCAAGCGTTAATAGGAGTAGGTATGATACATGTGGGACTTATGTATATTTTTCATGGAAGCGAAGTATCAAGTAAATTACTCATTTAGATGTTTATTTTTGGGGCATACAACAAACAGGAGGAGAAATTTTTCATTGGTCATGATATAAATATGTGAAACTAACTCGAATCATTGGTATTCAATGGTAAAATATTGAGATGATATAGGTTTATGCAATATCTTTATAATAGTGTCCCCTAATATAAAGAGAGTATATAATGGTGATCACTATGAGGGTCATATTTTCTAGGGATCATTTAAGGGAAAAGTCTTTTATAATGGAAATAAATGATCTAAAGGTTTTATTCTGGAGCACATAAACCGATCATGTATTTTATGAGGCCACGATGGCAGATTGGGCTAGTAAGAACCTAGGAAATAATTGTTCATTAGTATAATTCATGGGAAAAGGATCATTAATCCATGGTCATTGTTGAAATTCCATTCCATTATATAGGAATGAGGGAAAAATTACACTCTATTTTGGGGACCAGGTGAAGGATTTCAAAATTATATACAATGTAAATTATTCGCCTTGGAATAAAAATTGGAAATGTTTTGGATAGTATGTATTTGGGAAAATATGTCACCCTAATACTGGGAAAGGTAATTTGACTAAATTGTTATATGAGAGGGGGAAGGCCCTCCCTAGTTAATGTGTATGGTGAAATTTTTTTTTCTTAGTGGGGATGATGTAAAAATTTCACCCTTCTAGAGAGTAGGTTAAAGTGTCATGAACATTAGAAACATGGATAATGTGGTATATTGATTAGGAGTCTTGAAATAAATTCCTCCCTAGTGAGGATTCCATTTGATGTTTCTTTCATAATATTTATGGATCTTGGTGGAATGTTTATTTCATGATATTATATGTGATAACATATTCATACGATGTAATTACTCTTTATTTTAATTAATTTCCTTTTGTTTCATCTTAAAATGATAACTGATGGTGTTTAGAGATTTATATGGTCATGAATGCCCTATCTTCTTAGGCCATGGATTTTGTTTCATCATCATCCACTGTGTGTGTAAAAATAATCCCCTTGGGGTTTATTTATAGTCAAAATGGATAGTATGGTTAATGAAATATAGGGGTAAAAGGTGGTTCATGCAAGCATTATGGCCATAAAATTGTATTCTTGAATGTTTCAAACAATGGTGGTATTTTAAAATACCCAAAAAACCCTAAGAAAATCTGGAGTCCCAAATGAAGTGATATGGTTAAAAGCTTATCGTTTGGAGAATCCTAAAGTATGAATGTTACTGAGAACTATTTTTATTGATATTTTTCTTCCCAAATAATGTATTCCCCATATAATGAAGCTTTCCAACCATAAAAAATCACTCCAACAATTCATCTTCCCATAAAAATTTGATTTTATCAATATATAGTGATTAAATTCATAGGTATGTGTGACTCTTGAATGGTAGGTTCTCAAAAAATTGAATCAATACACTTATAATACTAGGGTGTAGAATATGTTTTCTAATCCCATTTTTTACATTTTTTACGGTGGTACATTGGCGATGCATTATTATGATTCACGCTAGTACTAGGACAATGACTATGGATCCACTTTTAAAAATATTGTGGGAACACCATACATATGAGAACCTATTGAACCTGATAAAAATTTATAATTGCATAATTTATTTTTCTATATAGTATTTTTCACCCACTTATGTAAATATCAAAATCATAACCTTTTAAATGGATCTAGTGTGATAGTGTTGGGTGTTATAATGTTTAAACATGACCTTTAATTTTGAAAATTAACATAGAATGGGGTTTCACTGATGAATTTAGGGAGAAGTTGTCTAATAAAATTCACAAATTCAATGTGACCTAGTTAAAGAAACAATGGAAAATATATGTATTTAATATATTTTCAACAAATATATTTAATTTTCATCAGGATTTCTCCCATTGGTTTATTCATTTTTTTCTTATCAACCTAACTAAAATTTAAGGAATTCTATTATCTAGATATAGGTAATAAATAAGACACTATCCTAGATTTTGAATACACTTCTCACATTAACATGGTGGTTGGGGATTTTAATTAAATACATACATCATAGTGTTGGTATCACATGTCATTTATTTTATAAATCCCACTAGAGCACCTTCAATGCTTTCCACTATCCAATTTCCTTACACTATAAAATAAAAAAAATCAAGACTATTGTTAGAATATGTTGGATAGATGTAATCATTCCACCACTCACAGGTCTCTATGTATTAAACAATTTTTAGATTTAGTGTATGTTAAATGTTTACTTATAAAAATGATGGAGATTTTAATAAATAAAACCTACTATATCAATCCCTAGTTTCCCCACGAAATGTCAGACACACATACAAATGATTCAGTTATAATCCACAAGTTCATATTCCACCACTAAATCGCTGATCAATTGTAAGGCTAGAATGAAAAAAAATTTCACTAAAGAGAGGGTTTCTACATCGAGTAGATGTTGGTATATTGGTTTCACCAGAAATGTGTAGAAATTGTGTATTATCCTATAGAATGTAATAAAAGTCTTTGAAGAAACATTCCTCAATGCTATATAAGATGATTTTTTCCCCTAATGGTTGTGTGGAGAGAAATGATATGAACACCCTCACCAGACTATGAACAAATGAGGGATGTCTTAAATTCCATATGGAATAGACCCTATATATGAATAGATGTAAACATTGATATGCTGATGAATGTCTTTCTGGTGCCTTGCAGAAATAAGCCAACCTGAATTTTCTGGACAACATTTCCTTTGATGTAGAAAATTTCAACCCTTTTTGAATATTGATAAGAATTTAGTGAGTCATTTATGAAGAGTGGGGTAATAAAATCAATCCAATTATATCTCCCAAAACAGTCATGAATGGATTAATCTCTATGTTATTGAATGGGTATCACATTTCCACAAATACTACAACGTTGTCAAGATATGTACAATTTTAATGATGGAAAATCTAACTGAGGGTGGAGCTTATAGGTCTAGCAATCCATGTGATAGAATTCATCTAGGAATTATTATTAATTAGATACAAAATAATTTCCCCAATTCTCAATTCATGGTAATTAAAATTACTATGAGGATGAATAATAAAGAACACAACATTTACAAAATCTATTACGAGGATTGGATACTAGGGTATAGATTCTGACCATTCATCTAGGACACCTATTGTATCTGAACTCCATCACTGAAGGATGACATGACCAAAATTTATTTTGTAAACACTCGGAATGTAAATTCATCATATTTAATGAACAACTCATTATGATGATCGTCGATAATGGTGATGTAAAATATAATTTTCCTCAATACATTATGAGTGTGAGGGATTGTATATTAGTGAAGTGAGTTAAATCCAATATATTATTTGAGTCCTATTTACCTTATTGGATCATGGACCGATTTAGTTCCTAAAATATACCATGGTAATAAATGTCTGGAGATATTAGAATCAGATGGTGGTTTTATAGATTTGGGTGATGATGGATTAGGTGAGCACCCATTTCACTATCAAACTATCTTCCCCAACCTCATTTACTAGGATAATGTTTGGATATTACCATAATTAAATGTATTTCTACCCTCACAGAATACTATTAATAAGAGTTCCATGTGTGAATTTATGGTCAGTGATAAAAACTGGAAGAAGAAGGAAAAATTATCACTAGGGGCACGTTATCAATAGAGAGTCCAAATTTATAGATAATCCTGAACCATAAAATTCTCATCCACTAATAATCGTCATGAAGATATTCTAAGAAACTAGTATATAGTGGTTTGGTGGTAATTGGGTAAGGCCCTAGTTTCTCAAAAGCTATCCTCGATATAATGATATTGTGATACGTGACCCGACACTAACAAATCTGGAAGGGAATTCATGATCCCAACTAAATGGAAACTAAAAACCTGACATCATTCAATATTATAGAGTAAATTAACCTCCCATAGAATAGTGGAATACATAAAATAAAACTTAGTATCATAGTAAATTTAATTTTTTTTTAAAAACATGCATGTCTAAAAGACACATTATATCATCAATTTCTAGACAAATAACAAGATAAAAATCACACATCCCATGAAACAAAATAGATTACCACCCCACCGATCACCTCCATGACTATATATCCAAGGGATCAAGAACATCCGCCATGTCTAGGTGGAACATTCTATTTTCTCATACATGGAATAAGAAAGTCTCAAGACTATAAATTTCAATAAAGGGTGTGAGTTATAAATCATAGTTGGATCTCACAAAGTGTTTATAATCAATACCATAAAAAATTTACCATTTATTCTATTGGTTTAAATAAAAAAAGAATGGAATATAATTTTTTTATTTCAAAACAAAAAAACATTTCACAATAATAGAATACATGATATATCAATAACACCATTAAAATATCATTTTTAATAGACTAGAATAATATAGAATAAAGTTTGGTTGTTCATTTGGAAATTAATAGTGATTACTTCCCCTATCGGTCTCTCTCCATATTTGGCCTTCCCGTTCTTCTTGGTGCAATGAAATTGGAACAATGGTTGAGGAAGCACCAGGATGATGGGTTGGGACAACATTGGCAGGTGGTTGTGGCAGGCATTTGCAATGACAGCACCTGACTATGGCAATCAGCCGTGGTGGCGGCCCTAGATCGTGGAGACGACACAAGGCTGTGGCACCTCAGCCATGGAGTAATGAGTGTGGAAATGTTCTGGAATTGCATCGCGACGACAATAGGGGCCACCATCTAGAAGGTTATCAGCATGCGGAAAGAGGACATGGCCACCAAGTTGTGTCAGAGGCCCCACACAGTCCATGACCATGACAGCGAGGTAGAACGACAGAAAAGTTTAGGGAAAGGTGGGGGAAACTGTCCCATGTGAGCGGACCTGTACATGAGGATGGTGTTGGTCGGCCACCTTGTGGAAGGAGAGGATCACGTTAGGAGGGAACAACAGGGTTCTGGTACACAATCCTTGAACACATGCAGAGGGGGCTGATGGCTTCTACCAGACATGTGCGATCGCACTGGATGCTTAATAAGGATCCAATATGAGGGAAAACTAGCTGCCATGCAGGCATGGATGGGTGGCACAAACCGGGATGGGGGCGTGAACTGGGATGCTGGGTAGCCTGAGATGGAATCTAAATAGCATGCCTTTATGGGCCGAGACCCTAGGATAAACCGAGGAATTGGGGGGACCTCAGATGTATATAAAGACGGCCCTCCAGTGCAGGCGAGGTCAGATGAAACTGGGTCCTTGGGCAACCCGAAAGGCTGGACCCATGGCTGAACCAGACCTAGTCTAGTAAGGGCCAATGGGCCTAGCCTAGACCCTAACTAAATCAGGTCAGGTTGACCAAAACGGGATGGGTCATGCGGGACCCACCACCCCGGGTCGATCATATCCCGGACACAACCATCCTCAACTACTAAAACTCCATGTTCTTTCATAATGGGTGTTTGATTGACCTGATGTCTATGGTGTTTTAATCCTTCTAAAAATTTATTTCCTTTGGCATACTCTAAGGAGGTTTTAATGGAAATTTAAATGTGATGAATGGTTGGGGGATCCATGTATCTCAGAATAAAATGCACTATGTGTGGGAATCCTATGGTTGACTGAGAACCAAATACTACTATCATGAGACCCTATGTGCATCAACTACAAGAGACTCAATATGGATCAACTATGTTGGCCGAGTTGGAAGAAACCCTATGTGACCCTGTATGGCCATGGTAGGGAGATGCTTTGTGGGACCAAACAGACGCATGATATTATCAGGTTTGAGTACCACAATATATTGTCCATAGTGGGATGCGACTCTGTGTGACATAGTTCGCCAATGGTGTGGAGGGACTCTGTGTGACCTAGTATACCCATGATACTCATCAAGGATGATTACCCCAGAAGTCCTAGGTGGTCAATGTATGACTGAATGGTTTTAATTTCATACATTAAAATATACCTGTGTGGGATTAATTGTTGTTTACTCTCCTCATTGGTGTACTTATAGTTCCTGGAATACTCCCCTCAGTTGTGTATATACTGTACTTGGTGTACTCCCATCATTGGTGTAATTAGTGTACTTTGTGTAATCTCCTCAGTGGTGTACTTATTGTACTCTGCATACTCTCCTTAGTGGGGTACATAGTGTACTTAGTGTAATCTCCTCAGTGTTGTACTTAGTGTACTTGGTGTACTCTCCTCTATGGTTTACATAGTTTGCTTGTCTTAATCTCCTCATTAGTGTACTTATTGTATGTGATGTACTCTCCTCAGTGGCATACTGATAGTACCTTATTCATGCTCTCCATTGTGGTCATTCCTTTGTGGGTTGGGGTACCTATTGAGTATTGGGGTACTCGCCCTTGCATGACTTCACCCACACCTATCATGTCCTGTGAAGGTGATCGACAATTCAACAGACACCTTGGTGGTCCTGGACCAGGTGGTGCACTACTACAAAAACGGGCAACAGAGGCACTACCCTTTATCAATGCTAAAAAAGAGATGCTTAATGGGGGCCTTTATCAGTGCTAAAAATCACTCATAAAGGGTAACTTTTAACAGCACTAAAAAAAGTGCTGTTAAAAGTGACCCTTTATCCGAGCTTTTTTTAGAGCAGATAAAGGCCCCCCTTTATCATCACATTTTTTAGAGCTGATAAAGGGGACCCCTTTATTAGTGATTTTATAATTGCACTGATAAAGGTGGGATTTATCAGTGCTAATAAATATTATGTTTCAAAAAAAATCACGAAAAATAAAATATTTTTAAATACGTCTGTTTATATTGATATAAATATAATATATATTTTTTAAATATGTTTTAGATAAGTATAAATATACTATTACAATTAATATATAATATATTTAGTTAAAATGGATTTAAAATATTCTTAAAAAATTATTAAATAATAATTTTCTAATTATGAATTATTAAAAATCAATTAATAACAATTTGAAGACAAAAAAATCAAAAATAATAACAATAAAAGAACAAAAATAAGTTGAAAATGTAACCCATACATCAAACAACCATAAGTTTTGATATGGGTGTCTGTTTGAGCTCTAAATCATATCATATCGAAGCCTGTGATGAGCTCTACATGCAAGTGATCAAGGAAAAGCTTCCATCACATTTTTCAAGGCCAAAAGGGCCAAAAAGGCCTACAAAACTGAGTTTTTAGTTTGGATACCCCGATATGTTAACATTAAAACATGTATAAATTTTGATCCAGATGTCTGTTAGTCCTATACCACATATCATAACGAGGATTGATTCATTTTCATCGATTTGACTGGTTTTGGAGTTGAAACGGGCTTCTGGATTATAAGTTGTGGTCATTTTAACATTCTATGACTTTTCAAATACACATATATATGTATGTATTCGTAAATACATATGTGTCTGTGTGTGTGTGTTGTAAATATGAATGCATGCATTTATTTATTTATAAACATACATAAAAAATATATTTTATAAATGTATTTAAATCTAATATTATAAATATATATTAATATATAAATAAATATACGGATAAATAATTATAACTTAACATATATAAATAAATAAAGAAAAATATATATTAATATACGAATAAATATTTATATACTAATAAATGAATAAATATATGTGTATTATTATAAATAAATATATTTATATTAATATGAATCTATATTAATATACGAATAAATATAAATCTATATATTTAAATATTAATATATATTAATATATGAATATATATATATATATATTAATATATATTAATATATGAATATATATATATATATATATATTAATATATGAATAAATATATATGCATTAATATAAATACATATATTTATGTTAATATGAATCAATATTAATATATGAATAAATAAATATATATATATAAATAGATATAACATTATATAGAGAAAAAAACTAAATTGCTTAGTGGTAAATATTCAGCTGTGAAAGTGGGGAGGTCACAGGTTATAGTTCGGGTGGAAGCAAGGAGGTGCACACATGTGGGGATGCATAGGAAGGGCAGTGCACGAGAGGGTGTGTGAGGGGTGGGGGGTCATCCTAGCACTAATAAATGGGGGATAAGCGCTCCTAAAATCTCTCCCCTCATTATATAATTCTGTTTTATTTTTTTTATTTTTTTGACTTTTATCAGCGCTTTTTTGAGCACTGATAAAAGGGACCCACCTTTATCTTCGCCTTGATTAAAATATATTTTTTCGAACTATTAATGCACTTTTCTATCGCTGATAATGGCCATATTTATAGTAGTGGTGCTAGGTGATCTAGGATGAACGAATGCTTCAATGGAGACCATGGTGGTCCAGTACCAGGTGGTGCCTAGTGATATAGGACATAATGGCATAACACAAGGGCTACATGCAGCTACCCTTAACTTACCCATCAGGTAGGGTCTTGAGTGGACAGACCAAGGCCATTTAAATTTCCTTTGTGGTTTGGTCTAATATTCTATCCCAGTTGTACATTCCATGGTGGTTTTGGGATTCTATTTTGTCCCCTTTGTACTTTTATTTTGTATTGTTAGCATGTATATCGGTTTATTGGAAAATGCCTTCCCATTTTTTCGATATGCCTTCTCAGATATAGACACCAGCACCTAGAATATGGAAGGTTGGGTTGGGGTTAGTCCTAGAACGTGACCTGGGGGAAAACTCATGATAAATTGGTATCATAGGAGGTCAGTTATACCAGATGAACATAGAGATTATAAATTTTTATAGGGAAATATTTTTTAGTGTTTACATTTCAGAATTCAGTCCAGGGAATCCAGTGTTGGTGCAGTAACTGATGTATCCACACATTGGGCCCCTAAATTCTACTTTCTAACTTGGTTCATGAAAACAATGGTTTCAGTCATCTTCAAATATTTTCTCACGATATTTCTAAGTTGGAGTCATCTCATCAGGTATAATCTTTTATACAAGATTCAAATTGATCTCTTTCATGTTTCCCCTACAAAAATAGCCATCCAGGATTCCATTGCATGACCATGAGGATTTTCCATATAGTGATAAGGCTTTTGTATAAAGACTATTTCGTGATATTTCAACTTTGATCAGTGTCCTTGGTTTTCCCCCAGTCGTTGGTCAACAGTTACTACAATATATACCAGAGAGGAAAAATATATGATCACTTACATATGAAATTTTCATTGACTGAGACCCCTTAGGTTTCAAGGTGAACCCAACTCAAAGGTGGATAAGTACTGACATGAGGTGGTGAACGATTTTTCCATCTAGGCATGGAACCATTAGATCTAATGGTAGTCCAGACAGTGAGCCTTCAAGGAAGCACATCAGGGTGATGATGTTGTTTAGATCACCTGATCTTATGAGGATGTCACTTATCTATTTTTAGATCATGATAACCACTCTCTGAGAAGAGGGTATTTCCCTAAAATCTATGGGATATTCGTATCCAAGAGATTGTATATCTTCGGCCAGAAAACTTTTCAGTATATGAATATTCATCGAGGCTTATCGGCACTACTAGGAACTCGATGAATATGATGTTACTGGTGGTGAAGGATCAAACCATCTAGAATGATATGTTTAGGGACATCTGAGTTTCCATTATTCCAATATACATTCCTACTGATTCTAGGGTCTTAGAGAAAAAAATTTTTGTAGAGTTTTTTTGTGTTATGCAGATACATCCAGTTGATGTCTGTAATGGGAACGCAGGACACCGAAGCCAGTCTTATAGACTTTGAGGAGTATGAGGGTGTAATTCCATATTATGTCCAATTACTACCTCCTCGTGTATAGGTAGATTTATGCATTGAAATGTATCCTAATATAGAACCAATATCTACACCTGCATTTCAGATGGCTTTGTATAGATCCGAGAGCAGAAGGTACAATAAGAAGACATGAAAAGGAAGGGGTTCGAAAGGCCTAGAGTTTCACCATAGGTAATCCCCAGTTTTGTTTTCCAAGAAGTAAATTTAATGATTATAGTTATGAGTAGACATCATGTGCCTAAACAAAGTTACTGTGAAAAACATGTATCCTATTTTATGGATTGATTACATATTCCATCAACTGAAGGTAATGAGATGGTTCTCAAAGATAGACTTCAGATCGGGTTATCACCAACATTGAGTGCGAGATGAGAAAATATTTAAGATGACTCTCAAATTTTGATATGGATACTATGAGTACTTAAGGATACCATTTGGAATGATGAAGACCCCAGATGTGTTCATGGGAGTCCTGAATAGGATCTTCAGGGCATACCTAGATCTGTTTGTTTTGGTATTCATTGTTGATATCATATTTTATTTATCATCAGAGGAGGGGCATGTTATAAACATAAGGATGGTTCTAGACACACTCAAGAAGCTCCATATTTATATTATTCACTCAATGTGTGAGTTATGGATTCAAAAGATACAATTCTTGGGACATTTCATCTCAAAAGCTGGAGTTGGGGTGGATCCAGCAAAGATAGATACGGTGATTTCATGGGAGACACCCAAGATAATTACCGAGGTGTGGAGTTTCCTTGGGATGGTTGTGTACTATCGGAGATTTTTACCTAAATTTGGTGGAGTTGTAGCACCCAAGAAGGCATTTATGAAGAACGAAAAATCATTCGCATGGATAGAAATATTTCTGCAGACCGTTAATCCGCTGAGGCATTTATTGGTGAGTGATCCTGTAATGTAGCTACTAGTGGATGGAGCCTACTACATTTTGTTATGTGACACATTAGAAATGTGGATTGGTTGTGTCCTAATATAGTGGATATAAAGGATTTCTTATGGATCAGGACAATTGAAACCTCACGAGAAGAACAAAGTGACTCATGACCTTGAGTTAGCGGTGGTAGTATTCGCACTAAAGATGTGGAAACACTACCTTATTGGGGGACTATTCTGCAAAAACTCTTACCAGAAGAGGCTAAAATATAAATTTTAGGAAAATGACTTGAATCTGGGACATTGAAGTTGTCTAAGGATTTTCTAGGACAATTAATTCGAGATAGTATATACTCTTAAGAAGGGGAACATGGTGGAAAATTCTCTCAGCAAGAGATCGAGTTCACAGATACTGAATGAGGCCTCAAATTAGTTCACCATGCTTTAGATATCATTTATGGATAGAGATGAGGCAACGTATCTTCAGTCTATGGTGGTTGTCATTCCACTCATACCGTGAGTTTTGGAGATGGAACTTGATGATACCAACTGCATGACCACACATTCCAAAATGTCCACAGGGCATTCCCCTAAAGTACATTTGATAGGTGGGGAGAAGGTCATAATTTTTAGAGGGCATGCCACTGTAAGAGTGGTATTATGAGAGGAAATGTTGATAGAGTTCCATACATCCCATTTAGTGATATATCCAGGTATGGAGAAGATGTACTAGGACCTCCAAAATCAGTACTAGAAGCCTAGGATGAAGAATGCAGTGGCATAGTTTGTTTCGAGATGCATAATTTATTACCATTTGAAGGATAATAACTCGGTTCCATCAGGTTTGACACAAACCATTGAGGTACCAGAGTTGAAGTGGGATGGGATATCAATGGAATTCATGACAGGTTTACCACGTATTTCAAAGAGACAAAATACCTTATAGGTTGTCATTGATCGACTCACCGAGGAGGACCAATTACTATCTACTCATGAGTAGACTTTTTAAGGGGCTCGTGATTTCTCTACATGCAAGATATTTCACTACAAGGATACTTTTTCTGGGTTTTAGGTAGTGATCAAGGATCGATATGAGAGGATACTTCTTGAATGGTCTCTTCATTTTGTTTTTTTATTGGTAGCATGAGAATTTCGAAGATATAACATGGGATTAGAAGGCTCAGATTCTTGCATAGTAACCCCTTTTGTTTGATTATCCCTTGTTTTGGACTACTAGTATCTAAATATCTAGAGGGGGTAATTTAATTACCCATAATGATATCTAACAATTATTGGTTGTTCATTTGGTAATTCATGGTGATTTCTCCCTCACTCCCTCCCTCTTTCCCCTACCCATTCTTTATGGCACAATAGCAGTAGTACAATGGACAAGGAAGTGCCAGGCGAAAGGGTCATGACTATGTGGGCCATGGCACTTGTGGTAGGAGCCTGTGATGTTCAACTATGGTGGTGGAACCCGACCATGGAAACGACACCCAACCACAGCCACGCCACCAGGCCGTGGTAGCAGGAGGGAGGCGGTGCGATGACAGTGTGTCTCGGTGGTAGAAGGGGCAACCGACATAGAGGGTGGTTGATGACGGAAGGCAGATGATACCACCCAACGATGATAGAGGCCCCACACATTCTGGGACCGTGTGGGCAAGGTGGACCCATGGAAATGGTGTGGGCTAGGTGAGGGAAACTGTTCTGCGTGAGGGGACCGGTGTAGGAGGGCGGCACTGCTCGGGTTCTGCGTCGATGGAGTTGCACGAGCCATGTGGTCAATGAAATGGGATGGAACGTGGTCCTTGGCCACATGTAGAGGAAGGAGTTGGCTACTGCCAACCATGTGAGATTGAACAAGATGAATAGCATGCATCTGGGCTAGGGGAAACAGGAACACAATACAGGCCGAGTTGGAAACTCATAGGCCCCCCTCTACGGGCCTCTCAGTTGGGATAAATGGGGAACCTAGGTGGCCCAGGACAGTATAAAAATCCAACCTGCCAGTATGGGCTGGGCAGGATGGAAATGGTTCGCTGGGAGACCTGGCGGGCTTGACCAATGGCCAAACCTAGCTGGGTCCAGTAAGGGCCAATGGGCCAGGCCCAGTGGCCAGGCCAGACCAGGCCAACCCAGACCCGAACCAAGTGGATTTAGGTCAATCAAAATGGGATGGTAATGTGGTACCATACCCCACCACCTGGGATTTCTTGGTTGGGATAGTTCGACCAGTTTGGACCAGTCCCGGACACAACCAGCCCTAATTTCTAAAAAGAAAATATTTTTCAGACTAGGCATCTGATTGACAGGCAGTTTAGGCATTAGAAATCACTAGATGAGGATGTTATTTTAGAATACTCTATCGAGGTTTTAATGGACAGTGAATTGAAAAAAAATCAGGATGATCAGTTTCTCCTGGAAGCAAGCACAATACATGCAAGAATCCTATAGATGATTAAGAGCCAAATATTGTAGCCAAGACACCTTGTGTGGATCAACTACAAGAGACCCTATGTGTGTCATCTATGATGGGCTAATGGGGTGTGGATCTATGTGACCCAGATGTCCCATGGTGGGGAGTGGAATTTTGTGACTTGGCAGACCCATGGTACTAATTTGGGATGAGTACATTATTATGATGCCCAAGGTGAGGACTAGCTCTGTGTGACCCGGCATGCCCATGGTGGGGAGTAGCTCTGTGTGACCCATCATACCCATAGTACTCATCAGGTATGAGTATCCTAGCAGTACAAGGTGATCAGTGTATTAATGAATATTTTTCATTACATTATTTAGAGTATACCTATGTGAGATGTCTCTTGGAGTACTCTCCTCAGTGATGTTCTTAGTTTACATGGTGTACTATCTTCATTTGTGTACTTTGTGTAAATGGAATACAATAATCAGTGTTGTACTTAGTGAAAATTATGTACTCTCCTAAGTGGTGTACATTTTGTACTTGGAGTACTCTCCTCAGTGGTTTACTTATTGTACTTTGTTTACTCTCCTTAGTGGTGTACATGAATTAATCTCCTCCCTGGTGTACTTAGTATACTTGGTGTACTCTCCTCAGTGTTGTACTGACCATACCATAAGCATACTCTCCTTTATGGTCTTTCCTTTGTGGATTTGGGTCCCTATTGGTTATTGGGTTACTCACACATGCATGGGCTTTTCCCACACATGTTGTTTTCTGTGTTGGTGATATATGCTTCGACGAAGACCTTGGTGGTCCAGGACCAAGTGGTGTTCAGTGAGACGAGACAGACTTACGCTTCAACGGAGACCACGGTGGTCCCGAACCAGGTGGTGCTCAATGAGACTTGACAGGTTGGCGTACTACCATAGGTATAGGCAGATACCCTTCACCTACCCTTCAGGTAGTGTCTCAAGTGGACGAACTAGGGTAGTTGAACATTAATTTGTGTTGCTGGGCTTGTATTTTGGCCCCTTTGTTTTTTCATTGTGTGTTTTGTGTGTGTGTGTATAGTTTTAATAGATGATTCTTACCCATTTTTGTAAATGCCTTATTATTGCTACTCTCCAGCCCCTGACTTTTGGAAGGTGGGCATGGGGTTAGTCATGGCTTGGGCCTGGGGGGACGGGTCCTGACATCATTAAATGAAAAAATTATATAAAATATTTTAAATATATTAGTGGGAATAAATAAATTTTTCAACAAATAAAAAAATTCATATCAAATCAAATAAGTCATAGCACCATGTTCAACACCCAATAGTATTTTATTCACTAGTTATAGGATAGTCAAGCATCTTATCAGTGATAATGAATCATAAATAGTGTGCATAAACAATAAACACCCCAAAACGTAAACTCATCACATAAAATATTTATACAACATGATAGGGGAACCCATCATGTGCATATAGATTCTACATGAAATAGTTAGTGTTTTCATTATAAATCTAGTTCATTGGGATCAATATAATAGCATCATTGACCCATCCATATACTAAATAACCATCCCCCGACGTGTTTCAATCAATCAACAAAATTATAATTCAATAAATTCAAATCATTAGAAATTTTTATTTCTAAATATGAATGGTTGACATTCCTTTATCTTATCAAAACCAAAACATATTTTTCCATCATTTCATGTCATTTAGAAAAATATTTCAATTTACTCCATTTTTTTAAGGTCAACATTAAATGATTTCATCAAAAATATTTCAAAATAAACCATTATTTTTAACAAATTCACCACAAAATTTCAAGTTCCTTAAAATTGGGGTTTTGCTCAAAAACTCATGCCCATTTCAAATCAAAGGTCAACTCATCATGAATCTATGTTTCTAAATAAATTAAAAAATGATATCCCATTGATGAAGAAATTAATGATTTCAAAACTATGGAAAATAATTATTCAACAAACTACCATTGGATGAAGGGATCACACATTATAACACTCGCAACGGGGGAACATCAATTAAAAAAGACATAAAAAATATGGAATGAAAACATAGAATCATGTTACAACCGAGTGTATTTTAGATTCATCAATTTTTTTATGATATATGAATGAGGGAAAGAGAGGTCAAAAGAAACCACACAAGTGGGGATTCTCATACCTCAAGGATGTCAAAAAGGATCAAAACCACTTCAATAAAACACAAAAAGGGATTGAAGGAGCCAAAATTACATCATGGGAGCCTCCAAGGATGAAAAACTGAGTAAGGGTAGAATTTAGGTGATAGGATTCTTAAATTGAGAGTTCTATATTTTTTTTAAAATATTAGTGGGCATAAAAAATTAGTAGAATGATTTCCTTAGGATGAATAAATAGTTAGAAAAATAATTCACCCTAATTGTGTTCCTCTATTGGCCTTCTATTTGAGAAACACATTCTGGAGAAATGGTTAAAGAAATAATGTTCCAACCATTTATTACCCACTATCCAAGGGGTTCATGGTTTGGATGGGTGAACCAGTGATCCCCCTTGATGTGGCTCTCAAGAGAGAATATAGTTGACTGGAATAAAGTGCATAGTTCTTCCTAAACATACACTAACCATGGAAAGCCCAAATTGTTTTTAGGAGATTCCAAATTCTACATGAAAATCCCAAAAAATACCTGTTTCAAAGTTGAGAAAACATTTCCATGGAATACATGAAAACAAGTAATAGAAGTTATAATCATCCCATAATACTAACCTTTAATCCCTAGAATACCTATCATAATGATTCTGTATTAATGATATGAGGACACTATATTCTCCTTAGTGGCTCACACTACAATGCATTATTCATATAATAACTATTCTACCATATATAATATACTAAAAGAATCATCCTCCCAAGTTATACCTTTGTCATAGAATTAAGAATCCAAACTAGAATATGAGTCCTAGATAAATCTACCTCAAAATATTTTTCTTACATGCTCAACCCATGAGACGGTTCAAAAAGATATTTTTTATTCAATAAAACATGGACCACATTATGTATTGATTCCAAATATCATGGATGTTAAAAATAGAAATCCATTGTTCCTACCATCACAAAAACCTCAAATGGTCCCACAATCCATGGTTCAAGTAACCCCTATTTCCCAAGGCATTGATGTTGGAAATGGAGAAAAACTCTCAAGAACACTAGATCACTATATAAAAACTCTAAATGTCTCTTATGAGGTAAAATATCAAAAATTTTCTGGTTCTATTCTATGAATATTTTTGAATGAATAAAATAAATCTTTTCCATCATTTCTTCAATGATGATTGGATCAACCAAATAACACTCACTGATCCCCAACCAACCCAACAAATACTTTCTAAGCTAGTCAAAAAAGGCACCAATTGGACCCACCCAAACTGAAGAATATTAAATATTGTTATAAAAATGGTCATCCAGTCCCATAAATACATCCCATGATCCACCAAAATCTAGGACTCATCCATGCAATATGTCCTTCAAATTTTTTAGACCTCTTGGTCTATCTAACTTTCTGCGGATAGTATGTCACGCATAAATGTATTTCATATCCCATCCCTCCAAAATGCATCACCAAATACTTGAAGTAAAATATGGTTACATATTATAGAATATAGGATATTTGTCTTCAATAAAACAAATAATATCTTTCACATAGAGATTTACTAAATCCTCAATAATGGTTGTATCATGACTGTGTATAAATTGATATGATTTTGTAAAAATATAAATAAAAATTTATATCAAGATATTTATTTGAGGGATACACAAAAATCCAACCCAAATTCTATAGTAATATCATCCGACTTCTAGGATGACACTAGATGTAGCTGATGTAATCCTGAAGGACCTTGGTTCTCATACATGACCTTATGGAAAGTATAACCCTGAAAAAAATATCAACAATGCCTCATCTCATACCATGACATAATATTCATCCTAAAATTTCATATAAAATCATTTCTGTGCCTAGGTTCACTTTCCTCTAGTAATAATAGAGACCCTCATTACATATTTTCAGAAAGAAAAATAAATAACAAAATGATTCCAAAAAACATTGATTTCTATTCGAGGAGAAAAAACCTTCACTAACGGTCACCCCACCATAAATATAATCCCTAATACCCCAAAATACATCATCATGATACTGTTCCTAAGGAGTCATCCATGTAAGAGAGGAATTATATTAAACAATTAAAAAAACAACATCAGGCTCCTGCTCTCCAACTCCTAAATTAACCTATGAAAAATAAACGTCATGTTCCACTAATATAATGATTATTTCATGGATTAAATGATATGTTTCATTCCTAAGGCATAGAAAATGAAATTAACCATCTATAATGTATAGGAAGTCTTGAAGTGATATTAGTATTGATAATCAACCTGATAAAATAATCCACGGTTCAAATTTTTTGAGTTAATATATAAATCAGTCTCTTGTGGATAGAAAAAATGGTAATCATTTCTCATAAAAGTTAATTCAAAAAAATATTATGTTCATAAATCAAAACTATGAGTTATATTTCCTAGTTTAGATATTTCTAATAATTTGGCTTATGATTTCAATAATTAAAGGCTATCACATGATCCCTCCTTTCTAAGAACCCATTTGAATCCTAAACAGGATACATCATAAAATACCACATAACCCTGCCTAGCCTATGGAGGAGTCATCATTAGAGATATGTAAAATAAAATTTATTATTAGAAATGAACTCTAAAATTTATCATTCCCAAAAAAACATTCCTCTTTTTCTAAGTGATAGAGCTCATCATAGAATACAAATTTAGTAAATCCTTTAAAAACTATAACAATAACCCACAAAACCAAATATGCTATGAATATTGAAAACATTCCCAGATTTTTTCTATTGAATAAAAACATTAAACATCATGGGATTAACTATAATACACCTTTTAAGGACCACTTGTTCCATGAATATGAATTTTGGAATACAAAAATTATATTTTGATAGCTTGACTTAGATTCTATTATTTCTCAAAATTTTCAAAAATGTGCTTAGATAATGATTAGGATGCTCCTCTAATTGGGATTAAATTAATATTTCATCCAAATATACCACCAATAATGTATCATGAAACTTGTGGAAAATTATATTAATCAGTGAAAAAAATAAAGTAAGAGCATATATTTGACAAAAAGGTATGACATGATACCCATATTATTCATACCTATATCAAGAAGTGGTATTATAAATCTCATATTCTTTTATTCTCAAATAGTGATACCTAAGTCAAATATTATGTCCTCAAGAGCCATATCTCAAATTTAAACACTAAAAGGGATCATTAATTCATGTTATTAGAATTTTTTCGTTCACCAAAACATTATTTAGTTTCTATTAATCAACATAGAGGTGAACTGTTCAATATTATATCTTTATAAAGAGAAATAGTGTCACCCAAGGTGGATGGATCGAGTGAAAAAAAAAATTCTCTAAAAGATCATATGAATATTACATTAACTATTTAATTTCACATAATTATTTATTTTATGAATTAAAATAATTTTTATTGGAACTGTATATATATAAAATAATACACTCTTACTGGTGGAAAACAAGAGAAATCATAAGGAAACATGTGGGGAATGTTGATGAAAATTGGAGGGAGGTAAAAACTCAATGATTTATACTCTAGATAAAATTAAAATAATAAAAATAATTTCCCAAAATATATCTAATAAGTTATATCAATATACAATATCAAGTCATATTCTCCCTAAAATGAACGAACACCAATTTAGGTGAGGTAAATGAGAGACTCCTAAGATAATAGTAAATTCAGTAATTGTTAGTATTGGTCTTGTCCATCCTTGTAATGATATCAAGAGGTTTCAGGATGTGAACCAATAAAATTCTCAATAAGGTCAATTTCGGATAAAGGGGAGACACCAGAAGGACTACATAGACCCTTCACTCTCTTTGTTTTAAGGGGTGTAGAAATACTAATTATATAAGATAAAATATCTATAAGATGATTTAATAGCTTCAACACGTGAGTCTATATAAATAATTTAGGCTCATTGGTATCAAATAAAGTGTTCACTAATGATAAAAATATTGTTATAGAAACTATCATAGTTACTGGACCTCTATCAACTTCCATGAGAGACTCTTACACAATGTGAAGAGGCTTAATTCTAGACATCGATGGATGGATCCCATTTGACCGAAATTCTACTAATTGTACAATAGGTCATTAAGTTTGTGATTATATCATTCAACTACATGTAGAAAATATAAATTGGTATAATTTTTTTGGTGTCTTGAGTGACCAAAATAAATATAGTTCTATCGCACCATTATACAAGAACAGATCAAATTCCTTACATTTTAAGACTAGATCAAATTCAAATGGAATATTAATAGGATTGTAGGAGTTCTATAGGATTAATGATATTTAGAACCATAATGTGACTCATCATACTCCATTTTTAATTAAAATTAATTAATATATCTAAAACTGGGAGAAAAAGGAACTATATTCAACCCTAACATTTTATTAAGGTCATGGCCAATCATCAACATCTTATCCAGTACAGAAGCATATGAAATGAGGTTCAACAAGAAATTTTTTAATGGTTATTAGGTTGTACACCCATCTGAAATCATCTGTTCATCATATTCACATTGGATATAATCTCATGTAATATAGCACAATATTGAAAATGGTGTTCATACATCGCATGACAGTCATCACAGATTATTGTAGGTTGAAAAAATAATATCATTTTCCAATACCACATATTCTTTATAGATCTAATTAGTGGAAATAACATTAAATTCAATCGAATATAAACCCTTTTTCTTCTTCACTACTACCATCAAATCCTTCTATCTCTAGCTTGGCCCATCCCACAGAGTGGTATCAATTTATTCATTAATAGCTTTGTGCATTTCCATGAAATCAGAAAGGAATTCTATGTTATTCAATATGTCCTCATCCTCTAGAGGATAAATATTTCATTAAAAAAGTGCTTTCTATAAATAAAATATTTATTATCATTATGTGATTTATCCTGTTGAGGTTCCATGAATCGATAATCAACAAGAATGGGTACATGTGACATTATGTAAAGACCCGGATTTTCCATGAAAATTTTTAATATATTTAGAAATATTATGAGCCCGCGAAAATTGATGGCACATGATTCTGGGGCTCAGTGTGCCCAAAATGAATTTCTTAACATTTTTAGGTTCTTTTAGTAAATTCATGAGTGAAATTTCGTAAGCAGTTATTAGAATTGAAATATGAGGACACTGTTGAACTCATACTGTCGATATTTTCATTAGGAGAAATTCACCTAAAGCATAGTAAGTCGATGGTGGATGTTAGTTTTTTGGATTTTCATTGTAGAGTAAAAATAAAAATAATAAAATAAAACAATATCTTTTATTTTATTTATTTGAAACCTCTCATTTTAATTTTGTGGTTGGGACCACCTGACCTTGGAAACTATTTTTTTAATGTGAGGTAACTCTAGGAATTCCCCCATTTAAAGAGCCAACATTAAACTAAATTAAGTTATCTCCTCACCTCTTGTGGTTGGGGGTTTGATGGAAAAAGAATTTTTAGGAAAACTCTTGGTCTAAAAATCTTTGATGCTCCAATGAAGAATGAACAACTCTATATATTAAGAAGGTCGAACCGTCATTGGAAAATGGTTCAGAGGCGTGTTGTGGGAGTGACGAATGTCGACGTCTTCATCGTCATCATCTTCTTCCTCATGCCACATCATACGATCCAAAGAGGTAGGGAATATTATATTTTTGTACTTCATAATTAATTATTGTTTCTAATCTATAAACCGCCTGCAATAAACATAATTATAAGGTTTTAGGCAAAGAAAACATGTCCAGATCCCTTCAGTACTTCAATTTTAATGTGTTCTTTTATTGGAGGATCAACGGGTTGATCGAAACCCAACCACGTCACTTACAGGGCACATGGTGGCGGTCGTCACTTTGACTGGCTGCAATGGTGATGGCGGCACAATCGCGCTGTCGTAGGAGGCTACGACATGTCGGTCATGATGGTGGAGGAGGTTGGTCGGCACTCAATCAACCACACGGAGCCATGGCGGCTCACATCTGCGCCACTGGTAGAAGAGGAGGTTGCAGATGCTTAGTCATGGTGGTTCACCCAGTGGGCAGTCGGTAACCGGTTGGCCGCGGGAGGGCAACAACGTCGGCGCTCCACTGGAAGGGAAGACAACCAGACTTCCAGCCGGCCGCATCACGCTAATTGGGACTACTCCGGTGGGCCCTGAATACTAGAAGGCAACACCACATGGCACCATAAGGTTGTCCATGCTGAATGGTCCCATTGTACCATTCAGAATTCGGGAGCTCCTTCCTCCCATGTAGCAGCTAGGGAAGGCCCCTCCATCGGTGACCGTACCCAGTCGAGGAGGTCGCGCCCATTAGGCCCTCCAAGTGGTTCGCACCCAGCAGGTCGGGCCACCTCCTTTATAGGGTGGACCAGACTGCGGCTCAGCGGGCTAAGCCCGCTGTGGTCCTGCCCATATGGTCTGGACCCGGATGAGGTTAGGCCGACACGAAGCGGGTCGGGTAGGTCCAACCGGTTCACCCCGGACCTGGACCCATATGGACTTAGATATGCCTTTTTGGCCATATATTGAGAACCAAGCATCCGTTTGACAAACTTTATTTGGCACCATAATCCTTGGATCGAGATGGTCCTTTTTTTATTCCACACATTAGTTTTGGATAATGTTAGAGTACGACCAGGTTGGATCGAAGCCAAATCCCATCAGGCCCTCGAAACAGAAACACTAATAACATGCATACTGAGCATCTGATTAACATAGTGTCAGTCACTTTGGGTCCCTAATGATGTGAAGGACATTCGTAATACTTGGTTGTGGGACTTTCTGGTAGTTGATGTTTCAAACGATGGATTTAGGAGGGGAATATCTTGAAATAACACGTGCTTTGTGCCAAAAATCTATGGATAGATATACTTTAAGAATATTATTATCCTATGTGGGTCATCTACTGATTGTGTGTGGATCATCTTCAGATCTTCTATGGGTCATCTTCAAATCCTATGTGGATCATCTTCAGATCTTGTGTGAATCAGTGTCTTCATATCCTTTATGGGTCATCTCCGATCTTGTGTATGTCAACAGAAGAGCTTCTCGACGAAGTAAGATGATCATTTAATGCAACTTATAATATATACATTCATACCTAAGTTATTCCTTGTGTGATCAGAGTCTTTATCTTTTTGTTATTACATTCTTTGTATTCTTCTGTGCGGCATTACCTTTGTGGTACTTACCTTCGTGGTTCTACTTTAATGGTATTCATTCCTTCATTGAATAGTTGTGCTTTTGGCTAGAGAGTTGGGCCTTGTGTTTCCTCCTGAACATGATGGGTATATTTGATAACTTAGGAATATGTATGGGCATATACCAAAGTAGGGTTGATTGTTCCTTCGTGCTTTGTAATTGTGTTCTTGATTTTTGGTTTATAATTTGTCAATTCTAAGAGACTGTCGGGGGTCTTTGGTACCTACTGAGTATTGTTATACTCACCCCTGCACAGGCAAAGCCCACACTTGGTTGTGTCTTGTGCAGACGACGGACATCACTGATCGAGGTCATGGGTACCAGGATTGGAGGCTACTTGGATGTGGACTTTAGAGAGAATATTCAACTAGATGATGTTTGAGATCTATACCAACCATTCAGGTAGGATCCATGGCAGGTGTTCATAGGATCTCTTTTCATCTTTACTTGTACATTCTAACTGGGCTTGTATTTTGGCCTCTATACTTACTTTAGACACACTTATTACTATATAGATTACTTTGTTCTGGTATCTTGTTGTGTTTTTGGTTTTTGTGAGTTTATATTTTTAAAGGAAATGACTTCCCAGTTTTAGGGATATGTCTTTATGGTGCTAGTCGCCAGCCTATGGCCCATGGAAGGAGGGCTTGGGGTAGTCATGGCACGGGCCCTAGGAGATGGGTCGTGAAAAATTTTTGTTAGAAGATTCGGTTCTACTAGAGAACATGGAATTTGATATTTTGATTCAGCAATAGTGTTAAGTGTTATGATTGTTGTTGGATGTTTGGGGATCCCATTGTTTGTGCAGCGGATGATGTATCAATACAACTGGATTCTTAATTCTGATTTTCGACTCAGTGCATGAAAACACTAATGGCATGTTTTTTTACTTATTATTTATGATTTCTTTGAGTCATCTCACCTTGTAAAAATTACTGACCATGTCGCACCTATTTATTTTCCAGATATCTCCATGGAGACAACTAGCTAGGGTTCCAGGTAGAGTACATGATGACAGCCCACCGAGCGATGAGGCTTCGGTGCAGGGCCCTCTTAAAGCAGGTGTACCATCAGGTGGTGTACCAACAATACCACTACATGATGGGAAGCCAATTCCACCATCCTAATCATCAGAGGGTGCATGCATATTGAGCGTGTGGAACGAGATCCAACACCATAGGCCCCTGAGGTTCCAGGGAGAGACAGATCCACAGGTAATTGAGAACTGGCTAGAAGCTATGGTTTGAGTATTTCAACTAGCAGGGACACCAGCTAATCTCATGGTGATCCTTTTACCCAGTATTCTTCATGAAGTAGCAGGAATCTAGTGGAGATTAATGTTCTAGGTTCATGAAAAGGTCACTCTCATCTGGGAGGACTTCGAGAGACTTTTCAAGGAAGAGTTCATCTGAGTGAGTTTAGGATCAGTGCATATACATGAACTTCTCCACATGCAATTGGGTTGCATGACCGTGGTTCAGTATTCAGCAAGGTTCACCAACCTCTCGTGCTACTCCACTAACATGGTGTGGGACCCTTTCATTATGGCCTAGACCATTGACCAGGGGCTCAGACGAGTGATTTGAGATTCGATAATTTCTCTCATCATTCTGACACTGGCGAGGGTGTTAGAGTGAGAACTCATAATGGAGAGCTTCCTTGCTGAGTAGTCACCAATAGCGAGACCCACAGTCATATGTCAAGTAGTAGAGACATCTGTAGATTATAGTAGACAGAATATGGAGTGGTTCACAAGGACTAAACCAATAGCTGGACGACCACAAGAATCCTGGTCGGCCTTGCGGGGCTCTCGAGACAGAGCATGATCAGCGAGGAGCATGCAATGCCACTAGTGTGGTAGGCAGGGTGACATGGCTCACGATTACCTAAGATGCCATATGGATGACCAGAATAAGGTCAAAGAACCTCCTTGTTAGACGAGAAGGTTCTATCAATGATTTATTCAGGTAGGAGGTAGACGTGTTAGTGGAGATGGTCATGTTGTAGGTGGTGGATGATGATTCAAGGTTCTACCGCCACCACCTCCTGGTGGTCCACCCCGACCACTGCGATCAGGTGGACAAGGATGAGCTCATCTCAAGGCAGCGAAGGTCTATGAACACGGAGCTCCATAGATGATTAGATGTACGATATGTATCTACTCCACCTTAGCTACAGATTTTATAGACACAGGTTCCAGTCACTCATTTATTTCCATGACCGTTGTTCAGACCTCAAAGATTCCGGCAGAGCCGTTGGATCGATCCTTACAATTAGAGACCCATACGAGATAGGATTCCATGATTACACAGTGGTTCTTGTAGTATGAGCTTAATCTAGGAGGTGAGAGCATCAGCTTGAATCTTCTAGTAGCAGTGTTGAGGCCTTACGACGTCATCTTGGGTATGGACTGGTTATCCACGTTCCATGATCAGATCGACTGTATTAGGTGCAATGTGCAGTGTGTCCTCGTGGATAAGATGAGTTTTTCCTTCACTAGTGGAAAGGGAAGCTATTCATCACAATATGGACATACCCCAGAGGAGGGTGTAGCCGATCAGACATCAGTTGGCTAGACTTACCCTCGGAGTGGTTGATGATGAGAGCTACGAGTATAGTTGGCGGACTTGTAGAGAAAGGGGTTCATTAGACCTAGTGTTTCTCCTTGGGCAGCCCCAATTTTGTTTTCCAAGAAGGCAGATGAATGTTTGAGTCACTGTGTAGAATATTGGTGCCTGAACCATGTGACTATAAAGAAGAAGTACCCACTACTAAGGATTGACATTCTTTTTGATCAACATAAGGGAGTGTGGTGGTTTTTGAAGATAGACCTCAGATCATGCTATCACCAGCTCATTCTACAAGATGAGGATGTGTAGAAGATATTCTTCTGATGTCGGTATGGATATTATGAGTTCTTGGTTATGCCATTCAGAATGACCAACGTCCCAGTAGTGTTCATGGGACTCATGAATAGGATATTCCAATTGTGCCTCGATCATTTTTTGGTAGTCAACATTGTCAACATCTTGATATACTCTACTATAGTGGAGGAGCATTCCTATCATCTATAGATAGTACTAGACACAATATGAGAAAACCAGATTTATGGTAAGTTCTCGAAGTGCCAGTTCTGGATCCGAGATGTTCACTTCGAGAGACACGTCGTTTAGGAGGATGGTGTTGTGGTTGATCCAGTGAAGATTGAGGCTATGCTTTCTTGGGAGCCATCCACGAGTGTGACAGAGGTGCTGTGTTTCTTGGGTCTAGCTGATTACTACCAGAGGTTTGTGCCTAACTTTCCTAGAGTTTCGGCACCCTTTTCAGTGTTGATAATGAAAGGGAAACCCTTCGTGTGGTTTGAGAGACACCTGAAGAGTTTCTAGGATATGAGGTTGAGACTGATGAGTTCCTCCATATTGAGGCTTCCGGAGGAGGGCATTGGGTACATAGTCTACTATGACACATCAGGGACTTGGATTGGATGTGTCCTGATGCAGTAGAAATCAATGATCATGTATGGTTCTATTAATAGGAAAAAACATGAGTAGAAATACACTACAGATGACCTGTTGTTAGTAGAAGTGGTCTTCACCTTGAAGATGTGGTGACATTACAAGATAGGAAAACGTTATACAATCTACTCTAATCCCATGACTCTCGTGTATATCTTCTCTGAGAAGGGCTTAAACCTGTGGTAGTGGATTTGGCTTGAGTTCCTCTTTGACTATGACTTTGAGATTTTCTATACTCATGGAAAGGGAATCATAGTAGCAGATGCACACAGTAGGAGATCTGGTATACAGTTGTTGAGTGAGGTGACAGAGAAGCTAGAAGCTTTTCGGATATCCTACATGGATCGAGATAGAGTATCGTATCTTCAGTCACTGTTAGTCACTATCCTACTCCTTCACTGAGTCAGGGAGGCACAGCTAGGGGACAATAACTAGGAGGCTCGATGTGCTCAGATTTCCACTGGAAAATCACCTGATGGATTTTCTAAAGGTGGGGAGCACATTATCCACTTTAGAGGACTTACTATGGTTCCAGTGGCACTACAAGAGGATGAGTTAAGGGAGTTCTATACGTCCCCCTGAACTGTACATCCATGAGTGGAAAATATGTACCAGGACCTTTGGCGTCAGCACGAGAGGATGGAAATTAAGAAAGGCATAGTAGAGTTTCACTCTCAGTGCCTCACTTGTCAACAAGTGAAGGTAGAACATCAGGTTCCATCAAGATTAGTTCAGTCACTAGTGGTTCCAGAGTGGAAGTGGGTGGAATTTCTATGGACATTGTGATAGGACTTCAATGCATGTTCATTGTTCATGATTCTATCTGGGTGATTGTTGACCGACTCACTATTTCGGCCCACTTCCTACATATCAGAGATCAGGGAATAGTATAGGGCTTGCAACACCTCAACATATAGGAGGTTTTGCGGCTTCATGGGGTTCCATCAATGATTGTCTCTGATTGTGATGCATATTTTACTTCCTGGTTATGGATGAGGTTGCAGAAGGCGTTCAGGACACAGATTCGGTTGAGCACCACCTTCCATCCTTAGATGGATGGTCAGACAGAGCAGACCATTCAGACCCTTGAGGACATGTTGTGTGCTTGCATCTTTCATTTCGACCGCAGTTGGGAGTGTCACATTCCGTTGTTAGAGTTCCAATACAACAACAATTATCACTCATATATAGGTATGGAACCATTTGAGGAATTTTACGGATGACCTTGCAGATCACATCTGTGATGGATTGACCCAGGGGAGCCAGCACTCATGGGACCAAAGATGGTAAGAGCTACCTCACAGAATGTGAAGATCGTCCAAGAGTAGATAAATACTGCACATAGTAGGCAGAATTCTTATGATGATATGACACGAAGTCCTCTGGAGTTTGGGGATGGTGACCATGTCTTTCTATGGGTCTCAGCTCATAGAGGTTTACAAATATTTTTCCGGGGCAACAAGTTATCTCTGAGGTTTATCGGACCCTTTCAGTTGCTCAGCAGAGTTAGAGAGGTGGATTACCGATTAGCTCTACCACATCAGTTGCACTGGGAGCATGATTTTTTTCACATATCCCAGCTGAGAAGGTATATGCATGATCCTTCACACATCATTCACTAGGGCGAACTGGACATCGGCGATGGGGAAAATTTTTGGAGGTTTTATTAGAGATTGAGGATCAATAAGGAGAAAGTCCTACGTGTGTGATTGATACCTCTGGTGCTTATAATTTGGAAACACGGGAACCTACAAGAGATCACATGGGAGTGGGATGCTTAGATTTGTGCTCAGTCCCCCCACTTGTTTCCCTAGTTTGTGTTGTGGATTTTGGGGACACATATCCCGGTGGTGGGTAGAATGTAAAGACTCGGATTTGTCTATGTATTTTTTTAAATATATGAAAAATATTACGAGTCTGAAAAAATGTACGGTGCATGATACCGAGGCATGGTGTTCCTAAAATTAATTTCTAATCTTTTTTAGGTAAAGTCAGTAAATGTGTGAGTAGCGTTTTGTATCTTTTGAACTAGTGCTCAGAATCTAAATCAGAGGACACCGTTGAACTCACAGCGCCGATATTATCTTAAGGTGACATTAACCTCGACTGTAGTAGGTCGAGGGAGGATGTTTTTTCCATATTTTCATGGGATAGTTAAAATAAAAACAATAAAATAAAACAGTAAATTTTATATTATCTATTTGAAACCTCTCATTTGAACTTGATGGTGGAGACCACCCGAACATGAATCCTATTTATTTAATGTGAGTTAACTCTTGGAATTCCACCAATTAATTATCCAACATTAAACATAATTAAGTTGGATCGTCACCTCTTGTGGTTTGGGGATCATTAGAAAAAGCATTTCCTAGAGGACTCTTGGTGGAAGTAACATGGAAGCTCCAATGAAGAACAAACAACACTCCAGATCAAGTACATGGAAACGATATTGGTGCATGGTTTGGAAATGTTTTGCGGGAGTGACGAACATCAGAGTCTTCGTGTTCTTCCTCACCAACCTCCAATGATCAAACGAGGTAGGGAATTTTTTAATTTTGTTCATTGTAAAGAATTATTGTTTCCAATCTATGAACTTCTTGCTACCATCATAACACAGATGGTGCGGGCCAAATGAACATGGCATGATCCATCCACTACTTTAATGTTGATGTGTTCTTCACGTGCAGATCAATGGGATGAGCGGAACCAGACCCCGTTGCTAGCGACTAACGCCGGCAGGGAACAAGGTGGCTGTCGGCACTCCAGCCATCCACGGTGGCGGCAACAGTGTAGGCACGCTACTAATGGAGGCCATGGCCTGACGACCACGGTGGTGGAGGAGGTCGAACGACACCCGACCAACCACCTAGAGGTAGGGCAGCGTGCGTCCACACCCCCGATAGAGGAGGAGGTCGTGGTGTCACAATCAGTGGGTAGCCGACACCTGACTGGACGTGGGATGACAGAGTCACCGTCTTTCCACTAGAAGAGAAGCTGGCAGAACTTCCCACCAGCCGCGTCACGATGAGGGGGACTGCTCCGGTGGGTCTCGCATGCCAGCGGGCGGCGCCCCATGGTGCTGTCATATTTTCCAAGCCTAAAGGTCTTGTGGACTGTTAGGAATTTTGGGGGGGCACCTTCCATGCGGGTAGCTGCTAGGGAGGGCCCCTCCATGGAGGATGACACCCAGCCGAGTGGGCCACCCACATTGTGGGTCGGACTGGATCGTGGCCCAGCGGGCCGAGCCCACTGCGGTCCCACCCATCCAGGCTGGACCCAAACAATGTCAGGTGACCCATGCCCTATTGGGTGACCCATACCATGTTGGGTGACCCAGACTGGGTCGATTCGACGCAAACTAGGTTTGGTCGGCCCAGGCTGGTTCGGGCCAGGTCGTACTGATCCTGGGCCCATCTAGAACCAGATACACCTATTTGGCCATGTCATGATAACCGAGCGTCCGTTTAACGAACCATCTATGGTGCCAGTATCGTTGTATAAAGACAATCCTTTTATGTATACTCCACATGAGTTTTGGATAAATATTGGGTATGTCTATGTTCGATCGAACTAGAATCCAACCAGGACCTCAGATCAGAAACACTAATAACTTGCAGACTGAGCGTCCGATTGACATTCCATCAGTCGTGTTGGGTCCCTTATGACATGATAGTCCTTTTTGATACTTATTCATGGGATATTGTGGATGTTGAATTATCGACCGATGGCATGAGGAGTGGACCCTCCTAGAATCAAGTGTTCTTTGTACAGGAAACATATGGATGGTTGAACATAGAAAATCTTTCGATCATGTGTGTGTCATCTACCGATCCTGTGTGGGACATCTTCAGATCCTGTTTGGGTCATCATCAGATTCGCTGTGGGTAATTTTCGGATCATGTGTGGGTTTTCATCTTCAGGTCCTTTTTGGGTCATCTCCAATCCTATGTTGGTCAATAGCAGAGCTTCTCGACGATGTAGTATGATCTATAAATGCCTCTAATCATCTATACTTTCCTACTTAATTTATAACTAGTGTGATATGAGTCATTACCTTTTGCGGTATTACCTTTGAGGTAATCTTCTAGGTGTCATTACCTTTGTTTTACTTACCTTCGTGGTGTTACCTTTGTATTATTCCTTCCTATGTGGAATAGATTTGTTTTTGGATAGAGAGTTGGTCCTTGTGTTTCCTCGTGAATGTGATTGGTATATTTGATAACATATGTATATTTATGGGCATATACCTAAGTAGGGTTTATTGTTTCTTAATTATTTGTAATTGTTGTCTTACCTTGTGGTTTATCGTTTATGGATTCTGAGAGACCTTCAGGGGTCTCAGGGTCTATACTGAGTATTGTTGTACTCACCCCTGCATGGGCTATGCCCGCACCATTCTCTGTCTTGTGAAGATGACGGACATCGCTGATTGAGGTATAGGGTACCAGGACTAGAGGCTGATCGGAGGTGGACATTAGACGAGATGATCCGCAAAGATGAACATTCAAGAGCTATATCAACTATTCAGGTACGATTGTTGGCGGGTGTTCAGATGAGCTAATTTCAGTTTTACTTGTACATTCCAGTCGAGCTTGTATGTTGGCCCCTTTAAATACTGTAGACACCATGTTTACTATATAGTTTACTTAGTGCTTGTATAATTTTGTGTTCTTCATTTGTGTGAGTTTACAGATTTAAAGGCAATGCCTTCCCGGTTTTATAGATATGCATTTCCAGTACAAGTGGCCAGCCCTTGGCCTATGGAAGGAGGGCTTTTGGGTAGTCCTGGCACGAGCCACGGGGGATGAGTCATGACACATTACCAAATCAAGGAAAGAAGAAACATAAATACCAATAAGACTCTAGTCCATGGTAGGATCCACCCACTATGGTTCGTGAGAAATTTGTACCTATGTATAATTAAAATGTATTCTCATAGGAATGAAGTAACAAAATAAAATAAGACAAAATCAAAGAAATATGAATGTTACAAAGATCAACAACTCCAAAATGGGTAACATGTACATCAATCCCATCACATATGATTTAAATATTTCTATTCCGACAAACTTATATAAAATTTAAGAAAAATTTTAGAATGAGATCAAAAAATTCCCCAAATACAGTTTTCCCAAACACATACGGAGACATTAGGCTTGTTTTGATTAGATATAGTCATGAACATGTTTTTAAAAACCTCATATGTCCCATCAAGGAATCCCAGAACTCATAATTAAATCATGGAAAGATGCTCAGACCAGCCCCATTGATACAACATTTTAATAAACCATCCTAGATTCTATGGCATAATGATACCAAATATATCTTAGAAATATCCTTAAGGGTGTTCCCAATCTCCAAGGGTAGGATATTCTCACATAGAATCATAAAATATCAAAATGAGATCACATTTTCCACAAAAAAATTAATATATATGATAGAAGTAAGTATTATCAACCATAGAAATAGAAAAAATACAACGAAAAATAGGTATAAAAAAGTATCACGTCATCAATGTACTTAGTAATGATCAAGATAAAAAAACATCTAATTAAATGAGTGGAAAAAATATCTACTTGTGACATCTAAGAATCAAACTCTAATGGATCAAGAACATCCACCACCTCTAAGTGGAACAATACCCTTAGTCTGTCATTTCATAATAAATAATTCAATTGAGCATAGGAAAAGTAAGTGTGTTATATATACATCCATGTAGTGTCTTAACAAGCTTGTGATAATAAATACTTAATCAAATTATTATTTATGCAATCAAGTTAAAAAAATGATGCATGTATTTTCATTTTCATTTTATAAACCTAAATAAGAATTTATAGTCAAATGATGGAAGATATATCAAAATAACATTAAAAATTATTAAATGAATATTTTATATAACCCATTATATCTATATTTTTTTCCTGGAATAAAATAATTCCACAAATCAATGACATACATATCAAATCAATAACACATAGAACTATAGTCAAATGAAATGTGGTACCTTAGTTATTAACTATGTGATCATCACACATCTCACCAGTGATCAAATATCAGGAATATTTTGTATACCTAATAAAAAAAATCAATAGGGGAGCCCATCATGTGAAATCAGTATACACCCTAATAGGGGAATTTTTCATTAGCAGCATAAGATAACTAGGAATAGTGAATGTTTTATTAAAAAATAGAGTGATACTGAGTCATGATTCTAGTTTGATTTTCTGAACCACCTAATAACAAACTAGGATCTTATGTGATTTAATAAATTAATCAATCAATCAAATTGGATAGAAATAATTTTAAAACATTTGAAAATATCATCTACATATATCAATTTTCATTATGAATTTCATTTTTGAAAACCACATCATAGGTTTTCTTAATTACATTACAATTCTGATCATCTTTCAATTGATTCCATTTTATCAGGATCATCATTAAATAATTTCATAAAAAATATTTTATAATCAATCCATAATTTTTCACAAATCTACCCTATAATTTCACTTCAATTGAAATTTGGGTTTTCACAATTCTCATTACCAGTACAAAGAAATGATAAATTATTCATGAATCCTTGTTTTTAAGTCAATTAAATAAATTTAAAATTAATCATACAGTTTATGTTTTCAATCATATGAAATATAATTATGGAACCCCATTATGTAAGATCACGTGATCAAAATGCACAACACCCACAATGAGGAACACCAATGAACAATGGCACGAAAGATCTAGAAAAAAACCAGGAATCATGAATCAATAAAAAAGAACTTAAATGAATCATGTATGTCATGTTCTATCCATATCTATATTTGAGAGAATGATATATTTTAATAATCTAAATAATAATATATCTAATTACCCAAATAAGATTGAACGATTTCTACACGTCTTCGATATGATTAACAAAAGGTTTTGATGTGAAAATTCACCTATCGGGTGGCTCCAAGGATGAAAAAAATAAACTTAGGGCTGAGTGCGGGTGATAGTATATTTAAAACGGGGGATAGGAATTTTTAAATATTTTTTGGGGGAATTGAACACTACACAAAAGGCTTTCATGGATATGACTGCATGGTAAGACAAGTTGTTCACAACCAATGGTGTTCTATTTAGGGTGGATGATTTGGAATAATGGTAAAAGTACTGATGAGACATCAATAATTATATAACATCCATGTGGTTCATGGTTTGGAGAGGGTATACACACAGTTTTGACAGACCGTGAACTCGTTCATGTAGCTCCCAACAAGGTGTGCGGTTTTGTGGGTCGAACCACATATTTTTTTACCATGCACCTACTGTGAATAACCCATATGGGATCCAAAATTTTCCAAATTCCACTATAATTACAATAATACATTAAAAAACTAAAAAAATCAAAAAAAGTGTCAATTAATTACTAACTGAAAGTAACATTATTTTACATAGTTGATGATGAATGAAATTTTAAGTGGTTAAATGATAAAGTTCTTGATTCTCCTACAAAACAGTAACTAGGATTGATTGTTTCCTCTAATGAAAATTTATATCTCAAGGATGATCAATTTGTTGTATAATATAGAATGGTTATGTTCCTCATGGAAATATGGTCTTCCATTCAAGGTGGTGTTAATCTCACCAAGATTGGAATCATGAAGGTACCTAAGGACATCAACAATAGGACCAACCAAGGAATGGATTAAAATGATAGATATATGGAAATACTGATATTATTAACCAATAGTAGTGTCTCTATCACAAAATGGATGAATTAAATGGAGAATTGATGCACCAAAAATGAGGTTATCAACAAATCAATTAAAGAGGAATCAAATGATCTCATCATCCCCATGGTTGCATATAAATGGTTCATTTTAAGAAGATTGTATTTACAAACCAAGAAAAATATTAAAAATATATAAATTTACCTTCTTTTAGAAAAAACATAAAAAATAATAATGGAATCACTAGATTACACTATGGGTGCCAGGACAATAGTGATTAAGGGACAGACCAACCATGATGAAGAGGAGATATCAACTGGTCAAAGAGTGATTGGAAAACTAATTGGGCCAAATCCATTTGACCTCTTCCTTTATCCAGGAGCCGCTCCTCGAAATATAAGGTTGGAAAAAACTCTATATGAGGTCTTATATAAATGTAATTTTGTGACATTGGTTAAATATATCAGGATTGTAAAAGGAATTCAATATCTTAACCCACCATTATATCTTCATTTGAGGGTAAACACCATGTTTCTATTGGTTAATAATCTCAAATCTCTGAAAATGTACACACCAGATAATTTTGAAAGTGTATAAAAGGGTGTATCATGTTGTTTTAACACCCTATACTAAAGGAAAAATTATTTATTATGAGGAGGGTAAATAAACTATGTCAGATATTTTTCCCACAATAATGGAGGTGAGGATGGCCATGTATAGTCCCTAAGCATAAAGCATGACCTCTCATATCACCCTATCGATCTATTATTTCATTACATGTCTCATTATTCTCATAGAAATATTTCCCATAGTATAAGTCCTCCTATCATTTGTATATATGTGAACCTCCACAGATGTATTCAGATTTTTAAACAAGGAGTTAAATAGGAATAATAAATTTAAAATATTATTATAAATAATTTCTTATTATAGTGTGATGAATTTATGAACCCCCACTAATCATAAATCTCTATATGTAGAAAATATAGATCTATTGATCTTTTGTATAGACACTATGACCACCTCACCTTTACAGGTGGAGTTTTGGAATGCTCATGAATCATTGAGGGCGAATCATCCAAACTAACATGAGGTGGGCCATGGGATCCCACCAAAAGGATCACCTTATAAGGTTGTTATCCTATTAATTAATTATGAAATATCCATGGGGTTCTGTTAATATCAATCACTTTATAGGGACATGAAATTGGGCAACGATTCTCCATTCAAGAAAAGTAATGTAGTAGTGATAGAAAATGGTGTCCTTTTCATGACTGATGTCATATTTTATAAGAAGTGATGGTCAATGCAATCACAGAAAACAAGGTCCTTAATAAACCAAAAATACAAACATTATATGTCGAACGCAACATAATTCGATCTTCCAATTCTTCCCTTTTGAATTAGTGTACCGTATATTTATATTCATTACAACATGTTAACAGTAAACAAATTACCAAAATTCAAACTCAATAAATCTCATAAAAATTCAAAATAATAAAAATAAATCAAATTAAAGGGAATGAAATAAATAAAATGAAAACATAGTATTTTTTAAGGTTTTTAAGATGTGTCTTGTATCCATGAGATAAATAATAATGATTTCATTAAATCCACTAGACAGAAAATAATTAAAATCAACTTGATAAACTGGAAGTATGGAATAATTAGATTTGATTAATGCTCTATAAATCATTGATCATATCAAAATAATTATCCAAATTTGGATTAACAATTTTCTTTTAGGGTAAAATGTTCACATCAGTCACTATATAGTTTTATAGTAAACTCAGTAGGATATCCCTAGTACATGAAACTCTAACATTCATGAAGATCCCACTATTTAAAAAAGTAACTTCTAAAATTTATTTTCCCATTGAGAATCACTATAGTCCTATGTGTAATTTTAAATAAACATGTTTTTTGTGACTTATATTTAAAAAATCTCAAAAACAATATGATTCAATATTATTATTATCATTTTAATGATCCATAACATCCTAGAGGTATTGTGTTTCCTTTGACTATGGATCTGGATGAAATAATTTTCACACAAAAACATCCAATGATAAAAATTTGGTAACTTCAAACATGTAACATGAAATAATATTCAAATCCCAAAAAATCCCTTGAAGATTATTTTAGGAAAACCTTTTAAAACCCTCCAAAACATTTTCCAACTAGATAATCATACCGTATTCAATTTCTGTGTGCATTATTATCCATTCTCCATCCAATCACTGAAGTCCCACCAAGGCATGATGTCTTCTTATACATTCTTGAAAAAAAAATCAGTTAATGTACATTATATTTTATTGTTCTATAATTTTCTGTAGAACTGATGCCTTATCCTTCGATATATTCTAAATTATATGTTCTGTCAAGTCCATATCATTTTCCTTAAATGATGTACAATATTTTAAGAAATGAGGATTACACTCTGATTATCATTAAATTAAATTACACCACTTCAATTCTCTTAAGTTACTCTAGAAAATGATTGATATAATGAAAATTATTTTTTATTTGTTTTTTAAATACTAAATTTTCATTTTATTTAAATTATCAACCCTATTAGTTTAAGGTGTTTTGACTGATCTATTCCCCTTTATACCATTACAATAAACTATTTATGGTAATATGAGTTTATTAATATCTAGAAAAGAACTCATATGAAAATTATTTGTAGAATATTCTTCACTAAAAACAATGAATCATTTTCCATCCCACTATGGTATAAGATGACAAACATGATGCCTTCATAGTGTTATCATTGTGGGTTTAATATAACATGACATAAAAATACCACATAAAATGGAATGGTAGGCCTTTGGAAAATAATTTTGTACATGCTTATTCAAAAAACAAATGAGAACTACACCTTTTAATGTATGAGATATCTTTCAAAAATTATATTTCTTATTCCTTATATAACATGATGTGTTTAGTAATAGGGTTGTGACGGTGTTCCACCTGGTCATTCAAAAATGTTTCAATGTCATTTAGATGTATTATTTTTTTGGGATAAAACAATGGTTCAATGATTATCATCCATTTTAATCCACATCCCCCATAACATTTTATCCCCTCTAAAATCCATCATTTAGAATATTCTAAAAAATTAATCTTATACTCATGAATTATTATTACATTTTAACCCACTAGTAGTATCTACTCCATATGTATTGAAGTATGATGAATTCTCCATCAGTCAACTACATCTGCAAAAAATACTTTTCAAGGTTTCACAATTAAACTCTATCTTCTTCTATAAATCTATGAAACTTATCATTCCATTATCACAATTCTCTATTAATTAAATAATGAATTCCATTAGGCTTATAGACTATGTTAATGTTCTCTTTTTCTCAGAAACCCATCAATTATTGATGTAAATACATTCATCCAAATAACTATTAATTAAATCCATATTTACATCTATTTTTTCCATGTTTAGGTATTCTGATGAGACTATGATTAGTAATTCCATCACAGTTTTATGTATATTTAATGTTGAGAATATTTATATTAAATTAACTCCTTCAAAGTTACTAAATCTCTTTACCGTATGAAACACATTGAGACATTTCATTCTATTATACTCTTACATTATATAGTACACCTTCATATTTTCATGTGATTGGATCCTATATAGTACATTAAGAAATGTGTACATTAATTTAAACATAAATGAAACAAATTAATCCATTATTGATTAATTCTATTACACTGGGTCACTAGGTAATTTTTAATTCAATTTTGAATTTTTGTTCATATTCATATATTAATTGAAGTAAATTTATGACATCTAAAAACATATAAACTAGTCATTTAGATTTTTATGATCACCTTACCTTAATCATCTTCTTTGTATATATAAATTATATTATATCATCTAATTTCTTAAAAATTATTAATCAAACTCAAGAATTAATAGTCCATAATCATTCTAAAATATCTTTTTCTAAAATCACCTCTGAATATTTAATTCCTTGTTCTTGTTTCTACTGAATTTTATATCATATGATAATTTTTCATAGATAAAAAATGGATTCTGATTTTTGATGCATTCTATTAATAAACATTCTCCTTCAGTTTCTAGCCATCCATCAATACATTTTCATTAATGAGAATATATCTCCTCATAATTAATTTACTCCTATTATCATCTCATAGAAAAATACTAAATATTTATCCACAAACCCAATGAGAAAACATATATTGGGGTTTACCATGATATTATAACACTTTTAAACATCAATATTCACAAATTATAATTTTGTAAACAAATTAATATTTATAACATTTGTTCTATAATTTTTCCATAGATCATCTGGAATTTCTCACCTAATGGTTGATACTCAAATCCTATTAACATGGTATTCCACTATGTTGAATAACTATATTCAAATTAACTTATAGATTTATAAGTAAAATTTCATTATTTGATCCTTCTCTAATAAATATTTTCTTATCCATTAATTAATAATAGATTCCACGTTATTATTGAAAAAATAATATAATATCCTATCCCATTCTCCTAAAAATGTTTTAGAAGTTATGATAGTGGTACTCAACCCAATTTTTTGAATGATGAAATTTCAGAATCTCACCACATTACATTTTAACCATTTTTCCTCTTTAATGATATCATAAAAATAAATATAATTATTCAAAAAAATGATCCCAATATTTTTAATGTGGAATCATCAATAAAGGAAAAATATAATTGTTTGCCACTATAAAACTATATGGGGATGTGTATATAAGTATAGAACTCACACACCTAGATTATGTGAGAAACCCATAAAAATTAAATTTATGACTTTTATATTAATAAATGTGTCTGAATTATTTCAAAATAAATCTGAAAACCTCTATGATTCCTCAGACCCGGATTCCACTTAATAGGTGCACCAAGACTAGTGGGTCACATGGCCTCAAGTGCATCTCACCAAACCCCAAAGGCTGGGGTGTGACATTGAGGGACTAGGGTGTGTTTTTGGGGAGGTTATACCCTAAATTAAAAGTGTATCTTAGAAGATGAATCTAAACATATATAAATAGAGGTTGAAATATATGTAAACATAAGGCACATAAAAAGAGGGACATCATTAAAAATAACTGAAAAAACTAGAATAACATTAAACAACTGATGATACGTCCTGTCACTAGAAAACTAGAAAACATAGACACAATATAGTTGGAATAACATATTTTACATAAGTATAAAAGGAATATTTGACTATACCAAGAGGGTTCTGATTCAGTTATATACTATCAAACCCCAAACTAAATAGCAAGCAATCAATTGTTTGAAGTTGCATGCTTCCCTTTGCATAAAACCTACAACCGTGTAATATACCTCAAGTACCAAATATTCACGAGAGAGTGTGTTGGATAAATCGTAGTGGCCCACCACCAAAAATGTTTATAACATATTTCGCATGTAATAGAAATGTAACAACATGAAAGAATTCATGTATAAAATAAATCAATATAATGTCTCAAAATTGACAATTACATGCTTCATCCATTGGATGGTGTCTGGAAATATAAACAATTCATTATTTGATTATTACCAGTTAATAAATAAGTAACATTTAAGTAATTTCTATGATTCCAAGTTCTATCAAGAAACATGTAATGATATTTAATTGAAAAGTCATACAGTAATTGTAACGCCCCAACCCTAGTTACCCAGAGTCGGTCCATTATTACATAACATTGGCATGATCACAAGAAAGATCAAATCTCGAAAGATAGATTGGTTTAGTAGCCTTGGAAACACTAGATACATCTATAAGTTTTACATTACATCATAAAAAAACATCTTGTCTTCATATCCCCTCATACTATCCCGGCAGGTCATTCATAAATTACTTGTTCATAATCCTGGGAAAAATAAAACATTGAAAGGGGTGAGCTCAGATGATCAGTAAGGATAACATTATAGCAGAAGCATTCATAAATAAGCATAAACACTTAAGGCAATTTATAACTAAAACAAAAGCCTTTTAAACTTGAACTTCAGCATAAAATGGAAAAGGTAAAATGAAATAATGCCATTTACTTACTCACATGGATATTCTACTAGTCGAATGATCACATGCAATATCAATAACCACTTTCATAATGATGGAATGCATAATGCCAGACTATCATAACCACATAGCCAAGGCCTCGTTCTAAGACTAAAAATAAGATTTTGCCAAGGCCTTGTGCCAAGACACTAGTTTGTCTCATGAGACCTACCGATGCATCGAGGAGCTATAGCGGGCTCCACCCGTCACTTATTAAGTCCAATGAATTCCTCATATGAATTGGATTAAGCATAAAATAAACATTCGTATTAAAACTAGCATACGAAATGTCTATACTTCTACCACAAACCATGAATGGTATAAAAATAACAAATCCATAGTCAAACATAACTCATTCGATACAATATGGAAGTTTGTATTGTATCACATTAACCTCAATCAAGAATAATGAAGAATGTTGACATAGATGAAAATAATCATCAAAACAATTTGAGAGAAATATCCCCCCTTTTCTTGAAATCTTTTAAAAGTCACACTATTTGTCAAGAAGACATTTAAAAATAGATTTTTGAATCAAAGTGTCCCATACCACTTTAAAACATTTTAAAAGGAGTTTTAATTTGTAAACATTAATGTCCATATAAATAAATCCTTAAAACCATTTTTTAAAACATGGACATTAATAAGAAATATTTAGATGAATAAGTCTTTAAAACATTTTAAAAATGGTATTTTAGTTAGAGATTCCAACCAAAAGAGACACTTGAATACAAATAATTATGGTGATCAAAACTTTGTAATATCATGAGAATAAAGGGAATCATGATATTCTATGTCAAAGTACATTATATACCCCACATAAAAGTGATTTGGTGTATATCATCAATGAAGTCTCAATGGAATGTAAATTGAGATCAAATCTCTCATAAAGGTTGTATCCTTAGGTTAACGATAAATCAACGACATAATTATGTGTGACAAATATAAATCACTAAATATGATTGGATATTCAGGGTAAATCAATCAAAGGATATTCACACATATTCTTGTAAAAACAATACCAATGAATTGGATGTTTAACTCAACAAATGGAGAATGAGTTAAAATTAATCTAATCAAATTCATATCAATGACTTGAGAATTACCAATGGAGTGATTATGTGTATCAAACTTATATCCAAAGGAAGGGGAGTGGAAATTATGACATAATCAAATGAATAGTGATTCCACACATAATCTTGGGGTAATATAATCAATGAAATATGCGTAAAGCCAAATGAGTGGAAATTGAAATTTCAAATTCCCTTATCGATTAGGTAACTTTCGAAACATACACCCATGAAAGAAGTATCATACCATGATGATGTAAATACCCATAAATTAAATTATATTACACAATGAATACAATCATGGGCAGTACGCATACACCACATGCAATAATTAAGTGGTGAACAATGGAATTCTCACGAAATTAAAAGTGAGATTAGAAAATAGCTTACCACGTTAATCAACTGAGTCATATGGCCAAAAGTTAATAACCACCAAATGATTTACAGAATAACATGAATATAAAGAGGATCATGATAATATATATCAAATGGCCGTACACAATACACCACTTTCAGTAATTTAGTGGCGAACAATGGAAATCTCACGGAATTGAAAGTGAGATAAGAGAATCCCTTACTTTTACTTTTTCCTTGGTCGATGGTAGGTTTACCTCCTGTATAATGGTGAAATAATTGTTATTGAATAATACAAGAATCATTTACTTTAATATGATATCATATATGATCTTTTAACATTGATTTGTTAGTAATATCTTAGAATTATCATTCTTTTGATATTAAAATAATATATAAATGGATGTTATATCATATATACAGAATAATTAACATGTGATATTTATTATTTACATGATTTTCACATCATTATTATACCCATCCAAATAATAATATATTGAATAACAATTACACCACGACGTGGAGACGGTAAGTCGTACGTACGCACGTATGGTGAAATGTTATTCAAAGGGTGGATAGAATACTGAATATGGTTGTACCATATTTATAATAACATCAGAGTATATGTGAGATACTGGATTTATTATTTTAGAATGGTAAGAATAAAGAAAGAAGAAGTGGAAGAAGAAAGGAACTTGAAAAGGGGTGGTGAAAACAATACCTCTTCTTCGGGTTCTTCCTTTTGATTTGATCAAAAGGGATCCTTAGGTTGGATTTAGGATCAAACTAAGGCCCCTAGGTTGTAGTGAGGGAAGTTGGGAGAGTATTTTGGCAGGGTTTGGACGAGCCAAGTGGCTTGAGGGGTGTGAGGAATGAGTAGAACTGGTCTCTTTTTATAAGGGAGAGGAGGGGATCTTTAGGAAAGAGTGAAAGTATTAATTTATAATATAATTATATTCGGTTTATAATGGTCCAAAAAATCATTGAGGTCTAAGATAAGATGACTATGTTTCTAAATAACATCAACCAATAAGAATTGGACAGGTTTTAGATAATATTTTAATCATTATAATCTTATTTATTTAAATGATTTATTAATGAGGTAAACATTGAATCATTATTGTGTCATTAATAATTTAAATTATATGATGTCTAAAAATTATAAATAAAATATCATTATGTAGGAAATCTTTTTATATTTCTAATGAATATTTATAATCTAAAATCCAACATGTATAACCCTATGTAAAAATTGTTCTTCTAAAAGATGTAAGCTTATGCCATTTTTATTTTTATTTTAACTTTATTAATATAATGTGTCCCTACCACATACAAGTGGCTCCAAGGGGTCCCCAAATCGACCCAAGGATGCCCATGGTCGGGTATGTGTCCACCAATAAGGTTAGGACACGTTTTAGGGTAATTTGGTATTATTATAATATTATTTTTTAACCCTTATTTACCGGATTTACCCTTAACCATGGTAAATAAAATAATTACCACATTAATTATTCAAAATGTCTAAAAATAAAATTTATCTATTTACACAATTTGGACATCCTGATTCCAAATATGGAATCCATTTTTCTTAATTCAAAACACAGAATTGGCAGAAATTAATTTAAAATTAATTCCCGCTGTCAAAACAAAAAGCGTGTTTTTAAGAGGTAATAACTATCAAAAGATTGACACTTGTTTATGTTCGGTTTAATTGTAAAATTATGTCCAATTACCAACATTATATTAAATGTTAAAAATATATTCTAAATATACTTTAAACCCACTCAAATTCACAATTTATCACTATTAATTATTTTGATTAAAAAGGTTGTTTTTAATTAAAATATAGTAATTTTCACTATTCATCAAAATATGAAAGTTATCCGAAAAGTACCAAAATTTCACCTTAGACTAAATTCGATATTCCGAATTCAAAAATGAAGTAAATTTTAAAATATAAAATATATATAATTTCAAAATTTAGGTATTACTATTCATAACGGCTAGTTTGATTGGTTGTGGCGTGTGTTAAAACTCAAGGTTGCGTACAACACACGCTACTATTTTATTCAAAGGAAAGCGTACCGTGGAAGCTTGGGATGTTTCATTTTAAATTTTTTGATGTCCCAATTTATTCAGATAGTTTAAAATATTTTATTTAAAAGGGTTTCACTATTAAAAGTTGATAAAAGTGCAATACTGAAAATGAATCTGTTCTTGCATTATGACTAAGAAACTCATAATAGGGATTCTAAAATTATAAGGATTATATAAAGTTCAAAATGTAGTTAATACTATTCATGACCTCTTTTAATGGCTTTCTTTTTGTACGTCATGGTGTGATTGAACTCGGTGTTGCGTGTAGTGCAAGTTATTGAATTATTTTTAAGAAATAACACACTATGAAATCCTGGGGTGTTACATTCTCCTCTCCTTCAATAAATTGCGTCCTCAAAATTTGAAATTGTTTTTCGAAAATAAAAGGTTGAAAGTAGAAAATATATTTGTGGGAAAACCCACATCGGAAATTGGGTTACTAAAATTTAGTCTTAATAGAAGGAAAAGAGAAATGAAAGGGTCACCACCAAATTATGATCTCGATTAGGAGAACATTGGTGGAAATTAGAGACATATAATTGGAGGAAAAACGTAAATATTTATAGGTAGTGATTGAGGTCATCAATCATAAACAAGTATAAAATTGATGTCCTTAAACTCATCAATCTGTGATGATTTGAAATACCATCAGTCCAAGAAAACATAGGGTATTGGGATAACACATTTTTGACGTTTCAAAATATCTTAGTTGAAATCCCACATCGAAAAATGAATTAATGAGGCCTCAATTTAAAATAAAGAGTGGAAAGTATGAAGATTACCGAAAATAACACATACTAGGGTTCCATGTAGGAAAATATGGATATGGAAGAGAAATCTAACCATCAATTATCTGATGGAGAGTGGTAGAGAACATGGCTATGAAAAGGCCAACAATCCCAAAGCCATAAATTAGTGATGATTTAATGTACCATCTAGGACAACATTTTGTTTAAGTTACATTACATAAGGAATAGGAATTAATTTATGATATTGACTAAGAACATTATGAGATATACTTAAATTTTAAGTTGATTTTCATTCTTTAATAAATTTCCACCACTAACTCAATTTTTTTTAAACGATGAGTATTTAAGAAGACTTGGTCACACTGGAAGAACTAGAATAATCTTCTATAGAATCACATGATCCATGTAGGATAAACCATATATTTACATTGTCTTTGAAGATTAATCAAAACCAAAATAGTTAGTGAATGATCTAATGATCCCCCAAAAGGATATTCATTGAGATAAATATGCACTAATCTTAATTTCTAAAATTAAACCAACAATACCCCAAAGTTAAATAGATAACATTCAATAACGAATTGTCCTTACAATCCTTTAATATAATCCAAACTAATATTGAAACCCAAAACATAGAAGAATATGATTATGTGGTCTCCCATGATACATTGTATCTCCAAATGACATCAAATACTCTTAAAGTCACATACTTAAAAGTGATTAACATCATCACATATTCTCTGTTATAGGTTAATCAATTCCATAAATAACCCAAATCACTATAAATCAACAATAAAAACGTAGCTAAAAATCCACCATTACTCTACAAATGAAACCTCATTGTATTCTATTTTACTTGGGCATATAGTGTTCCTAACAAAATGAACATCTTCTAAAATAACATTTATCACTTAATCACCAAATCATTTTCCTATACCAAGGGTATTCATTTGATAATACATAAGAACCCAAATCAACTTATTATTGATCAATAAAATCATTTAACTAAAAAAAGTCACACTAACTAGGGACTTCACGTAGTCCAGTGGTAGGCGATAAATCCCAATCGCACATTGGTTGTGGGTTCGATTCCCACAGCTTTGTCCGACGCGACGGGTTGTCACACGGTCTACGTGTTGTCCTTTTTCAAAAACTATATTTTATAACATTACCAAAATGAGATAAATTCCTCAAAATACCATAACATAATTTAACCACAAATATTATATCATACCTTGCATTTTCATCCCAAATTATAATAACTTATAATTTCCTCAAACCCAATGATCATGTAAGACCAAATGGTTATTTATAACTATATCTGCAACAGAAAAGATAATTCTTCCTCAAATATCATTTTCACATGATAAATTGCAGGTTTACACATACAAGAGAAAATTATTCCAAAGTAATCCCATCAATAAAGAGCACTAACACTTTTAAACATTTCACCATCCATTTATTTCCACATAGGTTCTTCATCATATGTTCCTCGGGTTCCCACAATGCCTCTTCCATCTTATGATTCCTCCATAGATATTTTACCAGACGAGTCATCCGGTTTTGCAACACTTGATCTTTGGTATGAAGAATTCTGATAGGCTCTCCACAATAAGATAGATCGGGTTCCAGTTATAATTCTTCATAGGTGAGTACATGCGTTGGTTCAGGCATGTATTTTGTCACTAGAGATATGTGGATCACAACATGAACTCTGGAGAGACTAGGCGGGTTTGCATTTTGGTAGAATGCGTTCATGTGTCACAATGGTACCTCAGGAATTTTTCAAAATTATCTACTTCCTTTACCCAAAAACTCCTCATCCATTTTGGATTATATCGATGGAAGCATCGATGCATCATAAAAAAATAGGTATTTCTTATATATAATTTTGAGACATCGTCTTTAACATGTTTTTTTAGAAAAATTCTCACTGATTCATCTTCATATATTTCAAAATAAGGTTTTGGTAAATCAGTTTTCGTATATCCCAAAAGACATAAATATATAATTTGATACATATAGGCTGCTCGAAGGTCTCCCTCTTCTGTAGCATCTAGAAAATCATTTAGTGCATCGTAATTTTGAGATAAAGTGAATAATTTGAAAATACCCTGATGGTACTTCCCACGCTTAGCGTGGTAAGAAATTTGAGAGCGCAACATTATCCCATAGTCGGTACTTGATCTGTGAAAGAATCGTGCAATGCTAGAGGTATTGGATGTCTCATAAAGTTGTTTGCATGTAACTTGGACATTTGAAAAAGTTTCAACATCGTCTGCGCATGACTTCTGGATAATAATTGCAAGTAGTTCTTCAGGAAGAGAGAGAAGAGTTGTTCGTGATCTTTCTCCCTCCATGTTTCAACTAACAAAAGAAAATACAATTATGGTTTTTGAATACTTATCTAATAAGAATGTAAAAAATAGATATAATAGGATAATCTTTAATTGAACAATATATCCTAACTTGGGGTACCCTATGTTTAAATCTAGGTTATCCACTATCTATTTGCCGACATATATTCTTAGGGGAATTTTTTTTGTATTCCCTTAATAATGGTTTATACTAATCTTGTGAATTTACCAAAGCATATCCACCGGGAGTGTCGTAACCAAGAGTGCAGCAAGGCCCGTTGTCGTGCACCAGTTCCCGTTCGAGTCTAGCTCAAAGTGGTGTTTTCGGGTTTTACCCCTAGGTACATCTGTGCCAGAGCCACCTCTACCTGCTCGTATCCAGACATGGATGTATTGCTCGGAAAACTCACCAAATCTTCTATAATACCAAAATTCTAGGAAGTTCTTCTATAATAATCCTCAAAGTTCATCTTAGGTCTACGTGCTATAATCAGAGTTTATCTAAATCCAGCTTCCAAGGTTTTTACTAAACTTCCTCTGATACCAACTGTAACGCCCTGACCCTAGTTACCCAGAGTCGGTGCATTATTACATAACATTGGCATGATCACAAGAAAGATCAAATCTCGAAAGACAGATTGGTTTAGTAGCCTTGGAAACACTAGATACATATATAAGTTTTACATTACATCATAAAAAAAACATCTTGTCTTTATATCCCCTCATACTATCCCTGCAGGTCATTCATAAATTACTTCTTCATAATCCTGGGAAAAATAAAACATTGAAAGGGGTGAGCTCAGATGCTCAGTAAGGATAACATTATAGCAGAAGCTTTCATAAATAAGCATAAACACTTAAGGCAATTTATAACTAAAACAAAAGCCTTTTAAACTTGAACTTCAGCATAAAATGGAAAAGGTAAAATGAAATAATGCCATTTACTTACTCACATGGATATTCTACTAGTCGAATGATCACATGCAATATCAATAACCACTTTCATAATGATGGAATGCATAATTCCAGACTATCATAACCACATAGCCAAGGCCTCGTTCCAAGACTAAAAATAAGATTTTGCCAAGGCCTTGTGCTAAGACACTAGTTTGTCTCATGAGACCTACCGATGCATCGAGGAGCTATAGCGGGCTCCACCCGTCACTTATTAAGTCCAATGAATTCCTCATATGAATAGGTTTAAGCATAAAATAAACATTCGTATTAAAACTAGCATACGAAATACTTATATTTCTACCACAAACCATGAATGGTATAAAAATAACACATCCATAGTCAAACATAACTCATTCGATACAATATGGAAGTTTGTATTGTATCACATTAACCTCAATAAAGAATAATGAAGAATGTTGACATAGATGAAAATAATCATCAAAACAATTTGAGAGAAATATCCCCCTTTTCTTGAAATCTTTTAAAAGTCACACTATTTGTCAAGAAGACATTTAAAAATAGATTTTTGAATCAAAGTGTCCCATACCACTTTAAAACATTTTAAAAGGAGTTTTAATTTGTAAACATTAATGTCCATATAAATAAATCCTTAAAACCATTTTTTAAAACATGGACATTTATAAGAAATATTTAGATGAATAAGTCTTTAAATCATTTTAAAAATGGTATTTTAGTTAGAGATTCCAACCAAAAGAGACACTTGAATACAAATAATTATGGAGATCAAAACTTTGTAATATCATGAGAATAAATGGAATCATGATATTCTATGTCAAAGTACATTATATACCCCACATAAAAGTGATTTGGTGTATATCATCAAAGAAGTCTCAATGGAATGTAAATTGAGATGAAATCTCTCATAAAGGTTGTATCCTTAGGTTAACGATAAATCAACGACATAATTATGTGTGACAAATATAAATCACTAAATATGATTGGATATTCAGGGTAAATCAATCAAAGGATATTCACACATATTCTTGTAAAAACAATACCAATGAATTGGATGTTTAACTCAACAAATGGAGAATGAGTTAAAATTACTCTAATCAAATTCATATCAATGACTTGAGAATTACCAATGGATTGATTATGTGTATCAAACTTATATCCACAGGAAGGGGAGTGGAAATTATGAAATAATCAAATGAATAGTGATTCCACACATAATCTTGGGGTAATATAATCAATGAAATATGCGTAAAGCCAAATGAGTGGAAATTGAAATTTCAAATTCCCTTATCGATTAGGTAACTTTCGAAACATACACCCATGAATGAAGTATCATACCATGATGATGTAAATACCCATAAATTAAAGTATATTACACAATGAATACAATCATGGGAAGTACACATACACCACATGCAATAATTAAGTGGTGAACAATGGAATTCTCACGAAATTAAAAGTGAGATTAGAAAATCCCTTACCACGTTAATCAACTGAGTCGTATGGCCAAAAGTTAATAACCACCAAATTATTTACAGAATAACATGAATATAAATAGGATCATGATAATATATATCAAATGGCCGTACACAATACACCACTTCCAATAATTTAGTGGCGAACAATGGAAATCTCACGGAATTGAAAGTGAGATAAGAGAATCCCTTACTTGTACTTTTTCCTTGGTCGATTGTAGGTTTACCACCTGTATAATGGTGAAATAATTGTTATTGAATAATAAAAGAATCATTTACTTTAATATGATATCATATATGATCTTTTAACATTGATTTGTTAATAATATCGTAGAATTATCGTTATTTCGGGTGTTAACGGGTTCATTTTACTTTATATTCTTTGTTATGTGAGCCATATTCGTTATTAATGGGATGTATATTATTCATATCCATAATGATATCAATTCCTTAGATACTATTTTTAAATCATCAAATGATAATTATACTTGAATGGATACGATGGAGAATGAATCTTATCGCGTTTGTGGAGACGGTAGTCCGTACGTACGCACGAGCGACAATATCATTCTTTTGATATTAAAATAATATATAAATGGATGTTATATCATATATACAGAATAATTAACATGTTATATTTATTATTTACATGAGTTTCACATCATTATTATACCCATCCAAATAATAATATATTGAATAACAATTACACCACGACGTGGAGACGGTAAGCCGTACGTACGCACGTATGGTGACATGTTATTCAATGGGTGGATAGAATACTGAATATGGTTGTACCATATTTATAATAACATCACAATATATGTGAGATACTGGATTTATTATTTTAGAATGGTAAGAACAAAGAAAGAAGAAGTGGAAGAAGAAAGGAACTTGAAAAGGGGTGGTGAAAACATTACCTCTTCTTCGGGTTCTTCCTTTTGATTTGATCAAAAGGGCTCCTTAGGTTGGCTTTATGATCAAACTAAGGACTCTAGGTTGTAGTGAGGGAAGTTGGGAGAGTATTTGGGCAGGTGTTGGACGAGCCAAGTGGCTTGAGAGGTGTCAAGAATGAGTAGAAGTGGTCTCCTTTTATAAGGGAGAGGAGGGGCTCTTTAAAAAAGAGTGAAAGTATTACTTTATAATATAATTATATTCGGTTTATAATGGTCCAAAAATCATTGATGTCTAATATAAGATGACTAAGTTTCTAAATAACATCAACCAATAAGAATTGGACAGGTTTTAGATAATAGTTTAATCATTATAATCTTATTTATTTAAATGATTTATTAATGAGGTAAACATTGAATCATTATTGTGTCATTAATAATTTAAATTATTTGATGTCTAAAAATTATAAATAAAATATCATTATGTAAGAAATCTTTTTAAATTTCTAATGAATATTTATAATAGAAAATCCAACATGTATAACCCTATATAAAAATTGGTTTTCTAAAAGATGTAAGCTTATGCCATTTTTATTTTTATTTTAACTTTATTAATATAATGTGTCCCTACCACATACAAGTGGCTCCAAGGGGTCCCCAAATCGACCCAAGGATGCCCATGGTCGGGTATGTGTCCACCAATAAGGTTAGGACACGTTTTAGGGTAATTTTGTATTATTATAATATTATTTTTTAACCCTTATTTACCGGATTTACCCTTAACCATGGTAAATAAAATATTTACCACAGTAATTATTCAAAATGTCTAAAAATAAAAGATACCTATTTACACAATTTGGACATAATGATTCAAAATATGGAATCCATTTTTATAAATTCAAAACACAGAAGTGGCAGAAATTAATTTAAAATTAATTCCCACTGTCAAAACAAAAAGTGTGTTTTTAAGAGGTAATAACTATCAAAAGATTGACACTTGTTTATGTTCGGTTTAATTGTAAAATTATGTCCAATGACCAACATTATATTAAATGGTAAAAATATATTCTAAATATACTTTAAAACCACTCAAATTCACAATTTATCACTATTAATTATTTTGATTAAAAAGGTTGTTTTTAATTAAAATATAGTAATTTTCACTATTCATCAAAATATGAAAGTTATCCGAAAAGTACCAAAATTTCACCTTAGGCTAAATTCGATATTCCGAATCCAAAAATGAAGTTCATTTTAAAATATAAAATATATATAATTTCAAAATTTAGGTATTACTATTCATAACGGCTAGTTTGATTGGTTGTGGCGTGTGTTAAAACTCAAGGTTGCGTACAACACACGCTACTATTTTATTCAAAGGAAAGCATACCGTGGAAGCTTGGGATGTTTCATTTTAAGTTTTTTGATGTCCCAATTTATTCAGATAGTTTAAAATATTTTATTTAAAAGGGTTTCACTATTAAAAGTTGATAAAAGTGCAATACTGAAAATGAATCTTTTCTTGCATTATGACTAAGAAACTCATAATAGGGATTCTAAAATTATAAGGATTATATAAAGTTCAAAATGTAGTAAATACAATTCATGACCTCTTTTAATGGCTTTCTTTTTGTACGTCATGGTGTGATTGAACTCGGTGTTGCGTGTAGTGCAAGTTATTGAATTATTTTTAAGAAATAACACACTATGAAATCCTGGGGTGTTACATTCTCCTCTCCTTAAATAAATTGCGTCCTCGCAATTTGAAATTGTTTTTCGAAAATAAAAGGATGAAAGTAGAAAATATATTTGTGGGAAAACCCACATCGGAAATTGGGTTACTAAAATTTAGTCTTAATATAAGGAAAAGGGAAATGAAAGGGTCACCACCAAATTATGATCTCGATTAGGAGAACATTGGTGGAAATTAGAGACATATAATTGGAGGAAAAACGTAACTATTTATAGGTAGTGATTGAGGTCATCAATCACAAACAAGTATAAAATTGAGGTCCTTAAACTCATCAATCTATGATGATATGAAATACCATCGGTCCAAGAAAACATATGGTATTGGGATAACACATTTTTGACGTTTCAAAATATCTTAGTTGAAATCCCACATCGAAAAATGAATTAATGAGGCCTCTATTTAAAATAAAGAGTGGAAAGTATGAAGATTACCGAAAATAACACATACTAGGGTTCCATGTAGGAAAATATGGATATGGAAGAGAAATCTAACCATAAATTATCTGATGGAGAGTGGTAGAGAACATGGCTATGAAAAGGCCAACAATCCCAAAGCCATAAATTAGTGATGATTTAATGTACCATCTAGGACAACATTTTTTTTAAAAAAGTTACATTACATAAGGAATAGGAATTCTTTTATGATATTGACTAAGAACATTATGAGATATACTTAAATTTTAAGTAGATTTTCATTCTTTAATAAATTTCCACCACTAACTCATTTTTTTTAACCGCTGAGTATTCAAGAAGACTTGGTCACACTGGAAGAACTAGAATAAACTTCTATAGAATCACATGATCCATGTAGGATAAACCATATATTTACATTGTCTTTGAAGATTAATCAAAACCAAAATGGTTAGTGAATGATCTAATGATCCCCCAAAAGGATATTCATTGAGATAAATATGCACTAATCTTAATTTCTAAAATTAAACCAAAAATAGCCCAAAGTTAAATAGATACCATTCAATAACGAATTGTCCTTACAATCCTTTAATATAATCCAAACTAATATTGAAACCCAAAACATAGAAGAATTTGATTATGTAGTCTCCCATGATACATTGTATCTCCAAATGAAATCAAATACTCTTAAAGTCACATACTTAAAAGTGATTAACATCATCACATATTCTCTGTTATAGGTTAATCATTTCCATAAATAACCCAAATCACTATAAATCAACAATAAAAACGTAGATAAAAATCCACCATTACTCTACAAATGAAACCTCATTGTATTCTATTTTCCTTGGGCATATAGTGTTCCTAAAAAACGAACATCTTCCAAAATAACATTTATCACTTAATCACCAAATCATTTTCCTATACCAAGGGTATTCATTTGATAATACATAAGAACCCAAATAAACTTATTATTGATCAATAAAATCATTTAACTAAAAAAAGTCACACTAACCAGGGACTTCACGTAGTCCAGTGGTAGGCGATAAATCCCAATCGCACTTTTGTTGTGGGTTCGATTCCCACAGCTTTGTCCGACGCGACGGGTTGTCACACGGTCTACCTGTTGTCCTTTTTCAAAAACTATATTTTATAATATTACCAAAATGAGATAAATTCCTCAAAATACCATAACATAATTTAACCACAAATCTTATATCATACCTTGCATTTTCATCCCAAATTATAATAACTTATAATTTCTTCAAACCCAATGATCATGTAAGACCAAATGGTTATTTATAACTATATCTGCAACAGAAAAGATAATTCTTCCTCAAATATCATTTTCACATGATAAATTGTAGGTTTACACATACAAGAGAAAATTATTCCAAAGTAATCCCATCAATAAAGAGCACTAACACTTTTAAACATTTCACCATCCATTTATTTCCACATAGGTTCTTCATCATATGTTCCTCGGGTTCCCACATTTCCTCTTCCATCTTATGATTTCTCCATAGATCTTTTACCAGACGAGTCATCCGGTTTTGCAACACTTGATCTTTGGTATGAAGAATTCTGATAGGCTCTCCACAATAAGATAGATCGGGTTCCAGTTATAATTCTTCCTAGGTGAGTACATGCGTTGGGTCAGGCATGTATTTTGTCACTAGAGATATGTGGAACACAACATGAAATCTGGAGAGACTAGGCGGGTTTGCATTTTGGTAGAATGCGTTCATGTGTCACAATGGTACCTCAGGAATTTTTCAGAATAATCTACTTCCTTTACCCAAAAACTCCTCATCCATTTTGGATTATATCGATGGAAGCATCGATGCATCATAAAAAAATAGGTATTTCTTATATATAATTTTGAGACATCGTCTTTAACATGTTTTTTTAGAAAAATTCTCACTGATTCATCTTCAAATATTTCAAAATAAGGTTTTGGTAAATCAGTTTTCGTATATCCCAAAAGACATAAATATATAATTTGATACATATAGGCTGCTCGAAGGTCTCCCTCTTCTGCAGCATCTAGAAAATCATTTAGTGCATCATAATTTTGAGATAAAGTTAATAATTTGAAAAGAACCTGATGGTACTTCCCACGCTTAGCGTGGTAAGAAATTTGAGAGCGCAACATTATCCCATAGTCGGTACGTGATCCTTGAAAGAATCGTGCAATGCTAGATGTATTGGATGTCTCATAAAGTTGTTTCCATGTAACTTGGACATTTGTAAAAGTTTCAACATCGTCTGCGCATGACTTCTGGATAATAATTTCAAGTAGTTCTTCAGGAAGAGAGAGAAGAGTTGTTCGTGATCTTGCTCCCTCCATGTTTCAACTAACAAAAGAAAATACAATTAGGGTTTTTGAATACTTATATAATAATAATGTAAAAAATAGATATAATAGGATAATCTTGTAATTGAACAATATATCCTAACTTGGGGTACCCTATGTTTAAATCTAGGTTATCCACTATCTATTTTCCGACATATATTCTTAGGGGAATTTTTTTTGTATTCCCTTAATAATGGTTTATACTAATCTTGTGAATTTACCAAAGCATATCCCCCGGGAGTGTCGTAACCAAGAGTGAAGCAAGGCCCGTTGTCGTGCACCGGTTCCCGTTCGAGTCTAGCTCAAAGCGGTGTTTTCGGGTTTTACCCCTACGTACATCTGTGCCAGAGCCACCTCTACCTGCTCGTATCCAGACAGGGATGTATTGCTCGGAATACTCACAAAATCTTCTATAATACCAAAATTCTAGGAAGTTCTTCTATAATAATCCTCAAAGTTCATCTTAGGTCTACGTGTTGTAATCAGAGTTTATCTAAATCCATCTTCCATTGTTTTTACTAAACTTTCTCTGATACCAACTGTAACGCCCCAACCCTAGTTACCCAGAGTCGGTGCATTATTACATAACATTGGCATGATCACAAGAAAGATCAAATCTCGAAAGACAGATTGGTTTAGTAGCCTTGGAAACACTAGATACATCCATAAGTTTTACATTACATCATAAAAAAACATCTTGTCTTCATATCCCCTCATACTATCCCTGCAGGTCATTCATAAATTACTTCTTCATAATCCTGGGAAAAATAAAACATTGAAAGGGGTGAGCTCAGATGCTCAGTAAGGATAACATTATAGCAGAAGATTTCATAAATAAGCATAAACACTTAAGGCAATTTATAACTAAAACAAAAGCCTTTTAAACTTGAACTTCAGCATAAAATGGAAATGGTAAAATGAAATAATGCCATTTACTTACTCACATGGATATTCTACTAGTCGAATGATCACATGCAATATCAGTAACCACTTTCATAATGATGGAATGCATAATGCCAGACTATCATAACCACATAGCCAGGGCCTCGTGCCAAGACTAAAAATAAGATTTTGCCAAGGCCTTGTGCCAAGACACTAGTTTGTCTCATGAGACCTACCGATGCATCGAGGAGCTATAGTGGGCTCCACCCGTCACTTATTAAGTCCAATGCATTCCTCATATGAATAGGTTTAAGCATAAAATAAACATTCGTATTAAAACTAGCATACGAAATGTCTATACTTCTACCACAAACCATGAATGGTATAAAAATAACACATCCATAGTCAAACATAACTCATTCGAAACAATATGGAAGTTTGTATTGTATCACATTAACCTCAATCAAGAATAATGAAGAATGTTGACATAGATGAAAATAATCATCAAAACAATTTGAGAGAAATATCCCCCTTTTCTTGAAATCTTTTAAAAGTCACACTATTTGTCAAGAAGACATTTAAGAATAGTTTTTTGAATCAAAGTGTCTCATACCACTTTAAAACTTTTTAAAAGGAGTTTTAATTTGTAAACTTTAATGTCCATATAAATAAATCCTTAAAACCATTTTTTAAAACATGGACATTAATGAGAAATATTTAGATGAATAAGTCTTTAAATCATTTTAAAAATGGTATTTTAGTTAGAGATTCCAACCAAAAGAGACACTTGAATACAAATAATTGTGGTGATCAAAACTTTGTAATATCATGAGAATAAAGGGAATCATGATATTCTATGTCAAAGTACATTATATACACCACATAAAAGTGATTTGGTGTATATCATCAAAGAAATCTCAATGGAATGTAAATTGAGATGAAATCTCTCATAAAGGTTGTATCCTTAGGTTAAGGATAAATCAACGGCATAATTATGTGTGACAAAAATAAATCACTAAATATGATTGGATATTAAGTGTAAATAAATCAAAATATATTCACACATATTCTTGTAAAAACAATACCAATGAATTGGATGTTTAACTCAACAAATGGAGAATGAGTTAAAATTAATCTAATCAAATTCATATCAATGACTTGAGAATTATCAAGGGAGTGATTATGTGTATCAAACTTATATCCACAGGAAGGGGAGTGGAAATTATGACATAATAAAATGAATAGTGATTCCACACATAATCTTGGGGTAATATAATCAATGAAATATGCGTAAAGCCAAATGAGTGGAAATTGAAATTTCAAATTCCCTTATCGATTAGGTAACTTTCGAAACATACACCCATGAAAGAAGTATCATACCATGATGATGTATATACCCATAAATTAAAGTATATTACACAATGAATACAATCATGGGCAGTACAAATACACCACATGGAATAATTAAGTGGTGAACAATGGAATTCTCACGAAATTAAAAGTGAGATTAGAAAATCCCTTACCACGTTAATCAACTGAGTCGTATGGCCAAAAGTTAATAACAACCAAATGATTTACAGAATAACATGAATATAAAGAGGATCATGTTAATATATATCAAATGTCCGTACACAGTACACCACTTTCAATAATTTAGTGGCGAACAATGGAAATCTCACGGAATTGAAAGTGAGATAAGAGAATCCCTTACATGTACTTTTTCCTTGGTCGATGGTAGGTTTACCTCCTGTATAATGGGGAAATAATTGTTATTGAATAATACAAGAATCATTTACTTTAATATGATATCATATATGATCTTTTAACATTGATTTGTTAATAATATCTTAGAATTATCGTTATTTCGGGTGTTAACGGGTTCATTTTACTTTATATTCTTTGTTATGTGAGCCATATTCGTTATTAATGGGATGTATATTATTCATATCCAGAATTATATCAAGTCCTTAGATTCTATTTTTAAATCATCAAATGATAATTATACTTGAATGGATACGATGGAGAATTAATCTTATCGCGTTTATGGAGACGGTAGTCCGTACGTACGCACGAGCGACAATATCATTCTTTTGATATTAAAATAATATATAAATGGATGTTATATCATATATAAAGAATAATTAACATGTTATATTTATTATTTACATGAGTTGAACATCATTATTATACCCATCCAAATAATAATATATTGAATAACAATTACACCACGACGTGGAGACGGTAAGCCGTACGTACGCACATATGGTGACATGTTATTCAAAGGGTGGATAGAATACTGAATATGGTTGTACCATATTTATAATAACATCAGAGTATATGTGAGATACTGGATTTATTATTTTATAATGGTAAGAACAAATAAAGAAGAAGTGGAAGAAGAAAGGAACTTGAAAAGGGGTGGTGAAAACATTACCTCTTCTTCGGGTTCTTCCTTTTGATTTGATCAAAAGGGATCCTTAGGTTGGCTTTATGATCAAAATAAGGCATCTAGGTTGTAGTGAGGGAAGTTGGGAGAGTATTTGGGTAGGGTTTGGACGAGCCAAGTGGCTTGAGAGGTGTGAGGAATGAGTAGAAGTGGTCTCCTTTTATAAGGGAGAGGAGGGGCTCTTTAGGAAAGATTGAAAGTATTACTTTATAATATAATTATATTCGGTTTATAATGGTCCAAAAATCACTGAGGTCGAAGATAAGATGACTATGTTTCTAAATAACATCAACCAATAAGAATTGGACTGGTTTTAGATAATATATTTATCATTATAATCTTATTTATTTAAATGATTTATTAATGAGGTAAACATTGAATCATTATTGTGTCATTAATAATTTAAATTATTTGATGTCTAAAAATTATAAATAAAATATCATTATGTAGGAAATCTTTTTAGATTTCTAATGAATATTTATAATCGAAAATCCAACATGTATAACCCTATGTAAAAATTGATCTTCTAAAAGATGTAAGCTTATGCCATTTTTATTTTTATTTTAACATTATTAATATAATGTGTCCCTACCACATACAAGTGGCTCCAAGGGGTCCCCAAATAGACCCAAGGATGCCCATGGTCGGGTATGTGTCCACCAATAAGGTTAGGACACGTTTTAGGGTAATTTTTTATTATTATAATATTATTTCTTAACCCTTAATTACCGGATTTACCCTTAATCATGGTAAATAAAATATTTACCACAGTAATTATTCAAAATGTCTAAAAATAAAAGTTACCTATTTACACAATTTGGACATCCTGATTCCAAATATGGAATCCATTTTTCTAAATTCAAAACACAGAAGTGGCAGAAATTAATTCAAAATCAATTCCAGTTTTCAAAACAAAAAGCGTGTTTTTAAGAGGTAATAACTATCAAAAGATTGACACTTGTTTATGTTCGGTTTAATTGTAAAATTATGTCCAATGACCAACATTATATTAAATGGTAAAAATATATTCTAAATATACTTTAAAACCACTCAAATTCACAATTTATCACTATTAATTATTTTTATTAAAAAGGTTGTTTTTAATTAAAATATAGTAATTTTCACTATTCATCAAAATATGAAAGTTATCCGAAAAGTACCAAAATTTCACCTTAGGCTAAATTCGATATTCCGAATCCAAAAATGAAGTCCATTTTAAAATATAAAATATATATAATTTCAAAATTTAGGTATTACTATTCATAACGGCTAGTTTGATTGGTTGTGGCATGTGTTAAAACTCAAGGTTGCGTACAACACACGCTACTATTTTATTCAAAGGAAAGCGTACCGTGGAAGCTTGGGATGTTTCATTTTAAATTTTTTGATGTCCCAATTTATTCATATAGTTTAAAATATTTTATTTAAAAAGGTTTCACTATTAAAAGTTGATAAAAGTGCAATACTGAAAATGAATCTGTTCTTGCATTATGACTAAGAAACTCATAATAGGGATTCTAAAATTATAAGGATTATATAAAGTTCAAAATGTAGTAAATACTATTCATGACCTCTTTTAATGTCTTTTTTTGTACGTCATGGTGTGATTGAACTCGGTGTTGCGTGTAGTGAAAGTTATTGAATTATTTTTAAGAAATAACACACTATGAAATCCTGGGGTGTTACAGTAATAACCAAGGTTACATATACCTCATGGTCACCAACTCAATAATAAATTTATCCCAACATGGGATAAGAGTTTGATACAAGGATCATAGTCTATGTTATTCCACAATATGATTATTATTGTGTACAATGGGTTCATCAAAGGTAAAACAGGGCTCTATAATGACTTGTCCAAATGGGTTTTAATAGAGGCACCTACATGACAATTATGGTTCATGGAGTGTATCCAAGGCATTCATTAATAATATTTAATGGATCCTATGGTGTCATACCTAGAATCCAAGGAATCGATAAGGATTGGGATCCATGTGGTCCTCAACCTAAGAATGTTGTATCCGTGAATTAGAATGGGGTTCCTGGTTGCCCATGTCATTCTCTGATCATAATCCAATTTGATATCAAGTTAGGCCATTAATATTTTACTATTATATCATGTAATATTTCTTTTTGTTGAGGTATATCCTTCCATTACTATGATATGGTCACTTAGTATTAAAACTTTTAATAGAGTCATTTGTTTTAAGCCTTCTCATTCATTTGAGTGACATGTCCATGTAGCATGCAACCATTCATCTAATCCATTTAATGAATATTCTACATTTAAGGAATATTCCTCTACTTTATATTAATGTTTTAAGGGGTGCTAAAAATATGCATCCTACTATTCATTTACATTTATGGACATGTAATATACTTAGTATACATTCTAATTCACATTTCACATTTTATTTTCATATTAATGTACATAATATAGGCGGTTGAAGTGGTGAGAATACACGGTAATTTTCATTATGAAATTATCTTTGTGAAAAAACCCATTTAATATAGAAACACATACCACTAGAATGCTCAAGCCAAGGAACACTCGAACGGTGGCTCAAATGATTCAAAACATGAAAACGAAATTTATGGAAGAAAATCATACATGGGATGAATGGATTTTTGTGAATAACCACTAAAAACTAATCACATATTTGTAAATTGGATAACCATATGGTTCTAATGAAAATAAACATGGAATATACATTATAGAAACGACACCTGATGAAATCATTAGACCCAACATGATAATTCAAAAATCATCAAACTTGAGGGATGAGTTATAGACCAAACACATTAGTTTTGTAAAACTCTCATAATCTATTATTGGCCCTTGATTTGTCTTATAATTGAGATGTTTTGAGAAATATGAAAAAATGATCACACCTCAATTACTAGCTATAGAGTGAGTGAGGAAATGAAAGTCATAAAATGAGATCAAGAACATACCATTGAACATCTAACTTGATGAACAAAATACGGATCATATACTAATGAACGATATCTCAATTTTACTACCGTAAATCTTCAGAATGCTCCAAAATGAGAGGAAAAATGGTTAATCTATCCAGTTTTCAAATTAGGGAAGGAGGGATCTAACTAGGCCATTTAGGGAAAAGATGAAAATTTACCTAGAAAAATAGAATGTACATGGTTTAATTGAATGGTTACCAATTAAGTAGGGAAACATTCATGGTTAGCTCACTCAACCATTTGAAAACTGTTTCAGATGGTTCTGATGGGAAATTTTTACATTTCGGGTTAGCCAAACTATGTTCCAACTGTGCACTAACCATGAGACCGGGTTATTTTATCCAAAAAGATATGTTCTGGGCTCAAAATAAGACCTATATACCCCTAAAACCTCATTTTACTCATTAAATATCCATATTAGGTTCAAAATAATGTAATTCAAATGAAATATAATGGGTCCATAATTGACTGAAAAAATGAGTTCATATAGTCTTCCTCATATAAAAGAACTCGTCCCCTAGTTCATCTTCCAAGGGTGTTGACACACTATCTGAGAAAACTTCTAGCCACTAAGCAGGTATTTCAGACTCCCACTCCCATCTCTCATCCTGTACATGGCCATGTTATCATAGCACATGTACTAGAAGGATAGACCAGCCATAGAAAAACCTTGTGCTCTGGACAACTATGGGTATATGATACTCTTTAATGGTAGTATTAGAATCTAACTCAACTTCATTGGGGTTGTAGTTATGAGAATGATCCGAATGATACTAGATAATATATAAATGTGGAATACATTGTGCATGGCATGGAACATCTGAGGTAAAATAAATCGATATTCAACCATCCTGAATCTCTCAAAAATTTAAAATGCCTTGCATATTGAGTAAATAAATTCCCTTGTTTATGTAGTTGTCTATGCCCTATACTGGGTGATACCATAATGAGAATGTATTCGCCAACCTCAAAATTTATAGGTCATTAATGCAGATCATAATAATATTTTTTTCTAGACTGAGTAGTATTCATACTCTTTTTGATCAGCAGAACCTACTCTAAAGTCTCCTAAACGAGACGAGGACATATTAGGACTGCCTCACCTACATCTAGCCAGAACAAGGGTGAATGGAATGACCTACGATATAGGACCTCAAAATGAAACATTTTAGTTGTCACATAGAAGCTGTTATTATAGGTGAACTCAACAATAGGTGAATGCTAATCCCATGAGCCACCATAATCTAGGGAACATGCTCGAAGCTCCAAAACTTGTATTGTATGTTCTGGTTTTCCATCAGTCCGAGGGTTAAAATATGTACAAATAATTACTTGTTTTCCTTTAGGGTTTGATAATCCCCACAAAAATTGGGATGTGAAATGAGCATCACTATATGAAATGATAGTATGAGAGACCCTACGGAGCCATATGATTTTACAAACATATAGTTTTCCCAGCTCATCAATTGAGAAAGTCTCTTTAATAGGAATTAAGTGGGGTATATTCATAATTCAGTCAAAGAAAAACCATACAGCGTTGCTCCCACTAGGAGACCTTGGAAAACTGAATACACATTAAATTAAAACTTCTTCCCATTTCTATTCTAGGGATGGAAGTGGTAGCAATAAGACTGAAGGACTATGGTGCTCCGCCATCACCTATTGATAGGTGGAAGAAGTAGCTATAAAGCCTCTATCTGACATATTATCCTAGGAAACTTGTATGATTATTGAATGAATTGAGGCATATTTTAGATTCCATGATGAAATTACCATTGAGTGGCATGAGACACATTCATCAACTCTAATATCATATATTTTTATACCTAGACATGCCCATGAATATACAAGATTTTATCTCTATCTACATATACCCAAGCCTTCATGATATACTCAAATAGAGACCTAAGCCTCCATGATATTAAAATTGGCTACTCTTTACGTTCACAATGAGGGATGAGGTAATTATTAAGGATGATAGGTATGACTTCAAGGGGCGGTTATGAAACTCTAGATGCAGCTCAGGGAAAAGGTTCATTAACTTCCATTCATCACTATCTTCCCATATAGCCTATGTTTGAGTTTTCTAACATAATGCATTTACAACTTCATTTCCACTCTTAAGAATATATGCAAACTCAAAATCATTGGATTATATGTATTTTACCCATATCTACTATTTAAAGTTCATGACATGCTATGAAAATATATATCTGAGTCTCTTGTATTTCGTGTTTACCACAATGTTCTCACCTAATAAAAATAGTGCATTTTGAAACGTAAGGCAGGTATAACTACTAATATCTCATGTTATTGGGTCAGGTAATTCCTCTCATGTTTCCTCAAATACTGAGATCCATAAAAAATGAATTTATCCCCTCACATCAGCACGACTCTGTGGTTAAATCTTGATGCATCACCGAAAATGGAATAACCTTTTCCTATCTCTAGAAGAGTCCGAATATGTGTCTATAAAATCCTCCATTTCAACTCTAGAAATGCATTGTCATGTGATTCTAACCATATGAATATGACACCCTTCATTGTAATACAATTAAGACATGGAGAAATTCATGAGAATATATTTATGTAATGATAATAATATTCAACTAGAACTAAGAAATATCATATTTCAAACATATTCTAAAGATTCTCCTAGGAAAATAAATTACTAAAATTTTTTGGTTCAATAGATATACTTATGTCTGAGATAATAAGATCCAATAAGTGAACATTGTTGATCTTCTAATGGATCTTAGCAAGCATGGAATTAATATGATTCTCTCCCAGTGTACTCAGAATGATCTCAAGATTATTTTCATAGTCTCCATGAATGTGAAAATACACAATGATGCCGTAAAAAAATTCCATGAACAAAGAATCCAAATATGGGTATAAAATCTTATTCACCAGATCCATGAGTTTTTTTGGCCCATTAATAATATTGAACAGAATAATAGGGTACTAATACTTACAATACGTGCTACGAAAATATCTAAAAGGTATGTCTAATAGACTGAATCTTACCTTATGATAACCCAATCATAGGTCCATCATAGAGAATGTCATTTCTACTTGAAGCTGAAAAAAGAGATCATCTCTTTGGGGATGTGGGTAGTGGTTCCTGATGGTAAGCTGGTTCAACTATATCTAATCCATGCATAGACATAAAGTTCCATCCACAATTATTATAAAAAAGAATTGGAAATCCCTATCATGATGTAATGGGATATATAAATACGTGGGACTCTAAATCCTCTAACTAGTATTTGCGATATTCGGGTTTTTTGGTAACATACGCTATGGGGGTATGGACACTGGAGATTCTCTAGGAAAAAGTTCGATTGTATACCCTACCATGATCTTAGGATGTAATCATGAAAAATAATAGGGAATGGAGTCCCTAAAAAGATCCAATACTAGAGGTAAATAATATTTTCATAAATCCTAATCTTACATGAAGATATTTTCAATCAGGGAGGTCACTACACATTTCCCATGATGCTATGGTCTTTCTCTAATGTCTTATAAATCCCTCTCACCCTTATGTAGATAACTAATGACCTCTTGTGATGTAAAATATAACCTGTAGTGATGGAAATAAAAAATCATAATAAAGAACTGTCCAGACAAACATGATAATGACATCAAATCCGGTCATATCTAGAAAAGAGAGGATATACAAGAATGGGTAACTTCCTACCTCATGGTGAAAATCCATACACTAGTGTATACCATCTGTTCGGGCCCCTAAAAACATATATAAGGTCATTTAACCATAGAAATATTGTATCTCCGATTTAAGACTCACTAAGATAGATAAAGAGATAAAATATTACTAATGAACTATATCAAATAAAGCAGATACTATGGTAGATTCCACAATAATAGAACTGCATACTACTTATGGTCCTGAAGCCTGATCCTTGAGAATCATCTATAGTGTAGTAAACTATATTGATCCACAACCATGTGCACCAAATGGCCTACCATGGCCATAACTACTATGTGTCGCTAGTGGCGGTTAGGGGTCTCACTAACACAACCATGACCTCGTAATCATCCCAAACTTCTGGTGTTATTCCAACTCCCCATCTGATGTTGTGTAAATGAACTCACTATTTATGGTGGAGTTGGGGAAAATCATTTTCCACAAGGAACTGTTAGAAAGGTCCTAAAGAAATGCTAAAGTTTCCACATAAAACCACAACCCCGACACTCTAGTGGGATTATATAACACTAAGGCTTCAAAATTCCTCATCTTCCAAACTGATAACACAGTTTAGAGATTTCTAAATGGGCACTCTAGTTGTCATTTCCCTAACAATTAGCCTAGAGGGAACATTTACTTCCACAGGAAGAACTGATTCCCTACCACATCACTGATCATCTATACCCAGTACTATTGTGATACATTAGGTTCAGATCATTGATAGGAGACTAATTCACTATATCACATCTATTACGTAGGTGAAATACATTCATCTATGTATGAATGGAATACTGGAGCCCATCCATGAAACTTCTACAATTTGAAATATCATAACTATATAAAATAGGTGCAATTCACTACAATTCCATGAAATTTAATGATAATCCATGACAAACATAAAACCCTTCTCTAGATTCGTTCACTCTTGGGCTCTGTTAGCTGTCAACTTATATGGAATGAGCTACTCATACAAGGAAGTTTGGAAATTAACAAATTACATTCCCTGAGGACGATTGTCCTGAGAAATCACTTCCCACCAATTCATGGATGAATCATAACGAATTTATGTGTAATTTCTTAACCAGTACATTGGATTCGTCTCTAGGTGCTCAAAGAAATATAGGGTGGCCTCTAGACATGACTCAGTAGCCTGCAGACCACCATACCCTGAGATAGTAGGAGCATTCTACTATTGGAAATCATGAGTTAGATTATCCATCATGGGTTCCTATGGTGGATCACCTTCTGTGGACTGCATAAAACATATGAAACTATTAAAAACGATGGAATTAGTTCCCAAATCAGGTTCAATAGGTGATGTCTTAAGTTTCACTCTTGGAGGTAAGTATGGCCGCTTAGGGACCACCATGTATAAAGCATGGTCTTCCCCACCCTCCTGAAATACGATACGTGGACATCGTGGAATCATTGGTCTAAAAATTATAAGCGCATAATAAAAATGATAGTATCACTAGAGGAAGATGAACATAGGACAACTCACTACCCATGGAATAATACCCCATCCGTCCACTTCAATAGCTGGGTATCAGTAAGTACTCAAGTATAAGTTTCATGTCATTTTACCTTTAATTACCAGGTTCACTCTTTTCCCTTTCATAAACATGAAAAAGTTGGATAAGGACCAAGAAACATTTAATTTTTGAAGTCATTATTAATTTTATAATGTATAGTCTTTTCTGGTGAATCAGTGCCCATAAACCAATCACTAGAAATGGCACCCATTTTTTTAGTGCATAACAGCTCGACTCAGTAAATTACTCCTCCCAATATATGAGGACCCATACACCTCATGAATTGTGACAAGAAATCACTAAATCAAGACCAAGAGTAATACAAGCATGATTTATCTATCTTAACATTAGTCAACAATCAATCGAATATCATGAAATGAAAATTAGTGAAATTCATATATGGGTCATGGAAATATGCATGAAATGAGAATTATAGGTTCCTATCCTAATGCATGTAATAATGCTCCATTCCCTCATATCATCAAGCCAAAGATGAAGGAAAATTATCAATCACAGTAATAATCAACAACTCCACATGCCATGTGCTTCTTCTAATGGTGAAATAATCTCAACTGTAATAGACAAAATAGAACAACAATTATAAATTTATGGTAATGTTGATTTTACCCCAAACATGGGTTCATGATGCCCATTAATGAGTTATGAACATGTTCTTCATATTCCAAATCCTCGTATCCATTATCCCCAAATGTAAAGTATGAAAATAAAATCATCTTATACCACTTGTTGACATCCAGAACTCGGATTCCACATTACTGGTAACTTGATCCTGGTGGGCCATATGGACTCAAGTTCATGTCCCCAAATTCCAGAGGCTTCCAAATGGTAGGAATGGCCTAATTTTTGTCCATGGGGTGACTATGACCTCATTATTAAAGTTCATTATAGTGTATGAATGTAAACATAGATAAATAATGAATGATTTATATTTAAAGAGAAGGTACAACAGAAAATAGCGACAACAATGATAAAAAATAAAAGAGCTCGGATAACATTAAACAACTGATGAAATGTCTTGTCACCAGAAAAATGGAAAACATGGATACAATATAGTAGGAATGACATGTTCCATATAAGAATAAATGAAATAAAATATGATCCCAATCATCTCATTCTTTGACTCAATCATCTTCTATCATGCTCCATACGAAACATAAACAATGAAGTGTTTAATGTTTTATGCTTACCATTGTCAACACCATCAACCATATAATGTAATATGGGTACCAAATAATGTTAAAAAAGGATGTGATATTAATCTCAGTGGGCCACCACCAATAGTGACAATAACATTCAATCTGTGTAATAGAAATGTAATAGAGTTCAAGAAAGCCTTTATAAAGTAAAGCAGTACAGTGTAACCAAATTCCAATGTACCTTCTTCATCCCTCTAATGGTGTCCGAACATATAAAAAAATCATTATTTTATTGTTACCAGTTTATAAATATTCTTCTTGTTATAAATTACAAAGGTTCCATGTTTTAATAAGGAAATCTGTAATGATGTTTAATAGTAAAGTTCCAAGGTAATAACCAAGATGACGTAGAACTCAAATTTTTAAAAATTATAATTTATTATATAATGGAATGGGTTAAGAGAGTAATTTAAAGAGAATATTCCATTCATTCCACAATGAGAGGCATACCGAGTCCATGGTGTTCATCTTTGTTAAAATGGGGTTATGCAATGACTGGGCCCTAAAGGATTTGACCATGGAACATACATGTCAATGATAGATCCAATGACTGTGTCTAGGGTATCCTATAATAATATGTAAAGGATTATATGGTGACAAACCATGAATCCAAGGAATATAAAAGGATCGAGATCTAGTCAGGTCTCAACTAAAGAAAGTTGTATCATTGAATCAGGGTGGCGTTCCCAATTGACCATGGAATTCTCCGATCAGAATCCAATGCCAGCATGAGTCAAGCCATTTCTGTATGATAATGTTATCATGTAATATTTCATTTTTTTCATGGGTAACCTTCCATTACAATGATAAGTTCAGGGAGCATGCATACTTTTAATCAAGTCATTTGGTTCAAGCCTGGACTTTCATTAGTATGACTAGGAAAAGTTTCATAAAACCAGTCATTTAATCCATTTAAAGAATATTCCATATTCAAGGTCATTCTGTTACCTTCAATTAATGTGGTATGGGGTTCTATAGATATGCAACTTATTGTTCATTTACACTTAATTCCATGTCATATACTTAGTATAATTTCCAAATCACAGTTCACATTTGTTTTAAATTGAATAACTTCCCTTAGGCCGGACAAGTTGTGGGAATACATGGTTCTTTAAATTATAAAATTAACAATATAAAAAATAAATTTTATATAAAAACAATTACCCTTAGGAAAAAAAGTCAAGGAACACCCAAATTATGGCACAAATGCATAATTACACAAAAATGAAAATTATGGAATAACATCCTACAATGGAGTTTTTGACATAACCACTAACAACTAGTCAAATATTTGTAATTATCAGAACAATATTGCTCTAATGAGTATAACCATGGAATATAAATTACATAAATGACACCAAATAAAATTGGTGGGCCCAACACGACAATTTCAAAATCAATGATCTTGAGGGATGAGTTATAGAGAACCCACATCAGGCTTTTGAGACCTTACTCCTCCAGTATATCCCCATGATTTGTCTTATAGAGGTGTAGATCCAAGAAAAAGGAAAACATTATCACACCTCGATAACATGGTTGATAGAAATTTAGGGGGATAAATAATTAAAATAGATTCAAGTACATACCGTTGTGTATCCAACGTAACCAAGAGAAGCTCCATTGGAAATTAGATGAAGAAGTTATCTTGATTCTTAGCTTAGTTCTTCAAAATTATTTAAAATGAGTTGAAAAAAGGGTTTATTATATAGTTTATAGAATTAGGGAAGAATGAGGGATCTAATTATATCATTAAGTGGGGAAAGGACAATTTTCCCAGAAAATTGTAATGTATGCAGTTTGTACGCACAATTTTAAAAAGAGTGCGCAAACCAGACAATATTTATAGGGAATAATGGGAACATGAAATGTTAGGTTATACAGTTGTGAAAAAAATTGTGACAGTGTTCTGTCTGAAAATTTCCATATGTGCAACTTTCCTAACCGTGCGCCAACCATTAGACATGGACAGTTTTACCAAAAAATATAGTTTTTAAGCTACAAACTATCCCCGGACTCCCCTAAACCTCTAATAACTAATTAGGCATGCATATTATGTCCAAACAGAGAATAAAACAGAAATTTAGGGGATCAATACCTATGATAATAATTGGTTTCATACAATATACAAATGATAAATTGGATCACTTCTATAACAAATGAGATTCTAAAATTATTATTTTAGAAAATTAGGCTACAATATCATAGGAAGAACACATAAGGAATAAAGAGTGTATTTTTACCACTATACCCACATTTTCCTATTCCATATTAGGTAATCATCATAATCCATATGAATAGCTTCTATCTATAGTTCATTTTTCATCATTATTGATAACATGAGTTATAGGAAGCACAAGAAGGGTGGTCTTGAATGCTATGTAATGGTAAACATATGCTTTAATTAGTAAATTTAATTATTTATAATAAAAAGTGAATATGGGTATGATGATATAATCAATGTGAATGAGCCTAAAATAAGAAAACTCAAATCAAACAAACTGGAATCACAAAACATGTTGCATGATATAGAGCATTAAAAAGGGAATGATTCATTATAATCAATAAATAAGATCCATGTGATTTTAATCTTAATCAAAGGAATAAAAAAACCCATATCTAGAATAAATAGTCAGTGTCATTACCTTGGGACATAATCATTATCGAACCCTCACAAAATACCTCAAATTGGAATAACCACCTAGAAGAATTCTATAATAAATCTCTAGAGAACATAACCATTACCCAACATAATGGATTAATCTCTAGGTTATACTAGAATATGAGCTATATTAGACTCACCCTGTTCTATCTTGGAGCACCCATCATATAAGATATATCGGGATCACATGTGAGCTATAATATTGATGAATCCATCATATATACAATGTTTATTAACAAAACCATGAATAATGTAAATAATGATTTATTTTCATGAAAAACTCATAAGAATTAATTATTCATTTTATAACTATATAAATAAATGGAAAATAAATGGGTTCCCAGGAAATCTCATCAAATAATTATATTATATCCAAAGAAAGAATAATGATAGTTTTATTTCAGCATATTCTAGCGAATAATAAGTTACATCAGTGGTTATTGACATTGATGTATAAAAATACCATTATCATTAAGTAAAAAACAATCTTCAGAATAATATCCTTTTCACTTTTAGAAACATTGGGGTATTCCATCTTAGAATAAAAATGTTTTCATCAAAGATAACATAGATAATTTTTTTGAGAAAACTATCATTTATATTTTAAAAAAGTTATTAAAAATCGAAATCATTCTCAAATAGTAAATAAATTATTTTTATTGAAAATAACATTGAATCATAAAGTGAATATTTGAAATTTTTTATGGTAATGATGATGGGAAATTCCGTAAATACCAAGTATGTCAATGGAATCATTTCATTCTCATTTTGTTAAAATTAAAAAATTCGTCATTGGGAAAATCATGGGAAGAATCATTTTAATTTTCCTAAATATTATTATATGTAAAAATCGGTATAAAAATTATTATAAAACAATTGAGAAGTAATTTTTAGAAAACATGTATTTTGAATTAGATGGATCTTTTTCTAAAGAGATAAAAAAATTCTAATTTTTTAAAAAAACATTTTAATAAATTATTATTTATATGAAAGAGAGGGAAAATGTAATATTAGTTTATAACATTTAAAATAAACATAATAGAGGAAAACTAAATAAATTTACAACAAAACAATCACATATTATTCTTTAATATAAATTCAAGCATAAAAAATTATGATTAAAAAGTATATTGTATCATATAGCCTTTTCAACATGAAATACTCTTCAATCGTAAGCAACATTAAAGAATCAAATGAAATTAATCAAGAAATATCCTTAACAAAAGGATATTCGATATATTATATTCAAATAGTACAGAATATAAAGTCTATAAAAACAATTGTGCAAACTAGAACAATATGCCTCAATGAATCTAATTTGAGACAAAGTCCATTAAATCGAGTTCAGACTCTCCATTTAAGTAATTTAACTCCTATATAATATACTTATATGAATCATTTGATTAATTAATAAAATAATTATATGTGTAACACCTTATAATTTAATTACAAAATTTATTTATTTTTAATATACTATTAAATACATAACCTATTAAGTACTCGTTGTGTTTTTTGATGATGTTTGGTCTATTATTTCAAAATAGCTTTGGTGTATTGACCGTGGACAAAGATTTAGATGCTTTTCCATATTTAGAATAATAATAGTGTAATAATTATAATTTTTATACATCATTTATTATTGTTAAACCAATAGTTAATGATGGTTATGAAAAATGAACTATGCTACAATATTGGATATGGTCGGCCATACGTATGCATGAGTAACATTTCTATTTTTTAATGATTAATATGGAAATAAGGTAAGTATTATTTTATATTTATATTAAAATTATAAAATTTTAAATTAAGTTTTTTTTCTATAAATAAACATATATATATCTTCCATGTGATGTGGTGATGAAAAAATAATCACATTGATTTGTGGATGTGGTAATCCATATACATGCATGAATGATGTTATAATTTTCAATGAGTATAAATGAAAGAAATAAAATTATATATTTTTCTTTAATGATGATTAATATTCAATTAATATTAATATTATGTCATATTTATCACATATATTCCTTAATGTTATACTTATTTCCTTCTATGTAGTGTGTTTGTGAAACAAATCACATTGCTTAGCAAGATAGTAGTCCACCAAACACAAGGATGATGTTATCATATCCCCCATGGAATGGGAAGTATAAAAAAATTAATATTTGATATCATAATTAAATATGTAATATTATGATTCATTTATCATATATATTATATAAATCCAATATTATATCCATCCATGAGAGGTCGTGATTGGAAATGAATTACACAGGTTCCTGAGGTGGTGGTCCATCCTACACATTATTGATAGTTTCTATTATAATTAAATGTAATAAGAGGTGAATTCATATTATTTCATGAACATAATAACACATTATATATGGTAGAAAATTATCTAATTATATTTTAAATATTATGACATTAATGAAACTAGTCGGAGAAGAAGTAAAAAAAGTGTTTAGTGATGTCAGTTAACATCTATTAGACCAACATCCTTTAGATATATTGTTAAGGATCATAGGGATTCTATTTTTGGATGATAAGTAGCACTAAAACATGAATAATTATATCTTGGAAGGATTTTTATAGGAATTGGTTGATAAAAATGTCTTTAGAGTATAAAAAATATGGGGGGAGTATGGTGATTTTTATAATATATGAGGATAGGTATTTTTATAAATGCCGAAAACTATACAATAATAGGAAGCCACTCTCTCACAAAAAGATCCTAAATATGTATAATTATAGTGGAGTGATGATATTGTTGGGAGACCCCTCTTAAATAATAAATACAAGTTTGAGACATGTTGTTCCTTAAATTATATGTTTCCTTACATGTACCATTTTAGTTTTAGTTAATTTAACTAGCCATTTTATATCGGTAATTTATCATTTAAGAGTATAAATAAAATGATAAATATTATAAAACTGTAACCTAGTGGTTAAATATTGTTTATTATAAAATAACATTAATGTCTATTTTGACACAATTAATGTAATTTGAATTTAGAAAGCATCATGTCTAAGGTATAATTTAAATATATTATTTTATAAATAGTAAATAATTTTATATTTTTCTAAAAATTACAATTATACACAATAGCTCATTAAATATATATCACTTTTAGAATTTTTTGTGATTTTCTTCTATTAATAAAATATTTACATCATTGGCATTGCTTATGATTTTAAATTAATTATATATTTTCTAAAAGTTATATATAAATTACCCTCATGAAATTTATTTCATTATTATATAATTTGTCATTAATATTCCATAATATCTTACTTTTTCCCTCCGGAAACTCGTAATTAATATTTAAAAGCAAGAGTGTGACAATTTTTATTTTTCATTACTTAAATTATAAAATAAGAATCACTAATGGTAAAGTGTACCAAAAGAACATAAAAATATATATTAAAGTAATAATGGTAGAAATGTTTTCAAAAAAATGTGAATTTGACATATTTTTAGGTTATTTTAACACCTATAATTTTAGTTTAACCCACCCCCACCCAGTAATCCCGTTTTAGCCTTAACTATGGTAACATATATTTAATGTTATCCCTATTCATTGTGAAATTCCATAATTTTACGTTTTTAGATAATATAAATTGTTTTGATCTCAATTATGGAATCCATATTATCAAATTAAATTCATATATTGTTTTTAGTTTAATTTTAAAATTAAAACAACAAACATGATGAAAAATAATTTTTTTTGGAATTGTGTTGTTCAATTGTAAAATGATTTTTAATTAACTCTATGAGTATTAAATTCATCTATATTAATTTAAAGTAATATTGCTTTAAATATTATCTATTTATTTAATTTAAATAAATCCTCATTTATAGAATTTTATTGAATTAAAATTGGTATTAATTAATAACTTCACAAATGGTTTTCAGAAGAAACCCGGTTTTACTCCCAAAAAAATAATGAAATACTAAAATATAATATAAGATTCATTCAATATAAATTTATTAAATAAATAAAAAATAATTTTTATTATGTTTCTTGAAATGTTATACAAATAGTAATAGTTTTTTTAATATTATCTAATTTATTTGAAAGAAACAATAATTTTAAAAAGTCATTTTTTTCCATTAAAAATAAATATTTTTCAAAATTTGTGAAAACATTCACCCTAAGGTAATTTTGAAGTTATGATTTAAAAAATTAATTTAATTTTGTAAAATATTTCTATCAAATCTTTTGAAATTAATTATGTCATTTAATCCCAATAATAGATAAAAATAATGTTTGAAGAAAACATAATTTTAATGATTAAAATTACCTTACTAAATGTTGATTGATTATTTACTGATGATTTCTCTATAAATGTACAAAGGGAAGAAAATTTTGATATTTTTATAATGTAGTTAAAATTTTTCATAGAATATAATTTAATGGAATGTTTATAACAGTCATATGCTTCGTGGGACATTTAGGATCACTTGAGTGTCAAATCCACTATAAAAAATAATGATCCTATTTTAAATTCATCATGTTTTACATTATCCCCATTTTAAAAAATTGGATCCTCATAATTTAAACACGATATTTATAAACAGTTGAGTTAAATTTCAATTTTTTTATTGATATCCCACATCATATAAATGGTTAATAAAACATCCACCTAGAAAAATGTATAGGGAAGTATGAAGGATATGTAGCACAACACATATCTTGTTTTCCATGTTGGAATACATTAGTGGGAGGTAAAGATAGAAACGTGGAAGAAAACTTATTTCTCAAAAAATTATGTAGAGTTAAAAATAAGATTGATTATAAGAAATTGAGTAATCATGAGATATTAAATGACCAAAAAATCCCAAAACCATATAGATGTGAAAAAGAAAACGGTTTAACTAAAAAAGAACAACTTAAAAAAACATTTGATTTTTAAGATCCTTTTCCTAGATTGAGGGAAATACTTATCAAATAAACTAATAAATTTTGTAAATATATTTTCATTATATGTTTAAAATCATCCATTAATACATTTACATCGTAATCTAATATTTTTCTCAAAATAATGAGTATTAAAGATTATTTTTTGTTATAAATTCACCAAAATCAACATCTAATGAATTAAATAGACCTAAATGAGATTATAATTATATTCCACCTCTCATTAAACATTGAATAAAACCAATAGTATTAGAAAATGGAATGCTAATTCCAAAAATTAGTAATCAAGATATAATGAAATAATATATTAATATACAAAATTCAATAGCAAAACATAATGTCAAATCTAAATAATTCCACAAATAAATAACTTAGTATCACAAATTACATTAAGAAAATATACATTAAATAGTTTTTTGGCGTTAAATTATATTTCATTACATTCATATTACATTCCCTAAAATATTTTTTTTTTCATCTAAAATAAATTTGAATATTTTCATGACAAATCACTTTTCAGTCACATGTTCATCAATATGATAAAATAAGTATTCCCATATTTACCTCAATATAAAAGATCACATAAAACATGAAAGATAAGTTTAAAAAAACATATAGACCAAAAATTTAAAGGCATTTTTTACATTAAACACTAGGTGTACATATTCTTCAACATAATAAAACGTCTCCAAAATTATAATTAATCAATTTATAGTCTCATCACATAAACCCCTTCAATAGTTACTATGGATTTAAATTATTTTCATCCTAAATCCAAAAAACTCATCAATATGTACATGTCTCTTAAGATTACTTATAATGAAAATATTCTATTCTCCAATATTAGAAAATAATGCTTTTGATTACAACTATAATTGTCATTGTAGAGACCCTAAGCATGACATACAAGGACATTACATTACAATTGCGGAATACATAGTACATAACAAAAACACACACACAAGTACCGTAATAGTTTAGTGTCTTTGGAAACTTGGAACGTAATCTTCTAATCATGGTGAAAGATCTTCAACATCTCCCATAAAGATCTTCTCTTTTTTTCTTACCTAAAACCTTTCTTTATATCCTGGGGAAAAGAAAACATAAAAGGGTGAGCTCAAATGCTCAGTTAGGGTAAACAAAAGAAATATCAATCACATCATATACATTAGAACATAACTTTTGGAAATCGTAACCTACAAAATAAATCATAAATATCATATAATGGGTTAAATCATAGTTCTAAAATGTAATCCCAATAATCATAACTTAAAACATGATACTTTGTGGCATACACACATAATCATAGAGAATCATTTCTTATTAGTCAAGACTCATTTCCAAGACTATCTTAGTAGACAAAGTCCATTTCTAAACCGAGTTCATTCCTCGTTTCAGTCCTGCTTCACTGAACCGGTTTAACCTGTCGTTCCAGCCATGTCTATCTCATGAGATATAAAATCTTTACCCAATTCATTGGAGGGAGATATAGGTCCCACCCATCTCATAATGATACCATTCTTATGTGTGCCACAAAATCATAAACCATACATCATAGCATAACCCATGTAATAAAAATCGGATTCTTAAACATCGTGACATCGTAAAAAAATTCATATAAGATAAAAGAATTCATAAATATAATTCCATCACAACATAATCAAATCAATGAAATAATAGGGGTAAAAACATAACCCTTTATTATCTTAGATGGAAAATAATTTTGATAAAACACTTGAACTCCATTATTGAGGAAAATATCCTTTCTAAAACATTTTTCCTTTCTTAACATGTCATAAAATTTTAAACTAAAAGAAGATCATTAAAAATAAACTTGAAACATGTAATTTAAGATTCATGGAAATAATGTTTTAAAAATCCATTCATGGCGTATAAGTTAAAAAAACATTATTCTCGTACTTTTGACGGAAAAGTCAAAAAGTACCTTGTACGAAAATGACAAAAGATTCCTTTCATATCTTTTACTAAAAAACTCACCAAAGGGTAAAATTGGTTATAAAATATTGTAGAATGATTTAAATATTACATATTGAGGAAAAATGGATGTGGATGATAAAATACACCCCAGTAAATACCAAAGTATAAATAATCTCGGATAAAATGAGATTGTGATATTTTCCCTTAACTTAGGTCTGATTTGCTTGATAAGTGTCCGAACCTCTTGTATAATGATTTAAATAATGTCATTGACTTATTCCAGAATCATAATCATTGTTATGATATCATATATGGTTCACTTATGACTTTATATTACCCGTTCTTTTGTAAATTCCATGTTAAAGAGCATTTTGGGTAAAATTGTTTCATTTATCGTCCGTGTTTTGACTTGTAATTATTAATATGATTAATTATATCATGATTACTTAATTCCAGAATATATAACATGATTTATATATAATATATATTAAGAATATACATATATATAATAAATCAGTAAATGGAATGAAATACACCGTTCATGGAGACGGTAGGCCGTATGTACGCATAAACGCAGTTTTCGTTTCCTTATTGAGTTGAATGGAATTAAGTAGATGACCTACATATATATACACATAAATACAGTATCACTATTATGTCATATATTTAATTATTACTTATTATTTATACTTTATAATCATTCATGAATGGTTAAAGTGGAGAATGAATCTCATCGCGTCGTGGAGACGGTAGTCCGTACGTATGCACGAGCGATGATATCATTCTCATGATCATGGGACTGTATTAGAGTGTATGTGTACTATTTCAGAATCAATATAACTTTAAAATAATAATATATAGTTATTATTTACACCATTATACCCATCCAAGTAAGGTGGTGGTGTAAAATAGATTTCACCACGGCGTGGAGACGGTATTCCGTACGTACGCACGCGCGGTGGTTTTGTTTTCCGCAGGATGGATAGATTGTGAAATTGGGTTGTTTCATACATATAATAACATATATGTATATTAGAGATACTTATGTTATTACTTTATAATGAAACAACCTAATATGAAGAAGTGGAAGAAGAAATAAAGATGAAAAAATCGGTAACGGACATTACCTCTTCTTTGAAGTACTTCTTTGAGACTTCCTTTTAGGGCATTAAATAGGTCTTTGAAGAATACCAGAACCTGTAGGATGTTTCTAGGGAAGTGGAGAGGAGAAATTCGTAGGGATTGGCCGATCATGAAGGCTCAATGTGGTGTGAGGATGAGAGGGAGGAGGTGCCCTTTTATAAGGGAGGAGAGGGGCACCTTTGGAATAACTAAAAATATTATTTTATTATAAAGTCAAATTCGGTTTTTAATAGCTCCAAATTGATATATTTCGAAGATAAGGTGGGTAGGGGTTGAAATCCTCTCATACAATAGAATTTAGACAAGTTTAGGTTCCAATTTTAACCTTATAATTTATATTTAACTTTAAGTTAGATAATTTAACATTTACCGTGTCTTCTTGTTTTCTTACACTATAAGGTTAATAAAAATACTATATCAAGAAAAAAGAACCCCAAGTTGTTTATTATTAACATATATAACCTTATCTAAGTCATTTTTCCTAACATTAGATTTTTAGGAATAAATTAACAATTAATAATATAATATTTGTTTTAAAAACTATTTTATGTCAATTTTGACACTATTTAGTAATTGATTTTTGTGAAAATCATAACAGAATGATTAGTTCTATAAAAGTTAATTAAATCAATAATAACATGTAATATTAACCAATAAAATTAGTTGAATTCATAAAAAGTCTCAAATTACATTTATCTGGGTATTTATAACATCAGTTGTATCAATATTTCATTAATAAGATAATTTCTTCATCATCTTTGTGTCATAAATAAATTAAATTATTTAATGTATAAAAATTAAAAATAAAATACCATTATATAGTAAATCTTTTTTATCTTTCTAATGAGTTTTTATAGTCGAATTTAGCTTATGCATGACCCTATATTAAAAATGATGTACTTATTAAACTTTGATTTTAACTATTTTAACCCTTCTTTAAATAAATTAATAATAAATGTACTAATATAATCCAAGTGGGCCTAAATGATCATATTTTATTCCTAAGGTCTTTCTGGTCGAATTACACATATCCAGTAGAATTAGGACATGTGTTAGGGTAATAATAATATCATTTTACCCTTAATTACCCTATTTACTTTTAACCGTGCTAAAAAAAAGTAAACAGTTACTATTCACCAAAAATTATTTTCATCTCATTGAACCACATTTTACTTACTAACATCAACCGTGTCTCTAGGGTTTTTTAAATTACACTCACAGAAGCGATAAAATTATGTTTTATGAAAAAGTCATTTTTTTAACTACCACTTAGTGGTTTCACTATTCATCAAAAAATGAATGTTTCCAGAAAAATACCCAAAATTAGGCCTAAGCTATATTTGATAATATGAACTCAAAAATGATGTCTATTTTACCAAATTCAAAACATATTAGTTGAATTAATTAATTTAAAAATAAATTCCCGTCGTCAAAACTAATAGTGTGTTCTTAAGAGATAATAAATATCAAAAGATTGACACTTGTTTATGTCTGTTTTAAATGTGAAATTACATCCAATGACCAACATTGTATTAAATTGTAAAAATATATTGTAAATATAAATTAAACCACACAAATTAATAATTTATCACTATTAATTATTTCGATTAAAAAGGTTGTTTTTAATTAAAATTTAGTAATTTTCACTATTCATCAGAAAATGAAAGTTATCTGAAAAGTACCAAAATTTCACCCAAATCTAATTTCGATATTCTGAATCCAAAAATAAAGTCCATTTTGAAAAAAAAATTACACAATTTCAAAAAGTGGTTATTACTATTCATAACGGCTAGTTTTAATAATATTTTAATAGCATATTGTTGTTTAGTGAAACATGGTATTGCGTACTACACACTCTATCGAGGAAAGTCGCGATTCTGTGTAATGCAAGGCAAGTCGAGTATGCATGTTGTGCACGCTCTTTTTGGTGTATTATACAACACAAGATATTAATGAAATTAAAAAGAATATTTTTCATAAAATCTCGGGGTGTTACATTCTACCCCCCTTAAAATGAATTTCGCCCTCGAAATTCGTTGGGGTTATAAATCGTTTACTATTCATAAAAACCCATATTGTAAAAAGGAATACTAAAACATAATTTTAAAAAATATAGTATGAAATGCAACGATTACCCAAAGTAACTCATCATTGGGTTTCCATATAGGAGAACATAAGTTAAAATATGGATATGGAAGAAAAATCTGACAATCAATTTCTGATGGAGAGTGGTAGAGGACATGGCTATGAAAACGCCAACAATCACAAAGCCATAAATTTGTGATGATCTATGGTACCATCTGATTCATCATATATAAGGACACTAGGACAACATTTTTGGTTTTCAAGATTATTTCCCTAAATTAGAAGAATTTGAATTAGAATAAATACTTACTTTATTTTGGTACAATCTCACTGTTGTTCGTGCCTTGAACAATTTCCACTTCATCTCTTAATGAAATGAAGTTGAATTTGTTATTCGTGAAGTGTTAGCAGATCATTTGATAGAATGAAGGGTCATTCCATATGTCTCAAACAAAAGGTTAGAAAAAGTTAATAAATACACATAAGTCGATCTATAGTGAGATTAATCATATATGGTTCCTAAAATGGACTTATACATCATATATCATACTGCTTAATATAATAAAACTAGTTTCTACTAAACATGGACTTCTTGTAAGCCAGTTGTAGGTGATAAAGGCTAGTCGCACTTCGGTTGTGGGTTCGATTCCCACGGCCTTGTCTGACGCGATGGGTTGTCGCCCATCATGCAGGTTGTCCTTTTTCTAAAACTACATTACTATAACATCCCATAAATAATATCGAAAAAACTTCTATCCTTAAACAATACTAACTTATGTCCAACATAATCCATTCCAATCTTTAGGCTTATCCAAAATACTGCAGTCCACTCTCATAATATAGTGAAAATGATTACAAGAGATTTCATATAACAAGCATGTTAATACCATCATTGATCCCCATATATCATAAGATATGTCTTTTTGGTCACATTCCAAATATTCTGAGGCATTAATCATGTATTCTCTTGAAAAATGAAAACCCATTTAATCTTAGTAAAAACATCAGTGCTATCAAAATTTAACTCATTCCACATATCCAAAACCCAAAATTCTATATACTCAAACCATGATATAACTATTTCTTTATATCAGTCATGAGCTCATGAATACTATCAAACATTTAATTTTCTCCTTATCCATTCATTATGCGCATATCATCTACTTTCCAAATATATCTAAATAACCTTTCATGGTTACTGGTACCATTCATCATACACTTCCAAAACTTAAGGAAAGACAACAGTGAAACCATCCTTAGATGTATCATTATTCCATAGTACCATGAGATTACTTATACAACATTACACTTGATATACTTGTAATCATTCCACTACCTTCTTAAACCATTGATCGAGCTTGAACAATTATTTCAACTCACATATCATTTGTAGTCTCTTCATCATCATCAACATAAATACTACCCATACGACCATACAAATTCTCTTCATGAGACTTTCCCTTAGGGAATTGGTTTCCATAATGCCCATACATTCCACATTTAAAACATTTAACCATTGTTGATGTCGTAGCAATACCATTATCCTCATCCCTGGTGTTAATTGAACGTTTTCTTTGCACTTAACGGCTTTGTGACCTTCTTTTCCACACCCAAAGCATCGTCCAGTTCCTTTGAAACATTCTCCTTGATGCCTCTTCCCACATGATTTACATAGGGGAAATTGAACTTTCTTTCCTCTATGATAATCATGAAACTCCATCTTTCTCTTATTAGATGAGTCAGGAAACTTACCAAATTTTACTTTATTGATCATATTTTGTGATTGATGATTCGGCATAATAATGATGTTTGGACTTCCAAATCCCATTTCATTTGGTTGCTCATGAAGAATATCATTCCATTGTCCATCATATCCTCCATTATCGTGAATCATCTTGTTTCCAGCCATTTCCTAAAACCCAAAAAGAATAGTGTGAGAGGAAAAAATCATAATAAAGGGGGAGTAACTTCAATATCTAACATCTTTGGTTTAATCTAATATCGTTACCATAGTTCTAGGACTATATCCTATACGTATACTTATCTTTAGGGACATCCCTAGACATACCTTAGAAATATCTCTAGGGATCTCACTAACGTTTTCGCATCCTAGTTTCCAAAGGTTGACTAAACTTTTCCTATGATACCAACTGTAGAGAACTGAAGCTTGATGTACAAGGGCATTACATTACTTTTTCAGAATACTTAGTACATAAAAAAACCACACACACAAGTACCGTAATAGTTTAGTGTCTTTGGAAACTCGGAACGTAATCTTCTAATCATGGTGAAATATCTTCAACATCTCCCATAAAGATCTTCATTTTTTTCTTACCTAAAACCTTTCTATATATCCTTGGGAAAAGAAAAAATAAAAGGGTGAGCTCAAATGATCAGTAAGGTTAAACAAAAGAAATATCAATCAAATCATATACATAAGAACATAACTTTTGGAAATCTTAACCTGCAAAAGAAATCAAAAATTTCATATCATGGGTTAAATCATAGTAGTGAATTTTAATCCCAATAATCATAACATAAAACATGAAACTTTGTGGCATAAACACATAATCATAGAGAATCATTTATTATTAGTCAAGACTCATTTCCAAGACTATCTTAGTGGACAAAGTCCATTTCTGAACTGAGTTCATTCATCGTTTCAGTCCTGCTTCACTGAACCGGATTAACCTGCCTTTCTAGCCATGTCTTTCTCATGGGATATAAAATATTAAACCAATGTATTGGAGGGAGATATAGGTCCCACCCATCTCATAATGATACCATTATTATGTGTGCCACAAAATCATAAACCATACATCATAGCATAACCCATGTAATAAAAATGGGATTCTTAAACATCGTGACATCATAAAACAATTCATAAAAGATAAGGGAATTCATAAAAAAAATTCCATCACAACATAATCAAATCAATTAAATAATAGGGATAAAAACAAAACCCTTTATTATCTTATATGGAAAATAATTTTGATAAAACTCTTGAACTCCATTCTTGAGGAAAATATCCTTTCTAAAACATTTTTCCTTTCTTAACATGTCATACAATTTTAAACTAAAAGAATTTGATTAAAAATAAAATTGAAACATGTAAAGTAAGCTTCTTTGAAATAATGTTTTAAAAACCCATTCATACCGTATAAGTTAAAAAAAATTCTACTCGTACATTTGTCGGAAAAGTCAAAATGTACCTTGTACGAAAACGACAAAAGATTCCTTTCATATCTTTTACTAAAAAACTCACATAAGGGTAAAATTGCATATAAAATATTTTAGAATGATTGAAATATTACATATTGAGGAAACATGGATGTGGATGACAAAATACACCCTAGTAAATACCAAATTATAAACAATCTCGGATAAAATGAGATTGTGATATTTTCCCTTACCTTAGGTCCGATTTGTTTCGTAAGTGTCCGAACCTCCTGTATAATGATTTAAATAATGTCATTGAATTATTATAGAATCATACTCATTGTTATGATATCATATATGGTTCACTTATGATTTATATTACCCGTTCCTTTGTAAATTCCATGTTAAAGAGCGTTTTGGATAAAAGTGTTTCATTTGTCGTCTGTGTTTTGACTTGTAATTATTCATATGATTACTTAGATCATGATTACTTAATTCCATAATATAAAACATGATTTATATATGATATATATTCATAATATACATATATATAATAAATCAGTAAATGGAAAGAAAGACACCATTCATGGAGATGGTAGGCCGTACGTACGCATGAACGCTGTTTTCGTTTCCTTATTGAGTTGAATGGAAATAAGTAGATGACATACATATATATACACATAAATCCAGTATCATTATTATGTCGTATATTTCATTATTACTTATTATATATACTTTATAATCATTCATGAATGGTTAATGTGGAGAATGAATCTCATCGCGTCATGGAGACGGTAGTCCGTATGTACGCACGAGCGATGATATCGTTATCATGATCGTGTGACTGTATTGGAGTGTATGTGTACTATTTCAGAATCAATATAACTTTAAAATAATCATATATAGTTATTATTTACACCATTATACCCATCCAAGTAAGGTGGTGGTGGAAAATATATTTCACCACGGTGTGGAGACGGTATTCCATACGTACGCACGCGCGGTGATTTCATTTTCAGTAGGATGGATGGATGGTGAAATAGGGTTGTTCCATAATTATAATAACATATCATTATATGAGTGATACTGATGTTATTACTTCATAATGAAACAACCTAATAAGAAGAAGTGGAAGAAGAAATAAAGATGAAAGAATCGGTAACATACATTACCTCTTCTTTGAAGTTCTTCTTTGAGACCTCCTTTTAGGGCACTAAAATAGGTCTTTTAAGAATACCAGAACCTCTAGGATGTTTCTAGGGAAGTGTAGAGGATTAATTGGCAGGGTTTGGCCGAGCTTGAAGGCTCAACGTGGTGTGAGGAAGAGAGGGAGGAGGTGCCCTTTTATAAGGGAGGAGATGGGCACCTTTGGAATAACAAAAAATATTAATTTATTACAAAGTCAAATTCGGTTTTTAATAGCTCAAAATTGATATATTTCTAATATAAGGTTGGTAGGGGTCTAAATCATATCATCCAATAGAGTTTAGACAAGTTTATGTTCCTATTTTAACCTTATAATTTATATTTAACTTTCAGTTAGATAATTTTACTTTTACTGTGTCTTCTTGTTTTCTTATACTATATGGTTAATAAACATACTATATCAAGCCAAACGAACCCAAAGTTTTTTATTAGTACTATATATAACCTTATCTAAGTCATATGGCTGAAACATAGATTTTTAGGAATAATATAACAATTAATAATATAATATTTGTTTTTAAAACTATTTTATGTCAATTTTGACACTATTTTGTAATTGATTTTTGTGAAAATCATAACAGAATGATTAGTTCTAAATAAGTTAATTACATCAATAATAATATGTCATATTAACCTATAAAATTAGTTTAATTCATAAAAAGTCTCAAATTACATTTATTTTGGTATTTATAACATCAATTATGTCAATATTTCATTAATAAGATAATTACTGCATCATCTTTGTGTCATAAATAAATTAAATTATTTAATGTCTAAAAATTACAAATAAAATACAATTATGTAAAAAAGATTTTTAGCTTCCTAATTAGTATTTATAGTAGAATTTATCTTATGTATAACACTATATAAAAAATGATTTACTTATTAAACATTGATTTTAACTATTTTAACCCTTCTTTAAATAAAATAATAATTAATGTACTAATCTTATCCAAGTGGGTCTAAATGATCATATTTTATTTCTAAGGTTGTTTTTGGTCAAATTAAACTTATTAAATAGAATTATGATATTTGTTAGGGTAATAATAATAACATTTTAACCCTAAATTACCCTATTTACTTTTAATCGTGGTAAAAAAAGTAAAAAGTTACTATTCACCAAAAATTATTTTCATCTCCTTGAACCACATTTTACTTACTAACATCAACCATGTCTCTCGAATTTTTGAAATTCCACTCACAGAAGCAGTATTATTACGTTTTATGAAAAATTCATTTTTTAACTACCACATAGTGGTTTCACTATTCATCAAAAAATGAAAGTTTCCAGAAAAATACCAAAAATCAGGCCTAAGCTATATTTGATATTATAAACTCAAAAATGATGTCTATTTTACCAAATTAAAAACATATCAGTTGCATTAATTAATTTAAAAATTAATTTCCATCGTCAAAACAAATAGCGTGTTCTTAAGAGATAATAACTATCAAAAGATTTACAGTTGTTTATGTCTGGTTTAAATGTGAAATTACATCCAATGACAAACATTGTATTAAATTATAAAAATATATTCTAAATATAATTTAAAACCACTCAAATTAATAATTTATCACTATTAATTATTTCGATTAAAAAGGTTGTTTTTAATTAAAATTTAGTAATTTTCACTATTCATCAAAAAATGAAAGTTATCCGAAAAGTACCAAAATTTCACCCTAAGCTAATTTCGATATTCCAAATCCAGAAATGAAGTCCATTTTGAAAAACAAAATTTACAAAATTTCAAAAAGTTTTTTTACTATTCATAACGGCTAGTTTTAATAGTATTTTAATAGCATATCGTTGTTTATTGGAACTTGGCATTGCGTACTACACACACTATCGAGGAAGGTCGCGATTGCGTGTAATGTAAGGAAAGTCAAGGATGCGTGTTATGCAAGATCCTTTTGGTGTAGAGTAAAACACAAGACATTAATGAAATTAAAAAGAATATTTTTCATAAAATTGTGTGGTGTTACAGTCATTACCATGCACTCCTAGTTTTGATGCTAAAATTATACACTATAATTATACCCCTTTGATAGCAATATATGTGACCCAAATTATGGAATCCAAACCAATAAGATAAAAACTAAAAAATGGATCACTTACGTACCCAAATAAAATTTCAATTTATGTTTTTTAATATTTCGAAAAAAATGACATAAACACCACTGATAACATTTATATTGTACTTTTCCACTATAACCAACATTACAAATTCAATAGAAGGTTATCGCCATCATATATTGAGACACATAAAAACATAAATAATTTAAAATAAATTTTGATAAAAAGTAAAAATGAGAGATAATAATGTTGGTATAAAATGATCTGTATGTTAAATTTAATCATTAACAAATGAATGTCAACTATGGGCACAAGAAGAGAATACCGTAATGGTGACACAATCAAAGTAAATAAGGTTAGAATAAAATAAATCATACCCTTAAACCTTTTTCATTAAAAAAAATCATGTAATATATATTTATCAATGGAATGTTCCATGATTATCAATAATTATGGTTCATGTGATCTCAATCTTGATAAAAGGAAACACACAAAGCAAATTGTTAACATAATGAAAACATGTTGGTACCATGAAACATCAAAATAAAAAATCCCTTATAAAACCCTTAATATTTGAATAACCATTTTAATAACATATAATGCAATTATTTAGAGAAAATAATTATTAAACAATGAATTGGATTTTTTTGGAAACATTCATCATATTTTATATATTATGATCACCCCGAGTAATCATGGTACATCCATTATATAATCTATATAGCGATCACCTGCGCATTATGATGGGGATAAACACATGAAAAATATTGTTTCTATGAATGAAATAATTAATAATGTATATATGGAATTCAAATTATCATAAAACTCATAAAGAGACAAATTATTACATTTAAAACAACCTTAAAACCAGAAGAAAAGATATGAGTTCCACAACAATCTCTTGAAACAATTATAATCCATCTATATAATGAATAAGTATAGTGTCATTTTAACATATCCCAATAGAGAATATATATCATCATTGTTTTTTGAAAATTAAGAATGGAAATTCCAACAAATGATCAATAATCATTTTTAGGAAAATAAACTTTTCACTTTGATTAGAATTAAAGGATGAAATATTAGATGTAAAGTAGTTCTGAAAGATCACATGGAATATTTCATTTGAAATATATCCCATCAATTTTAGAAATAAATATTTAATGTATAAAAAATTATAAATTATTAAATAAATAAATTTCATTCAATATCACATTTTAAACTTGAATATGAATATTTAAAACATTATGTGGTCATGACAGTGAGAAATTCCATTCATGTCATGTTTGTTAAATTATAGAGTTTGTTCCCATTTTTATTAAGATTATAATTCTTGTAAAAAAACATGAATATTCCACTTATATTTTTTTAATAGACAAATATGGGTAAAAATAAATTCAAAAATTTTATTAAAACATTTTATAAAATACTTCTTGAAGACATATATTCGGAAGAAAAATAATTTTTGGCTAAAGAGAAAATTGATGTTAAATTTTCTTATAAAATTTTAATTAAATCATATTACATAAAAAATAGCGGAATATGGTAATATTATTTGAAATAATATTTATTAACTATAATATAATACAATTAAAATGTGTTTATTATAAAATTATCAAATAATTTCCTTCAGTGAAATTTGATGAATAAGTATTCCTGATTTAAGATGCAATGGTAACATAATACCTTTTCCAATATGGTAACAAAAAAATTTGTAAGGCTCGTCAATGATGATATTAAAATGAAAAATTTAATTTCATAAACTCAAGTAAAATCATGGTATTACATATAAATTTCACATAATTTACCTCACATAAAATATATTAGGTGCATAACATTATAATATGACTCCATGAAGGGAAATTGAGACGAATACACTTATCCAGAGTCTAGAATTTCCATATATATCTTTTATCACCTATATAATACGTTTATATTAATTATTTATTTATTAAGAAAATTATATTGCTTTAATATCATACCCATACCAATATTTAATTTATTTATTATTGATTTAATATTTGAATACCAAATCAATTAGGACCACATCGTGTGTTTTGAGGATATTTGTTTCACTGTTTCAAAATGGCTTCAATGTGTTGACCATGGCCAAATATGTAATTTTTACTTCATGTACATAATAATATTCATTAAATAATTATAATTTTTATAAATACCTTAATCTATAATATCCAAAAACGTATAATTTTTATGAAAAATCATTGTCAATATAATCTTGGAGATGGTAGACCATACAAACACAAGATTTAATGTTTCCATTTATCAAATACCATTATAAAAATAAGAATGTATTATTTTACCTTTATATAAAAAACATTATATAATAAATACAATATTTTTTATTCAAATATAATTGTATATATAATTAATGTCATTTAGTGATGAAAAAATAATCACATTACTTTCTAGATGTTGTAGTTCTAATGTATGCATGATCCACTCTATCATTTTCTAGTGATATGAATTGTAATGGAAAAATTATATACTATATATTAAGGAGAATAAATATTTCATTAATGTTAAAATTATTTTATTTCAATAACAAATATTCAATAAAATGAAAATTATTACATTCCGTGTAAAGTGTTATTGAAAAATGAATTACATTGTTTAGTGATGAGGAAATCGGTCATACAAACCATCAAGGGTATCATATCCACACTGGAATGGAACGTACGAAGTTATAAGAGGTATAAATAATTATAAATTATAATTATTCTACATATCTCATATGATTATTTATATCAAATCCATAGTTATAACCATCTATGAGACATGGTGATGGAAAATGAAATAATACGGTTCATGTGGTGGTTGTTTATTATACACAAGAACGATAGTTTCATTTACCATTTGATGGAAGATTATGTGGATGTGTTTTATGATATTAAAATAATAAAATAACATTTTATGGTATATAATTATGTTAATATAGTATAATTATTATGAAATGAAAGATTGGGGAAGAGAATAAGTAAAAAATAAATTGTTGAGTGAAGACAAATACCTTTACATAGAAAAAATCCCTTTGGATCTATTAATAAGTATCATAAGAGTTTTTAGATGAAATGAATCTATAAAACTTGTATAAGGATGTTGGGAGTGTATTTATATATGGATTGGTTTAGACAAATGGCTTACGAGCTGTGAAAAAGTAGGGAGATTCGGTGGTATTTTATAATGGATGAGTTTCATTTTATATAAATACAATAAACTATTCAATAATAGAAGGTCACTAACATAACCCATGTTACAATGAAATTTATAATTAAATAATGGAATTTATGCTATAGTTTATCCACACCTACACCAAAAATACACATGTTTTAAACATGTTATTCCTTAAATTCTCATGTTTCTTACTTTCTCCATTTTAATTTTCAATACAGTAACTAGCTTTTTATCAAAAAAATTTATCATCTAACACTAAATAATGTCACCTTAATATATAATTTGTACCCATTTTTATTTAAAATAACATCCAATTTATAAAATAAAAAATCTACGATTGCGAGGAAATAATATTTACCCAAACCCTTGATACAAACAAAACTCTTTTTCATCCTTTACCATGGTAAGAAAGATTTCTACTATTAATGAGACATTTTTGTGATTATAAAAGTACCATTGGTCCATGAATGAAACATTTATTGTTTTATTAATAATATTCCATTTAAATGGATGATTATATTAATTTTAATAATTTTATGTAATTTAATTATATATTATTTATTATAAAATTAAATTATTGAAATTTACGAATCAATTAATTTATTTTGACTTAAAATGAATCGCGAAAAAGGTGTAATTGGAGTCAATTATTCTAATATGTTTAAATAATTTCATATTTATGTTTAAAATTCCTGAAATTCAATAATTTATTCAACATATATCACTTTCAATAATTCTACTATCATTTATTTTATTTTTTTAAATAATTGATCTGTTGGTGTTTCTTAAGAATTTAATATAAATATATAATTATATAAAATAAAAAATAAATTACCCTAATGAAATTATTTTCATTATTCACAATGTTACTTTTAATATTAATTCACATATTTATTTTTTTCTCTTTGTAAACAAATTTTTAAAATTTTACATAAAGAGGGTGGAATTTGTTGTTTTTCATTACATTAATTATTAGATTAGTCACAATAATTTTAAATTTTTCACAAAGAATATAGTAATATATAGGGTATGGATTTATTCTGAGGGGATTCCCAAAAGTTAAATTAATTTACACTTCCTTGATTCATTAGTTCAATCTCTTATATTGTTCTTTCCATTGATCAATAATAAAATAAAATTGCTGATATTGTAATATGGGCTGCAAGAAATATAGAATAAATTAATTGGATAATTTTTTAGGTCATTTTATCTCATATATATTTAGCTTAACTCCTATTTAATCTCATTTTTACCATAACCATGGTATTTATTTTTTCTATTTTAACTATTCATTTTCGAAAAAATTATGCTGGTCAAATTATAAAATATAAATTATAAGGATCCCAAATATGTAATCCATTTTTACAAAATTTCATTCTCAAAAGTGGATGAATTTAATTTAAAAAATGAATCCTAGAGACATAACGAGAAAGGATGTTCTCAGGAAATATATTTTTCAAGAATTATAAGATTTCGTATTAACTCTTTGACTACCAATCATAATTATATTAATTTAAATTAATAATTATTGAAATATAATTTAAGATTTTCATTTTAAACAATTCCTTGTTTTTTTGTGAAAATTTAAATAGAGAAACATTATTCACATTAGAACTATTTTTTTAAAAAAATTCTAAACTCAAATGGATACTTATAAAAAACATATTATAAATAAGAATCAAGTATAATTAATTTAAAATTAATATAAATAAATAATAACAATTATACATTAAATCATTTTAAAATTATAATGGTATTTTTAAATTTTTAATTTTATATGAAAGAAATGATAGTATTACCAAGATACGTATATTTCAATACTCACTGAAGAAACAATATTTTTTATAAATGCAAAATTTCTTCCAATGTTAATTTTTATGTCCTAATTTATAATATTTAGATCATGTAATAAAATAAATTATCTAAAATCATTGGAAATTTATTATTGAAATATCCCAGGACAATAAATAAAAATACTTTATTGATAAAAATAAATTTTCAAAGAATAAAATTACATAACCTAATGTTTATTGATTATTTATTTAGAATTTATCAATAAATTTAATTTGAGTGGGATAAATATTCATATTACATAAATTAATAAATAATATTCATCATCACTAATTTAATGGATATGTTATAATAATTAAAATTGTGATGGTACATTTAATATTGGTGTTTCCTGTTGAATATGACACTGAACAAAATGTTCCACCTTTAATGACAGAGGGTGTTTAAATGAACCCCCAATCATGAAACAAAACCAATTTCATCATACGATCACAATGTTTTTTTCATATATTTTAAAGGACACAATTCAATATTTACATAACACATAAATACCACACCTTTTGATATCTATGTGATCATGCTTAAGTATGACTTTATTTTTTGGAATGTTTATATTTTTCTCATTAAGATTTCCATGCCTACATTAATTTTTTTTCATCATTTAATGATCTAGATTCATCAATTTAATTTATAAATTTTTATACATTAATATATAAAATCCCATCTTTTACTCCTCATGAAACAAAAATTGATCCTCAAGTTACTTTTAATAATCCATTGCTAAACATTTTAAATTACATTACTCATCAAGATATTCTAAAATAATGAGCCTCTTCCATAATCCTTAGATGTTTCTGAGTCACTTGAGTTTAAAAATCAAACCATTCATTATTTCAATATTTACATAACCCTTTAGGAGTAAATATAAGGACTCACTATATAGTAGATGAACTTTTCAAAACATAATAACATATAATTCAATTTTATTGCATATTATTTTAGTCGACGAAAATATGGAATTTCTTCAAATACCCTTGAATTTTTTTTAATTTTGACATAGGAAAACATGTTATTCCATTATTACATAATGTTCATGAATTTTATCTATTGATAATTTTTTTTCACTTGAATAGATATACCTATATCTTATAGAATTATTTTTTTATTAGTACATTACAAAAACACGATAATTTATAAAATAGAACAACCCACATGATCTGAATCTTGGATATATATATATATATATTATAATATTTGTGTTCAATATTTTATACAATGAGGCATAAATCATTATAAAACATTGACTGTATTGGAAAATGGTTTTTGGAATTACCTTCAATTAAGTTTCTAATTGTTAATTGTGTAACATACATGATTAATTATAATGTTATACATTCTATAAGAGTTACCGAATATACCCCCAATGAAATATCAACACTCAAGTAGTAAATATAATAGATGTGACACCAATTAATAATCTATCAAATTCACCATCACATATTTTAGTTTCCCTTAGATATTAATTAAATCATTCATGTGATATTCCACTGGCTTTATTCCAATACACTCCTTGTGATTAATCAAAACATAATGAAAACAATATTATATACCATAGGATTCTCATATATGTATTTCATGTGTTCTATGAGTTCCATGATTATCTTCAGTTCATATATGTGGAAGAATATATTTTTTCAAAATTAATTCTATCACATACATGTTCATTCAGGTACATTCATCCCCATTTTCCAATTACAATTTTTTTAGATGCACAATAGTTAGGGGATTATCCTTATCATTTGGAATCAGATGATCACCAATGATTTTTATTTAAAAAACAAAATCCTTTCCATAAATATTTTTGCCTAGGAATGGACCTGTATTTGATACCATATATTCCATTACCAACACACTCAAACTAATAATGAAATAAGATTAAGGAATGAGAGTGAAAACTAATCTACGAATGATTTTTCTAATATAGAAATACAATAAATTCATTGATTCCACTTATTGGGAGGATGGGTTTAATAAAATATTTGAATATGATATCCTAAATCAACCAAAAATATTCATTTCAGATAGTTAGTGTTGTGTAATCCAGAACATTGGAGCTTCCATTTTACTAATTTTAATGAAATTATAAATTCATCACATCCAACTAACCATGAGAATCTGATCCATTAACACATTTTATAAAAGTTATCATATATAAATACAATATAAATATAACCAAATGATGACCGTAAACTAGGGATATTAAAATAATTATGTGGTTAATACATGGTATCCTATATGATCTTGTGAATCAATTCTACTTTTAATAATATAATTGGATGTTTATGAATTACACTAAAAAATAAATTAAAAAATCATTATTTTATATTAACACTCTATAATCCAATAATTGATTCAGAATCACTATTTATGTTATTATCCTTTGTTTTATTCATTGGTGTATTGTTCACATTGGTCCCCATTTATATTTATATAAAATTCATCCAATCATGTCAGTTACACTAATGTCCAAATTTTATGGTGACAACTTCATTTTGAATGGTAACTACAGATATCCCATTTTACTTTTACATTGAGAGAATATCATAGTGATCACTTCTAAAAGATCATTATAGAGGTTTCTATTCACTAATAAATATAGAAATCCATGATTTTATTGAATGATAAAAACTTTTGATTGATTAAATTACTTATAGAATGGTAGTGATACTGATTCGTGTGAATTGAATAAACCTAACTTCCACTAACTCATTTATTTTGAAATGATTCAAGAAATCATAATCCATTGATCTAGAAAAATATTCACATCCCAATAGAAATACCCACCTTAGAAGACTATCATAAGGAGTTATTAGAGAAACCGTCCATAGATGAATTTTAAATTTCCCAAATGTAAATTAATTAGTTTCAATAATACCTTCTATTAATTTTATTATCCATTGGATGATGAATTCATTTTTTATTAAACATTAAAAATATCTTTCTCAAAATGAGGAATGCATCGATAGAGCCACCAATTCAATGTCATAATCATCATAGTGTTTGGAAATTTATATGTTTGTGGGACGTATAAGATCATATTGTAATTTCTGGATAACCCATCTATAAAAAAGAACTAACCAGTGTATTGTAGTTTTTAAAAGAGAATCTAGGTTAATATAAAAATACTCTATATATGATAATATTTTTAGAATTATATACTAAATTTAATATTTAAATTTATTTTAAAAACCACTATGGAAGTATAGTATTCAAAAATACACTAGCATAACTATAATTTCATAGATCAAGGATATGGTGAGATTAGTTATCGAGCTATCAATGTTTTCATCTAGATGATAATTTTATGAATATGAATTCAATAATGAAGAAATTTGACCTCTCTATGAAATAATTAGAATTGGTCACCATGATTATGATTATTACAATGTTTTACATTTCTTATCAACATGTGGTAGTAGCACAGGGGACTAAGTATAATATAAGAGAAGGAATGTCTTTGTTGGACTAGATTCAACTAGTTCTTAATCAACTTCTTCAGGAGCTAACATACACTATGAAATTGGTTTAGGTTCATTTTTTATTGATCAATGCAGAATTAGATGAGATAATAGAGGTTACTCCGATGGAAGAAACATCATGAATTGTCAAAAAAACTGGATTTATTACGATGGATGAATTGATTCAAGCCATCAATAACATAATGTATCCAATAACATGACATCATGTAATAATTTAGATTTACCTATAATGGTGATATAATAATTGCTTCCTTTTTTATATTTTAATAGATACACTAGACTATAGATATTCTATCTTCATTTGATTAATAAACAATAAACTATTTTTTAAAATTATTTTCAATCTATTTATTATTTTCATTATTTTAACAATAATTCCAAATGATTAGTGAAATTAAAAAATTTAAAAAAATGATGAATGAATAATCCTAATTATTGAATGGGGATATATAAACTTGAATACAACCACTAGTTTCATGAGGAAATTGTGAAAGATGAATCAATCTGTTATCCCAAAAAACCCTAAAATCGATATACTCTTATAGATATGGTGGAGTACATATCATCACTATATGACAGGGGTAATTATACAAGATAATGGATCATGAATCCGACTAACATACTATGAATGTACACTTATATTTATATAGGTGGTACATATATAAAAAAATGCACCAACACTATTATATATGATTGGAAGACGTGGATTTAATATTTTCTTTCCTCTTCATTATTTTCTCTCTATTTGGTATAAGAATGCTAGATATGGAATCTTATGATACATCATTATAATATAATATTTTCACTTATATATTAGATTTGGTATTCCCCTGGGCATTATCGATTTGATGGATAAGGGTAGACATAATATAATGTCGTATTTTCCATCATCATATTCTATTATTGGATTACTCAGATGAATGGAATGGTTTATTCCTGTATTATTACAATTAGATGTGTATTGGATGGCCTAATATAGAAATTTACATAACATAATCATACAAAATATTTAGTTTATTTAGACATGGGTGATTAGTGACATATAATTTTGAAAATGATGAAGGTGAATTTTGAAATGAGGTATCCACGTTTCAATATGTATCAATCACCATGTGATTACACTATCTTGTATTCAACTATAAAACATGAACCAATATATAGGCGTAAAGATTTCTCTTATTTTTTTCAAGATCATGGGACCTAGTGAGTTGTGAATCACCTTTTCTAGTGTTATATTGTGAAACATAGAATCATTTTATTTTTCATTAACCCTATATTTTTATTATTCCTCATATTTGGGATGTTTGGTAAGGAGTAACTAATATTTCTCTTGAGAAACCCTTTGAGGGTTTTTAACATGAATAATTTTTTGAAATTTCCATCTTAGAAACCATAATTTTTCCCTTGTTATATAAACTGAATTTCTAGTGAGTGGAAAATCAATATTTATATTGAATTAATTTTTTAGGTTTCAAAGTAAGTGGGTGTTATATCTCTTTCCCTTTGATTTTAACCTCATGAAACATGGAACAACGTTTTTCAAAATTTAGTTCATTCATCTTTGATCAAAAGGATATCATTTCAATAATGTATTGAGGGTTGGATTATCATTGATGTCAATTAGAGGCCAATTATAATATTTTAGACATTATCATAGATTGTTTCATGTATTGGATGTTTTTCATTATCATATTAATTCTTTCAGATATCTATAGAGAGACTAATTTGAAACAAATAAGGTAATCAATTTATGGAAAATAAAATCCTAAAAAGAATAAGGGGATCATTCTAGTATAAATAATCATATGGTTGTATAAAACTAGTTTTATATCATGATTCCCAGACGATCATGCAATTTCATTTTAAATAAATCAGAAAGGATTAAAAAATGTTGATGATTATTATTACATTGTCATACATTGATAATTTCAATGATTAATGAATATATAACATCGAATCTATTTTAATTCACTTTTAGATCTTGGTTATGGATTGTTAAAATCAAAAATCTAGAAATATTAAATAGAAATGATTGTATAAATTATGCATGTTTAGGTTTACCTATAATTGACGTCTGACTGATTGGTTATAATATGAAGTATCCATGGTGTATAAAGAATAAAGGAAATTTTCATCAGGAAAAAAATCATCTAGTTAGTTGTTTAAAATACAATGGAACAAATACAGTTACTAGTCAATGGTTCCCCTATAATTCAAATTTTCTAGTTACCAAAAGAAAGGGAAGGTTTATGAATATTCAAACACTTTAGGAATACATTATACTTATAGATAACTGGATATTAAAGAAGGGGTATGGAATCCTAAGAGTTACAACACCATGTTTTGAACACATTCTTAGGATAAACATATATGACATGAAATTTTACAAAAATTATTATAGTGGTGATTTTAGAGGGTATGCTCAAATGTTTCTAGGATATATGGGAACAATGAGTATAGATTCCCTTGTTATGGCCATATGGTGAACCCTACAATATTTTTTCCTTATTCTATTTATTTTGCACCATTTTCATATGTAATGAAGGGGGATGAATTAGCTTGTATAAAAATGAGTTTTCCTATGGCTACTCCATATATATTTTATCATGAAAATCCTTGGTGAATCTTCCATTTTCCATTAATTATCCTTTATTCTTTGAACATTAATGGATTTATGTAATGGTTATAAAAACTTTATAAGATATTTCATCGTTTTAAATAAATGAATCACTACGAAAAGGGTTATACAGTATTCCCAGTAATAGATTAGTAAACCTATCATTTATTAGGAGTCTAAATTTCAGTTTTAAATTCCTTATTAAGTGGTGCACATAGTTTAAAATCATATATTGTATACCATATGATAAGGGATTTGATATGGAATCCCAGATTAACCTCACGACCCAAGATGTACGAATTTGGACCTTCCATTCACGTATGTTTTTCCATTTCTAGTTTTTTTTGGAGAAAAGAGTAAATTCTAGGAATTTTCTAAGTACACACTGTGTACTTCCTTGCTGCAGGAGACAATGTGCTAGCGTTTTAGTGGCCACACCCATGGCCGTGCGAGAGTGACTTGGATTTCGCTTAAAGCGGGGTATGAAAAAGGCAACTACACACCGTGTACTCTAAAAGTACATGCTGTGTATTTTGATTTTATTCATTAAATGCACCGGGGTAGCATCTAATCTCCAGAATTCTCTTATTTTAGGTCTTGTTCGATAGAGAGCGTCGTATAGCCGCTAATCTTCTACGAACTCCCAAACCTCTATCGATACTCTGAATTGAACAGCGTTGGTTGTGTTGGAATTGCATCAGTGAGTTCTCTATTTTACTTGATCCTCATTACAAGATTTCTCCTCTTTCATGAGTTATCATTGGTTGAATGTTTTATATGTTTTCTTAGACCTTCGATGTTCTACAGAGATTCAAGCTTCTATGTTCACAAATAGCGATCTCATAACACCAAGGTAGGTGGTTTGTGCTTTTTAGTTCATTTTCTTTTACTATTATGTACAATTTCCACTAATACCCTTAAACAGGGTACTTCGTGTTTACTGTTTTACCCATATTGATTTCCTTCCATGATTATATGATTTAGTAGTGGTAATTTGGATATGAATCGGGATTATTTCTATGCTTTATATATATTTCCTTTGCATGTTCTGTTTATGACTATTTGGTCCTGTTTAGCCAGCTTGGATACCTTTCTTATTTTCTTTTCCTATTGTTGTAGGATAGTGAGTTTGTATTATGAAATACTTGTTATGTTTTAGACTATTTAGCCAAGTAGTTCTATAGGATTTCTTGGCCATATTACACTGTTATGCTCGTTGACCTACACACGGTGGTGAGAACCTGGTGAAGTATACTATAAGGGGAATTGACCAGGTGAGCTTCCTCATGTAGTCTTTGAGAACTTTTGTCTACAAGGGGGATTGACAGAGTGAGCATCCTCATAGATCCTATTACCACATGGGGCTATAAGGGGAACTGACCGAGCGAGCTTCCTCATAGAGTCCTTGATTGTTTTAGACTATAAGGTGATTCACCATGGGAGCATCCTCAGAGAGTCTTTGATTTTATTCATAAACAGTTCAGTCTATAAGGGGAATTAATGCTGAGTGTTTCCTTAGATAGTCTATGAATGACTTGGGATATAAGGGGAATTTCTCAAGTGATCGTCCTCAGAGTGTCTTTGACCTTGGGTCGATAAGAGGAATTGATCGCATGAGCTTCCTCAGAGAGTTCCTAACTACCTTAGACTATAAGGAGAATTGACCGTGAGTTCTTCCTCAGAGAGTGTTCATATACTGAACTAGAGAGGATTGGTTGTGTGCACTTTCTAGAGTGTTATTTTTCTTGATTTATTTTTTGACTTGTGGAACTGTTTACTACTGAGGATCATACTGTTTTCTGTACTTTTACATGACATATATTCAATGAAGGTTAGGCACAAGTCTTTGGGTGGTTGCATACTGGGATTTAGTCTCACACACTGTTTGGGTCATGCTTTTGGGCCCAAAAAGATTATACCACTGCAAGTATTGATAAGGGAAATCGCCCTTCTACTACAGGTACTTGACCTACTCTGGAGCTAGAGAGCTTGGGACCAAGCTATGGCTTGCGATGCTGATGAGTTTATTGGATTTCTTTTAAACTTTTGTTTAGCACTTTTGTATTATAGCATTGTGAATTTTATGGATATTTTCAAAGACATATGTATCATGCATCATTTAATATGTATATATATATATGATATAGTTGTTCATTATTCAAATCATCCGCAGTTTACTATTGTTGGATATTTACAACGTCCGCTATTGTGTGAATTTGGTTATATCTGGTGTGTACTCTGCCAAAGAGGGCATAGTTTCCCCATTATGACACCCAAGGCCCTCGCTACTAGTTGGTAGCCTCTGGCGTTCAGGGAAATGTGCTTGAGGCCATGTTACCAACCGGGTACGGGGTGCCTCTTGGTGGCTTCTAGAACAACTACGTTACAATGTGGTATCAGATGAATTTATTCTCTTGATTTACTGTTTGGAGACTTTATCAAGGGATATGATGGAATAGGTCTTAGTAATAATATGTGCATAGGAGTAGAAAAACCATTTATAGGTAAAATCCAATATTCCTCATTTAATTGTAATTTTATGGTTTTTCAAGTTTATGGTTAATCTGATTTTCACTGTTGGGTGACTCACATGTTTTGTGACATTATGGTTGATGTTATCGATGCCATATTTCATTTGAAACCCGATTAGATGAGGCTATTACATCTCATGAATCATAAAGTAACTTTCTAGAAATCACATTTCATTCATTTTTTCCATTCCATCTAGGATACATTTGTGATTTCATGCTATTGTGATAGTTTCCTTGATATAAATACATGCAGTTTGATTGGGTACTGTTTGTGTAGAGGGTTTCTTAAATGGACACCAAACATTGGTTCTTGAGGTGTTACGGGCCCTCATGTACCTAAATTTTATTGTTCATTGCTCTGTTTTCCTTGTTATAATGTGTACAATATGTCGAACATTGATTCACGGGGAGTATGGGCCATCACATATCGGAATTTGGAACATTAAGTATTCGTTTCAGTGTTTTATGGGTTTCAGATTAGTTTTTGAGGATTAATGTTAGTAAAACCTCAGAATAGATTCCTTTTAGTGTTATGTACAGGCCATGTGTTCTTCTTTTCAAAAATAAATAGTTTTTCTTATGTGCACGCCATGTAGTCTTTGAACGTGTCGTAGGCCATGTGGGTAGAGACACTGGATGGGGAAAGTCTGGTGGCAACACGCTGTGTGCCAAAAGAACACACCATGTATTTTCAACCCTGTTTCCACCCATATAACCAACAACATGGATGAATAAATACTTTAAGATATACACATCATGTCTAAGTTGAACACACCGTGTGGTCTGACCTAGGTATCTGGCTGTGTCGCGAACAACACGGGATGGTGTTAACCTTTCACATACATTTCATCTCTGCCTTGAACACACAGTGTAGTCTGACCGAGGTACCAAAATGTGTCATGAAAAACATGGTTCAGTGTTATCCCTACATGAACACACAATTTCCATTCGAAACATGAAGTGTAGTGTGAGCAGTGTGTCAGGCCGTGTCACTAACAACACGGGCCAGGTGAAGCTTTCCTAGTACACATCGTGTCTATCTTGCACACACCATATAGTCTTGTATTAGGAGAGTTGTTTGGATTAACCGTGTATAAGTACTTGTGTAGGGAAAGAGGATTCAATTACACGTCCTATGTTTGGGGTGTTACATGACCAGTTTAGGCAGGAGTAAAGGCCCATGTAAATGACTTCTGGGAACACGTCGTGCAGTCATGTTTTGTAAGAAATGAGTTCTTTCTTCATACTATTCTATTCTGACATTCCTTGTTTTTAGTCCTTGTTAATAATGATCTAATTTGTTTGCCTAATCTTGCAGAGTTATGCCACTGAGATGTCCTCTGGTTTCACATCTGTTTCCAGACAGTGATCAGACACCAGACATGGCCGATCAGTGACTACCTATAGATCCTTCTGTTGTGACAGCCTTTGCACCAGCCATTGTACCTGATGTAGGTGATGATGCACAGTTCAAGGGAGGGCTTCTAGATGATGATGCATACCTTTTAGGGAGTGCCGCCTCATGCCCCTTCAATGGTTGATTTGACATGGGTCGTCCCACAACATCATCCTCCTACATTCCCAGGGGATGGAGGACCCCAGGCTAGAAATTCATGTCTAGAATCCACACTGATGAATTTTGAGCATATGGAGATACCTCTAGATAAGAGGGTGAAGCTCGCTACCTACATGCTCGGAGTCTCTAACACGAGGTGGTGAGATGTGATCTCAGAGGTGGGCCACCAACAAAATATGGCTTGGTTTGAGTTTTGGCGTATCTTCTATGATTACTTCTATCCGTAGACCATGTGGGCTGATCTAGCCCGAGTGTTCATGAGTCTGGACCATGGTAATCTTAATGTTATGGAGTATTCCTCTCTCTCTTTACAGTGCTACAACATTTTATTCCTATTCCAGGAGGTAATGCGTTGTTTCTTACATAAATATTTTAGGATTGTCTTGGGCATGACATTTGATCTCATATGAACATCTTTGGGTTGACTTCGATATCTTCTATCATAAACCAAGCGCTGATCATAGAGTGAAATCTAAGGGATTCTAGAGTAGTGAGACATGGTGGTTCGACATCCAGAGTAGGTGTTCTGCCAGCTGATAGCAGGAAGTGCCGCAGGGAGCTTTCATGAGGAGATCAGACTAGGCATGATGCATCTTTCGGAAGCCATATGGTGTTCTACCAAAATGCGAGAAGCGGGCATACGAGGCCACGTTGCCCGAGAGACCCAATGTAGTGCCGATATTGCAGCATGATCGGCCATCTTCAGCACTTTAGTGAGTTATTCTCACCAACATCATGTGACAGGGGATCTCCTATGACTCCTCGTTCAGGAGTAGTGCCACCAATTTTTCAGAAGTCTTAGAACTGGAGTTCTTCCAGCCGTTCAGGCTGAGGTAGTGGTTGTGGCCACGGTATTCAATCACCGGTTCATTAGTGAAATCAAAATGGATAAGCTCAAAGTGTTCTGGTAGGGTCATAGGGTCCCGGTACCGACCAATCCATTGTAGTGGTGCAGACCCAGCAGAAGCAGGATCCCAGACTCTCCTCAGTTCGTGTTACGATCTTCATAGCCTCAGTTTTAGCTTCTGCACTTTTCGATATAGGGTCTTCCCAAAGCATTATCACAGTTGATTTGAAAAGAGACTTCGGGTATGTATATTTTCTACTACCAATTTTGTTGACGCAAGACACACTGTTGGTGAATAGAACAGTTATTGTACGTTAGTGACGAGAGTGAACTCTACCGAATGGTGGATGTCACTTCTTATGGGACCTCTATGTCCTCGAGATGAGTGACTATGATGTCATTCTCAGAATGGAATGGATGGTACCATTCCATGCATTCGTCAATTGTTATCGTCGTAGGTTGATTTTCACATCACTAGAGGGTGGATCCTTTCTTCATTGTGTCGAATGGGATGTCCAGGCGATCAGAGCAGATCCAAAGCATCACTGGTTGGGAGGCATTACTACCTAGATTTATAATTTATATCTGGATGACCAGGGGACTAAACAAATGGACATTCTTCTAGTGGTGGATCATTTCAGAGACATCTTTCCAGAGGACTTTTTAGTTTTACCTCCATAAAATGAGTTAGACTTCTCGATTGAGATTTTTCTAGGAGTGACTCTAGTGTCCATTCCTCTTTATAGGATGGACACAACAGAGTTGCAGGAGTTCAAGAAGTAGTTGGAGGATTTTCAGGAAAATGGTTTCATTTGACCCATTACTTCTCTTTGGGTTTCTCTTATCCTGTTTAAGAAGAATTTAGAGGACACCCTTATGCTTTGTGTGGATTATCGGAAGCTGAACCAGTTGACGGTCAAGAACTGGTATCCCTTTCCAAGGATTGATGATCTCTTTGATCAGCTTCGAGGAGATAGAGTGTTCTCGTAGATCTACATGTGGTCTTGATATAATCAGTTGCACGTTAGACCATCTGATATACCTCTTACAACCGTCCGGAGTAGGTATGGTCAACACGAGTATATGGTTATGTCGTTCGGTCACACAAATGCACCTATAGTTTTTATGGAACTAATGAACCGAGTGTTCCATCCATACTTGGATTCCTTCATGGTTGTTTTTTTTGGAAAATATCTTGGTGTACTCTCACACTCAAAATGACCATGTACCTATATTGAGATCATTTTGAGTACAATAAGGGATAATTTGTTATATGATATGCTCTTAAAATTACACTTTTGGATGGACCAAATTCAATTCATGGGTCATGTTATCTCAATGAAAGGAGTGTCAGTAGACCCAGAGAAAGTGAGATCTGTAGTTTCCATGGAGCAGCAGAAGAATGTCTTTGAGGTGTAGAGTTTTAATGTGCTGGCTGGATACTATAGACGTTTCATACCGGACTTTTCACGCTTAGCAGCATTGCTGACAGGTCTGACATAGAAGGGTGTGAAGTTCATATGGATAGTTTCTTCTGAGTTATCCTTTCAGTAACTGAAATGGAGGTTGACATTAGCACTAATACTAGTATTTACTAATCCATACAAGAGATATAATATTTATTGCGAGGCTTCAAGTATCGGGCTAGATGTTGTGCTTAATCAGAGACATAGAGACATTGCGTATGGGTCTCGGTAGTTGAAGCCACATGAGAGATACTACTCGACGCATGATCTAGAGATGGCAGCTATTGTTCATGACTTATGATGTTGGAGACATTATCATTTGGAGCTACTCAGGAATCAGGTGCAAAGTGTTCAGTATTGGAGGACACCAGTTTGGGAAACGGCCTCAGCCACTAGAGAAGATGAGTCTGACAGGGGATGCAGAGAGTATTATTCCTTTGATGATTTTTAATTTTGTGGTTGTGTGTTGCTGTTTGTTTGTTCATTGAATTGGTGGTTGTATGTCTGGGCACCAGAACACATTAAACCGGCTATTGAAAATAAAAAAAGGATTTCCATCCAGCCAGACCAACCACAAGAGTCTCAAGTACATATTCACTCAGCGTGATCTGAATTTGAGATAGTGCAGGTGGATCGAGTACCTATAATACTTTGAATTTTAGCTTTCCTACTAACTTGGTAATGACAATGCATTAGCTGATGCACTGAGTAGGAGGACTTAGATACAGGAAGTTCAGGAGACCAGTAGTGAGTGGCAGTTTATGGCTCTATTCTCTGAGATTCATTTGGAGGTTCACGACAGACTGGGGCATACATTTCTATCTTATTCCTCAGTTACGTCTACTCTTATGGATTGAGTTCAAATGAGGTAGCTATCAGATTATGAATGCCTAGTCATAAGGGAGAGTGTGTAAGGAGTTGACCCTAGTCTTGGATGGACCGTAGGCGAGGATGAGATCATGCACTTCCAGGGGCGTATATGGGTGCTGGCAGACATACGCGAGGAGCTGATGCATGACTTTTATTCTTCTGTTTAGGAAGTTCATCCTGGCGTCACCAAGATGTATCGTGATCTACACTGTCAGTATTGGTGGTCTTGTATGAAGAGGGATGTTGTTGGTTATTTCATCAGGTGTTCTACCTGTCCGTAGGTGAAGGAAGAGCATCATCAGTCCCCAAGGCTTTTACAGTAGTTATCCATTCCCGAGTGGAAATGGACTGACGCCGCGATGGAATTCGTGACCAGTTTGATGTGGTTTCCTTGAGGGAATGATATAGATTGGGTTGCCATTTACAGACTAATGAAGGTCACTCACTTCTTGCCGATCAAGGAGACCTTCAGTGTCAATGAGCTGGAATGGTTGTATATCAGTGAGATTGTATGTCTGCATGGAGTTCTATAATCCATTGATTCAAACGGGGGTTCCCGTTTTATATCTTGGGTCTGGCAGGGGCATCAGAAGTCTTTGGGTACACAAGTACTTTTGAGTACTGCTTACCACCCCCAGACAGATTACCAGTCTGAGCATACGATTCAAGTGCTTGATGACATTCTCCAAGCATGCATCCTGGATTTTGGAGGTTCTTGGTATAATCATATACGTCTTATTGATTTTCCTACAATAATAGTTTTCAAGGGACTATTCAGATGTCACCTTTTGAGGCTTTGTATGGTTGGCCATAACGATCACCCTTATGTTGGATGGAGGCTGGAGAGGCAGCTTAGTTGGGACCTCATCTTGTTCAGGAGACCACATAGTAGATATATTTTATTCAGAAAATGATGGCTACTGCACATTCTCGAAAAAAGTTTTATGCTGATCAGAGGAGACGACCTTTGGAGTTTGAGGTCGGGGATCAGGTTTTCATGTGTGTGACACTGAGGTTGGGACACTAGAGGATTAAAATACTAGGTAAGATTTTACCATGATATTTCCTGACATTTGAGGTGTTGGAAAGAGTTGGGTTGGTTGCCTATCGGTTGTCGTTACCTCACAGGTACTAGGCTATGCACGAAATCTTCCACGTTTCTCAGTTTTGATGTTACTTCTTAGACTTGTTTCATGTCTTCCAACCCTATGAGGTTGATCTTGAAGTGGATGCATCTTTTTCAGTGCATCCTATATGGATTGTGGATCATAGTACAAAGGTTATATGTCGCTGGTTTGTTCCTCTGGTACGAGTGCTATGGCAGCATGGGCGGGTGTATGACGAGACATGGGAGAGGGAGCCAGATGTACTAGCATAGTGGCCAGATCTATTCGAGCATTCTTCTTATCCATCGTGATAGGGAAATTCGAGGACGAATTTCTTTAAGGCGGGGAGTTTCTAAGAACCCAGACCCTCCTTTTAGGTAATTATTTCCTTTTCTAGATGTTTTTCGAGAAAAGAGGAAATTATAACAATTTTTTATGTAAACCTCATGTACTTTATGGGTACACACCATGTACTTCCTTTCTATAGGAGACCGTGTGCTAGTCGTTTAGTGGCCACACACACTGCCATGTGGGAGTGACTTGGAGGCCACTTAATGCATACTACGGAAAAGGCAAGTACACGCCATGTACTCTAAAAGTACACTCGGTGTATTTTGTTTCATTAAATGCACTGAGGTCGCATCTAATTTCCGAAATTCTCTTCTTTTAGGTCTCATTCGAATGAGAGATCCGTACAGTTGTGGATCTTCGATGAACCCCCAAGCCTCCATCCATCCTATGAATCGAACGCTATTGGTTGAGTTGGAATCGCATTAGTGATTTCTCTCTTCTTCTTGAGCCTTGTTTCCTTATTTCTCTTCTTTCATGAGTTATTAAGGGTTGACCATTTTATACGTTTTCATGGATCGTCAGTTTTCTAAAGAAATTCAAGCTTCAAGGTTCACATATAGAAACATACTAACCCTGAGGTAGGTGGTTGTGCCTTTCTGTCTAATGTCTTTGAGTATTATGTGCAAATTCCACCCAAATACCCTTCAACTAGGTATTACTTGCTTACAGATTTACCAGAGTAGATTTCCTTCAATTCATGTATTCTTTTTTAGACGTAATTTGGATATGAATCGAGATAATTGATTTGCTTTGGATGTATTACCCTTTCCTGTTCTGTTTACGACCGTTTGGTCCTGTTTACATTGTTTGGCTGCCTTGCCTATTTTCCACACCATTGCTGTATGATGGAGAGTTTGTATTCTAGCAAGATTGTAATGTTGTAGAATGTTTACCAAAGTAGTTCTATAGGTTTACTTAGCCATTTTATACTATTATGCTTGTTGACCTACATAGGGCTGTGAGAACCGGGTGTAGTAGACTATAAGGGGAATTGACTGCATGAGAATACTAAGTGAGTCTTTGAGCACTTTCATCTATAAGGGGGATTGGCCTAGTGGGCATCATCATAGAGCCAAGAATAACTTGGATATATAAGGGGAATTGACTGAGCGAGAATCTCAAAGAGTCCTTGATTGGTTTAGACTATAAGGGGATTGACCACGTGAGCTTCCTCAGAGAGTCTTTGATTTTTTCCTGAACTGTTTAGACTATAAGGGGAATTGTCGGTGAGTGCTTCCTCAGAGAGTCTATGAGTGACCTGGGCTATAAGGGGGATTGATCGAGTGAGTTTCCCAAGAGAGTTCTTGACCTTGGTGCTATTATGGTAATTGACTGCATGAGCTTCCTCGGAGAGTTCCTGACTACCTTATACTATAAGGGGAAATGACTGTGAGTGCTTCCCCAGAGAGTCTTCACATAAAAAACCAGAGAGGATTGGTTGTGTGAACTTTCTAGAGGGTTACTGTGCTTGATTGGTTGTTTGACTTGTGGAACAGTTTAATGTTGAGCACCTTACTATTTTCTGTACTTTTACCTGCCATATATTCACTGACTGTTAGGAAAAGTTCATCAGGTGGATGCCTACTAAGATTTAGTCTCACACCCTATTTTTGTCAGGATTTTGGGCCCAAACAGATTATATTACTACAGGTATAGATAATGCAAGGCACCCTTCTACATTAGATGCTTGACTTGCAGTGGAGTTGGATAGCATGGGACCAAGCTATGGCTTGCGATGCTGAAGAGTTAATGTTCTTTCATTTGCACTTTGGTTTAGCACTGTTTTATTCCAGCATTGTGGCCTATTTGACTGTTTTCCAAGACATATGTATCCTGAATCATTTTATATACATATGTGCTGTAGTTATTTTTTATTCCAGTCTTTTATTGTTTACTGTTGTTGGATATTTACTACTTCCACTATTGTATGGATTTGTTTACTTCCTCTGTGTACTCTTCCAATGATGGCATAGTTTCCCCATTATCACAACAAAGGTTCTCACTGCGATTTGGTAGCCTCTGGCATTCAGGGAAATGCGCTTGAGGCCATGTGACCAACCGGGTACAGGGTGCCTCTGGATGGCTTCCGGAACCAGGATTTACACAAGATCACACAACACCTATAGATTAATGAGTGAAGATGTAGTCAATTATGAGTTTTGATACATTAATTAGTATTTAGACCAATAAAAATGAAGGATAAGCATGAAATCTAAATTAAATTTCAGTGATTATATCTATAAAAATGTTATTTGTGTGTATGATGGTTATAAAAACATCTCCTTAAGATGAAATATACCTATAGATAGTAGTAATGATATTTTTTAATGAAAATTACAATGTATAATATTCTATTTTAGATGAATTATCTCATTAATAATACCATAAATGGATTCTGAGGATTCAAATAACTATGTAATGAGGTTTGGTTAATATGTTGGGGATAATCAAGCGGTGATCAGAATACACTGACCCATAACCCCAAAATGTAAGGATGGGGAATAATGTTAAAGTGGAGTGGATATGGATGATGATATTTATCATATTCTAAAATAAATGTTCTATAAAGCAATATGTATCATTTTATATCAAGAATCAATCGACACATTTTACTTACAAAGTTACCAATATTTTTTCTAACTCATATGTAGGGGTTATTATTCAACAATTTCATTGGAATTAGAATAATATTAGAAACTTGTTCAGGGGATCAGACATCTAGGTCACATTAGGGATAATGACTTTTTATCCTTACACATGTTATTAGATAGGTTCCATATACCAAACATGAATATATAAATTTCAATCTCATGTATAATTTTCATGCCATATTGGATTTGATTCTTTATGTAGTTTATGGTCATGTAGGGTAAACTAAACTTCATTTAGATTAACTTCATGAAATAGGACATGAGCTACACATTAATTAGTGAAAAAATTGACGACCTTTATTCAGGTGGATTTTGGATTATTTATTTTGTTCATAATATAAAAAGGATTCATCTTAGTTCTATACCCATGAATGAATTTATAGAATGAATGAGTGTGAATAAAACTAGGATGATTTCAAGTTTTATAGGAATCTGTGACTACACCCAAGATAAATTATTTAATAATACCTTTATATCTTCCAATAATAGGTATCATGAAATAAAATATTTGAAAAATTCATCAGTGTAGTGGATATTGGTGAAAACTGATCATGAATGTAGAGAACACATTCTCCAAGATGAAGAAGATTTTAAATTTATAAGACTTGAATAAGCTCCCATGATAGGATATCATGGTGTCAACACATATATTAAGATACCATTAATCAATTAAAATATTTCTTGAGGATATAAAATACATTTTTATAAATCTTGATCATATATGTGTGTTGAATGTTGTAAAGTATGGGTGACCTGATGATAAAGAGATGAAAACATGATGTGGATTATTGAAGGAAACATTAATACAGTAGAAACCATTATGGAAGATACATTTAAGAATAAGATAGAAGATCCAAGTGTTACTACATATCCTGATTTAGTAGGAATATGGAAACACATGGTTTTGATAGAGATATTTTTTCCCACATTTTATGTTAATCTTAACATCAAAATGGAAAGACGCAACATAAAAATTGAGTACTAGATAATATAAAATGGTAACCATGTATTTATAATTCCCTTTTATAGGGTTGGACTATTTTTTAATTGTATCATATATTAGAAACCATTCCATAAAATTTAATATCATGTAGATTGAACAGATTGAATTGTTATATTTGTATTTATGGAATATATGTCATAAAGTTAAATGTTGTGTGATGAGGAATCTATTTAATAAAGTTTATAGATGTGAAGTTATTCTATGAAAAAGGAATATGAAAAAGGGAATATGATTGAAGATACAATTGTCACTACATATCCTATATTTACAACAATCAATCCATATTTTGTTCAAATATATAAAAGTTACTTATTTTATGGACTAGTTAAGAAAAATAATGCACAAGTGTAGGAAAATATAAATATTTTCATAACAACCAAAATGGAAAAAATATTTCAAAGAAAAAAAGTCTTATAAATAGAACTATTTTTATATCAACAGTTTTTTGGTTAAATAATGATATTTCTGGGGTTTCTATATAGATTATAATTTTATATATGGAAGATATTTAATGTTTGATAGTAATCTCAATGATTTTTAAGGTCATATCAGATATATCATATGTTTTGAAGATTAACATCACACAACATGGATGTATATGGCTTGATGTTTTAAGCTAATGCAATGAAGAAATTATCCAAGACATTTAAATTCGTGTTTTGACAAATTAGGGTTATATTTAATCTAACATCATAAAACTACAGATGAAAACTCTATAGTTTAAAGTCATGCAGTCCATAACAAAATCCCAACATGATATTATGTGGAATATTACTTGAGGAGGCTAATTTATTTTGGTTGGATTTAAAAACAATATTTCCAATGGAAATTGGTGTTATGATCTATTACAACAGACCCTTTTAATAGAATAAGGACTTTTCCATTTTAGCTCCATCATTTGATTTTTTTTTCTAGGTACCGTTAGTGGGACACCCTTTTGGTCACATATATATTTTATTTTGAAACTAGGATATCTCTCTTGTGTTTTAAAAATATTTTAGGAGTTTGTATTTATGATTTTTTTATTTTTGGAGAAATGGGATAGGATCATAGTCAATGCAGTATTAGAAGTTACCATGTGATATGGATTTATTGGTTCCATTGGAGTATTCATGATCTAAAAATGGGTTTATTAACCATATAATATTCCAATGAAATTCATGGAGATGGTTTGGTTTGGAAATTGAGGTTATTTAATATCTTAATCATGTTTTTTATAACTATACATCAGTTCCTAGTAAAATAGTTGCAACAGATTCCATTTGGTAGAGGATATCACAATATTAACACACGGTTCTTCTAACAGTGTGGCCTAACAGTGTGATTCATCTTTCATTTATAAAAGTATGAAATTACCCTGATACCAATTCTCTTTTTAACCTCTAACGTCATATAAATATCTTAGTAGTTGTAATAATCCATTATATAACACTTTTGGAGGTTCTTTCATTGGAATCATAGCGATACTCTATAAATTTGTGTTGTTTTATTCATGGTATGTGTGAATATCCAATTGATTACGATACATGGATCTTGATATACTCCCAATATAACTCTCCCGTATTTTTTTTCAAATCCTGAGGGTTCATTTGGACTAACTAGGGATTCAGATAGAGAATTGATAATTTTTATTCTAGATCTTGGTTTTTGGGGACACAATACATTTGATTCCAATCACTATTTTCAACTGTGATTATGTTTCCTGGATTGTTGAGTTAGTTTTCACTATAAAATGTTTTTTTCTTAAGGAATAACATCTCATTATTGTATTTCCCATTAGATTATCTTGAAAAATGGATAATTTAACTTATATGAGTTAATTTATTTTTTGATTTTTTTTGTTTTTCAAAATTGTTTTAAGAGTTATTTATTTAAAAATAGTTTTATAAAGTTCATTTATTAGATAAAATGTATCAAATATTATTTTGGACTCAATAAGCATTTTGACAGATGAAAATGATAACCCAGATATTGTGTAAAAGTATTAAAAATTTGTTGTAATGTTTGAAATGATTGTTTTGGGAAAAAATAGTTCTTGTGAAACATTGGGTGTGATGGTTTATGGAAATTTTAAAAATATAGTGAGCCTGGAACCACTTGGGATAAAATATGTGATTTAGAAATTTTTCCGTTCAAATATGTATCATAAGATATCACATTATTCTAGCTTAAGGTTTAGTCCATGCCCTAGTTACATATTACCCTAGCATTCATGCCATTAGTTATTTTTTATTCATTTCTGTATAAATATTTGACTGATGATGTGTTTATATCTTATGTTATATATGCCTTATGAATACTATTGTCTATTATATCACTCATATTCTTTTCCATATTCTTATGTCTTTGTATATGAATTTTCATGAATGGAAAACCATAGGATGGTTTATGTATAATTTTTTTCAAAATTAATTACTTTTTAAAAAAGGATTCCTTTTAAGGATTTTGATAATAATTTCATTATTACATAAAATATATATATTTATAAAGTTATCATATTGGTGTTTTTACCATACCCTATATTCAGGTTTAGAAATATGAGAACATTGTTTAATGTTTATAATTAATGGGAATAGTATTATGTTTCTCAAACACTTTGCTTTCACTATGATGACTCATGTTGGATTGAGTTTGTGGTGACATATGGTTATCTTAAGATTTTTGTTTGATATTTTTATTTTATTTTTTTATGAATTATTTTTATTAATTTATATTATTATGTATCATGGATATGATCTTATTTCACATTTTACACTATATTTAATCATATTTTGTTATTCACAAGACATTTAATACTATGTTTTCACGGTGAAATCATTCCCATATTTATATGAATTCATACCCAGGTGCTTATAAATGACACTTAGAGAGAGGGAACATGTGTCGATCATTGTGGTGAGCTATCTAGGGTAAAGTGTTAGGTTAACTAAAGTTGGTTTTTAAAGAACATGGTATCGATGGAACCTAGATATTTCTAGGGGTGTTTGGTATATTGGAATTAGGGCCATGAAAACTCATGTGGTAAGTATGGAAGGATACCTAGATAGTTCATTTCCAATCCAATCCATATGTTTTCATGTGTGGTCTAGGATTTTTCATTGATATTTTGATCTATATTATGTGTCTGATTAAATAAAAAATTCTATATTTCTTGTCTTGGTTCTATGGTTGACTCAAATCATGGGTTTATGGAAATTAATTTTTATTTTTTCATCTCATGTATTTATCTATGTTTAATATATGGTCCCTCAAGGAATATCCTCTTTGGATAAAAGGGAATAACTAGTGGGGAAAGTATTATACGAAAAACCTCTCATGGTCCATGCTTTAGTGGGGAAAATTATCTATATTATAATATCTCTCAGTCATATTGGTTGTGGAAACTAGGAACAAAAAATGGTTCATAAATTTATATTTACCAAAAACAATCCACCAATATATCACAATTACAAAAGAAGTAAATAATTATAAGAAATTTATTGAGTTACTATAAATTGTTGTCAACTTTTAAAAGAATTCAGTGGACAACAAAGGGGGATTTTCCAATTATATGAATGAATAGACTAGAAGGAAATGGTCAATTTCCATGTTGAAATATAAATTACATAATGAACTCACATGGACCACTTTCCAGAATCCTTCAGTTAGTAATTATATTCTAGTACATTGTATCTGGTGCTGGCTTGAGGGATTTTGATAGTCAATCATGAAGATCCATAGGTTATTTTAACTACTCAGAGGGTGGGAGTGAATCTATGGTAGAATTTTATACTATTATAAACTTAAAAATTATTAAATTTAATACCTTCAACTTGTTAGAGTCTCCACCATATCATCATTTAAAAAAGTGTCACATGCATAAAAATAAGACAGAATTATCAATGAACATAATATATATAATGTTTGAACTTGGTGTTAGAACCGACATTCCATCAATGTTCACTCCTATGGGACTATCAAAATTAACTATTAGAAATAGAAAATAAAAAATTTATCCAAATCCCATTATATTCATTTTAGAATCATATATGTATGGTTATACTGACTCCATTTAGTTTATAATGATTTTATTATGAATCTTGATCCAAAAAATGGTATGTAACATTGTATATTATACATTGAAAATGTTATTATGGAATTTCAATATACTTATCAATCTTGTAATGTATGTCTGGTATGGTTGTCTTCTTCCGGAAAACTCTGTTCAATAAACCTCACTGAAATTGTGCTCATTTTTTGGAAATGTGATCTATTCAATTAAGAGTATATCTAAACCTCCAAATCAAATAGGAAACTCTATTTATTCCTCCTAGTCATAAAATTAAATACCAAAACATAATATGATGCTTATGATTAAAATATTATTTATCAAAAAAAATTCCAACAATGTATAAATTTATTTTGAAAAAAACTTCTTATAAAAATCCATTTGTTCTTCATAATTTTTCAGTGAATAGTTACACACACAAGGTAAATTTCCATCCCAATTTATAGTTTTTCAGTAAGTAAAAAATGAATGAACCCCATACAAATTCCCCTCTAATAGAAAATATATTTTTGGATCTCTCACTAGTTTTTAATTCAAATGAATATTATCAGTGCTGATTAAATATTCATGAATCATCATTGAATTATCTAGAGCTACACAACTTTCTCAATAATCCTTACTGTAGTATGGTATGGAAAATAACAATAATTATGGAATTTTGGTATATAATTAAACATTAAATCCTAAGAAAATAAATTTACAACATGATGGCTTTACAATTTTATGAAATTATTCACAAAAAAATTTATTCATTTTTTTTTTCTGGAAACCATTTTATATAATTATATCCTTTTCCAAAAATTAAAAATAAAATATTTTTTATTTTTCCTCACAATTTGTTTTTATAATTAACTCATAAATATTCTCTTCCCGTCCCTATTTATTTTATCACCATTCCACACAATTTTATACAATGATAATCTTTTTAAGAAAAGTATGTTTTACTAATTACAGATTATCCATCAGCTCACTTTACCAAATCACAATCACCATATATGACATGATTTTCTATTTTCAGAAAATATTTCCTGATGGATTTCATCATGAAATTAGGTCCAATGGGTTTCTTCATGATATTTAATCTTATGGGATTTATTTATCAGCAAACTTCCTAACTTCACAAACATATAACATTACCTTGTAAAAAAATATCATTATTTAGACAACATACAAACTAGATACCTATAGAAGTCAACTTTTATTGAACATTTCTATGGAACCTTTTTTGAAATATTAAAATATTTCATAGTCCATTTCAATAGACCTATATATGATAGGTAATAACATTCGTGAAAGATATAATGTTTTTTTTCACATATGACTTTCTTCATCCAGTGCATTTCACGAATGTACAATTTTGATTTGTAGATTTAAAATTTTATATATTTTTTAATTTATATTATTTTTTACATTTTTTTCTATTATAATTATCATAATACGCTAACTATGAATCAAAATATCATCAATAATTCTATATAATGTTGTTTTACTGAAGGTTGACATTTTTTAATCCAATTTCATTACAAAACAATACATTTTTACAATGTTTATTAAATACAACATATCATAAAATATTATTACAAGACCTTGAATCGAATAGTTTTTCAGATGAATTTCAATTGGTATATCTGAAAATGGTTGTTCCAAAAATTTATGAGTGAAAACACTAAAACATCCATTTCCATGAAATCCTTCAATTTTCCATTGGATCAGTATCCTTACCATGTACATTAACATAAAAATTCTCCTTTAGGTAACCTACATTTTAATCATCATGAAACATAGATATGTATATTCAAACACTTAAAAATAAGATGTGTTTTTCAAAATGTTTTGAATTTTTTTTCAAAACCTCGTTCGTACTATCTTTATTCAGGGATACCACCCTACTCCATCAGATACCCTTAGTCTGAAAATATCCATATAGAATTTAAATTCATTTTTATTTCAGAAGACTATATAATTTTTTTATATGATGTCACAAACATAAAAGAAAAATAAAGAATCATTTGGTATTCATAGAATTATCATTAATATATTTAAGGAAACATTTTGACATTCCAACATCTTAAATACCTTCTTCTCTAACAACGTTATAACAAAAGGTTCATAAAAACATATCTTTAAAATATTGAAAAAGCATTCTTTGACCACATTTATTTGTAATAAAATACAATTCATTTCAATAAAAATAGTAAATAGGATCATAAATCACACACATTGTAATTTATAACAAACATTTGTGAACAAATTTTAACAGTAATCATTATTCATCTGTCATATTCTCATCAAACCAAATTTTTATAATGCCTTTCATTTTAAACATTTTCCAACACACATCGTTTATAAATGATATGTTCCTTAAAAAACACTAAATGAAAAATTGATGTTTTTGAATTACTTTTTTATCTATATTACAAAAATATGTTTTACCATGTTAATATAATCTCTTCCTAATATTTATCTTTTAGATATTCATTAAAAATGATTAAATATTAATATTTTTATTCTCAAATATTAATTCTCTCCCCCATTCTATGAAAACCGCATCATTAGATTTATTACTGAATGAATTGAAAAAACTATTCACAAAGTAAAATATGTATCTCCCCTTTTACAAGACAATCTAAGACGTATTGGTAGAACAATAATTACATTATTTATGATATACTTTGCGGCGACTGAATAGGATTTTGTATTATCAACTCCACAAATTTGTCTTCATGAATATATTTCATTAAAACATTACCAATTTCGTGAAATATTTGAGGTAAATTATCAAAAAAATTCTTCAATTGAAAATTTATATTTTAGAACATGCTATTTTATATCATTGTGCGTTGATTATGAATTTAGGGAATTTATTTTTGAGGGATAAATTATATTTTTTATCATAAATCTTCATAAATAGTTAAGAAATGGTCACATAAAAATATTATATAAGTACATACATCTATATCATTTGTGTGTGATAATTGATAGTGTTAAAATATTCTATGTTTGTTGTGAAACTATTTATAATGATTCTTTCTTACTATTCCATATCATCGAAAATTTTCTAAGGAAAAATTCACCCCCTGATGTTGATTTTCTAGAATTTCATTATCCATCTTAATCAGTATTGGAATATCCATGAATGTTTATGTCATTAATTATTATGTACAATATCCCATATGAAGATGTACCATTCATATATCTCATAAAAATACACCAAACAAAAATTATTCTTTCAAATCACTATAAAATGAGTAAGATAAATTAAAAACATTTCCAATGTAATATAATATAGCTTAATGATGTAGAAAAATTCTATATTTTGCCTCACAATATTAAGAGGATCGACTTTACTCATATTTATAGTAAAAAATATGTGTAAAAATATTTAGATCTTCCAAGCCAATGTTTTTTATAATTCCCTAGAATAATTTTAAAGAGGTTGAAAAATGTATTCCTCCTTAAATTGAAAATTTAATAATAATAATAATTTTTGGTCTCCAAGAATTGACATCTCAAAAAATTTCACCATTTATTCAAAAAAACATTATAATTATTTTCTCTATCCCCCTGAATAAAATATTCCATCAACATAAATAATAAAAATCAGGGTCCTTGACTTCATATAGTTCACATATATTCTTTTTAAAATATTACTTTTATAAAAAATCAATTTTTTTAAGAAACTATCATGTATGGATTACTAATAATTTTGATACTATTTTAATCCATACATGTATTTCTTCAATAGATATACCATGAATACATCTATTTAAAGAATGAGGCCACAATGGTTCACAATATCCACTTATTTATCAAATTATCCATTTTTGAGAAATAAATTATCATATTTATGATTAAATTTATTACAATTATATCTTACCAATTCCAAGTGCATTATGGTAGTTTCCATTCATTTAATGGGGGAAACCTTTTTCATCAAAATCCACACCTTCTACCTATAAAATCCCTTCGGAAAAGGTCTTGTTATTTTCCATAAATAAACCCATTTTTATTCATATTATTAATTAACTCCCATTTCGTTCCATGAGTATTTTTCCTTGATGGTCATTGAATGAGATCCCTAGTTTGATTTGTATCTATTTGAAAAACAAAGTTTTTCAATGCATGATTTAATATTTTATGTGTAGCGACATCTGAAACTAATTTTTATTGGACTTGTTATAATAGTGATATATTATTTTATAATATCAACATTATTATAGTTTAAAATGGAGATTTATAATTTATAATTTTTTTAGATTCATCAATTTTCTTTAGAGTTTGAAATTTCAGATATTTTCTTCCTACATAAATATTCCAAAAAATGAAATATTCTAAATCATCAGTCAATAATTTTGGATCACTTTTATCTCAACATTTCTAAATATCAATGGATGTCTTTAACATATCTTCCATAATATTTTTTATAGAATTTGTTTTGGGGATGTATTTTTAACATTATTCACATCATAGAAATCCACCAAATTTTCTAAATATTTATTCTAACACTTATAAATTCTTACCTTAGGTGAATATCCCATAAAAATTATATCCTAGTACATTTCATAAAATTTAACATGATCTATAATCCTTAATCTCTAGTAAAATGTTAATTTAAAAAACCATGAAATATTTAAATAATATTTTTATTGTTGTACCACATTGTATATAATTTTTTTTGGATTCCAACCTAAATAAAAATATGTTTTTTACATGTACAACTTAAATAATATATTTTCTCCAAAATAACATAGAATTGTTTTACTAATCCAGCATATTTGAAACTATTTCTATCAGAATTTAATTTTTCATTTCTTCCAATCCATTATTTTGTACAGTGTATAAAAAACATCAATTATTTTTAATATTATGTTTCATTACATAGGATTAAAAATAATTATATCTTTACTCCTTTCTGTTTTACATTCACTACTTATTATGTAAACAACCAAATCTCTAGCCATATGTCTTGTACATTTTTAAAAAAATCTGAAACCTCTTATTTGTGCTTCCCAAACATAATTTCAGATATCCGAGTGAAATTATAAATAAATATATTGAATTAAAAAACTCATTTTCTTGATTAATGTGTCCTTGATACATTTAAATTTGGTGGAATAATCTAAAGAGTTATTATTGATTTAATTTCAACATTCTTACGAGTACTTCCAATCACCCCTTATATAACAGAATGTACGTACATCATATTTTTCCATTTAAATTATAAAAGGCTTCTTATATCTTCTAATTTAATTTTTTTATAAATTTTTGTCCATATTTCTTGATCCTCTAGTGCCACAACCTGTTCTCATCTTACATACTCAGAAAACATAAGTTACTAGAATCTGTAATTTGAAAATGATTTTTTTGGTTATTTCTCACATGGTAGAAAATTTACCCAATTCCAAATATATGATGAAGTATAAATATTTTTAAGAAAACCACTTCATTTTCATCATCACAATGTTTTCTCACAATAATGACGTTGTTTTTGGGCCCTTCAACATTTATATATTCCTTAGATTTCAGTTTCTCAGTTCTATCTTAATATTTCATATTATAATATTTTTTAAAGAACATCCATTTATGAATTTGACCACCACTATGAAAATTTTAATTTATTTAGTTATTCATATTTCAATTTTAATGTATGATGAAAAACAACTATCTTGAATTAATGGGTTTTTCTATTTACATGCTTTATGTTTTATCTCAACAACAAAGGATTATTCACTAAATTTATTCATTCCATATTCATTTCAATCCTCACCTAAAAAAATTATCCTATAAGAGTTATAATACATTATTTAGAATTATTTATACCCTATCCACATATTCCATGTAATTACTCTAAGAAATCAATTTTTATAATTTTAAATTTTTGAAAATCATTTGATTTTAGATTTCTTGTTTACCATAGATTAGGAGAGTTATATACGTTAAGTATTATATTTCATCCACTTATTTCATAAATTATTAAAAAATAATCTTGTTATAAGAAATATTTTATGTGGTATATCCAAATATACAATAAATCTAAAATGGTCAAATATAGAAATATGATATTTCTCTATAAATATTTTTTTATCGATTCATAATATATTTTTTTTATTTCCTCGTGGATTAGGAAAAAAATTTAATGAAGGGTTCTCTAAAAAATTTATATTTTTATGGATTATCAAAAATTAACTCCAACTAATCGTTCCCATTATCATCTCTAACACATACATTATAGAAATATCAGATGAACGTTTCCAATTACTGGGTAGCTATTCCAGGTGATTCATATGGTGAGATTTTCAATACCTTGAGATGAATACATTTAATCATCAAATAATTGTTGAAATATTTCTTTTATTTCTATTTATATACATTAATCCCCTATATGGTTTGATTGATATTTCAAAACCTCAAATTCATAAGAAACAAATTCCAGTCGGTGAACTTCCACCGCCATCCTTTTTTTGGAAACATTCAATTTAGGGATTACTATATGATAGATTATATGTAATTACTCTTATAGGTCATTTTTCATTCCATGATTATTCATTCTTCATTAATTATTCAATATTATGATTTCTATCTTGAGTTAAATCTTTCTATCACAACATGATAAATTTGTATATCCTAGATTATATTCTCCATAATTTTCTTTACCCTTTTTAGCTTTAGTTCTCGTAGAAACTAAAATACTCTCATCATTTGAAAACATTTTATTTGAATTTTTCGGATCATTCATCTTTTAACGAATTTATACCAATAGATTAATCATTAAAATTCTAACTCAATATACTATATTATTTTATAGAGAAAATATTCATACCAATTGTATATTTTTAACACACATTAAATAATTTTGTAACTTATTCCACTTATTATTTTATTTAGAATAGACATCATATTCACCATATTCCATCATGGGGAAATTTATAGAAAAATGACAAATTCCACCACACTTGAAGCATTTGAGTGCACATTTTCTTCCTTCTATTCATATACCACATTGTTGTTTTTTCGAGATAAGATACATGGTTTTTAGTAATTTCATAACATCCTTTTCTTCTTAATAATTGATATAATAATTCTCACTATCTTGTAATTTAATAATTCTCAAAGATTCAAAATCTATTTTATCCATGATATTGTTTTTAAATACAATAAATTTACTCATTTTATAACAATAATTTTTTTCAATTCATAAACAGATAAATATTATTTATCATGAGGAAGAAATATTAGAGTCAACATACTATGGATGTTTTTCATGAGTTTATTTAAAATATATAATCTTCCAAAACATCCCCAAATACAATAATGACTTACAAAACTTCTTTAACTTTGGTGAAATACTCATCAAAAATTTCCCCGTCTCTTATTCTGGCTTTCTGAATCATTTTTCTCCTAATTTGTAAATTCTACACATTCCTTTTGGTGTTCTTCCTGAAGATACTTTTGAGAATGTATCAAATATTATTAGATTTTATGATACCCATAATCTTCATAACAAAATCTTAGGGAATTAATTTGAGAATGAATCTTCTATACTTTCCACCATTCTCAATTGTAATCTTTTCAGCAGAATTCATGGGACAATTTTACTCAATGGTTAGAAACCAAATTTTATTGAATTAATAACCAATAGGTTATGTGATATAATATAGGGTGTCATTTTTTTATAGTGATTATTATTTTTTACATCTAATGTATAAATACTTTAAATATTGATTGAATAGTGATTTTCAATGATAAGGATTCAACATTGGTTTTAATGTCGAAATAAACATTCCATTGGAGATTATTTTGGATGCATAGTATGGTTTGGAGAGAATTTCAGAAAAAATTATCTTGAAAAAATACACCTTAGAGTTTGTGTTCATGAAGGTAAAAATAATTGAGAACGAAAAACACCTCAAAATGTTTACCAAGACAACATATATGTATAGGTGGTAAATTTCACATAGCATATGTGCTAGTGCGAAACTATAAAGCGCATCACAAAATTAAAAAATAATTTATTACGGGGAGTTAACATTTTCAAAATTGAATCTCCACATTCGAAATTTGTATAAATGAACAATCCAAAATAAATTTAATAGGAAATTACCTCTGGACTTCTAAAATATACTCTAAATATGTGACAATGTAATTTTTGGGAGTCACAGAGGTGATATATTCTTAAATGTGTCCATATTTTGATAAATATACCTCCATGGGGTCTATAGAAACATGAAAAATGGTAGTTTTGTCTTCTATTATGGTATATTGTCATTATACTATAATAAATCCCAATTATGATCTCAGGGTTTTGTGAGAAAATTATTCTTCTGAAAATTGACCCCATGGGAACCAAGAATTTACTATGAGACAGGGCCACCCCATTTTGAGATAGATATAGCTTCATGAGACCCATTTTCCTTATATAACCCTCTTCATTCATGGTAATTTGTGCTACATCAAAACCTAATCCTTCTCAGGTCCACTAAGATTCTTGAATCCCTTTTCCATCATGAACCTGTAAACCATACAATACCTACACACTGGACTTCTACATGGTTCCTCCTTTCAATAACAAATCTTTCATGAAGGTTGCCTTCCTTGGGGAATTTCACCCATAAAAATGTGTTCTATCCACAACCTGATCTTCTATGATGATAGTATCATCGAGTCATGTGTCTGCCTCCCTTACATTATGAATGATTGATAAAATTACCTTCTAACATGTTCTTATGCATTGTCACCATCATGGATCTTTCTCTTAATCAAAGACACCCTAACATCGGGATCCCTAATATCCACTACTCATTGGTAGTTTTTGTACAATGCCCCACCTAGAGGTCCATGAATGTTATATGAATAATACCGAAGGGTATAATCATCATGGGAAATTTACCAATAATCATTGTACGAATGAATTATGTTGGATCTATCTCTCATGCATGGAAATAGTATCTTTGGGTGTGGGAACCACCACATCAAAGTTGAAAGAACCAAAAATGAATATCACGTATTCTTATTCATATGTATTTTAACTAAATGGGAACATCCCAAAAACAAAGTGTCAAAAAATATCTATAAATTATTAAATGAACAAGTGATTCCCCATGTACGATCATTATTGAATTCCACCACCTCCTCCACTATGAGATGAAACTCCAACACTAGGACACCTCTATAGATAATCATTGCACTATCCCATCCCAAAATTGGAAGAAATTACACACCTTGTATAATTCCCCCAAAAACCCAGGCAGCTCATTCTCATAATCCCCCCACCATTCATTATTATGAATTATTCCACGACATGAGCATCCTTAAAGCATCATGCAAAACTGAGTGTACCCGACCTGACACACAACATTAATCATTGGAATTGAATAATGTTAAATTTTATCCTTATCTCTTACTAGGTTATGCAGTATTTCACCATGAGTTTCAAACAAGATATCTTAAAAAACTGAGGATACCTCCCTGAGGACAAATCCTTAAAACCCAAACAACAAAAAATCTATACTTCCATCCTTTTAAAGAAATGAAAACCATATGTGAGATCATGTTCCCCTTGTTAAATAAATACCCAAAACATAATTATTATCTCCCACTTGTGGAAACACATACCCAAACCATAATTATCATCTCCTTCCTATGAAAACTCCTAAAACCCCCTTATGTGTGATACAAAACACCTTTTTTGTGATTATATTACTCATTAGAGACAATATAAAACAATCCCTTAGTTGTGATTCGAATCCCCCATGGGCAAACCCTTAACCAAAAAATAAAGTGTGATCATATTCTATGATGGTTACACACATATACAAACCCTCAAGTGGGATCATCATCTCTCTTAGGTACACACTTAACTATTTATTCATGTGTGATCATCTTCTCCGTAAGTACACACATAACAAAACCCTCAAGTGTTACCCTATTTCAGTCAGGGGGAACTGTTAACCAAACCCTTCCATTTAACAATATCCTCTCTTAGACACACTTATCAATCCACGTATCCCAAAATTTGTTTAACATGTAACCATCCTATCCACAAATGATGTTAATGTTATGAACAATCACTACACATAAGGCATTAAACCTATGACTGTCCAATACCCATAAGACATAAAACATGAATCCCACCGGAATCATCTACCCCATACAAAAGAATGTGATTCATATGGTAAAATTCCTCAGATTTCATACTCAAATGATATCAACTACCCCTGTATGACATGATAAGACGTAGGTTTCATACCAATGATTCCACATATTTGACAGGACTACACTCAAAAGGTGATGGTATTAAAAGTACATAATATTACCAACTTCTAGAAATTCAAAGACATAACTAATGATATTGTTTAATATGACTTTAGGTTTCCTTCATGTTGAGAAAGATGTATAATAATTAAATGGTTTTGATATTTAGAGGGAACTTGTAATGAGTTTCCTGAAAATGGGTAAAATATTTGTTGGAGACCTAAAATATACAGATATATCCATAGAGGAATCCCTGTAAGTTGGAACAAATATCCCATTATGCTATTTAAAACCTGTAAACATCACTATCCCTAGTAATTGAGGTTTCCTGCCTCTGGAATGCCAGTATACGGGGAACATACAATGTGTCTCACAACTCATATGGAAATCATAAGAAAATGAAAATTGAAATCCCAACATAAAAAACATCTCTTTAATAGTATGTAGATCAGTAATGTTGGGAAACAATATAATTCATCTTGATGGGAACCAGATATATGTCACCAAAACCCTAAAAAAATTCATTGTTTGTTGAGGAACACTTATCTACACACCGGGGGAAATTTATGGTTTGTCGAAACAAATTATCTAATATATCATCAACATGGACTTTCCCCCAAACAAGGAGATAGACTGATGACCATGGGATCATTGGGAACCACTATCATAGTGCATTTAATATTTTTTGGATCCATATATCTACATGACTCAATCCACAATTAATTGAAGAATACCACATACCAAAAGTATGGTGAAATGTGGAATAACAGGGTGGAAATACTACAAGACTATTATCCCACCATGATTTTCACATCTTCTATTTCAATCGAACACTCGTGCCCCATCTCCCCTTCCAAGAACATCCAAAGAATGGTAATCACACTCTTCTTCATTAGTACATAAAAAAAAGGTCCATTCCGACTAGGGATATAGAAAATCATGAACTACAGAACACGGGCCCATGCACTTTTTCATCCCATAAGGTCCACGTTGAGGGAAATCCCCCCATCACAACAATGAATCAAATTTGGAGAAACTATTCATAATGATCTAATTTACCCTCCCCTATTTTGATGAAATGGGGAATTTGAATTTCACCACCATAGTGACCACAACTCTGAAACCTCCCAAAAGGTCTCCAACCCATCCATGATGAAAGCATCAGATATACACACAAGTCATAGAATAAGTATTTCTTAATAATGATGCACTTTCCTTAGTTATGAATACCCAGTGCTGACACTAAGGGTAGGTTATGAACCATTCTCATCTGCAGGCCTATTCCCAAGATCAAGTGTCACATTCAAATACTATCACATTATATTATCCCTCACAACTACTTTATAGTGCTCTATCTTCTTCATTTTTTGATTGAGACCCCACACACCTTATATGTTGGTCGGGAAGACCCTCCCAATTAGTGCCCCACCGACTACTATCACAGGTTGTATGGTGATGATGAATTAAACTATTAAGGGCTTCCATCTATTTTCACCAAACATCATCGAGTTCCTACTTATGTATAAGATATGTTTTACTCTGTAGGGAAGTCCATTGGAAAGATGGTTCAAAAATTACATGGGAATTTTTCCCACAACATTGATCATAGTGAGCATATAGGAAACCGTAGAGGCTCCCAATAACATGCCCTTGGGGAACTAACATGCCACTAGAGCCAAAACCATGTGAAATTCTATGTCACCATGGATCTCTCAGACCTCAAGATGATGGATGACTTGATTAATCAGAAATCTCCTTTACTACTAGATATGGGGTAGAAGGCTGTCAATTGAGGTAATTATACCTAAATTGAAGGTGAATAAAATCCCAAAATCTATCCACATGTACCTATTGGTGAAGTGTTTTCTTTCCTACTTCCATGTAATAATATTTCAACAAGAATTTATTCCATCAAACTCACTCTTATCTACCTCTACATTAGATGTGGGTGATGCATTAGGGTTTGGTTGAAACCATTATATAATATTGAGAACTCATATAGTCCTTTGAAAGATGATTCTTTTCGTACTGATGATCTGGTTTTGAATACCCCATTCCACATAGAAATTATCATGATGTTGAACCATCCACCAAAAGAAAACTAATGTTTAGAGGGAGGTTGAATGGAACTCTTCCCTTTGCCCCTTAAAATAATATGTAATATTTTTTACCATCAGTACTGTATCAAATTTCCTTATCATCACCAATTGGGAGTTTTTCCAATTAAGGGAAGAATAATCTTCCAGTTAATGAGAAATGTGGCTTGTGGGAGATCCCAATGACAGAATAGTATATTGTCACATTTTTACCACTAGAATGACCATATATTTTCATCTTAGAGTACCTTATAGATGAATATGAAGAATTAATCCTCTAGAAAATTATTGTGATGATCGAATTCCTTCTAAGTCTCAAGCTATTATACATAGAAATACGTGAACATCTTAAGGATATCCACCTTATTTATGGGATGATTGACATCCCAACACTTGTAATATAATTTTTCCAAGCCATGTATAGATACCATATGACTTTTCAAATGGAATATGTCAATATCCTCACCGTGTTATTAAATTGCACAGAAGATCCATATGAATTCATGAATATCAGACACTGGGGGTAGTGCATCACACTTCATTTCAACATTATCACACGAAATTAATGATATAATTAGTGTAGAATAGTAATTGGTGGTGTATGTAATTCATTAACAACATCCACAGTCGTTGTGATCACAATCAATCCTCTTGAGGGTCTAATAATGTGGGATACTAAGACTAGGACTGATAGGGAGAACCCACCCCAAGGAGAGAAATATTACTCGATGAACCCTGGAAATTCTCTCACACATGTATTTAACGAATGGTGTTGGCCTTTATCCATACCCACAATGAGACATTACTGCATAACTGTTGAAATAGTTAAATTGTAAAGGGGCCCACTAAGCCCATATATCCATCAAACATAGTACTAGAAACTAATTTAGAATGAAGGATAACGACTTTACTTCATGATGTTGAACAAGAAAATATGATTACTACTGAGATTATCTTAGAGGAGTGCCCATGTGGTGAAAATATCTAATTGGATCTCATATCAACAATAGTTAGTAACCCAATCCTCAATTATCCTGGTTCATAGATTTGTTCCATGTGACCCAAGGCATCAGATCATGGTAGAAACTGGTGGATATGGAAGTTGTCTGATATTTGAGATACCCACTCCATCTGTGAAGTGCACCAACCTACCTTGAGATCATGGAAACCACATCTTCAATGAAATTGTGTTGTTTAAAGAATAATTGATAGAAATTCATCACAAGTAAGATGTTATAGCTAATCTAGTTACCTTCCATAAGGCTATATGATGGAAACCCATATTTGGAATAGATGGACCATGTATGCCCACTTCAAAATTTGGAAATCTATGATTCACTCTACTTAATGAGTTGGGATATCTATTGAAACATCTAGTCTGTTTTGGTTCATTGTGCTACCAAATATTCATGACATTGGAATAACATGAAGTTTCTATGTAACACCCCTAGCTTTCACTGTACGCTTTTCTTTGAATAATACAATAGCTCGTGTTGTAGGAAACTTAGAGTTCTAACACACCACTACCAATCAAACTAGCCGTTATGAACAGTAATACCCAGTTATTAAATTTTTTTAAAATTTTATTCAAAATGGACATCATTTCTGGATTTGTAGTATCGAAATAGGTCATGGTGAATTTTTGGTATTTTTCTAAAAACATTCAATTTTCGATGAATAGTGAAAAACAATGGGTTATAATTTAAAACCGAATATTTATATAAATAAATATTTATTTTAGATAAAAATTGTTAGGTCAAAATAGATACATAAGACCTATATAATTTCAATGTAATTCATTGGAGTCAGTTTATAATAATTTTTGATATATAAAAATTCTATGGAACTTTTTACCGTCTTTTACTCATCTCCTAGGTGAATTTGCAAATTCACATAAAAATTATTTATACCGCTTCTTTGAGTGTAATTTCAAAAATATGAGAGAAACCATTGATATCATTAAGAAAAATGTGGTTCAATAAGAAAAATATAATTTTTGGTGAATTGTAACTTTTTACTTTTATTTACCATGGTAAAAAGTAAATAGGGTAATTAAGGGTAAAAATGATATTATTATTACCCATACACATGTCCTAATTCTATTGGATAAGATTTATTCAAAACAAAAACCTGAATAATAAAATATGAACATCTTTGGTCAACTTGTATTAGAGTATGACATTTATTATTAGTTAAATCAAAGGAGAGGTAAAAGTGTTAAATTCAATGTTTAATAACTACACCATTTTTAATATAGGGATACACATAAGATAAATTAGACTATAAATATTAATTATAAAGCTAAAATTATTTCCCTCATAATGATATTTTATTTATATTTTTTTAGAGAATAGATAATTTAATTTATTTATGACGCGGTGATGATGCAATAATTACCTAACTAATGAAATATTAAAATAATTAATATTATAAATATCCAAATTAATGTAATTTGAGACGTTATATGAATTTGACTAATATTATAGGTTAATATAACATAATAGGGTTGGTTAGATGAATTTTTTGGAATAATAATAATGTTATGAATTTAGAAAAAAATGAAATACCAAATAGTATCAACATTGACATAAAATTGTTTTTTGAAAACAATGATTATCTTATTGATTGATATTCTATTCTTGAAATTCTATGGATCAGCCAAATGACTTATATAATGATATTTGTGTCATTAGTGAACCACTTGGGGTTATTTTGGAAGTATATATTATGTTTATTAACCATATAATATAAAAATACAAAGAGATATGGTAAATGTCAAAATATTTAACTAAGAGATAAATCTAAATGATAAATTTAATATAGTGACAGAAACCTATCTAAAACCTATTGGTTGTTTTTTTTGACCAATCTCCATATTATAATTTAAATAATTCATTTTAGAGCCATTATAAATTGAAAATTATTTTTTTAAAAAATAATATTTCTATCTTTTCCTAAGGTGCCCCTCACCCCTCTTATAAAAGGGAACTCCGACTTCTCTATAATTCACACCCTGAAATCCATTTGGCTATACCAACCTCTACCTTAATACCCTATCAACTGTCATCCCTTCAACCTATAAGCCTTACTTTAGTCATTAAGCCAACCTAAGGATCCCTTTTGATCCAATCAAAAGGAAGAACCTGAAGAAGAGATAAATATTTCATCACCCCTTTCAAGTTCCTTTCTTCATACACTTACACTTTCCTTGTTGTTTCCATTATAAAGTAATAAATCCAGTATCTTCTATATTCTGTGATGTTATTATAAATATGGTATAAACATATTCATTATTCTATCCGTCCTTTTAATGACATGTCACCATACGTGTGTACGTATGGCTTACCGTCTCCACGTCGTGATCTAATTGTTATTCAATAAATTATTATTTGGGTGGGTATAATAAGGATGTGTAATAGATTTAAATAATAAATATAACATTATAATTACTCTTTATAAATGATATATCATCATATTATATATTATTTTAATATCAAAAGAAAGATATTGTCACTCGTGCGTACGTACAGATTATCATCTCCATGAATGCAATGAGATTTATTCCCCATCATATCCATTAAATACTAATTTTCATTAGATTATTAAAAATAATGACTAAATACTTATAGCATACTGAATATGAATAAGATACATACCATCTATAACAAACATTACTTATGTTACAAATATTATAAAGGAAAATGAATCAATTAACACCCGAAATGACGATATTACTAAGATATTTTTAACAAAGAATTGTTAAAAGATCATATATGATATCGTATTAATGTATATGATTCTTGTATAATTTAATAACAAATATTTCAACATTATATAGGAGTTTAATATACTTTTAACCACAAAAAAGTACAAGGTAAGGGATAATTTCACAATCTCTTTATTATCCGAGGTTGTTTCTAAGTAAGTATCAACTAGGACCTCTTTATCATACAAATCCATGTTTCTTATAAATGTATTTCAAAACATTCTTACTATTTTATAGACAATCAGTTAAAATAATTTAAACCCTTGTTTGACTTTTATATTATGTTTTTAATGGAATTTTTTGGTCATTTTCCAATCATGGTCCTTTATAACCATTTCGAAAAAATTAAGGCAAGAATGTCTTTTTTTAACTTATACAGTGGGTGCGGCTATTTTCAGACATTATGACCTTGTCAAAGCTTCCATTAAAATCGTATACGAATATTTCGAAAATAAATTTTTTCTTAAATGATTTGAAAATAGAATGTGATATTTCTCTAATAAAAGGTTTCGATTTTATCTGTGTCAACATCCTTTGATGGATTTTAAGCTTATTTGAATTTGATTTATTATGATACAAAACATTCATATTGAATTGTAGGTTTTGTGATATTTTTTACTATGGAAGTGTTATTTTTACACAATTCATGGTTTATAGAGAATGTATTGACATTTTGTTTGCCAGTTTTAATGTGAATGTTTATGTTACGTTTAAACCATTTCATATTAGGAATGCATTGGACATAGTATGTGACTGGCGGAGCCCACTATATATCCTCGATGAATCGGTAGGTCTCATGAGATGAACTAGTGTCTTGACACAAGGCCTTGATAAAATATTATTTTTAGTCTTGGAACATGGCCTTGACTATGTGGTTATGAATGTATGGCATTATGCATTCCATCATTATGAAAGTTGCTATTGATATTTCATGTGATTATTCGACTTGTAGAATATCCATGTGAATAAGTAAATGGATGTATTTGATTTTATCTTTTCCATATTATGCTGAATTTCATGTTTAAATGGCTTTTGTTTTAGTCTTATAAACTGCATAAATGTTTATACTTATTTATAAAAGTTTCCACTTTATTGTTATCTTTATTGAGCATCTGAGCTCACTAATTCAATATTTTATTTTTCCCAAGATGCGAATATGTATAATATTACTAAACTGTAGGGATAGTCTATTGTATCTCAGTGTTTTCTATGGAAACAATTTTGTTGTAGTTTTCCATTTTATTATGTAATGTACACCTTATGAATATGTCTAGCACTTCCTTGGCTAATAAACTAATTGGTCTTTCGATGCATGATCTTTTGTGATTATGCCAATGATACGTAATAGTGCACCCACTCTAGTCTTCTGGGGTTGGGGCATTACAGTTGGTATCCGAGGAAGTTTAGTACAATCATTGGAAACTAGATTGAAATAAAATATGAATACAGAACATTAACCTATGATAGACTTTGAGGATTAGTATAGAAAAACTTCCTACAATTGTGGTATTGTAGAGATTTTGTGAGTTTTCCAAGCAATACATCCCTTTCACAATACGAGCAGGTAGATGTGGCTCTGGAATAGAATTAGCTAGGGTTAAAACCTGAAAACACTGCATGGCGATAGACTTGAACAGGAACTGGTGCACAACAACGGGCCTCGTTGCACTCTTGGTTATGACACTCCTAGGGGATATGCTTAGGATAATTCTAATTTTCATTAAAAACCATTATAAATAATTTAGAAGCATATACTTCCTCAAAGAAAACATTTTTATGATTATGGATTATATCCATAAACTGTTCAATTTATGTTAAGTGTTTTACAAGTTTTGATTTTTGTATTTCAATTCATAAAGTAATCTAGTTTATGACAATGATTAGAAATGGCGCCTAGTTGAAGGAATGGAATCCATATCAATGCACACACTCCATGTAGGGATTTCCCTCCTACTCAAGATAAATATAGTGGAGTTGGTGATGCAACAGGTGCTGATCAGCTAATCACCATACTAGGGCAACTCACTCAGGTTATGAATAATAACCTTACCCATATAGAGCACCCTGATCAACAGCGTGGAGGATCAATGTTATATTGCTTCATGAGGCAATAACCACAAACATTAAATGGCATTACAAATGCACTAGTATCTGAGTAATGGATAAATTCCTTAGCTAAAATACTCCCTGCCTTTGGGAGTAGCGAATGGTAAAATGTTGTCATGGGAGATTACCACCTCACTAGAGATTCTGATCAATGGTGGCCATTGATTCAAATCACAAAAGAAAATTATTATGTTTCAAATATGGAATGGAAGGAGTTTAAAGAAATTTTCATAAAAAATATTTTCCTCATGTCCATTGAGTGGATATGGAAAGAAAATTTCTGAGTCTGAGGCCAAAGGAGGATGAGAATTTGGAAAAGTATGAAGCTAACATTATAGGGTTAGCGGGGCATGCTGCAGATTATATACATAACCCAAGAAGTATGATTTATCATTTATTTTATGTGTTAAAAACATTTCATTATCATTAGTCTCACAATCCTTAACGTCGTATGAAGATATTGTCTCATGTGCAATCAAGATAGAAAAAAAATTATCTAAGTCTTACGAATTTAAAGAAAATCACGAGAAGAAGAGATTTGATGAACACTCTAGAAATGGAAATAAGGGGAATAAGGGAAAACATGAATATCCATCCTCTATTAAATGTGGGAAGAAGCACCCTGGTAGTTTACCAAAGGGAATGAAAGTATACTACAAGTGTGGTTAAAATGGCCACCAAGCTCATGATTGCAAGTTGAATAAAGAGGCTATCGACGATGAATGATACAATTGTAGAGAAAGGGGGCATTATTAAAATGAATGTCCTAATAGTCAGAGGAACTTACCTCAGAAAAAGCCAAGGGATCAAAGTCTTGATTATACTATCACTACTGCTGAGGTTGAAGCTTTTAAAGACATAGTGGTAGGTAATTTGTTGGTTTCCTCAAGTTTTTCCAATTATTTATTTGATTCTAGATCATCGCATTGTTTCATATCATCCAAGTATTCTAATAAAATTAGATATGTCCAATATTATTCAACAAGGGAGTTGTTTGTCAAAACCTCTAGGGAAGTATCATTGCAACAATGTTTTGTGAATGAGTCCCCATTAGGTCACATAAATGTTATTTATCTATGTATCTCATCATCATACCTATGATTGAATTTGATATAATCCTTCATATAGATTGTCATTCAGACCATGATGAAAAAAAATATTGTAAGAAGAATGAGGTTAAATTTTCTGTTGATGATAAGGAGTACCTTGTCTTTAGAGTAGAAACATCACCACCTAATTCTTATCTAGAACCACCCCCAGTAGCTCAACTAAAGTCAATTATTGGGAAGGATTAGAATGAAAGAACTATGGGTGCGGAAAGGAATGTTCAAATAGAGGACGTACCTATTGTGAAGGAATATGCTAATGTGTTTCCAGATGATTTACATAGACATCCTCCAAAATGAGAAATTAAGTTTTTCATTGATTTAATTTCTAGTTCAAGGCCCATATCGAAGACCCCTTATAGAATGAACACTATGGAATTAGTGGAACTAACGAAAAACCTAAAGTAATTGAGTAATAAGGGATTTATTCACCCTGGTGTTTCTCCATGGGGAGCCCCTTTCCTTTTTGTTAAGAATAAAGATGGATTTATGAGGTTCTGCATTGACTAAAGGGAGATCATTTCTATAACAATAATGAACAAGAATCCCTAACCTCGCATTGATGATTTTTTAACCTACTGCCTGGAGCTCAATAAATTTCAAATGTTTACCTTAGATATGGATACCATTAGTTGTGTGTGAAGAAGGAAGACATTCCGAAGACAACATTTCGAACCAGGTACGGGCATTACGAGTTTATAGTAATGCCTTTTGGATTGATTAATGCACCCTATGACTTCATGGATCTAATCAATAGTGTTTTAAAAGTGATATCTTGATAAATTTTTAGTTGTATTTATTGATGATATCTTGATATAATCTAAAATCTATGAAGATCATGAAAATAAATTGTGCATTATCCTGAAGACTCTTAGATAGCACGAATTATATGGGATGTTTAGAAAGTGTGAATTCTAGCTTCATGAGATTTCTTTTCATGTCCATATTGTCTCTATGGATGGAATATATGTAGATCCTTCTACGACCAAGGTAATCCAAGAATGGCCAGCACCAATGACTATAACCGAGGTACACAGTTTTATTGGTTTAGTAGGTTATTATCGATGTTTCGCCCAGAATTTTTCCAGGTTGTGTAACTTATTAACGAAGCTCAGACAAAAAGGGGTTAAATTTTTTTGGACAAAAGTGTGTGAATAATGTTTTGAAGAACGGAAGAGAATATTATTCAATGATCCTAGATTGACTCTTATATTTTGGAATGAAGGGTTTGTTATTTATATTGATGCTTCAAAGAAAAGACTTTGTTGAGTCCTTATGTAGAATGATAGGGTTATTTCCAATGAATCACGATAGCTAAAAATTAAAGAGAAAAACAATCCTACTCATGATTTTGATTTATCGGCTGTAACATTTTATTTAAATATTTTGAGACACTATCTGTATGGTGTAAAATGTGGGATATATACTGATCAAAAGAGTTTGAAGTATATTTTCTCACAACAAGACCTCAACATGAAGTAATGGCGATGGATTGAACTGCTCAAGGATTATGATTTCACTATACACTACCACCCGAGGAAGGTAAATATGGTGGTAGATGATTTATGTAGAAAGGATCATTGTGGTTTGAACATGATTAATGTTTAAAGGGATACTATTTTTATGGATCTAGTAATGATTGATAAAGAATAACCATGGAAGGTGAAACATCAATGCTTTTTCAATTGGTTGACAAACCATATTTACTAAAAAGGATAAAAAATTCTTATGCTGATGAAGAGGAATTTCAAAAGAAGATTAATGTTGTAAATGATGGAAGATTGAGTGAATTCATATATGAAGATGGAATTTTGAAATTTGGGAAGAGGCATTGTGTTCCCGATTACCTGATCTAATAAGAGAATTGTTGGATGATGCACATAGCTCGAATTTTTTTATAAACCATGGTATCACTATGATATATAGATATTTAAAGGAACGTTTTTGTTGGGACACCATGATGTGGGAGATTTCTAATTTTTTGAAAAGATGTATTGTTTTTCAACATGTGAATGCTATAAGGAAACAGCTTGGAGGAATCCTACAACCTCTTCCCATATCTAAGTGGAAATGGGATGATATCACGATGTACGTTGTCATGGAAATCGTAAAGAATCCTTGAAGGAACGATGAAATATGGGTCATTGTGGATCATCATACCATGTCAACACATTTTGATACTATAAGAGAAGATTTACCACTTGAACGTTTAGAAATAATATATATTAATGATGTTGTAAGACTTCATGGAGTACTGATATCGATTGTTTCTGATCGTGATCCATATTTTACATCATGATTTTGTAAAAGTCTTCAGAAACCCCAGATACTGAACATCGTTTGGGCACTGCCTACCACCCCAAAACTGATGGTCAATATGAAATGACTATTCAAACCTTAGAAGACTTATTGAGATCATGTTCACTTGACTTTCAAGGTATGTGGGATCAATATTTACCTATGGAATAATTTTCCTATAACAATAGCTTCCATTCAAGTATTCATATGGAACCATATCAAGCATTATACGGAATGAGATATCGCACACCGACCTGTTGGGATGATGTTGGTGATAGAAAACTCGTTGGCCCAAAACTTGTGGAGGAAACGATGAATAAGGTGAAGGTAATCTAAAACCACATCAAGGAATCTCAATGTAGGCATAATAGCTATGCTGACAACCGAAGGAATGATTAATAATTTTTGGTAGGAGATATTTTTTTTCCTGAAGGCATCTCCATGGAAGGGTGCTATATGTTTCGGTAAGAAAGGTAAATTTAGTCACAGGTACAACGGACCATTAGAAATTCTAGAACGAATTGGGGATGTAGCTTACCGTTTGGTAATGCCGCCAAGTCTCTCCAAATTCCACAATGTGTTCCATGTATCACTGTTAAGAAAATACATGCCTGACCCAATTCATGTACTCACCATTGAAGAATTAGAACTTGAACCTGATCTATCAGATTGTGAAGACCCTGTCAATGTTCTTAATACAAGAGAACAAGTGCTGAGAAACCGGAAGACTCGTCTGGTAAATGTTCTTTGGACAAACAATAAGATGGAAGCGACAACGTAGCAACCCATGGAACATGTGATGAAGTACCACCCAAGTATTTTTATGCTGTAATATTCAAGAAATATCAAGGATGAAATTATTTGAATGATTGGAGAATGTAACACCCCAATATTCCACAATACACTTCTCTTTGAATAAAACAATAACGTCTGTTGTACGCAACTTCGAGTTCTAACACACCACAACCAATAAAACTAGCAGCTATGAATAGTAATACCCACTTTATGAAACATTATAAATTTTATTTTTAAAAATGGACTTCATTTATGGATTCGGTGTATCGAAATTATCTTAGGGTGAATTTTTTAATTTTTCTGAAAACAATCAATTTTTTTATGAATAGTTAAAAACAATGAGTTATAGTTTAAACTGAATTTTTATTTAAACAATTATTTATTTTATTTTAATTTGTTTTAGGTCAAAATAGATACATAATACATATATAATTTCAATTTAATTCATTAGAGTCAGTTTATAATAATTTATGATATATAAAAATTTTATTGATCTTTTTACCGTCTTTTACTGGCCTCCTAAGAGAATTTTCGAATTCACATAAAACATAATTTTACAGCTTCTGTGAGTGGAATTTCAAAAATCCAAGAGAAATGGTTGTTATCAGTAAAAAAAATGTGGATCAGTAAGATGAAAATAATTTTTGGGGAATAGTTTCTTTTTACTTTTATTTACCATGGTTAAAAGTAAACATGATAATTATGGGTAAAAATTATATTATTATTACCCTAACACATATCCAGTTCAATTGGATAAGTGTAATTCTACCAAAAATAACCTTATGAATAATATATGAACCTTTTTGGTCCTGTTGGATTAGATTAGGACATTTATTATTATTTAATTGAATGAAGAGTTAAAAGTGTTAAATTTAAAAGATAATAACTAAACCATTTTTAATATAGGGTTACACATAAGTTAAATTTGACTATTCATATTCATTATAAACATAAAAATATTAACTACATAATTGTATTTTATTTATATTTTTTTACATTAAATAATTAAATTTATTATTGACACAATGATGATGCAATAATTACCTAATTAATGAAATATTAAAATAATTGATATTATAAAAATCCAAATAAAGGTAATTTGAGACTTTTTTTGAATTAAACTAATTTTCTAGTATAATATGACATTATAGGGTTGGTTAGATGAATTTTTTTCAAATTAATAATGCTGTTATGATTTTAACAAAAACAAAATACCAAATATTTTCAAAATTGACATAAAAGTGGTTTTTTAAAACAAATATTATATTATTAATTGATATTCAATTCCTAAAAATCTAATGTTCGGCCATAGGACTTATATAATGATAGGTGTATCACTAATCAACCACTTTTGGTTCTCATAGACTTATATTGTATGTTTATTAACCATATAATATAAAAATACAAAGAGACATGGTAAATGTCAAACTATTTAAGTAAGAGTTAAATCTAAAAGGTAAAGTTAATATAGTGACCGAAACATGTCTAAAATATTTTGGTTGAGTGGTTTTCAACCCAAACCCTCATTTTATTTTAAATAAATCATTTTTTATCCATTATAAACCGAAATTTGTTTTATTATAAAATAGTATTTACACCTTTTCCAAAGGTTCCCATCACCACGCTTATAAAAGGGCACTCACCCTTCTTCATAATTCACCTATTATAAGCCATTTGGCTATGCCAAACCCTACACAAATACCCTCTCTACTATCCTCCCTTTATCCCAAAGGCCTTCCTTTAGTCAGAAATCTACCATGCGGAGCCCTTTTGATCAAATCAAAATGAATAACCTAAAGAAGGGGTAAATATTTCATCACCTATTTCAAGTTCCTTTCTTCTTCCACTTCCCCTTTCTTTCTGGTTTCCACTATAAAATAATAATTCTAGTATATTATATGTATTTCTATTTTATTATAAATATTGTACAACCATATTCATTATTCTATCCATCCTTTGAATGACATGTCACTATATGTGTGTACGTACGACTTACCGTCTCCACGTCGTGGTGTAATTGTTATTCAAGACATTATTATTTGGATGTGTATAATAATGATGTGTAATTGATGTAAATAATAAATATAACATGATAATTACTATTTATATATTATATACCATCCAATTATATATTATTTTAATACTAGAAGAATGATATTGTCACTTGTGCGTACGTACGAATTACCATCTCCACGAACGCGATGAGATTCATTCCCCATCATATCCATTCAAGATTAATTTTAATTATATGAATAAAAATAATATTTAAAGACTTAATATCATCCGAAAAATGAATAAGATACATTCCATCATAACATACATTACTTAAATAACAATGAATATAATGGAAAACGAATCAGTTAACACCCGCAACGACGATAATTCTAAGATATTATTAAAAAATCAATGTAAAAATATCATATATGATATCATATTATTGTATATTATTCTTGTATAATTTAATAAAAAATATTTCACCATTATACAAGAGGTTAAAATACCCTCAAACAAGGAAAAGTACAAGGTAATGTATAATTTCACAATCTCTTTATTATCCGAGATTGGTTTTACCTAAGTATCTACTGGGACCTTTCTATCATCAACATCCTTGTATTTAAAAATGTATTTCAAAAAATTCATAATATTTTATAGATTAATGTTAAAGTCATTTATACCCTTGTTTGACTTTTATAATATGGTTATAAAAGAATCTTTCTGTTGTTTTCCAAACAGTTTCCATTATTGACTTTTCGAAAAAAAATAAGGTAAGAATGTATTTTTTTAACTTATACGGCAGGTGATGCTATTTTCCGCCATTATAACATCATCAATGATTCACTTAAAATCATATAAGAATATTCTATAAATATATTTTTTCTTAAATAATTTCAGAATCTGATGAGATGTTACTCTAAACAATGATTTAGATTTCATCTATGTCAACATCATTTGATGGATTTTATGCTTATTTGAATTTGATTTATTATGATACAAAATATCCATATTGTATTACAGATTTTGTGATATGTTTGACTATGGATGTGTTATTTTTACATCATACATGGTTTATGGATAACGTATTGACATTTCTTGTGTCAGTTTTAATATGAATGGTTATGTTATGTTTAATCCTTTTCATGTGAGGAATGGATTAGACTTATTATGTGACAGGTGGAGCTCATTATAGCTCCTCGATGCATTGGTAGGTCTCATTATACAAACTACTATCTTGCCTCAAGGCCTTGAGAAAATATTATTTGTAGTCTTGGCACAAGGACTTGACTATGTGGTTATGAAACTCTGGCATTATGCATTCCATCATTATGAAAGTGGCTATTGATATTTCATGTGATTATTCGACTAGTAGATTACCTATTTGAATAAGTAAGTGGTATTATTTGATTTTAACTTTTCTATATTATGTATAAGTTCATGTTTAAAAGGATTTTGTTTTAGTTTTATTCATTGGCTTAAATGTTAATCCTTATTTATGAAAGTTTCCTCTTTCTTGTTATCCTTTATGAGCATCTGATCTCACCCATTTATATGTTTTATTTTTCCCAGGATGCAAAGAAGTATATTATAATGGACCTGTAGGGATAGTATATGGGATATCAGTGTTTTATAGGGAAACAATGTTGATTTAGTTTTCTATTTTATGATGTAATGTAAATCTTATAAATGTATCTAGTACTTCAAAGGCTACTAAATTAATCTATCATTAGAGACTTGATTATTTGTGATCATGCTAATTATACGTAAAAATGAACTGACTTTGGGTTTCTGGGGTTGGGGCGTTACATTCTAACTCTAATGTTTCATCCACACTCTCAAAGGATGCTCATATATACAATCAAATAATTTATTATTCCCAAATATTGGCTCTAGGCCCAACTTCCCTATGGCCTTGTCAAATTTGGTGATATATGAAAATAGATAGCACATGACTATACTAATCTATATAGTGATACCCTAATAGTGATAGATTTGTCTAAAGTGAATGGAAGTGGGATCCCTTGTACGAAACATGAAAGTATAACAATTTCTTTGTTAAACAGATAACAAAAAAAGTCTCGTTGTATCAAGCCTGCCCACTTTCCCATTCAAAAACCACCAATGGACGACACATTCACATTTGAACCAAAATATTAATTATATTAAAAGTCAAAGAATCAAATGTATAAGTGAAATATATATAGCCCATCCCAGTTAGATAAATCACATACTCTTAGTGAATTCCTTCCATCCATATTGGGTGATGTTCATAGAGACCATATAATTATGAAACATTCCATTGATGTCAATAAGGAATAAACATTATTCAATTATTTCACACTGATATATCCCTTCATGATGCCCAGTGATGAAGAGGGATTTGTTAACCCCTTAATCACTATAGCGGGAAACCATCAATATCAAGGTTAGGGACATAACAAAATAAAGAATTATCAGGACATAATTTCAGAATTGATTATTCAAGATATTAAGACTAGAAAACATGCCCTATATAGGAAATGGAAGGAATTCCCCTATCAAGACACCCCATTATGCACACCTCTTATGTTTAGTGTATTAGTTTACTATGTGATTTATTCATGACCACATCATGTCCATCCATGCCCACCCAGGGTGCAACCTCATCATTATTGTGTATGTCAATTAGGTATCCCTAGTAGACTAATTGACCATCAGTTTAATATAGCCATCACTAGACCAAACCCATCACCCATTCAAGTGGCTATTTTTATACTCAATACTAAAAAATAAGTCTCTATAGTAAAAATTATTTACCTTGAGAAAAAACAATACCTGCTAAAACCCATTGTTGGTATACCATTGATGATCTCAGTCCTTGAGGTACTCTACCTATTAATGTTTATTCATGAGGAACTTAGGAAATCCTTGATGTTACCCCTTCAGTTTGTGTTTTAGGTAGCTTCCACTGAGGTCTATTACATAGAAGAATCCAAATAGTAATAATGTATGAAGTCCATTTCATGTTTTGATGAATATGATGGTGATACTATTATGGTGAATATATACCCATTTTATGTCACCATATAGTTCAATTGGGGTGAAATACCCCCTTTCCTAGTATAAATTAGTTATGGGATCAATTTCATCCAAACCAAAATGGTTCACAAAATGGGGCTCATAGAAGGGGATCTCACTCCCTCCAACATGACAATTCTAGGATATTATAAGTGTGACAAGAAACTGTGTGTAATGATTCAGACAAAGACATGATTTCCTTATTTCTCTAAAGAAGTGAATTTATGATAGTATCCCATTATTCTTATTGCAATTCCACCATTGTATGGCGCAAGATTCATAAAAATGTTGTAGTTCCCATTCATACTAGTTGTGACTCTAGTAAGCACTCGATGGTACATAAGGGGAACTTCGGGGAATGAAATCCCCCTTCCCCTATTTTGATACCAATAACCTGGATGCAAGGTATTACAAAAGGGAATGAATACAACCGATGATTTATAGTTCGAGCGTCTCTATGAACCTAACTACATGAATTCCATTTCAATAGATCCATAGGAAGGAAAGGATGACTACATCATCCTCCTATACCATCTGTCATAACTCATGACCCCATACATTGGGAGTTGTTTCACACTCCCAAACTATATGTAGTGATAAAAAATTACCATGAACTTCTACAAAAGATAGGAATATGAAAAACTATAAAACCCTACCACAGTATAGTATCAAAAATATCACCCTTGGAAACATATCCCAGAAATTATCATTTTTCTACATACTAATAATTAGTTGATGGATGTCAAATCTTTATCATTGACACAATTTCATGAGTCGGCCTCACAGTCCAAAATAATTTTGGATCTCATTGCAGAATTTTTTTACTATAGGATCAATAGATAAATATTCCCATATTAAAGACTACTCCACCATCAGATTGGATCTTTTTGGAATATCTAGTATGATAATATAAGAATTGTTTCTTCCTCCATGTGGTCCTCATATTTCAGATGATAAAGTTTATCTCAGTTACATCACTCTGGAATTTGAAAATTGAGTCTCCACCACTATTTATGATTTTACAATAGTAAACCTTTGGGATGAAAATGATATGAGGTTAATGTTTTTTAGTGAGGTCATGTCACCAGATGAAGAAACAATTAATATTTCTCTCCTAATGTATCACCATGATGTGTTCTAATATAGTTACAATATGTTGAATGTCAACAATCCAATGATTTTTTTTCAACCACCTTTTCCTCCTACTGGGTCACTATGTGTGTAAAAAACCTCTTACAATGGTGAAACATTATCGTTGTTCCATGGTTGAGGATGTTGATGACAAGATTATTTTTTACAATTTTATCAGAGAGTTCAAATACCGCAAAAAGATGGAAATTTTAACCAAATAATAATGAATAATATCTATAGCCTGATTGATGAATTTCACCCTTAAGTGATAGAGGTATTGATTAACCCTGTGACAAGTTTCTGGGACCTCTCAATCATGGATGGGTATATTGAGTACAATCTGATATTGATGGACCAAGAGGATGATCAGTCCATTTCCCTATTGGAAACCCAAGGAATAATATCCAAATATGTGTTACATTCTATATAAATAATTCCACAAATACCTACTAGTGTTCTAAGAACCATATCATCACTCAACTCTATATATCATTGGTAGAGTGCTTTATAGATGATTTGGTGGACTAATATCACCTACTCATGGCCCAAAACAATGAAATTGAGGAAGTGTTCATCTTCTACCATTCTGTCCACAAGAAAATAAACCCCATGAAGAGAGAATTGGGGATACCATAACAATTTTTCTTGGAATAATTTCCATACATAGTGTTATCAACATTGATCCCTAGAAAATAAATGTTATCATCCAAATTCCTTCTCCAAGAAACCATTGACGGTTTTAAGGCCACAAACCACAGTTTATCATATTTGATATCATTTATTCAGAATCATGAAAAAATGTGTAATCCCATTATTAGGATCATGATGAAAGGAACAAACTGATAATAGGATGAGGACACAGAAAAAAACGTTATACGATATCATGAGTTGTCTAAAACATCATGTAGTTTGGATGTGACTTATATAAGGAAAGACATTTTTCTTTTATGTGACTACACTGGAATGTTCGCTTGTCAACCTTCTATCCTAGAAGAATAGTGCAGGTTGGGATAATGCCTTAAACTATAATTATTACAATATCCTTAATATGGCTACCAAATACTCTCTCATCGAGATGTGTTTACTCACAATGGTCTTTCTAGTGAAGGAGTTATATTATTATTTATAGCAACATGATATATAGATAGTCTCTTTTTTGGAAAAATAAAATATATTATCCAGTTCCCCATTCTAGCAGGGTTATTAGAAAGCATGATGGTAATCCTCCAGTAGGTTGATATCATGTTCTTCCTGTAGAAAACTTTCAATGGCCTCACTCAGGTAGATTTCTTCTCTACGCATAATAATAATTAGGGAATTCCCTTAGATGATTATTTATATTATGAAGTTATTCATTTATTCGATCAAATATCACCTATTGGATGATATATTTTGACGGATCACACTATAGTGCAATTGGTAGTAGGATCAATGAATCCAGGCTGAAAATTATAGGTCTTGGTATTTTGTTCACCACTCGTTCACATGCTGTCTATACAAGCTCGTCAATATTATCGTTAGGCATAAATAAAAAATGGTGTAGAATATCTGGATCTTATTACTGGTCATGAGTTGTCAGAATAGATTTATTTCCCCTATTTTAATTTTAAGGGAGACTCTGGACATGGAATTCAATATATCATTGGTTAAAATATTTTCGAGAAATAGGATTTTTTCCAATGCTAAAATAATCTCACCAATTGATGGCCCAATTCCATTATAATATTTTGGTTAATCACATCCCTCATTAAATTAATGGATGGGATGACTCTATGGAAATACTATATATATATTCTATAGAGACTAACTGTGATGAAACATCCATTTATACCAAGAAACAAAGTGTTATTTCCATCACTATTCTATATGAAAACAACCAATATGTATAACAATTGATGATACTACCACTAATACAGGACCCTCATGTTTCCTGTGGTCAATTAAACAACTGATTGGATGACTCCCTTCATTGGGTATCAATAAAACAACATTATTCCTCTAGTTTGTGATTCGAATGAGTGAATCCATCTAAGTATATCATATTTCACCCTCTAGAGTGGCCCAAACATGAGAAATACCTCTACCAGGATTATTTCAATGGAATTATTCCACATTTCACCTAATGGAATGAGATGCCTCATACCACGAAAGGGGACTATGTGGGATCCTATGGATCCAATAATGAAGATTAATTCCATCACACTAGATCCAAATGATGGGTTTCATCTGGACACCTGTGCATAATTACTATAATTAGTTCACTATGAGTTATCATGTGTTCCGGATCCATGGAAACTTCATTTACCAATTTTTAGATCTCATACAGATAACCTAATAGTCATATACCTTTTCCATTTTAAGACCCTACATTGTTTGTATCTATCCCCCAGTGATGAAATCACAATAAAAATTCATTATAATATCAATATAATACTTCTCAAAATGGTGATAAGGATTTCCACCCTAAGAATTCAAATTCCTATTTGTGATCAAATTTTTGAAATCGTGCTTCCTTCATTGATTTGGGGTTCATCAAACTATTCTAATAGAAAACAGAAATTAATTATGGACTGATAAGCTGATGAAATTTTCCTCCTAGTTAAACATATAGTCTAATAAGACATCCATCTATCACACACATGCCAATGGATTGATCAAGGTATTCAGAAAATCGCACTCCAACATCCTATATAAGATGGTTAGACTAAACAAAATGAGTTATATTGATAAATATACTTATTACATTTGGTACATTTAGATGAGAACATAAATTTCCAAAAATGTGACCTCATACTATATACTATATGGATCATAAATAATTTTACCAAAGTGGGTTCATAATTCTTCACTCTAAATGGACATTTTGGACAATCAAATGTCTGAAAAAATAGTGGAATTCTTCCATGTTTAGTTTTTTTCCCCTGTGGAATGTAGGCTTCATGAATTTCAAAACATAAAGAGGACTGAAAATGGGTAGTGAAATAATTAGAAATGAAATAATTCATACTCACCATCCTTCAATGTGACATGGTACAAGCTATCTGAACACCATGGATTCCTAGAAAATGTTTGTTGAAGAAGGAACCCACGAATGAACCATCTTATGAAATTCATAAGAACTATTCCAAGAGTGTGAACTCATTGATCCCTATATATAGGGATCACATAAAAACACCGAATAATTACTAGTTCCTCATGATATAATATGTTTGATACCCATGGTATAATATATAGGATGTAAAAATAGTATTTTATCCCATGGTCTATGCTCTTTGACCATAAACTAGTGACACCTATAGTAAATTCAGAACCTATTTAAATTGTGAAGCCAAACAATCATAGCACATGATGTTAAAATTTATCCTTAAACTATTTATCAATCATATGATGCCTCATATAACAAATGTATTATGATAAAAAACATCATCAGCTCATGATGTTCTGTTCATGACTTAAACTATGAGATTAACATTGGATTCCTAATATTTTAAATATACAAATTTTCAATGTAATTTCCATATGACGTAATACTCCATGATATTGTGGGACCTCACTATAGAAAACTATGTTATTCCCCCTCGGCAGTGGTCTCCAACCATACAATATTCTAGAATAATTTGAGTATTGTTTCCTATATTATTGGGACATATATAGTGATAGCTTAAGCATTTTGAATTTTTGGATAGCTGAATGTTTTATCTCCAATATTATCGTTTTCCGGAAAATAATCACATCCACCATGACCTCTTTCCTAGAACATGGACTGCTTAAATTGGCCTCAACATTTATTATAATTCCCAAACATTATTTACATAGCATAAGAAAATCAATATGCCCTCATAACTCGAAAAAATGAATAAATAATTGTAATATTAATGTATAATACCCACACACATATTGATCATATTATGTGAAATTATGTCCCTACACCATTACATATACAAATACACCTCATATGAAAAAATTTAGAGACGAATACACACATCAACAATAGATGATGTTTAAATGCAGCCTTACCCCTTGTGAAAAACACATGATGCATTATATGAAAAATATTAGATAACCAAAATCTACACCCCCAAAACATGAACATAAGATACATAATTAGCCAATTTTTTTAAAAATTTTATGTCCTTTATATGATATGTATGGGATGATCCATAAACCCTCAATAGAAATAAAACCCATGTTTCAGAATTGGTCTCCTACCATGATGTATTACAAAACTAATTGTGCATTTATTACCCTTCCCATTGGATACATGGAAATTTCGAGATACCTTTTCCATGTTACCACACCACTATAAACACATTTCGGGGTATTTTCCCACATGGCTAAGCTCAAAACATTTACCTCGATATGTTATTCTGTCATGTTCAAGAATAGTTTGGAGTTATTCGTGGATCTAGTTTCCCCAACGATAGCCTCTACTTCCATTTTCACAATTTTTAATCAATCGATAAAAATACACATCATCCCCCACATTCAAATAGCCCCCCCCAATGGTTATTGTCTATACCCTCTCACCTAATATCTGTGGTATACCCCTAAATAATCTTCAGTAGAATTTCCCTATTCCCATAATTCAAACATGGTCAATAATGAAAATAATTTTCACATCCCATCCTTGATTGGCATGGTTTTGTAACCTCTATCTCAAATATTGTAGAAGTTATTCCATACAATGAGTCTCACTCTTCTCCACTCTAGATATTTGATATCATGTTTTACCTCCATTTACTACTATGCTTTCTCTATAATTAAGTAAATCTATCTATTTTTCATCCCCATATGTTCTCGAGTATGGTGACTATGGTTTTCAACATTGTTGGGACATCCCCATGTTTATTACATTTTCCATATAATTTGTTCCCAGATACAGAATTGGGATTATCATGCCACTCCATATTTCAGACACTATGCATGGATCATGGGAGATTATGATTAATTAAGGAATTCCACAGAGTGAGTTTTAGATGTTCAGACATCCTTTAAATGGGACGCCACACCCCTTTGGTGTGAACTCATTGAACATATTATCAGAGTCCTGGCCTAAGAGTCGTGACCTTAAACTATGTGCAATATTCACCATGGATGGTTCATGTGGCACCCCCACCCGCTTTAACTTATCATTATTTTGGGTTCCCATACATTTGGAGTCATTTAAACATCCCAATGATCCATATTTATTTCTTTGGTTGATGCTTCGAGACCTTAAATTGTGCTAACCATTTTTCCTAGAATTGCTATATTAATTTTTTTGGAAAATTATTAACCCTAGAATAATGACATTAAATAGCTAACAGCTTAAGGGGATAACCTATATGACCTTAAACAATAAAAATTGACATGGTTTACCTGACCTTAGACTTCCCAATGTAATAGGTACATATTTCTTTTTAGTTGTAATCCCATTATGGAAACCTCAGATGAAATCATATCACCACAATCTAGGTTTTTCATGAGACATAGGAAAAACAAGGGAGTAAAAAAAGGATTAAATAAAACTCAGATAGAACATGACCCTATGAAAAAAAGGATGTTCTTGTTATATCCATTGATCAATTAACAATTTAGGTAATTTCCATAAATATTTCTCCCATTCATGTTGGTTCTCATGTACTATTCACGTGACAATAAATTGTTCTATAAACATACATTATAAAATACATTTAACTACACATAATTCATCCTAATGGAATTAAATTATATTAAAAATATCTTTACCCCCACCATATAATACCTTTTCCTCCTTTCATTCTAAACACCGACTGCACTATTCATGTTCATATACAATTCCCTAGAATCCATGATAACACTCACATTTGAAGATTGCAGTGACCAAAGAATTGTATTCATATAAATAATATCATAATTTTGGAATAATCATTACAAAACATAGTTATCCACAATAAAATCATTTATTAATAGTTACATTAGAAACATATAAACAAATAGAACTTCTTTCTAAGTGATCCACTCTATCTACCACAACATTATTCAAAAACAGAACCCATAATACACATATCATACACAATACCTTCGATCCTAATATGGGAGAATGAAAAATAGTAAAGAGAGAGACAAAATTATTAGAAATATTAAAAAGGTAAATATAAATATATCTTGAGCAAAATTTTATGAGAATTTGAGAATAACATATGAAAATAAAACACTACATTTCAAAGAACATAAACATGATAAATGGAATAAATTTTTGAAATTCATAAGACATTAATAATAATGGAATAAGAGAACATGAACCATGATAAAATAATTTCATATAATAATATGTAATATTTTTTGATTATTATATAATAATGGATTAATTAAAATTGAAATATGTGTATGAATAAATATAATAAAACTCACAGGTAAGGATTTTAACTCTTTTTCAAACATCGTATTTTGTTTGCACAGAAATCTATCATAGGATGGATTTTGAATGACTAATAGGATATTATGATTATATGAGGAAATAAAGGAATTTAGTTTTCTATATCATAGAAGAACAAATGGGTTTTAGATGTTTGGAGAGGGCAAGAGAGGGGATTGCCTTTTATAAGTGAGGTGAGTGACATAATTAAATTTTTTAAAAGAAAAAGGCGTAACCAAATTTTCCACTATCCACATGGTTCAAAATAAGACATTATCAAACATTATAGGTTTTAAAGTTGTAAGATATCAATAAAATATTTTTGGGACACGTTTCTAGTTCGTTTCACCCCTTAAACTCCTATTTTAACGTCATGTAAGACCATTTTCCCATCAACTACGGTAATTAATTTTATATAATATTATTATTAAAAATTATTAAAAATTATATTTATAATATTTTAAATTATAAATTATTATGATATGAAATATGGAATCAATTAATTTAGGTTTTTTCATAGTAGTGGCCAATGTGAATTTTTATTTAAACCCACAAATGAGATGAGAATTTAGTTTTCCAAAGAGAAATTGTAAATAATTTAAAATGATTCTATATCAAAAATAAATATGTAATTAATATAAATTGATTAAATAAGATTAATAAATATAATGTTAAAAAATTATTACATTTAAAACCATCTTATCATAATTTTTATTTTCAAAAATTTCTTAAATGAAATTAATATTTTATATAAAAAATAGTAATTATCATTTTTCTTCAAAAAATTTATGTTTATAGAAAATTCACAAAAATATACTTAAAGAGGATTTTCACTTAATTACTTGAAAACAGAATTATATTTTTCAAAATAAATTTCCAAATTTTTTTTTAGTTTTATTTTAAAATAAGTATGGATAATGAAATTTTATAGAAAATTACTATTTTTAAGCATAAAATGGGATTCATTCAAATATATTGTCTCAAAAACATATATGATGAATGATAAAATTGTGATTTAATATAATATATATTCATTTTATTAAATTCATTAACCAAAATTATTTAATTAAATGTTTTATGTAATTCACATTTTTATTAATAAATATATCTTTCTAGAAAAAGTCTTCTTTAATTTTCAAATTGTTTTTATTTTGATTTCAAATAAACTGGCCACCGATGATTTCAATTAATATTAAATTTAAAACCATATTTTTCATAATTTTTTATTCATATTCGTACCCACCATTATAATTACTAAGATATCATTATACTATTAAATAATATTATTTAATAGTTTTTTCATATTCCAATTAAACCTTTTTTTCGACGAAAAAAAACTAAAAATATTTTTGTGTTTAAAGAAAGCTAAGAGTATTGTATTGTGTAATGACATCTCAAATTAGAATTTCATTAAATGAATATGTATTAAAAAATATTAAATTTATTTAATTTTTTTTAATATTTGATGGAGTTACATTCCACTACCTTTTAAAATGTATATCCCCTTATAAATATCTCTCTGTAGTAAAAAATATGTGATGGTAATTTCACCACATTAAATCCTCAGGTTCCTATATAACTTAATGAAGATAGTGGTTTCACCCCAAAATATTGATTTGGTTACTGGACTTTTTTCATAGGGCATTCGCTGCTCCAGAATCCTCACCAGTTGTTCCTCATAAGTAAGATCATGTTCCAACGGTACAACCTATTTTTGTAATACATGAGTTGGATTGGGTATATACATCCACTTGAGATATACATAGAACATATCTTGACCTAGAAATATGTTTAGTGTATGTTCCATTTTAAAAAATATATTCCCAATATGATTAAAAATTTCAAAGAGACTTCTATAAAAAGGGATTCACTTTTCATTGAATCATACAGTAAATTTTCCCCTTTGGTGTTTCATTGATCAATTTCAACATTATATATTAATATAATAAATGAAGATGAATTTTCAATGCTTGAAGAAATAATTTATCAAAAGTTTCATAATATTAGGATAATTCATTAAATATATATATATGTATAATCATATTAAAATGGTTATCTTATATAATCTAATATGCATAAATTTTAAAATTTTAAATTGATAAATTAATATTTTAAACCTCATCAAATATTCAAGTTTAGAAAATATATAAATGGTTATCATTATCACCAATCCAAAATTCAAAATTTATAAATTAGTTTAGTAAATTTTCCTAAATAAATTTGACATAAATCTTAAAATATCATTATGTTTCTCATTATGGTCACATGTGGAATATGTGAATAACTTGGACATTTATTCTCTAGAGTCTTAGTAATAAACACAATTACCATAAATCCCCAATAAAAACAAGCATGATTCCTTATTCGATAAATAAAACCATATATTATGGATTATATTACATAGAACCAATTATTTTGTAAACTCCATCACAGATAACATAAACCACTTTTTTAACAAACCGTCGATTAGTTCTAAGTTCATCAATATATCCAATTTACTTTATCCATTTTAAAAAACACTTTTTCCAACCTAAACTACATTTTAACAACATATGGAACATATTAATGTACAAATTCTATAAATAAGAGGTTTTGATAAAATATAAACTTTCTGTTAAATCACTTTCCTATGTCATCAATATTATTCAACACATTCTTTCCAATCTTTAACGAAAAACATGTATAGAATAATCCTTACATATTTCATGATTCATGTAACATAATTATTGAATCTACATTCAAATAATATTTATTCATTACAATATATTCTAAAACCCTAAACTATGATCCAACACATTATTCCTTAATAACTCATTCCTATAAATAAAAATTTAAAATAATTATTTGCATTTTAAACCCGAAAATAAAAAATGGTTGTATCATTTATCCTAGAAAATACTATTAGGATATCATATATCAATTATATTTCATTCATGGTATCTTTACTATAAGATATATCACCAATACATGGATCACATTTTTTATCCTATTCTTGAGCTTCACACTGGGGAATTTATTTCTATAAATCCACTAATTTATAAATTTATTGACTTCATCAATTTATGGTTCCTTTGGGAAACCATTTTATCATTCATTTCATGAATTATAAATTTAATTTTTCTTTTTTTAATATCTTATATTGTTTATTCTTATCCACAAATAAAATATATTCTCATTCCATTGAGGAATTACTTGGAGTTATTATTCCCACACTCATGAAATATAGGGAAAAATACCTTATATCCCCTATAGTCATCACCAACTGAACTGAAAATTAACATTTTACTCATATTATTATATGATTCTAATAATATGATTTAGGGAAATCTTTTAATCATATATCATGATAACTAATTATGAATAATCACAATAACCATTTGTCATCGCCCTATTTGTATTCTCAACAACAAATTTTATATCACATTCAACATTGATCTAGTTCATTATGGGTCTATCCATTAACTAAATCCAAATGGTTTAGTGTCAGTAAACATATTCATAGTTTGAAATCATATAATCATGAAAAATTATATTTAGGAAGTATAGATCATCACACATTTTATTAAATATATGAAACATTATGCTTGATATAGGTCATTTGTTGCCATTATTTAAATCCTTTCTTGATTTTTCAAAATTGTTTCATGAATTTCTTACTAATATACCTTGGGAGTGTCAAACTAGTAGTGTAGAAAGTAAAATTTTCATTCCCCAAGTGAAAATTGAGTGTAGATCAATGAACACTTATCATTTTTATTACTCCTAGGTACCTCTGTTTCTGATACACACCCACAATTAGTATCTATATCATGATGTAATTTAATGTAAACAACTCGCACTATTCTTTTATAAAATCCAAGGAACATTTCCTTTAATTAGACTCATAATTATACTTATCATTATATGTATCCCTCTAAATACCATTAGAAATATTTATAGGGAACACAATATTTTATTTCATACACTAGTTTCCAAAGGATAACTAAACCTTTCTCTGATATAATCTTTATAAACCCAATGAATTAATATATAAATATTACATATTAATAGTAAAATATTCATTATATAACATAATGGTTCATTCTATAATTTTTTAGGTAATGTGACTTTAGAAACATGGACACAAAAACAATTGGTCCATAAGTGATCTATGTTATATCGCACTATGTTTTTCATAACTAGTACCAATCACACATATTTCATAAATTCCACCTTCCAATATATCCTATGGGAGGGAACATAAGAAAGTGTGATCTAAAATGCTCAATAAGGGTAAGAAAGTGAAATATTAATATATCATGAAACTAATGGACTGCGAATATAAGAATAATAATTTTAAATCATACACTAGATATCATAGATCATAAACTCATGGCATTGAATAAAAAATTTAAATTCATTATTAAGGAATCTTAATGTAATAAAATAACATGAACCATGATAACATAAAATTTGAATATGGAAAATATTTTTGGGAAACATATAATATGATATCATTGGGACATTGTATAAATAAATAAATTTCCCTCAGTATGTTAAGGACATGAAATCATGCCCTCAAATAAACATATGGAAATGAAAATAATTCCACAAATAACATTATGGACATGAATGATGGGTCCACTCCTATCACATTGAATATATAATCAAGATCAATCATGCAATTGTGAAAATATCATTATGATCCTTCATAACACTATGAACAAGTAACTGGATTCACAAATGTTATAATTACTCATGAGTTATCAATATTTACCCTATGCATTAGGGGAATATATAAGGCCTTCCAATCACATAAATAAAATCATATATTTGTCTCTTATTATATCATAAAGTATTGATCATTTTAAAACCCATGAAATGAAATAAATATCATAAGAAATTAATAATAACACAACAAGTTGAATGCAAAAAATGTCTTATAATTATTTCTCATTTTATCAAATAATAGACAATAGAATAGAATTGTGTTTCAGAATAATTTTTTGATGGTATAACTCATGGAAGAAAAAAGGATTCACATACATATTTTTAACATAAATATAATACTTTCTGAGAAATAATAAGATTTTTTTCCATGGATAATATCCCTAGTAAGGCATATGTCACATCAAGATATTTCATCATAGATGGAAAATTAATTTGAATATTATTCTGAAATTTTCTTGAGGAAAATTAAATTTCTAGTTTGAAAAAAAATCAAAACCTAAACAATTTTCAGAATAATTCGTTTGAAAATGACATTGGAAACATATATGTGATTCATTCATGATCATTTAAAACATTTCTTGAAAAAAATATTCTTTCCACATTAATGAACAATTTTTAAAACATAAATAAATTTTAACATTAATTTCATATAAAATATTATTGAAAACATAACGAGTGGCTTCAAATAAAATGAATGCCACGGCAGAGGAAAATTTCATTCATGGAGTATACATTAAAACTATAATTACCCAACTTTTTATAGTAAAATCCAAATGATCAGTGTTTAAAAAAATGAAATTATTATTATTTTGAAAATAATTTTTAGGAAGTAAAAAATGGTAAATATGTTCTTAAATAAATTAAATAGGGAATTTTAGATATAAATTAGAAACATTTTTATAGAACATGTTTTTGGAGATGAGAGAAATAAGGAAGTTTTCCATAAAAAAATTAATCTATACTCATGAGTATATAACGAGTGAAAAATTAATTAAATTTTTGTTTACAAAAAAATATAGGATATTACTTTTGATTTGTGTCTTGAGATATGGAACATAGTATTCAGAAACATATTAAAAAACAATCAGAATGAATGATGTGATTGTATCATAAAACCATAACAAAATTTTAAACATTGAATCAGAATACACATGAAAGGAAAATCCCTCAAATTTATTTATAAATCCCAATAAATTTCTGGAAAATAATCATAATAAAAATTTATATATAGCATAAATACCACATTAAAGAAACATAAAGTGAATATAGTATGTGTATCCCAGAAAATAAGTGATATGTAAATCCCATACGTTATGTGTTGACATCATTAATACAAATTAAATACAATATTATAACAAATACATGTTTATTATAAATCAATTATAGAATGATACCTATATATATCATACAATATATGATTTTCATATCACATTTTGTTAGATATTTATTAAGTATTCCCTGTTAAAATCATGTGTCAAATAATTACCAATTCGTTTAGTAATCTTGTTATGATTCAAAATAATTGGTCCATTTATTTTTATCATAGTTACATCATCTCCAAAAAGTTAAACATGACATAAAATTCATACATGTATATATATATTATTTAGCTATGTATTTATTATAATTCTAAAAATCTTGATATATAAAATGAAATACACCAGTCATGGTGATGGTAGGTCATACGTACACATGAATGATATTTCCATTTTCTCGAAGGGTTGAAAGATAAAAAGGAATATTGTATATTACAATTATAAATAAAATATGATGTCATATATATATATATCAATTATGTTTATTTAAACAGATATGTATTTCCCTCCATGTAAAGCATATGTGAAGAACAATTCACATCACTTTAAGAGGATGTAGTCCACCTTACACATGAGCAAAATCATTGTATTCCTAGAATATGTAACGTCAGTAGGTATATGTGATATCATAATACAAAAAAAATAATTATTATAAAAAGATAATATGTATTTATTCAATCAATAATTATTTTCATCCACATAAAATATAAATGCTACACACATCACATCGGTTCATGAGGTGGTACTTTGTCATATAAATGAGAAACATTATTTCTTTTAAACAGGTTTCTAGGTAAGAATTTTTATTTGGTATTTAAATTATATAGATATAATAATATCATAGTTATCATATATAATAATTAAATATATCAATATATATATTAAGGAGTGGTGGTTATGGAAAACGAATATCATTGGTTTGTGAAGTAGTAGTTCATTGTACATATGAGCTTTGATTTTATATATGATTTGATGGAAGAGAAAAATGATGTAGTTTAATAAAATAATATATTATCATATAAAAGTATTTAATATAATGTGTTTATTATATCACAATTCTTGAATAAGAATTAAAATTGGTGGATGGAGAAATAAACTAAAATTCATATTTAGGGATGTTATCTCTTCTTAAAACAAACTTTTTTGTATTTAATAAAAATATTTCATATGATATATTTAAGAAACCATAAGTATTATAAAATATTGTAAGTTATTTTTGCGTCACATGTAGGATCCAATAGTTTTGGGAAGTGTGATGAGGTCAGGAGAGTTATGTCCTTTTATAATTGACGTGAGTGTCACACTTTTAATTTCTGTAATGAAAATAGTGTATATAGTTTTTCCACAATCGAAAAGAATATAAAAATATAATTTCTATAAATTTTGAGGTATTATGTTCAATATATGACTATAAAATGGGTTTTGACAAGTTTCTAGTAAATTTCACAATTTACCATTTTACTTTAACCCCACAGTAAACACATTTTTACCTTAACAAAAGAAATTAATTTTTAGTGGGTTTTCAATTTATACTATTAAAAAATTAAGTTGAAATAATATTAAAATATAAATTATGTTTTTTCCAAATATAGAATCTATTTATCATAATTCTATTTACATAATATAAACATTTTAATATAAAATTAAACGTGCGGATGGGATGAAAAAGATGTTTTCAAAAGAGAAAATTACCAAACATTTTAGAAGCAAATATATCCTAATTTAATAACATTTCATTAAAATGAACTATATATTTATATTGTAATTATTATTTAACAAATTTTAATTTTATATCTACGTTAAAAAAGTTGTATAATAAAATTCGTCTAATAAATTGAAATTCATAAGAACTTTCATTTCCACTATTAATCAAATAGTTATGTTTTTTAAAAAACACAAAATTTTACTCGAATATAAATTTTACAACATGAATTGAAAATAAAGATAATTTTTATTTCAAATATTTTTTCTATGCTTGTAGAAATTTATTTTTTATATAAATGTGCAATATGTGATAATTTTTTTAGAAAAAATATATATTTTAACCATAAAATATCTTTAATTTCTATTTATTTTATAAAAAACACATAAAATGAATGATATAGATTTTATTTAATATATAATAAAAACATTTAATTTAATTAATTCCCAAAAAATTAATTTATTTGATTTAGTTAGGTAAAACATGTTTGTCTGTACAAAATTACCTATTCTGAAAATGATATCTTTTATTTTCAAAGGGTTATTATTTCGAATTCTAATTATTCATTCACCAACGATTTAAGTTTATATATTTGTGTAAACCATATATTTTCATATTTTTTTATTCATATTCATACCCTCATTACAATGTCTAGATGATAACTATCATATTAAATAATACTATTTTAATAGTATGTTACATCTCATTTAAACATAGTGTTGTGGGTAACATAATCTAAACTCAATGGTGCGCATAAGGAAAACTAAACATATTGTTTAAACTAACAAAATTTAAAATCATAGTAGTGTGTAACAGAAAATAAATGAAAATATTTATTTTTTTAGAAAAATGTCTACAAATCTTATGGGGTTACAAAGATGAGTCTAGAAAATGTTCAAACAGATTACCCCCTCTCACCCCTCCCGATGTTCTCAGAATCATAGAGAAGTATTAAAAATGTTATTCATTTATTTAGAAAATTATATCAATTCATCCCTAGACTAGTCATCTTAATGGAATTGGACACCCATAAAGTTTCACAACTTAATGGGCCTCCAATGGTAACGGTTCCTAGCCACCCTAGCACACCTACCATCCTGGACACATTCTATGAAATAATTCAGATGAAATTATGATAGGTCTCATGTTTAAAACATGATAAATAGTATAACCACTATTTTTCGCCACCATCATTGTTTGAAAAATAGTTGAATATATATTTGAATCATGGATAGTACTCATCGTGGTGTCCCCACAACGCATGACATGAGCCTATACTAGTTTCCTTGTGACCTCCCTTTATTCCACTATTGATCTGATCAGTGTATATAATTACATATGGAATTTATAATAATCCACCATTTACATCTATCCTCACTCACTCTAAATGATTACCAATCCCCCAACCTTTCACTATCTATTTTTCCAATGTAATGTTTTATTGTATCAATGGACCATTTCATAAAAAAACTACCACCCTATAATATGGTGGTAAAAAATTCACCTATTCACTAACAACAACATTATTTAAATAAAAATTACCCCTACATATATTCCATAACTTATATTCCCAAAATATCAATTGGGTGCATTTACACAATAACACATTTAAATGCATCATTATATCCATAGGAAACTGTAATTTATTATATGACTAGTGGTTAACAGAAAATCATGTTTAGAACACTAGAGATACTTTGTTCGTAATTCATCACTTATCCTTATCTATTTATCCATACTAAGACCCTAAACTGATTTCCATATCTAGAAAATGTTGTTTCAACCACCCCTGGGTGGATAAACTCTATCTCACTCTCTCTCTCTCTCTCTCTTTATCACAATGATAATGAAACCCATGTGTATTTTATAAAATCATTTTTAAGGCCACACACTAATATATTTGTTAATAATTGGATAATGTGGTGTTTATGGACAATAAATCAATTATAAAAATAAAAAATTTAATTGTAATAATAAATGGAATTTGATTTTTTATAATTATAATTATGTTGTATAAATAAATAAATATAAGTAAATTACATGAATGAAAATTTACTTTGAATTTGAGATTTTACATTTGGTTTAAACATTCTCTTACATATATCCTTCTATAATAAATTGACTAATCATCATAATCTTATCCCAAAAATGTTAATCAAGAAAACGAAACCAATAATTAATATAAAACTAATCATGGTTTAGGCATAGATTTTAACATCCAATTTTAATTGTTATAAATTAAACACCATTCCTAATGATATATCATAATAATTATATGTAAATACCAAATTTAGTTTCAAATATATTACTATTTTTTTCTAAAAACTAATTTTTTTTTTCATAACTCTAATTTATTACATATTTAAAATGAATAAAATAAAAACACTTGATTTGATAAAAATTTACACTCCATGGTAAATTCAATATTCTATTTTTAGAGGACCAATTATAATTTTTTATATACTATGCTATAATTATCATTTTTCTTTTCTACTATGAAATTTATAAATTTCCAATATGATTATTATGAATTCAAAACCATAATTTTTGATCCGTTATGAATATAATTGCAATAATTGTGTAAAGATATATAAATTATATAAGGATTTTTATGTCTACATAAAATACCAATGATCATAAAGTCAATGATGTTAGAGAAAATAATTTATATGAAAATTTCATTATGTAGTAACATATAAAAATCATGTACTATATAATGTAAAATATTGACCCTTTTGCATAATAAAATATATGTTACAAGATATTCTAAATACAATGTCAATGAAAACATTTATTTTCAATTTTTTTATAGAAATAATTTTTGAATTAATAAATACTTTAGTAACTATTTTTCAAGATAAGATATTTATCAATAAATTTGTTCTATTATATAAGGAAATAGACACCTTGACCACATTATTATAGTGAACCATTTTAAAAAAATGAACATTTTACATGATACCAAATATCTTTGAATGGTGTAGTTTCCTGTTCTTAATACTATAAAGTTAAATGTTTCCCTATATGTGGGAATAACCATTACCTAATAAGACTCGTCAAATAGAATTTAATATATATATTGATTCTTATAATAGGAATTTGGATGATTTATTTTATGTTTAATTCTTCATTTTATCACGCATATCAAATAAGATAAAAAAATAATCTCAATGAAAAATATGTATGTTATCTATTTTAAAAAATCTAAGATATATTTCACATGATTAATTTACCACTAATATAAGAGGTCCCTAATTAATTTTTTTAAATTTAATATATGGAAATAAATTAATTTCTGGTCATATGATGTTAAGTTAATTGTGTATACTCATCGATATGAGAAAATTGGATTCTTTCTATATAAAACATTATCCAAAAGCCTCATAATTGCATTCAGGATACCAAGTTTCTATAGTTTTATTATTTTTTTAACATTAATAATATATAATAGATTCCCTTGATCTATTATTCAATGGTTTTCCAGGTCGATAACGAGATGATGAATTTAAATTTTCAATCAAGTAATGAACATGAATAAGATTTCAGTGAAAAGGATAGTGAAATTTTTGAATATTAAGGAACCTTTAAATATCCTTATAAGAAACCATATATTAGGGGGGATAGAGAGAGGGTTATGAGTAAGAGGAATTCTAAATTTCATGTGAAAATAATATCTATCGGAAAAAGGACAATAATGAAGAATAAATGAAAAAAGGACTAGATTCATTCATATTCAAAAAATATAGTAGAATATTAGTTTTTATATATATGAAATTAGGCCTAATATTATTTCCCATACATTTTTTCATGTACATGATCTATCTTAATATATGAAGGTTTCAAGAGGAATAGTGGGTCTCTAAATTTTAAATAGTTCCAAAATTAGTGTAATAGTTATTTGATAATACCATATTTGTTTTCCAACTTGAACCATTGTATTATTAGAAAATTGTGCATATATACATGGTAGTACCAATAAATGTTTTTTTTCATATTTGATAACAAGTGTTTTTTTATTTAAGGTATGAAAAAATTAGGTATATACATTATAATGAAAACATATTTTAAGGCATGAAATATATAAATAATGTTTTAAATATTATTGGTGTCCAAATTTGATTAAACTAATGATCCGGAATGATTATCTATAGAATCCAAAAATATTTAAAAGAATGAATATTTCCTTAGAACCATTAAATCATGGCCTATAAAATAATGATAGGTTCCACATATTTCTCAGTAATACCGAGTCTATAAACCTATTACCCATTTTCATGTCCCATTCGTTATTCACTAGTTTCATATCACATGCCATGTTCTATAACATTTTGTCTCATTCACTATTCACCATCAAATCAAACACCATATTCAAAAAATCAAGATGATGATGAGGGTTAGCATGGTTACATGGGATTCTAACTTACGTTGAATATAAAATAACCCCATAACCTACCATTTAATGAATGGAGAGAAATTTTTAATATTAGAGAACACAAATAACAAAACATACATGCACAAAACATTAAAAATTACCCTTTGGTGTTTTTGAAATAAAAACCCATTTGAATGCATAAAAATTATTGGTTATTCCTATCATTTGGTGGTATTGACCATTGGAAGGTCCTTCATCGTCCATGATATCAAGATCAGGGAATGAATCCTTCAGAATCGGTGTATATTATCATTTAAGAAATAAACTCATGTAACCTAATCTATCACATAAGTGACATGTTCCTAGTCTGTAGAGACACTAACTAAGAACCCATTAATGCATGATTCCTATTTAGTGTTATGATGGTACATCAATATCTCCTCAATTTGGTTCCTCAATACTCATAATTTCAGCAACACCTAGATCCTCTAATTGGGTTTTCATTCACCCAACTCACCCAACGGGGGTCCTAATTTCCTAGTTTTTTAAATTGAAAAATCCTTAATTAAAATATCCAACTATACGGGGTTCATAACATCGAATAGTCATCCATAATGTTACCCAATTATATTCATCAAATAAGGTAATTTCTATCATACATAAAGTTGAATTTGGCACCCCATTCATAAAAATTAACTACTTTGGATTTTTTTTTGTTTCATGAAATATCACATTGACACAATATATTCCATTAAATCATTTATATATCCCCACCATTAAAGGCCTCCTCTAACTATTTATGAAATGAATTACATGGTTATTTGAATAAACATTCTCCCTTCTAGTAATAACTTTATTTGAAAATGATAGTTAGAATTCATTCAAGATATATATCACTCATCTTCATATAGAGCCACTATTTTACATGGGATATAATCAATCATGAATTCCATTAATAATGTGGACTCCTTCTATTAGAGTACTGGTTAAAATCTCTCGGGATCACCCATCTTTGCTCGCCTTTTTTTAATGTGTTGATCTAGAATAATGTTTAGTAGAAAAAATAGATCATTTAATTATACAACCTAATTTAATTAGTTATGCATGTGAAAAAATATGATTCAAACCAATTGTAATACGAAATATAAATTTACCCACCCCATCTATCAACTCAAGCTATATGGGTATTATCATGTGTAAGTCACTTTCGTTCAATTCCTAGGTACCCACACATTTGTTCCCATTCTATATAATTATAATCTACATAAGATAATTCATAATCACATGACTTTAAAATAAAATAACTAATGGTCAAGGGAATATTATCATAAATGAAACATCATTTATCATTAATTCATGTTACTAAGATGAGCTTAAATATTCATGGGTACGTGACCAAATGAACCACCAATATCCTTTCAACATTACCTAAAATGATATAGTGTTCGTTGTTTAATGAATCCAAACTTGATCGGTTCTTATTCAATATATTAATAAAAATAGATATTCCATCTCAATTGAATAATACCAACTACTTAACACCTTCCACATCCATAAACACTGATAAATTCTATAGAGCACAATTATACTTATTTAAAATAAAGAGTAACTAATAAATGATGGAAATGATATATAACCTTCTATAAATTTTGATAAATAACATTTGATACATAGATAAGTTCAAAATTGTGTATTATAGTTATAAATCAGTCTAATAACACATTTATCTTGTATTATTACTATGTAATATTCAATAAATACATTTTAAAACTATAATAGAGTCACCAATAGGTCAATAATATCATTAATATGATGATCTATCCTCATATCTTCATTATCATGATGTATAATTTGATGCATTTTTAGCTAATTGTAATGAAGAACCAATTTTGGAAGGTGGATCCAAGAGAAGAAAGATACATGATTTTACATGGAAAAAATTTATTGAACCCAATGTGGTGTCCTTTAAAAATGGGATATTTCGATCAATAATGCACCTGTGTTGGTAATGTTACATTAACAAGTTCATTTAGTATGGTTTATTCTATTACTGTCCCATAAAAAAATTAAATTCTTAATTAATACACCATATGGTATCAAATTCTTCATCCATCCTATGGTAAACCATAAGTCATGTCCTGTTTCTTTTACTCACTAGATTATAGAACCCTAGAATTGTGTGTATTAATTATGACAATCACTTGTCTATTGTCATGTAGCATATTATCAATAAATTTAATTCTTAATTCATTATTGGATAATTTCTTAGTAAGAGAATACTTGCACAATAAATATATCCCCTAATTATATAATTCTTTAGTGGACCTAATGGAAATGATAACTTATATGATGCCCCATCAATGATAGGATAATTAATAGTAGGAACCCTATTAAACAAATCATTCCACCATGGGATATTATCCTAAGAGAGAGGAAAAAACTTTACTCCCACCCACTGGGGTAAATGAGGACATTGAATGCATCCTTGTCATCCCTAAGGACCCACATAAACGGAATCAATTCCACACTCCAAACATGCTGTAACACACTACCTTTATCTCTTAATATTCTCCACATGATGTTGTTGTCTAGATGAGTGTAAAAATATAAAAACCAAGGAGTAATGAACAATGATGTCCAATAACTACCAAGACCCGAAATTTGGCCCCTTAACTCAGGGTGATGAGTGTTCCTAACCCTCACTAAAATAACCATTAAATAGTCATTATATAATTTTATGTCACCATTGTAACAAAAAAATTTATGTTTTGGTTGTCATTGGTAGTTGTGTTAATACGATCATAATCTATGATATAAAATATAAACATATATATAGTTCAATCACATAAAAATATAACCATTATCCTTGGAGTTCATCTAAAAATCAATCATAAAATGGTCTTCCCTATTATTATCTAATTTAAAACCATAGAGGTCTTCCACATGGAATAAATTAATAATACTCCAACCATAAAAGTACTCTATATAGAAAAATAAATGTCAGTAGCACTAAAAGACATCCAAAGATACATTTATATGATGCTCCGCCATATTGTAATATGAATAAAATTTTTATAGGCCATCCCTATGGTGAAATAACATCCAACAGCCATAGAGGTCATTCGGGGAATGTCAATTGCAGAGGTTTACCCACCATGAAATGATTAACCTCTAAGCAGGTAGTCCTCTTTTCAATGTAGTAGTAACCCTTTATTACATATTTCCTTCCAATAGTTATCAAATTGAAATCAATAAAATTAGAGGACTTTCCTATATAAAAAACAAACAACCCAATAACCATATATTCCCTCACATTTGATGTCATGTTGAATCCAATGGTGTCATATCATAAGGATTTTATTATAGAGTAACTACTTACTATAAAATTTATTAGTATAGTAGAGACCCTGTACATATTAGTGATTCAAACTAGTAAACATGAAGGTCATATTTAAATTAATCTTTATTTAACTAGTGATGAAATGAATGGATTATTGCCAACTATCGACCAGTCAAAGTTCTGATGCTCTACTAATGTGTATAACAACACTCAGGTTGAATCCACAGCGATGATACTTTTTTATAGTCAGTTGATTTTAGTTACATGTATTTTGATTGGGGGGTTTGTTTGTAGAGCACAAATTAAGTGATTGATGATTGGTGTTTTATTAAACAATTTGATAAATATTGGGGTGAGTTCATCATTACATTGTTATGTTTGTGATATCCTTGATCTTTTCTTCATATTTCATTAAACTAACACCCATGTCACAAGTTGACGTTGATTGGAATTCGTAAGTGTTAAAGATTTAATCCAAGACATAACTTAACTAGGATTATAATCTCAGTAAGTACTTGATTGTGTTAGTGTATTTATGGTTACAATAATCAATGGAATCCATATGTTAAACAATGCTAGTCCTTAATCCATGACATGCTATGTTCAACACACACAATGTTAATTTGAAGAATATTCATCGAGAAAAAGTTCTCAATCACTTAACATAACAAAATTATAACTCACCCCAATGAGAGATTTAATCATCCATTAAAATGATTAGTAATATAATTATAATTATTAATATGATATATTAAGAATATAAAAAAATGGATTAGAAAAGAGTTTTGCGTTGAACACACACACACGAACAATAAAGGGAATTAAATACTGACTTTAGATTGAATGATAAAGAGAATGAAGAGAAGGGGATTCAACAATATTTAAAGTATTTTAAGAAAATTTATAAGAAAATATAGAAGGTGGATTATAATAAGAAATATTTAATAAGAGACTTTCATTAAAATACAATTAAAAAATAACGAATTACAAGATTACCACAAAGAAGAACACAAAAGTAAATGAAAACAAAGATAGGAGGAAAGGTCTATCAAGTAAAAACATGAGTATGGAAGGTCCCCCAAGCCCTTTGATAGGTTCTGGTCGTGCCAATAGATGATCATATCTTCTGAAATTCCATCCCCTTTGATGGAGGGGTGGAAAATTTATCTTTATCCCATGGAAGTGGACTATTTGCATTCCCAATCTGTCCCACCATTTGGGTCGATGATTTGGAAATTCAAACAGACGAATCTTGAGGTATCTCCTTATTCTAAGTTGTATATAATAATGTTTTCCTACTACTCTAAAGATATGGAGGCATTTGGACATATGGATCTAATGTTATGACGAGTTGACTAAAAAATGTTAAACAGTCCATTTCAATGAATACTTTTTAGAAGTCTGAAATGTGAATGTGTTTATCAATAGGAAGATTCCTTCAAATCCGAATTCTTTCTTCAACAAAGTCGGACGACTATATCTCCTATTTCACACTGAAAAATATCAGTTTTATATGATTAATAAATGAGGATGCATGTCATTATCACTGTAATAATTTTAATTCCCAGCTAGAATTATGGGCCGAGTTTAAATGAAACATTTGGTCCCATTGTATTTGTATTTGGGCATTTAAATTTTTATACATTACTCCTTACATTATCCCCCAAACCATTGATGATAATGAAGTAGTTTTATTTTCAAGATTGAGCCCATAAATTAAATCTTCATGGCTGGTCCAGTTTCTTCATAGATTCTGTAGGCCATCCTGTGTGGTCCATACGAACCTTCAAATGGAAGAATTGGACCATGATCACTTCTAATGAAATGTTTCATATTGAATTAGGAATAATACAAATAAAAAATATCCCATTTGGATAATTATTGGATAGTTATAAATAAAATAGTAAGATGAATCCATTAGACTACTTCTAAAAATGCTAAAAAATTATACATTGTTTTAAAACATTAATATTTCACACAAATTTTTCACATTTCATATAAAATAAGTAAATGTAGAATATAATAAGTCATGAAAATATGTTAATATAAACTCCCCCATATGTAGTCATGTGCATGTCCTCTTGTGCAACTAATATAAAAACATGACAAAATCATTTTCACTGACCAACAAATATTAAAATTTCGATTTCTCCAATCAGGGGAGGTTTAGACTATTTCCCTCATCCATATGGAATTACATATCAAATTTTTTCAGGAAAAAGTTTCCAAAAAAAATTCATTTATTCATGCTCAAATTTAGAAATGGAAAATGATGGCACACAAAACATACTCCTTTCAAGATGATAAAATTAATTTATGGAGCTTCAATCATTCACTAACCAAGAGTGAAAGTCATAGTGTTTGTAAGAGCACTCAGATTCCAGTCCCTATACAATGTGCACAACAATCAAGAGGTATTATTTAGGGGTTTTTATGTGGCTATGGGATGGTAGGAAGATTATATCCAAAATATAGGAAATGGGGGGTATAAAACTAACATGGAAAAAGCAATTAACATTTTTCTTGAAATGAGACATGAAAGGAAATGAAAACACATATTTACAAGGGAATGAAAACATGAAATAAGACACATTAGTGTAACGAAATATTAAAAGAATGAGGAGATGCAATATTTAAAAAACAGAAAACTTCTCCCAAAGACATAATATTATAATACAAGTGTTCTCCTTTTTTCTCTTTTTTTCAAAAGATGAACATGAAATAGATATAACACTCATCTTACAACCCATGATTGATCTTCTCATGACACTAATTGTTATAGTTATAACAAGATCAAAGGTTTAGGAAGAGTTATTTTTTACCTACCCAAGACACAAGTCATTTTTTTCATTTTTTTGATTTTTTCATCATTTTTTAATTTTTTCGAGAACTTATTAATAAAATTTACAAAATCATATAAATGGAAGTACATTACATTCCCCCAAAACACACTGAATAAAAAACTCTCCCCCACACTAAAATGGATGATTTCCCTCATGCATATGATAACTCGTTAAAAATTAATAAAAGGGTACCCAAATAATGAAATCCATTCCCCGCACAGAGAAATTTAAAGAAAATTATGAAATGAAAATCCATGATGATATTGGGTGGGAAAAGGTATTTGTCTTGTAACATTTATATTAAAGAAAATGTTTTCATAGGATCAAAGGGGATTTCCAAATTAGGATTAACGTAAGGGAAATGAGAGTCTATTTGGATATTGTTATTATCAAGTGGGTCATAAAATGCCTCTATCATATTAATACAAACTAAATTAGTAAATTCAGATCTAAGGTCCACAAACCCAAGATTCACAAATGGGGGTGAAAACACTCATTTTAAAAAGATGGACATAGGTAGCCTTGGCATGAATGTAAATGTTTTTCCTCACGGTTTGAGAAAATAATTTTCCAAATCAAAAATTGAGCATTCAAAATTTGTTGTGCTGGACACAAAATTATTTATCCAAAGTCATGATAAAAAAAACATGATATGAAAATATGTCTTTAGAATCCCCAAAATGGTTGGAAAAAATTTTATAATTGAAGGTGAGTAAGTATTATTCTTTTATTTTTTAATTTTTTTTTATTTTTTAGTTTCTTTTAGTGCTCTTTAAAATACACAACTACGCATAAAAGAAATAGAAAATGAAATGGATTGATGAATAATGTGGAAAAAAATGAAGGAGAGATGAAGAAAACGAAAGAGAGACCGAGAGAGTTAAAGAGAAAAAGGTGCCCCATGGATTGGATTTGGTGGGTTGTCATCTCCATCCAGTGGTGGGTCAACTGTAGAAGTTGGGGATCTGATGGAAGTCGATGTGGTTCCAAGATTGTTGTTTGTCACCTGAAAAAGAAAAATAATTATTCATCTAATGAATAACTAAAAAGAAATTAAAATTTCATAAAAGGAAAAGGAAACATGGGTTGCCTCCTAAGAATAATTATTTATTTTTCTACAGCTAGACAGTTGTAGCAGACTACCCATTGTCTAACAGTGGCCATTGTATTTTCACCAATCTAGTGTGCTTCTAGAAGAAGATATCCTTTGGGAGGCTTGATGATTCATTGGAAAATTTATCTCCTTCATTGATTGTGTGCTTTAAAATAAATGGAAGTGGGAAGAGAAAATGACTATCCTTCCTTTGGTCTCTAATGCGAGGAATGATTTTATCCACAAAGTGAGGGTTTTCGATTCTTGAAAATTAATGAAGTTGTCTCAATTTTTCTGGTTCATTTATGTATGGTTCAGATGACACGAAACCATATTATGATATCCCAATTGTTTTTTCCTTATTTATTTCATCACTTACCGATGTAGAGTAATGATGATAAATAGAGTCATAAGACAAAATAAAATTTTCAATATCCTTTATTTCAATGTTATTCATCAATGAATGGTCAATTTCAACCTCACCAGTGATCACTTTATTTATTTGGGAACAAATATCAAAACTTTAACTCTCATTGGGCTAGGATAAACACATTTGTTTAGGGTTAACCTCACATATTACAGAATTTTCAGAATCACAGATAAGAAATGATAAATGTTGGATAAACTAATATGGATCATCAAATGATCATTCTAGTTCATTTTCCTTATTATTATCCAAGCTGGAGAAGTGGAGGTTAGAAGCAAGATGAGATTCTAATTATTTTTCCAGATCCTTTAGATCAATGGAGTTTTCAATTGTAATGTCAACATCAACTTCTCTATTTATGACTTGGTTAATGAGGATGAAATATTCAAAAATACCTCTATTAGTAGAACAAGATGGACATTATGTATTTGGATTAAACACACACTTACAGAATGTTTCAAAAGAGTGGATAGATAATGCAGATTAATTCTCTGATGGGTATCACATGGATTGAAAAAAATTGAACTGGACGAGTTGGTCACCAAATTCCATGGATAATATGCCAGCATGGACATCAATTTTGGTTTTAGACATCATGAGTAAAGGTCATCCTAAAATTAGAAGATAATTGCAAGAATATGTCTCACCATCAATGTCAAGGAGATAGAAGTCAGCTGGGAAGATAAGATCATAGACTCAGACAAGGACATCCTCAATTATACCCACAATACTAGCAGGGCTTCCATTGGAAAATTGAATAACAACAACTGTTGGTTGTAAGGGACCTAGACTAATGTTGGAGAATATGGATTTGGGCTTGAAATTAATTGAGGATACTAGGTCTATGAGTGTATCATTGAAGTTGGAACTTCCAATTTGGAAAGGAACTGTGAAGGTCCCTGTATCTTTGTGCTTAATGGAAATAGAATGTTAGGTGGAATCATTTTCAATGGTCTTAAGTTTCCTTTTGTTGGTGAATAATTCCTTAAGTAACGTGGCATACTTATTTATTTGTTTAATAACATCTAAGAGGGTAATGATGACATCAACATGTCTAAACATGTCAAGCATTTCAGGATTGGGTTCAAATGACTCATTTAGATTAGAAATGGATTCCGGAAAAGGAATTGGGTTTCTAATTGGAATGGAAGGAGGTGAGGGAATGGATTTAGATTACTTTTCATGTTTATTTTTATTTTTATTTTCTATGTCAACATTTAAAAGGGGATTAGAGGACTTATCTTAGGGCATATAAATTTTTATTCCTGATCTAAGTGTAATTTCACTTACATTACCATTGGGTTTGGGTAATGGTTGAGCAAGATGTGAGGAAGAATAGGATGGTTTCTGTTGACTAAGGTGGGATGCAAGTTGTCCAATTTGGTTTTCAATTTTCATGAGACTATACTGGGTGAATGAGGCAAGATATTCAACAACACTTTCCCATGGTTACTTGGAAGAAAAGGCTTCTCCCAAATTTGTATTACCCTGATTTTGGTTCTTGGGAAAGGGATTGTATTGGTTTGGTAATTGGTATGGATCAATAGGATAGTGGAATCTAGGAGGAGGATTGATCCTTTGAGGTTGAGGAACAAAAGGGTAAGGTTGATAGAAGTTACCAACACCTTGGTCATATTAGAATTGGTTTTGGTTTTGATGAGGGTATTGAGGGTAATGAGAAATGGGATTCTTATATCTCAAGTTAGGGTTATATATATAAGAGAAAGGCTCGAAATGGGGTTGGTTGAAGTTTCTAATGAACTGACCTGATTATTGAGGGTTGGGTTTCTGCTGATCATATTCTAAATTGAGCTTTATTGGTCTAGATAAATCAGATTGATCCCTTGGAAGTTGTGGATAAGTGTCAATGAGATGAGCTGGTGAGTTGTAGATTCCACAATTCATGAAAGATCTAGGAATCATTGATTGTGGAGAATATGAAGTTGGGGATTTGGATACACAGCTAGTTATCACACAATACCTGTAATTTCACTCATCAACTCGTTAATAATATTCGGATATAGGGATTGATTTTCATGGACTTGTTTTACTTTATCATGTGCTCGAGTATGGAATTTTCAAGTGTTTGCAGCCATATTTCTTATAAAATCTCTTGTAACTGCAAGAGTTTTATCAACAAGAGAACCGCCACTTCTGGCATCAATGGGAGTTATCTCTATCCACAATAACCCCTAATAGAAGTATTGGATCAAGAGTTGGTCAAGGATTTGGTGGTGTGGGCAGGTTGCAAAAATAATTTTCAACCTCTCCCAGTACTCATGGAGCGATTCACTTGGGAATTAACAAATACCACACATTTTCTTTTAGATAAAAGAAGTACGAGAATCAGGAAAGAATTCTCTATGAAAAGTTGCTTCAAGTAATTCCATGTGGTTATAATACCAAGAAAAAGGTAGTAAATCCAAGACTTGGAGGAGTCATCTAGGGGGAAAGGGAATGCTCAGAGTATGCTTTGTTACTTAAAAACCTCTTAAGGCCTCCGTGTAAAGCACACCACTTGGAACTCTTTAAGATGAAGATGTGGATCCTCACTGGCTAGCTCGTGGAAATGAGGAAGAAGACGAATCATACCTGATTTGAGTTCAAAGTCCGCCACTATGTTTGGATATTGAATACCATGAGTTTGGTAATTCATATTAGAGTAAGCGAGTTTTTTAGTGTTTATTCCCTAGGATTGGCCATATCTAATTCAATTGGTTGGACAAGGACTGATTCATGAATTATTTGATTATCTCTTATGTTCTTCCTAATATGGTGAAGTGTTCGCTCAATTTCGTGGTCAAACAAATCCAAGGGATTGTTTGGGAGGCTATGGGGCATTCAGAAAGATGTTGGAAGAAATAAGAAGATGGGTTTTCTTTGTGTTTTTTTTTCAGTTGATGATTTTTATTAGAAGGCGGTTTTGTCTTTGTGTTTTTTCAATATTTTTTTAAATTTTGTTTTTTCGGTTCTTTTAAAATCACCAAAAATTAATGACTACAAAAATCACAATCCCTAGAAATAACGCCATTTTTAACGTGTGGCCGATTTTCACCTATCAACCTGTCAAAGTTTCAATGCTCTGCAAATGTGTATAGCAGCACTTGGGTCAATTCCTCGGCGATGAAACTTTTTTATAGTCGGTTGTTTTTACTTAATTGTATATTGATAGGTGGGGTTGTTTGCAGACCTTAAATTAAGTGATTAATTATTGGGGTATGATTTAAAAAATTGATAATGATTGGGGTGAGTTCATCATTAGGTAGGTAAACTTATGATATCCTTGATCTTTGATTTATAATACATTAAATTAACACCCATGTCAAAAGTTGACGTTGATTGAAATTCTTATGTGTTGATGATTTAATCCAAGATTTAAATTAACTAGGATTTAATCTCAATAAGTACTTGATTTTGGTAGGGTATTTATGGTTCCATTAATACATGTAATCTATATGTTATACAAAACAAGTCATTAATCCATGACATACTAAGATCAACATACACAATATTAATTTCAAGAATATTCATCGAGAAAAAGCTCTCAATCACTTAACATACCTAAATTATAACACACCCCAATGAGATATTTACTCATCCATTGAAATGATTAGTAATTTGGTTATAAATATTATGATGATAAATTATGAAGATAAGAAAATTAAATGGATAGGAAAAGAGTTTTTCATCGAACACACACACACGAACGATGATGGGAATTAAATACTGACATTAGATTGAGTGAGAAAGGAAATAAAGGGAAAGGAATTCACTGTATTTAAAGTATTTTAAGAAAATTAATATGAAACTACAGAAGTTGGATGAGAATAATAGATATTTAATAAGAAACATTCATATAAATAGAATTACAAATGACAAGCTTACAGGATTACATCAAAGAAGAACTCAAATGTAAATGAAAAGAAAGAGAGGAGAAATGGTATATAAAGTAAAAACATAAGTATGGAAGTTCCTACCATGACCTTGGAAAGTCTTTGGACATGCCAATTGATGCTCCTCTCTTCTAAAATTCCAACCCCTATAACGGAGAGGAGGGAAATGTATTTGTAGCCCAAGGGAGTGGACTGTTTTCATTTCCAATCTGTCCCTCCAGTTGGCTTGAAAATTTGGACATCCATACTACCAAATATCGTCATAAAATATTTTCAAAGCTGTAGAAAATAATTATTTCCTAATACTATCAAAATATGGAGGCATTTGGAATTATAGAGCCAATGTTATGATGGTTTTATTAAACAAAGTTAAACAACCCATTTTAATCCATACTTTTTAGAAGTCCGACATGAGAATGGGTTTATCAATAGGATGATGCCTTCAAATTTGAATTCATTTTTCAACAATGTCGACCGACTATATATCCTATTGTATACTACAAATTATTAGCTTTATTTAATGATAAGATCAGGATACATGTCATGAAAATTGTACTCATTTTAAATCCTGTCCAGAATGGTGTCCAAAGTTTAAATGAATCTAGTGGGCCCCTTCAATTTGGATTTGGGCCTTGTAATTTTTATCCCAGACTCCTTACATTGTCCCCCAAACCATTGAGGAGACTGAAGGAATTTTAATTTCTAGATTGAGCCAATAAAATAAATCTTTATGTCTGCTCTAGTTTCTTCACAAATTCTATAGGCCCTCTTGTGGTGTCCATATGTGCCTTCAAATGGACGAATTATACCATGATCCTTTCTAATTAAATGTTTCATATTGAATTGAGTATCCTAAAAAACTAGAACCACATTAATTTGATAAGTTCGGGGAGAGTTATAAATAAAACAATAAACTGAATCAACTGGACAACTTCTAAAAATGCACAAAAATATACTTTTTATTAATACCATAATATTTCACACAAATTATAAACATTTCATATAATATAAGTAAATGGAGTATATAATAAGTCATAATGATATTGTTAAAATCACGTGACCATGGTGGAACTCTTCATGGTAATAATTGAAATAACCAAAGTGGATTTCATAACGATGAAATACAACTAAATACCAAAAACCATAGACGTCCACCACAGGGTGCTTATAGAAAATGATTTACTCACTAAAAAACATGTACTTTCCCAAATGATACTCCCAATTTCACAATGGTTATTACGTTTCACTTATATGAAGAGGATCTTTAATAGATGACCTTATCATAGATATATACTCAATCCATAGGGTTTTGTTCTACCCGATTAGAAAATGTAGGTAATAATAATCATCAATTCAACCCCAAATTATAGAATACTAAATGTATATATGGATAAATAAAACAATCCTACTCTTATTAAAAGTATTGGTCAAATTAAATTCATTGATATAAAAGGTCAAATAAATTATCAGGGAAGATGGGGAAAATTCACGCATCATGTGAGATAACTAGATGAATATAAAATTACATTAATATATTGTCGATTTTTCTCCCCATTGACACAGTCTATAGACATTAAAAGTGATATTTATTCCGAATATTCATAGTAACCACTATATGACATTGTATCACTATAAATTTGGGAACTGTACCTATGAATAACACTCTAATAATATTAAGGTGTTAGATTAGTAGTGACATTATATTTATCTAGCTACATTTACATTGAATCAGAATCCCATATCAAACAATTAGTGTGTTTGTCTCTATAAATCCAAAATTATTAGTTACAATATCCTCTATTAAATATTATAGTGTACCCTATTGATAAAATTAATTAACGGGTGAGTGAAATATGGGTATATATATATAAATCCAAAAATATGTCACAGATGTTAACCAAGAAAAGTAGCCTACAATGTTAATTCATTGGGACAAGTCATAATTCATAGATCTATGTATTCTAGAAAAATAATATAATGATTTAATTTGATCCTAAAAACCCAATGAAGGAGAAATAAATTGGCATAAGGCATTGGAAATAAATTTTATTAGGAATTTTGAAATGTGAAGTAGGTAGTTCGGTTAGGAAAAAAATGTTACTTGAAGGTTGATAAAGTATTTCTCGATAAAAATTTTCACCTATAATTTCATAAATTTAAATTGCGAAAGCACCAATCATGATCTATGTGATCACTTACAGTGGGTGGGGTAAGAAAAGGTGATATTCTATTTTTATGATTTCATACTTATGAACTGAATATTTCATCCTATTAGAGATATATGAATCTATTGGATAACAATGAAATAATGAAAACTCAAATAACATAGGTATACAAGTGGTTCGCCACTAAAATAATGTTTCTATTCCATGTAATGGTTTATATTTAACCCAAGACCATCAAAACCACTAGAAAATAATCCATTTAGTGGTTATTGAATATAGGGAATATACATTCACAAATTGGATTTTGAATATTGGAACTATGTAACATATGAATTATATAAAAAATCTCTTTTCCATGTATTATCCAACTTCTTTTACAACAATGAACATGAACATATTCATTGAATTTATTTAGAAATTATACATTTGATATTTTATCCCTCCTATATAAATTGTCAGATGAGAAATTGTTTAGTTTAGGGTTTATCTGATTAACCCTATATAGCTGATCACATCTATCTCAATTATCACCTCCTATTTCAATTATTATTCTACCTCTTCTACCTATTCATACGATATCTTCTAAACACTATCTATTATATACCAACTACTAGTAATTTATCATCTTGAATTATTCATCTCAATTCCACTTCAATAAGTTCATGTGATTAACTCTACACACCAGTAGAAATTCCCCCATATAACAATAATCAAAGTCTCCACTCACCTCAACTTAAACACTTTATACATGTAATTTTACTCTAATAATTAATAATAAAGAACATAAAGAATATTCTAATATACCAATCAAATAATTATGAAAAACTGTTTAGAAACAATAATACATTGATTCATTCAAACCTCCTAAAATGTAAGGTCCTTACTTAAGACTTGTTTTCTATGTTATAAAAGAATCATACATGGGACTATATGAAAATAAATAAAATTTTCTTTATTTTTTGAATCTTTCAATGATCAGCTCTTCTCCATCACATAAATATTATTTTTAGGATTTCATTAATCCCTTTGATCTGTCTATCCAATATATTTATATTACATTCATCTAATTGATGAAACATTGAGAATTTTTCATGTATAACGTAATAGAAACCCATTGAATGTATTTTTCTCTACACTTAATCGATATTATGTCTTTAATTAGAAACCTATAACCAATCCCTTTTCATTGAAACTTTTAACCAATAAAAAAATATGGTTACTTGTGTCTGATCGTTTTAAATTAATTCTTATTTGCAATGTCAAAGAGACTTATTCTTTTCAAGTAACGAATATTGTAAAAGACTTTATAATATCCCTCAAATAATAGAAAACATTTCTTTCCCAATTTTAATTTTAATAGGTTTTCCTAGTTTATTTGATTTGTTTATGTGGAGTTTTCATGTTCATTGATCCTTAACCCAACTTCTATTCACAGGGATTTCAAAAACAAATATCATTCCAGTGAAAAAAGTTGTAGGAATATTTAAAATTCCATCTGATATTTGTTTTCTGATGTAATAATATCGAGACCAAATTTACACACATCTTCAAACATTCGAAGATCAGATGAATTTATAAACAACATCTTGATTTCACTTTATAATAAGGCAAAAGATAGTAACATCAGGCCATTATATATTTTTTCAACTTTTAGCACAACCTTTTTATGGTCACACCATTGTCTAATAATATTTTTCAATTCAAATAAAAAATCTTCATATAATGAACTCTATACAAAAATATAATATTATTTCACAGTCAACTACATCTATAATCTTTAGATCATTACAGGATCATTATTTTATGAACTATAACAACCAAATACAATATTGGTTTTGAATTCAATGTATATTCTTTCTGATACACTCAATGGTAGATATAGATAAGCATAAAATACTAAAACACTATTGGATTAAATCAAATGTGTGCAGTCCATCAATGAATATGCGTTGGTTGAATCTATCAGATATATTTAATTCGATAAAAATTATTCAATCTCATTTTAGAGAAATAATAATAATGTATGTTCATTTATGTTATAAAATAAAAATAGGCATTATTAGAAACTATTATCCATTTCATTTATATTAAAAACATTCAAACCATCTTGGTCCCAACATTCTCCCTCATTGGATTCTATTTGCATCGATGGAAAAAAATCACAAAAATAAATAACACAATAAATTGATGAATTATTTAACAATTATAATCCTATGTATATTAAATTGGTTTACTAAAAAAATAATCATTAAACTAAATTTCAATTATGTTTCTAAGATTTAATTGAAGAAACCTTTATAAAATGTATTAAAAAACTTTTCTTAAAAAAATTTCACAATATTCCTTTCACTATTAATTGTCATTATCAAAACAAATTTAACCTATATAAATATATTTTCCCACACCGACTTCAAAACACTATTATAAGAGTTCAAACATTGTAAAATAAAATATTACCACTTTTAAAACCCCCAAATATATTATTATTAATAAACAGGTTTATCACACATCAATGTATATGTATACATTTTATGATTTTTACACCAAATTTTACTCCACTATGAAAAGAAAAGATGAGAGAGAGGATAAGTGTCAAATACCTTATCCTTGAAGAGATGTATGATAAAAAACAATTTTTAAAATTATGTTGTTAAATGTATTCATTGAAAATGGTTTATTAATGATATTAGTAACATAGTTTTTTATGGGAATAATCTAAAAATTAATTTCATCCCTCTCAAAATTCTCTTAGATGAAGTGGTATTCTATATTAGTGTTATTGGAAAGAGAATATATTTTAGGATACATAGTAATATTTATAACCCCAGATTATCACAACCAAAGAGAAATGGAAAGATCACATAAAATAAAAAAACATGAAACTATGTCTTCATTGAGATTAGTTATATTACAACATTATTGGAGTATATATAATCACCTTCTACAGTGATTACAGTTATAGAATATTTTATTTATATTTATACCCAAAACAATTCTACCTAAAATAAATCTTCACCGAATGTTGATACTACGACATCAATAAAATTTTAATACTCTATATCTTATTCCTAAAAAGATCTATATTTCCTAAAATTTCAAATTTTATGTCAAAATAAATTTTTTACATTGATATGACTGATAATTATTTTCACCAGAATAATATAGTACACTTTTGGAGTACATTATTATATAACACATTATGTAAAAATATAAAATATTTTTTGTATTGAATTCATTAGATATATAATGATTCCAAATAAATTTATAAACACTTTATTATACACCTTTAATCCATTTAATCCTTTTTAAAACATATTTTACAAAATATATATGTATGAAAACTGTATATGAATAACCCATTCCAAAATTCTTCTAAATATACATAGAATACATCTATTTTGAGAGTAAAATTTATTTTCTATTTTGAGAGATTAGTATGAAAATTATGTATTTTAGTTTTTCAACCAAGAACATTTCAAATAACTTATTCATTACCACTATAAAATATTCACATCTTTTCTCATATGTCCCTACAAAATGATATCATCAATATAAACAATCATGTTGAGGGAAATATTCTGATTTTTTTATATATATGTTACTATCAAATCAACCATTCATGATGTTTTTATTTTTTATGAATGTATATAATTTATAATTAAAGCTCATGGAACTTAATTTCACCCATGAAAACATGTATTCACCTTACACAGATGTATTTTATAATTTCCAATCATGAATCAACTTGGTAGGTCAATATAAAATTATTCATTAAGAATTCTATTAATAAAAATTAAAATATGAATCCACTTGGTATATCTTATATCATATTTTTTAGAGATAACAATAGATATCTTTATAGTTTAACACATTTATTAGTGAGAAAGGTCTCATCAGAATCAATTATGTCTTGTTTTGAATAACATTTACACACTAGTTATTCCATGTTTTATATCACTTAATCATTTTTTTGAACATCCTATTTATAACAATGGATTTATTAAATATTTTTACAATATCCAATGTGAAATTATTCTTAGTCTAATATAAATAAGCATCAATATCATCAATTCACTACTTATGAATCAATGATTATTCATCTAATTTTTTCTCAACCTATGAATATAAAGATGTATGTGATACTAACAATGATTATATACTTCTTCAGATATATTGACTTTAATCATTAATATTGCTTTAGACTTAAATTAGTTTCCTTGTACTTGGATGAGATGAAAGAAACTATTCTTCATCACTTGAGATAACTAAGTAAGAATATTTATTTAACATGAAATCAATATTATTATTAATTTCAAAAACATTTGTTGTGGTGTATTTATAACCACTCAATTGTATCTTTTTTACCTATCATAAATTTACCTTTAATCAATCTTAACATATCATTCAAGAATATCCACATGTGGTGAGTAAATAATGTTCCAAATTTCATTAGTATAGAACTGGAATCCTTTAGAATTGTGGTAATATTAAATAATGAATACAGAAACACCTCTTTGATAAAAATTCCCAGGATTCTCATAATTTATGTTGATTACGAATGGAATTACAAACACCATAATGTATTTAAACATAAGGGCTGTTAGTGAAAAATCATTTTAGGGTTCATATATGACATTGTCCAAAAAAATCATTAATCTTGATTATGAACTACTATTCCAATATCAATCCTCTATATGTATTGGGATATATCACACTCGAGAAACATATTTTATTACATCTAAAACAAAATACTATCTCAAATTAAATAAATTCTATTTTTGTGGTGTGTATAGATTAAAATGATCATAAATAATAGCATTATTTTCAAGATAATCTCTAGGAATTCAATTATTATATCTATTACCAATATCATATCATAAATTTCACACAGAATATTAAATTTATTTTTGAACACATATCTTGAAACTCTTAACAATTTAGAGAGACTCAAAATTGTATTTTAAATAACTAATACACATAATTTGATTAATTTCATCAATGAAATAATAAATTTATTTATCAGTATTTATTGATTTCTTTCTCATTAGACATCTATTTTCTTAATGTATCAACAACATGGGATGAGTTGAATAAATACCAGCATTCTAATATATGGGGTTTGTGATCTTCCCATTTTTTAATATGTAAGAACACTAATCTATTTTTTCTTATCAATTAAAATAATATCATGAATACCTTAGACTCTTTATTAAGATTTCATATATTACTCTATTACATTTCCCAAAACATTTATTCCATAGATGATTTTCTGGCATCATTACAATATATCCTGATCCCGACACATCACCAACATGAAATAAGTTTACCATTTTTTTCCCAATTTTATAAAAAAATTAAAAATTTAATCCACTTAACAATGAAACTATATATTTTGAAAAAATTTCATTACCTTTAACATAATGGACTGAAACACTTAAAAAATAAGCTTCATCTAGTTAACAAATGCGGTTATTCTATACAATAGTTTTTCTTTATAATAATATCATATCCATGAAATTAATTTCCGAGTGAATCATCACATCAAAAAAACACTATCTATTCATCTATAATATTATACATTTATAAATCTCTTTAAATATCAATTAGTCTATAATGAAAACCCTATATATAGTATCCATGTTTTCCCCTTTTATTAATTTAAGAGAAGTATGAAAAACTAAGTCTTTTCCATTCTTTTATCTGTCTTCTAATTCTACATTTGATACTTGTTATAATTTTATTTCTTGAAACATTAAATAGTTTCCTTTTCAAGATGTACAAGATAATAAAATATTTCGAATAAATATCCAATGTTTGAAATCTATTTTCAATCTTTATACTGACATTCTTAGGTTTCCTTCTTTTAGTGGGTTCATCCCCATCAATGTAGTACCTATAATTTTTCCTAGATTCATTAAAGTGTAAAAGATTAAACCATTACATCTTAATCATATTCTTAGTGAAATGATAGCACCAATAATAACCATATAACGTGTATTTTTAATCTTTAACTTGCAAGATCTCTATAGTTATATAAATATTTTATATCATTTTTTATAAAATACTTTAAACAACATTATTGTGTACCATTTTTTGGTAACACAATTCCATATTATTTTTCTTATTATATATATTTCCTTCCTTATTGTGATATCTAGTAGTATAAGAAGTTATACTAGACAATGAATCCTAATAAATATTAATAATTATGACTTTTCCAATTTTGGATACAATCTTTTCCTTATTTAATTAATTTTCTTCTAGAAATTTTAAACCATGTTTTTAAGAATTGAAATTGATATTTGTTGCTCTTTTTCAGTATTTATTTTCTTATAAATTTAACCAAATTTTAAAATTGTGTTTTATAAATATATTTGTATTGAACCAAACTTTTCAACCTTAAATATTACCTCTTAAAATAAAAAAAAATCATTACATAAAATAATTATCCATTCGATAATCATTTTGGTATTGTTCCTTTGGAAAAAAGGACACATAAATATATGGTCCAAAAGTGAGCTACGATATCTCCCATTATTCTCTTCATATCTAAAAAAACCGTTTTATAAATTAAAAATATAATACATACCACATGAAAACAGTAATTTTATTTTAATTTAATTTTTTTATTTCCTCATTTTTGATTGTTTGGTAGATGTTTCGGTTGTGTTTCTATTGTGAATTGTTGAGTATTAAAGGTTTTAGCTGCAGTATAGTCCATTGTAATGTTAGTGTGCTTGGATTTGGGGGAAACCATATGACTAGAAGAGGTATACAGTAGTAAAAATTCAATTTATTCATGGATGGTTTGTCTAGAATGTTCTATTCGTAGTTTTTCTCAAACTGTGTGAGGGAAAGGAGTAACAGTGCAGTCTATTAGTGGTGTATGGGACCTAGTTCATGGCGTATGCAAGATTAGATGAAACTATGTTGATTTGTTTCAAGGGATTATTTATTTTTATTGGATTATAGTTTCATATTTGGAGAGTAGTTTCCCAAGCCATGCTTACATACCATGTAGGTGTCCCTTCCTTCTAAGAGGTTTCGAACGGTTGGCACACAATATGGAATATCATATTGCGAAACAATTATAATTACCTAGAGTCCTAGAAAAATTAATTCCATAATCATCCCATATTATGTTTTAAATAAATTTATTCCTACTTACTTATTTCATGATTTTATCACATGAAGGGGGCTCCCTAATAATTCTCCCTTGGTTATTCATCTTTCATTGATTCTCTATCAAGGTTTCTAAATGAGTTCTCTTTGATTATTGGGTGTTTTCCTCCTCTCATATTCTCCCAATCTTATTTTAATTATTATTTTATGGATTCTATCCCTATTAGATGACCCATAGGTGTAGAGGGGTGATTTTGTCTTTTTATTATTTTCATTTTGGAGTATGCAATCAGCTTCTATGTCTTGTTTCTTACCTATCCTAGTTTTTAAACACTTTTTAATCTATTGATGTTTGTGTTTCCATTAATTTCATTTACATGACTCCAAATTTTTTGGATGACCTTTGTTAAATAATTTTTAAATGTTTTATTCTTTTTTTCCTAGTTTTATTTATTCTGGTGGTTCCATATTAGAAATTTAATGAAAATGGTTTTATAAAAGTAAATCTTTGTAATGAAAATACATATATATATAAGGTATTTCATAAAAATAAATGTGTCTATTTAAAATTAATTTGAGTAAGTTGATACTTTGTTTTATTTTTTAAGATTTAGTCTTTGCGAAGCATGTGAAATTGAGAGTTGTGCATGTGTATTTGGTTTCTTTTTAAGGTTTTTGGATTACGTTTTGATAATTGTGATTAGATTCCTTTCTATGTGTGATTATTTAATTAGAAATTTTTGTATTTTGATGATTATATATATATATATATATTTTATTTGATGTTGTAATGTATATAAGAGAACGTGATGAACCGAAAGATTGATACACACAATGATGAGTGGAATTCCAAATAAATGTCCTTCTGGAATCTTGATATTCAAAAAAGTCATATTCTATTTCATTAACACCACATATATTAATACCAAATTCTTTTCCAAAAAATAAAATGATATCTAAATTGGTCCTATGTTTCTTAATGAATTTAAATTAGGTTTTCAAAGTTATTTTGTAATTATGTCCCATTTGTCACCTTGAGGTGGGATTTGGTAACAAAATTACATAAAATTCCCATTTATCATCTTCAAATAATAAATATAATTTTAACCATAGTTTGTTTCATCATAAATGTTAAGACATAATTGGTACTTTGTGGTGTTTTGAAAAGAATTTTAAAATTCATACGAAATGGAAGACTAGTTGGATATTTTAAAAGGATCTAGGTTTGTTGGGAACCCCTATGGGAGACCTTTCAATGAGAGGGATACTGCATATACATTGTTAGGTAAATGAATAGGAATTCATCATAGAATCTATGAGTTATGTATTATTCTAATCATTTGATGACCTCCTCAGTCTCCTTTATATGATTATTAATGAATTCCATGTTTTCATCTTTAGTTTCAAGTGATCTATTCTTTTATGTACCAATTATAATGATTATAATCTCTGTAGAAAGGATTGGTCATTTGGGATTTTCCATTTATGAAGATTTTATAGGCAAACATGGTTGGTTATAGAATTTAGAGGTCAATGATATGCTAAAATGTTAGTCTGGACCCTTCTATTCTTGGAATTTTTCTAGGTACGTTTAAAAAATTCACAAGTATAAATATATGTATATTTTAATTAAATCTATGGAACATTAGTTTAATTTTCTTTTAATATTTTTATACATGTAGGTGTACTATTTCCCTTTTCCTATTTTTTATCATCATTACCCTTCTGTTAGTTTTCAGTTTTATTTTTTCAATTATAATATCATTAAGTTATGTTTTAACATTCATTTTTCTGCTTCAAATTTCTTTAAAAAATGAATATATGAGTTCCCCATTTTAATGTAAATTCTCTATTTTCACTAATTTAATTTCAATCTACCATATATGGACTATTTAGAAATGGCATATGTAAGGATTATGTTGGTATTATCTAATTCTATTTCTTTTACCACACCCTATTTGTCCTACTTGGTTCCGGTATACCCTATCAATTTTTCATGTTTATCTTCTCTATAGGTTTTTCTATAGTGTAGGTTTGTTTTATGGTTGGTAGATTACTTGAGGCCACATAGATATGATGTATGGTTCCATGTTGGATTTAGTTTTTTCCCTCCTGTTTAGTTCCATTGTAGTTTTATTAATATATTTAAGATATATGTTTCATTGAGTTGTTTATGTATTCTCCATTTTATGTTTCATTATCTATATTAATTTATCTATAGTTGTATATTACAGGTTAAATAATTCCAAATTGTATAAACATTTATGTATATAACTAGTTTATAGGCCACAAGGATCGATATTGCCTCTCTGGATTTGGTGTTGGCTAGATCGAGTGACTAGTTTGAGTTAACCTGAGTTGTTTCACGAAAAAATTGAGTTAGAACATTCATTTTTATTTTCTGTTTGGGTTATAATATATGTGGTACTATCAAAACTCTATAGGTAGGGATGGAATTAGAATCGTGAAATCTTAATTATTCTATACCTTGAGTTTCCAAGGGTTTATTATAGTTCGTATCCCATGTTTGGATTTTTGAAATATGTTGTTGGTTATTATTGTGTTTGTGATCTGGGGAAAGATTTTTGATGATAAAAGGGGTTATGTGGTGTGTTTTTCTTGATTAGTGACACATGTGTATCCATAGTGCATGGTTAAAAATAATTCTAGTGTTTGGTGAATGCCCAATAAATGGGTTTCTACTGAATGTGGTCGGGTTATACAAGGCCACTAGTTCCATATTGTATGAGTTTTGGTATGAGTTACATTTTGGACTAATATTGGTTAGTGTGAGTGGATTTTGAAATGAGTATTTGTTTTTGGAAATGGTTTTTAAAAAGTAATAGTATTTTAGTATATGGGCATATTTTTAATTTAGTATGTAAATTTAAATTTTTTATCATGTATGTTCAATTATTTTTAATGTTATTACGTATTATTGGGTATTTTGAATTCAGAATAGAAATTTTCATTTTTTGAAGGGGGTATTAATTTATATTTTTGATGGATGAATTATGAGTTCGGTGTTATTTCTTGGGATGATCTTTTAGTTAAATTTTGGTTCGATATTGATTCCATTTTGGGTGATTTTTATAGTGTATACTTCCTAGAAATTCCCAACAGTTACCAAAAAGTCTATTATAGTATTTTAACTAGCCCAGACTCATAGTGGGTTGGCATAGTCAGGATCTTATCGATTTTTGATAGGTTTCAATGATGATCAATTTCTACATGATGATTTATTGTTGTTCAGAAGCTCATATTTGTATTCAGGTCATTGGGATCTTCTATAGTATTGAGTGTGTAAGGCATTATGGGTTCAGTTGAGGGATTAGGGTTAGATCAGTGGAAGTTTATCATCCCATTATTGATGTAATTTGGGATTCCTAGGAAATATTTTATGACCACATCATCCAGTGGTTTAGACACGAAATGGTGATGGTTAGGAATATGGCATAACACCTTAGTGTTTAGCAAGGTATATGGAAATTAATGGAATATGTTAATCATGTTAAAATCCATTATTATTGTATCCTATATATAGTATAAAAGAAACATCCAAGTGGTCCTATCATTGTATGGGTTATTCATTCGACGATTAAAGATCGATTTATCTCAAATGGGAAAGTTATATTCGAGATTCATTTGGAAGGGGGATTTCGAGAAGATTTGGTTTTTATATGGAATCCCATAATAGGGTAAAATCTAGTTACTCTTGTAATTTATTACGGTTCCTCATCAGGTGATCATTATAAATTAGAGGGACTAGTGAATTTGGAGTCCCCCTTTTCTATTTATACCTCACATCATTTAGACCTGATATTCCGGAGCTTTCTATGTGGTCAATATTGTATCTTAAATCCATTTAATCACCATACTACTAATTATTATTGATGAGGTCTAAATTTGGGTCCCCTATAGATGTTATTGAAGCAGCATTTATAGATTGTGAAGCATCATTCAGGGGATATTAGCTCCTAAAAATTGATAAGCTGATGCTCAAAGGCTCAGGTCTCCAACCATAGCCCCATATTAAATAATTTTCTATATTCATAGAAGTCATAGTGAAGGGGTACATAGTCATTATTTTTTCATCAATGTAATATTGGGTACAATTTATTTACACATTTTTATAATTCTATTTGTTTTTTATTATCCTAATTGTTGTAATTTTCATAGTAGTCTTGAAATCCTTGTAATTTCTATAGTGGTTCTTTATGTATTTGATTATTTGAATAGTTTTACAAATAATGGGTTGGATTTTATTTTGGGATGTCCTCTTATAGAGATACTAGTGTCTCAGGGAAATAATTAATCATGTGTTTTTTGTTCATTCTTGTGATTCTTATGTTTGGTTCCCCTCGTGTTAGATGTTTCAGTGTAAGAGTCGTTGCACTTGTCCATTTTTAAAATATAGGGCATCCCACCATGGTCTCATTGTTGTATTATCATGTTTTTGTTATGTTTTACTTGTGGTGTAGAAATTTTAAACATGTAATCAGTGTTTCAATTTGAATTAATTATTTTATATTCCTATCTATATTCCTAAAATTTTTTGGTGTCATTTTAGGGGAAAAAGGTTTTGTGGTGGGGAGAAGTTTCACACCATGACCCAATTTTTCTTTTAATTTAATTTATTGTTTGGGATTTGATATTTTATTAGATGTTTGAGTTGTGTTTTATGCGGGAATTTTTATGTTTTGGTTGTTTTGGATTGTTTTTTTTTGTAGTCATGGTCAGTGTGTGTAGTATAGGGAGTAACCATGTTTCTAGTGGAGTAAAACGGTGTTTTTATATAATTGTTTTCTTCCCGATATTATCATGATGGTATGTGCGTTGTATTATCAAACATTTGGGAGGAAAATGAGTAACTATGAAGCCTGTTGGGGGTGTTTGGGACATAGTATGTGGCTTGCGCGTGGATAAAGTGAACAGTGTGGTAAGCATGCTAGGGGGTCTATCATTTAGATAGATATGCATTGAATAGTTGTTGAAATGTCTCCCCATTCATGTTTCTATTCTATTTAGATATAAATTCCTTCTATTATGGTGCATAAGGTTGGTGAATTGTTTGTAAAAACATGCTGATAAATAATGCGACTTACCTAGATTCCTAAAAACATGAAATTCCTCATATTTCCCAATTATGATTTCACCCTATTCAACCATCCTCCAATCTTGGTTGATTTTGGTGCATGAACCGGGATCCAAAAACAATGTATCTTTTTTATACTTCCTCTGATGATTCTTCTTCATGTTTTCTCAATGTGTTCAATAAGACGTTTTTGTTTTTCACCCTATCCTCTTATCCATCTCTCGATATCCTTGTTCTTCTGGGATATGCTCCCTATTAGATAAATCCTATGGGTAGAGGGGTGATGTTGTATTGTTTTTATATTGATGTTAGTGTTTTTGGTTATCTTATTTGGATTCATTATTCCCTACCTTAAAGTTACATAACTTTAACATGTCGTTGAGATAGGTTTTTCAATCCATTTCCATTACAAAACATGAAATATGATTCTATAAATTTCATAGATAAATATCATATTTGTTATTCATGTCTCTTATGTGCATGTTTTAATTATTATGTTCTTTTCTATTTTTGAAATTTGATAAAAATGGGTTTTCAGATGACATTATCACTAATTCTTATTCTTGGATATATACAAGGTGTTTAACGAAATGAAAATTGAAATTTTAAAATCAATTTGAGTACATTGATAATTTTTTATCCTAATTAAGATTTATTGGTTTGGTGGAATCTAAAAATGAGATTTATGTGTGGGGGTTTGGTTCATTTCAATGGTTTGGGTGTTTGTATGGAATATTTAGATTGGTTTCCATCTTATTTTAATTATTTAATAGGACCCTTAGTTATTTTTATGGTTTTACAAATATATTATATTGGTGCGAAATATATATAAATATATAAGGTGACCATATGAATAGGCACACACCCAAAAAATGTAATTCTATATAAATTTCCATTTCCAACCATGGTTTAAAAAATTCTAATCATTCATTTATTTAACTCTTCCACTCTATCTCCCAAATGATTTTTTAAAAACATATAATGTTATACTAAATGGATCTTCAAATTAAAAATGAGTTTAAATATTATTTTCAATGATTTTTTTGTAATCAAGGCACATTTGGCACCTTGAGTATATATTTGGTAACAAAATTAGATAAAAGTAATTATTTTTTATATTTTATGTATAAATAGTTCTTCTACAATGGTTTTTTGATGAGAAATATTAAGGCATAGTTGAATCATTGTGTTTTTTTGAAATTAATTTTAAATTAATTGGATGTGTAGGCACGGTTAGAACCTCTGAGAGGTTATATGTATGATGGTAACCCATTTGGATATACTTCTAATGAATGGGAATTCATATATATGGTTTTATGGATTGGGAAAAGAATTAATGGTGGTATCTATGAGTTTTGTTTCATACAATGTACGTGATGACATAATAATTCCCATTTATAATATTATTATGGAATTATTGCACATAATTTATATGGTCGAGTAATGTTTTTTTAGTCCTGATTTGTTAGATTATAAGCCCCTTGAATGATGATATTGTAGATGGAGTTTTCAACTTTTGAGGATTTTTTAGACTGGCCAGGAGGGTTATTAGCTTTCGATGTGCACCATATAATGGAAGGAGGGTATGAACCGAGAATGTAAGGGACTTCTTCGAGGGATGTATATGAAACTCCCATGATTACACATCATTATGTTATTATTTTATTATCTGGTTCATTGGATACCTGAACTTTTGGTATTTCTCTACTTACACCAATATTTATCCCCTTTATTTATATCTTGTAATCATTACCATATTTTTTGGGCCATGTTTTCTTTTCCATTCCTCTTTTAATTTTATCAGATTGTTTTTCAACTTTTCTTGAAGGTTTTCAAATTAAGAATATAGAATAAAAAATTTCTTTTTAAATGTATAAAAATCATATTTTACCAGTGTGTATGTCATACTACAATATATGGAATAATTCAGTAATTGAGATGTTTGGATTCTAGAGTTCCAAACTCTTGAGTTATTTTATGCTCACACCCTAATTTTTCAAATTTTCATCAATATACCTAACATGTTTGGAGTAATAAGATTGTATTCTGTTTCCAATGGATCAGGCTAGTTTTATGGGTGCTTGTGATCATGAGAAGGCATAGAGATATTTTCATGTTCCCAATTGGTTTTACATTTTCATTTTTTTTTAATTCTATTCTAATTGTATTGGGATCTACATAGGCATTTTTATGTTATTTTTAATTGTCATTTGTATGTTGTGGAATATGTACTACTTAATTTGTACCTTTATATTAGGGAATAACGCTCAATACATGTCGTGTACTAGCTTGGGTGACTACTTTAGGGATGATGAGGATCATTCATTAAAATACCATTCTTCGTAAACTCGGGAAGGGAAACATAGGGAAGGGTGATATAAAATTTCCGTTATGGGTAAAAAGGGGAAATTTCAATATATCATAAGTGAAACAATACGAGAATATAAGAATAAAAGTCAATAATCATACCCTTATTATCATTGATCATAAAAATTAGCCATGGAACAAATAATGACAGATCATAAGAAATGAATCAAAATGGAAGAAAGAAATATATACCATGACAACACACCATTATCCTATAGCACATATTTTTATAATAAAAATAAAATTATTAAATTTCGAACATGTACAAATATAAAAAATTGTACTCACTAAGTTAATGATCTCCAATTAGGGCCTTAGTTAAATTGATTGACATGAAAATAGGTCCATGCATAACCTTATAGATATGAATGCCAGGTCCACTAATAACAATGTGAACAAGTAATTATGTTCGCAAATAATTATGTAAATATTTCATCAGGTTTACTCGTAACATTGTCAACATGTAATGATGTTCGTACACATTATATTCAATCATGAGTAATATATATTTAGTTAATTCTTTTGAGAGTAATAATGGTACCTCCTATCACACAATGATAACCATACAAATTTGATCTAAATGAGGATAATTTATTTATCATACAAGAATTAGTGAAGATAAATGGGTTTTATAAACATTTTATCATAGTATGGACAATATAATTGAAACAAACTTCATTATACTTTTTTGAAAGGAAAACCTATTTAAATGAAGAGGGTTTCATAATAATTTTATCATGGTTTAACCTATGGATGATAAATGGGTTTCATGAAAAAATATTCATCAAAAACATAAACAATTGAATGAAATAAAAAGAATGGATTTCATTGTCACATCACTATAATAGAATATGTTACTTCAAAGAATTTCAGATTATATAGAAAATGATTTTTAAAAATTACATGCAACATTAACTAAGGAATAAAAATGTTCCACTTTTAAAAAAACATCGTAAAATGATATAATTTTTCTAAAACATTGTCTTTGAAAATTACATTTAAAACATGTCATGGGAGCTTTAATGATCATTTAATGCACTTTATGGGGAAAATATCATTTCCACGTCTAAAAATATTTATATAAAAATTGAAAATGCATTCCACTGAAAATACCCTTGTAATATTATAATGGAAAATTAAAATAAAATGAGGGTCTGGATTGTTGTAAATTTCATTAATGTTGTACAGATTAAAACAAATTTTCCTATCACTTTATGGGTGAAATCTTAATGGAAATTGTTTGGAAATAAAAATGAATATTTATTTCAAAAAATTATGTAAACAGTTAGATTTGGGAAAATATTTATTTCATAAATCATTTATTGAATGTAAATAAAAATTAAAACATGTTTAAACTACATTATTCTCGGTGAAAGAAGGGTGTTTTATAGAATATATAAAGAAATTTTAATTTCATTAAAATAATTCTTCTAGAATCTTTAGTACATAATGAGTTTAAAATGTAGAAAAACATGAATTATCAAGAAGTAATGAGAGTAGATTAAAATTAATGAGTTTCATGAGATATAGATCATAATAATTCATTACTAAAAAGATATTAATAAACAATCTGGATGAACTATGAGATTTTATACCACAACCATTGCATATTTGGAAAAATTTAATGATAAGATGAACGAAAGAAATATACTACAAAAATATGTGTAAATACCATTAATTTTTAGTATAATAATCCTAAAATACATTCATGATAAGTTTATACACCACATAATAGTAACACATGGTGAATATGGAATGCGACTCACATAAAATAAATGTGAGATGGAAATCCCTTTCAATAATAAACAATATCATCAAAATATATTAAAACATCCCCTATAGTAAATATATCATTATTATGAACATATTTCAGAACAATAATTACATATATCTTAAAATATAAGATTTACCTATGTCCTATTATTAACTTTTTATTAACAATTATTTGTTAGGATAACGTTTCAAATACTAACTACATTGTTTTTCATGCTTGCTTTGAATTTTTTTCAGTCCCATAACATTGTTCAGGGTTTCTTATTATAAAAATGATAAATATCAAATAAATATCAAATATATTAGGATTATATTTTTATATTAATCAATAATATTTAAATATATAAAATTAAATACATCATTCATGGGAACACTACGTCGTATTCATGCATGTACATTTTAATAATTTCCCCAACGGATTGAATTAAAAAGTTAAAAAATATATTACAATTAAAGATTCATATTTTAGTAATATATATATATCACATATTTTTATTTAAACATATCCTTATTACCATCCATGTAAAGAATATACGAAGAATGAATCACATCACATCGAGAAACGGTGGTCTATTGAACACACAAGCGATATTATCATATTCCCACATAATATAAGGTATATAGGTATATGTGATATAATAATTAGAGAAGACTAATTATGTTTCCGATATTATATTTATTTGTTTAATCTATATTTTGTAGAGTCTATGTAAATTGAAAATGATAATAACATTACATCGGTTCGTGAGGTGATTTTTTAACTTATACATGAGTGATGTTATTATTTATTGATTGTTTTAGAGGTAAGATGGAAGATGTTGTTTTATATTTTCAAAATTAAATCCACTATTATATCCAACCAGGATAGGTTGTAATACTAATATAATAACATCGTATCATGAGGTGATAGACTACCATACACAAGAGTGATAATTTAATATCCCATTTGATGGAAGAGGATATGAATTTAGGTTATTATAATAAAATATTAAAATCACATAGAAATTAATGTAATTATGTTTTTATATCATAATTTTTTATTATGGTTTGAAATAGTTCGAGGAAGTATTAAATTAAATTCTCGGTTAGGGACAGTACAAATTTTTCAAAAAAAATCTTTTACTTTTCAAACAAGGACTTTTTAGGATTTACTTATGACCAACATAATGTTGGGAATATGATAATATGGAATTATGATGGAAATATTGGAATTTATCAGATAAAAATGGTCTTTCAATTTTGAGGATGAGATGATAGGGATGTCTTTTATAAGTGAGGTTAGTGGTACCCTTGTAATATTTGTTAAGAAAATGGTGTTCCCATGGGTTTCACATGGAAAAATCTCAAAAACAAGAAATTAACAAAATTTATATTTTTTAATTTGTAAATATGGAATGAAATTTCATTATGGATGTGTTTATATATAATCTTACCCCTTAACCATTTAGTTGACCCCCTCCCCCCTGTAAATCAATTTTCACAATAACAGTAGTAATTAATTTTTTATTCTTTTAAAACACATAATAGTAAAAATAATTATCATTAATTTATTAGAAAATTTTAATTATTTCAAAATTTTAATTTATAATTTTATTATTCATATTCAATTAATATTATTGGAAAAATATTTTTTGAAATTAATCATCCAGATAGGATGAGAAATTGTTTTTTAAAAGATATAATAATAAAATGGTTATAAATTGTTTTATATTAAAATAAAATATGGAATTGAGTCCAAAGACATATAATGGATTACTATAAATATTATTTAATAGATTTTAATTTTAAAACCAATTTAAAATAATTTTGATGTTTTTATATAATATACAAAAGAAGAAAATTCATAATAAAGACCAGTATTTTTCACTTTTCATAGAAATATTAAAATATTTTTGAAATTAAAAAAAATTTACTCCAAGATAATTATGAAATGATGATTTAAAAACTATTTTTCTAAAAATAAAGAATATAAATGTTTAAAAAGTTAATTATAAATTTTTTATTCAAAAGGTGACATAAATTATTATTTAATGAAATGTTTTTCTATATAAAATTTTATTTAATATTGTATCTTATCTATAAAATAAATGAATGTTAACAAAATATTTATTAAATATAAAATATATAAATTTAATTAAAATAAAAAAATTATTATTAATTTAGTGATGTATTCCAAGTTTAATAGTATTAAGATATTTTATTGAGAAAACAAATTCCATTATTTTAAATTAGATTATATTCATATATAATTAATTAGAAACCAAATAATTTATTTTTTATAAATTTGTAAAAAGTAAATTTTCATAATTTAGTTATTTCAATTCATACCCACCATTCCAACGGCTAGGAGATGAATTTTGTATTAGATAATATTAATTTAACAATATGATATTCTTTATTTGGATTCTTATTTTTTATATTATATCATAAATTCAATGTTACATATAATAGAACATAATAATTATGTTTCCATAAGATCAAGATAGAATCTGTTTTGGATGTAATGGAAAATATTGATAAGTAAAAATTTATATGAAATAATATCCCATTATTTCATGGGGAAACATCATTGTTCCTCTCTCAACTATGAAATTTTTTTCAAACAAGATATTGTCTCTATTATTAATCATTATATTTTCATCAATATTGTATATAATTTTATTATCTTCATCATGTAACGTATTCAAATAATTAATATATTTTAGACACATGGTCTTCTCTTCATGAAAATATTATTTATTTTTACGGATCAATTTTATTTCATCAAATTATTGTTATCTATTTCATGTCTAACAAACATTGCATGAATTTTTTTATATTACCACTTACACATAAATTACAGTAATGTATTTTATTATTTATTTGATTCAGATAAAATAAATTCATCACTAGAGAAAATTTCAACATTCACTTATTAAATTATATATTTTTTAGAAGCATTATCATGGGAATTTTTATCATCTTATTTACTGTCTTAATTTTCCCCATACATAATAACTATATTATGTTGGAGTATTTAGATCAATTCCTCTAAATTCCGAATATATTAGGATTACATTTGTTTTATTTTTTATTAAATATCATATGGTCTTTCTATCATCTTTATCTTTATACTCAACATCCTTTTATCTTGGTATATTAGAAGAAACAATTATTATAACTCTATAGACAAAGATAAATAGATGTATGTTTACATTAAACATTATCACTACACTTTTCACACTTTTAGAAAAAAAAATTATATAAATTCATCCTGTTTTTTAGAATCATCATCATCAGTGAAATGTTCATTGGAATCTTTATTCAGAACATTCTTAGACTCTCATGTCATGAAAGATTCAATGAAAAATTCTCATTCATTATTTTTATTATTCATTATTTCGAATTCTCTTCTCATTTTATAAGTGATGATAATTATATGATGATCAACCATATATAGAGTTTTCAGATCAAAATCTACCAATATTGATTCCTTATAATCAATTATATCTATAATAATTATGTGAATCATTCCAAAAAACAAGAATCACCCAAATTCTCAATGAAACATCATACAATGATTACAATCACAGTAACTCATTTAAAGAGGTCACTAACATAATCACATTCACCCATATTAAAATGTTTATATTTAAATATCCATATACATATAACATCTCATTATTTACTTTATTATTTCCTTCATATATTTTATTCATATTTTCAATGATTTAATTAGTTATTCCAATATCCGTTCTCGAATTTATAAAAGAATATTATTTTAATCTCACCCATTAATATTTGTTTTCTTATCAGCAAATACTATTTGAAAAACCTATATAGGATGTGGGAGACCATCTTTATTGTCTTTAATACCATTATGGATATTGTATATGATATAAGAACACATTATATCCTCCCTGATATGATAATCATTTCTTCAAAAAATAGTAATAGTCCCACCGTTAATTAATCTCTAAACATTCATGAAAACCCTCCATCTCTAATAAAATTATAAATGTTTCAATGATGGAATCTATCTATTTAATACCACTTTAAATTTATAATCATGGTCTTTGTGATAACTATGTTACGGACATGTAAATCATTTAACTTTTGTTTTATATTTCATTAATTAAGAAACAACATTCAATAGTTGTAAGAGAGATATCAGTCTTATTGAAAACACACTAACCATAATACAATTGGATCATATGTATTCAATATTTAATTATCAATTAGAGTAGTTATAATGTGGAATAGATTAAATTTATATAATCACATAATATACAATGAAAAATAATATTTTTTCCAGTCACTAAAATTAGTGAATATCCCTTCCATTTTATATAAATATAATCAACTGATATTACACTTTCTCCTTTAATAGAAAAAATATAAATCAATATTTAGAAACAGATATAAGAAAATTCACCATTAGAATTTATTAAGACTTAACTATTATTATTTTACATTCTCTGTATATTCACTTATTCTATTTGCTTCTTCACCTTGTTGCATAATATTTAAAAATAACCTCTTCCTATACCTTTATAGGAAACTGATCATCCAATCATTTCCCTAGCTAGTATACATAGTCTATGAAGACTCAGTGTGGTACATGGTATCCCTAATTACATTATAATAGTGAATCTTATTTATTTTTCTAATCACATATTATTACCATTCATTAACATCATAATAACCCTAATCATTTCATCTCTTATACACATTATCCATCTCATACCAACAATGTGGAATAATACATTGAGTACTATTATGGTTGAGGCCACTTTAATATTTTCATCTGTTGAAAAATAAACTTCGGCATCACTTCACACAACTATAAATAATCAACACCAACACTCACAAAACATTAACCCCTTTATATATGAAATTATAATCTTATAAATAAGGATGATTTTCTTCAAATAAAATTCAAATTGTCCACATAAACATTTTTGAACCCCACCTAGAAACATCCCTCCATTGAACACATTTAAACCCCATATGATTTAGTACCCCCATTAATGCCCAATATCAATATTATTTTTCATAATCCTAATTAATCATTGACAATGATTTACTTTTTCTATGAATTTGAGTCATGGAACTATAATCATTACATCAGCACATTAATATAGATATGAAGATTCCATAACCCCTTTGACCCCTGTATCTAGTAGAACTACATCAAATTCTTATATCAAGTGGATCTTTTAAATATCTTCCTAGATAAAATTAAAGGAACCACATGGATGTCTACTTATATACATGTTATGTATTCAATAACATTCATTAGAATATTTTGAGCATTACATTTGAAAATAATCCTCTGATCGGTCAACATAATACTTTTACTTCTCTCCCATAAAATCAATATATTTCTTTCTGATGACATGTTGAAATGTTCTATTCAGATATTAAAAATTATACAACATCTTCCGATATTATTCTATATAATAAAATAATATTTTTATTGATTTCATTGAAAATGGTTCTTCCAATAAACACAGGTTGATGAAATTGGGTTTTCCCATCTATTAAACCGCTGAAAAATATTCTTTTCTATGATCCTAAAACAAAATTCATTTTTTTGAACAATGCAATATGACTTTGTAAAAGTACATTCAATATTTTTCATCTGATGATATTATATAGACACCACAATTTCATTCATTTTAAAACATCCTCAAATTAATAGAATTAAAACATTTATTATCTATAGTAAATTGTAAAAATGAATCAAATGGGTAAATTAAGTTCATCACACCTAATAAGACATAGTAGAGATATATATTTAATGTTTTTCCATTTTATAAGAACATCAGTACAGTTAATGAAAAAAATATTGGTAGCATACATTTTTAAACCTAATTGTTATTCTCCCTCTTTTTCTTATGATATAATCATTTTATATTTACATTCTCTTGATATTATGAACTATAAGAATACTAAAACAAAAAATATATTCCATATTCACTTATAATTATATATAATACAATAAATAGTGATCATATATAATAATTAAAATCTTAAAGGTTTGATGATAACTTCATATCGGTAACATTAATCCAAAGAACATGTGTTGATGGAATCCATCTGATACACTGAATTTGATAAAATTTATCCAATCCAATTTAAAGGAATGATCATAAAATTAACTTAAATTTTGTTAGATAATAATTTATAACACTTTGAGAAACCCTTCAACAATTAGAATCATCTTAAAACATCACTAAATAACATTTTCCAAATAGTTTCCCACATTAGATTTTTTTTCAAACGAGGAACATAAATACCAAAAATGTAAAACTAAAAAAATGCATTAAATATCCATCAATTATAATCATATGTGATAATGTTTTGTAGTAAATAATAATTCCTGAACTAAAATCCTATTCTTCTCATAAAGAGTAAATTAATAAAAATTAATTACAGCTGTTAAGAAAAATTTGTTAAAATCATTTGGATCATTTCCTTTCTATTTGATCTTTTAAAATCAAGGTAAATTTAACATTATAGAATAACATTTCACACATACTCTAAAAAACAATTAAACTAGTTTAAAATTATTGAAACCCTATGGTACACCATTTAAAAAAACTCCATAAATATATTCACTTCCTTAAAATGGTTAATAAAAATGAAATGAATATATTTATATTATAATTTTTTCTCAAACTTTAGATACACCGTCCAATTAAATGATGGGATATAAAATGGGTATCATATAACTTTTAATTTAATAGTGGGAGGTTTTATACCCATTATCAACATCAATATATGACTTTATACATGAAATTAGTTTAGTGAATATATCATCAAATTGATATATAGTATGAAAAAAAATTAGTTTATTCCACTCCACATGATCTTTTATGAAATGTTATATGAAATTACTATTCCGGGAATGAGAATTTTTCATAGTATTAATATAATGATATATAGAAAATGGATTATCACTATCTAATATAAGGGGAGACACCACATTAACTAACAAATATTCCAACTTTGACTTCATCAATATAACCTGTATAATATATTATGTGAAAGAAACACCATATAATTATTTAGATATGAGATTTATAGAATTTAGATTCTATATATATCGACTCGCTTATCTCACTCATAAAAATAAAACTCCACTATATGTCCCACTTCATTCTTCAACATAACCTACCCAATGTATTGTTGTATAACCATGAAATCCAATATTTGAGGAAATATAATATTTTACTCTAAAATAATATTTTTCATTGATGTAACTATGAATTATTTTTCCCTCAATAAGATGATATTTTTTGATGAACTTTGATATCTTTCAAACAATGTAACAACATATACTATATATAATAATATTCTAAATAACATTCTAAACTCTCTACGATAAACCTCACTTCATTATCCATCATTTTAAAATACATATAGTACTTAAATATGTATAGAAAAAATATTAGAATCTTCCATTACAAAACACATCAGTTGTTTCATAGCATACTACAGTAGATATAGAAAAATAAATTAAAAAATTAGAAAGATTTGTAGTGTAGGAAACTACTTAATTTCTATAGGTATATACATTCCAAAAAAATATTGATATAATATGAAATATTCTTACATGTTTCTTAACTCTTCCATAAAAATATGACATTATCAACAATAATAATCAAACTGAGGGAAACCTATTGATTTTCTTTCATACAGTGGTTACAAATAACATATCCCTTATTGAATTTATTCTTTCTTAGAAAAATGCATAATTTTGAATAACAGGGTTTCAGTATATGATTCATCCAATACAAATACTTATTTACGAAGGATATATTATATATTTTTTCCACTTTCACCCCCTATTGGATCCTTTCACTTATAGAAAATAATACTATGAAATATGTTATCCACAGAAATATTTGGAGAGGATACTACAGAGGAACAAAATGTAGAGGTTATGGTTGAAATTGAAATTAAGACCACATTCCTATTGAAATAGTACACACCTGAAAGAGTGAATGGTAATTTCTATGATGAGACATGACTGATGATAAATGTTTCCCTCAATATTATAGGGCTCATCCCAATCCAATCATATTAGAAAACCAATAAGAAAAAAATAGATAATTAGTAAATCCCAGAGTGATGAAATATCAACTCATCCTAACCATATAATAAAAAAGACACCAATATATATTATCATAGTAGGGGTCATCTTCACAGGAAAATCTAATCCCTCGGTCTCAAAATTTATATGTCTCAGGTTCTATGAATCAAAGGCCCATATCTTAAATGTATAACATGTTGAAAAATTTCACCATTATCCAAAATAGAAATAAAATATTGGAAACCATTTATCATTCCAAGTAGTATAGGGAATATCTTTTTGGAGATCATTCATGAAACAATGAGTTTTAGAATTATTTTGTTGCATATAATATATTTAATGATGAAATGAGTGATAGTTAGTGTGCCATGGTAATTTCATTCACCAAAGGATTAAATAACTAACATTAAAGGCCATATAAAACCCTCATATAAATCTGGGAGGCTTAATAATATTATTATTCATCGGTACCAAATTTAAAACTATTCTATAATAAATATAATCCCAATAAAGTCCCTCTCAATTTAGGTAAGAGTGATGTTGAACTGTATCCTTCTAAAATAATGATATAGGGGCACAAAAAACTAAAAAATTAACACTTTAGGTAGATTAATATGAGGAATATATTTTGATACCACATATCATACTCATAATTTTCCGTGGTATAATAGAGAATGGGTATTGATAAATTTTTATAAATGTAGTGATTTTAAATTTACATATGAGTTCCTTATTTGAATCATGAATGTCTAATGTATTCTGTTGATAGTAAATTATGGTTATATATTTTGAAATATACTTAACTTAATATTATAAGTCCTAATTATTTGAATGGTGGTTTTATAAAAGTGACAGGATATAACAATTTTTGAATTAAGAAACACATATCATTATATGATATAACATAGAAACTACTCCCATAAATATATTCTATGAATTTAGATAATATTTTTGATACACATGGAGATCATTGTGAAAATTTGGTTAGACCGGGGAATTCATTTATTCATTTTGGGTAATTATATTGACCATCAAAGAACCATTATCTTATTTAGTGGTTAAAGGGATTCACCCATTGAGAGAAATCATGTAACAAATTATAAAACATTGTTTTATTCCTTTTATATAATTTATTACCCAAAACTCATTTATAAGAATGTGGGATTGGATGATTTTTAAAAAATATTTTAATTACACTTAAAATTAGTTCATACGAACCCTCATAGAATATTACAGGGTTTAGGAACCATCAACACCATTAATATGATTTTATCCACACATGAAAAACCCTCACACCTCTCAAATGAATGTGATCTCAATGAAAATGATAAAACTCTAAATCTATCTACCTTATTTCAAAGAGTAAATCAACATTCCACATTTGAATCTAAATAATATAATGAGATCAAGGATGATGTAATAGTATTTCAAGGAAGTTGTTTCAACAACCTTAAATGATTAAAGGAAACATGAGAAATAAGATGTATACTTCAATTTAATTAAGTTACAATAGTATGTGATCATGTGTAATTCCCCATGGATTCGTAGTTTGTATCCCTATTATTGATCACATAAAATATATTTACCATAAATCCATTGTGGTTAGAAACATGTTGTAAAGATAACACATCCAACGCATTTTATCAAAGTGAATGTTATTGTTGAAAAGATAATCATATACATCTTCATATGTAAATTGTAAAACCCTAAATATATTTCCCAAATTTTTCAAAATAAAAAAAAATTGGTAAAATCACATATTCTGTTGAATTTTGGGGTTGGAATCACCATTATTCAAAGGATTGTTTTCTAATACAATTTATTGAGTAACATATTAGTGAAATAGGTAGTTTCTCACCCTCTCATATATGGAAATGTTTTCTTGTTAAAAATAGATATTTATTACCTTAGAAGATGAATATTATGTATCATTATGGAAATATGAGGGGGTATATTTTGATAATGTGATTCTCTTTCGATTAAATAACATTAGGGATACATAATAAAAATTTATACATCATATCAACATTACATTTATAGGAAATATAGTTTAATGAAATGTGGATCACTTTATATAAAAATAACACCAGATTTGTGACCACATTTTCTTCAATTCTATAGTGTAAAATTAGTTATGTCTTTATAACATTAAAATTTTCTCATTTAATTTCACATTTGAGATAAAATTATTAATATTCTATGGATTCATGTTATCCTAACATGGATCTGAAGTCTCTCCCTTGAAAAAATTGAAATACTTGATAAGAACCACATAAAAAACATTGATAGGTGAGTATAATATAAGAAGATCATTCAAAAATAATTTTATTGATAGATAAATGATTATAAAATGATTTAAGTTTAAAAAATTGATGATGAAAGGTGAATCATATCATTAAGACAATGATTTTCAAAACAATCTTGATGAACTCAATTGGCACATGAAATATCCTCATGTTTTGATTCCACTCATAGAAGGGTATCCTTGTATCATTAATGTGGAAAATATATAGAGGTTACATTGTTCAATCCTTTTCAAGAAGAATGAGGTTTAAATATATAAATTTTTATATTACATCTAAATATTAATTATTTTTATTAACAATTAATATAATCATTTTTATAAGAATATCATTATGATAATATTTACAACATAGAGAATTTATAATTATCTAAAATAAAATGAATTTGACTAGATTTTTCATATTGATTCCCTAGTTTATATCCTTTCCTATCCTATGTTGAAAAGATGGATTGAAGGACATGATGTCATCCATTAATAGTTTCACATATACATTTTATCTAAGAGGGTGATCAAGGGACACATTTTTGAAATTTTCTTAAATTAACCCCATATCATATATAAATTACCATTAGATATGAAGATTCATGAAAAAAATGTTTTATAATATTATGAATCTTCCCAAACATCGGAAATATCTTTCAATGTTTATTCTTTAAGTCTAATAGAATATAGGTGGAGGATCTACGACTTGACCAAGTAGTACTGCATATTTTTTTATTTCCCAATAATAGATGTCATAAAAAAAATTGATTTCTCTCACGACCCCTCCCCACAAGGTGTACACCTCCCGGGCCGACAATGTGAGAATAGAGATAATGACCCCTGAGTCCCGCCTCCAGTAGGCCCCAGGTTGGCGACTAGCACCGAGGGTATAATAAACACACAAATAGGAGGTATTACCCTCTAAGTGAACACATACAGAAGAGAGAGATAGAATATAATCCAATCAACTCCAACTCAGAACTGAAATATAAAAGATACCCCTAGTACATATATGAAATGTCATGAAAATGTACTACAACTGAAAGGGGAAACTAAAAGTACCCAAACGAATGTAAAACGGCAGTGACCACAAGCCCGAACAGATCCTCCCCCAACCACAAGCTAGTAGTAACCAACTTGATCCTCAACCTCCTCCAAGTTACCTAGAAAAAATAGTTGATATATACATAGGGTGAGTATAACAGTATACTCAGTAGGATCCTCCCCAAGCCTCTCGTGAAAAAGTAATGAAAGCATGCTAAATCCCAGTGAATGACAAGTGAAACTAACTCGTCACCTAAATAGGTATACTAAGTTCCCCAACCTCACCATGGCTACTCTCACCAAGTAACAGATACAAGAATATAGAATATAATAAAGAATATCAAGGGTACCCCGCTACTACTTCCCCACTGGTTTGCCACTTTTCCCCCAATGACATACGTCATGTTTATCTCTCTCTAAGGCTTTCCCATAGACACCTGGTCTAAGCTCCACAATATGCACCTCGTGCACCACAAAGGCTTTCCCACAAACACCTGGGTGAAGCACCACACCGTCCTCACAACTAACAACAACCGGTCATGTTCCTAGAGCCACCACAACCCGCATAACGTGTATCATACATCGGGTATAATACCTCAAGCCATTACAGCCCATACTCAGAGTAAGGATCCTCAAGACATCATAGCCTATACACGTTACACCTATAGTAGTCCATAGGATACTATATCCTGAATATATGTGTGTGAATAACCACAAGACATTACAGCCCTCTACACACTTATGTGGGGTAACTAACCGTTGTGCCTCATGGCACATGTATCTACCAAGAGAAGAGAGCGGGGCCAAAGGGGGTAGTCAGCCATTCGACCTCCCATCAGAATTTTGGGGAAAACACCCCCCCAGGGCTCAGAATCCCCGGGGTGTCAGTTGCCCTTACCAACAGGGTGGAGTAGTGTATAGAAACACAAAAAGTATAGAATATATATGTAACTCACATTTACACTATGGGCATTACCTAGTCTTAGATACAACTGCAGCTAACGTCTCCCAGACTCCAGGCTGCTACTTCTAAGACTAGGTTTCTTATAAGCACACAAAAATTTGAAGAGCTTTAGTAGATTACTCCGTTATCATTTTATCAGTTCCATTGTACATTAATTAATTCTTTAAACATTAATTAAGATTGAAAAATTACACATTAAACTGAATTGGAATCACATTCAGTACCAACTTCCCCATTTAAGATTCGCATCACCTTTTAAATTCTGGTATCTTCATCCTCGTGGATTTTCACCATTTAATCAAACATTCATTAATAAATTACTTTTCCATATTACTAGGAATTCTAGAAAAGATTCCTATGCTACTAAACACAAAAGAGGATCAACACGGTGAGTTGATATACTACTCGTCGAGTCTTTTCCGCCTATAGAAAGAACATATATCCATTCTCCCTCGAGAGGCTAAACACGGAAAGCATGTGGCATACCCTGCGCGTCTTCGCCTCCTTCGGAAGAAGAGTAGCAAGACCAGCTACCTTGAGCAGTGGGGAAAAGAAAAGTAGATTAGCATTCAAAGAAAACCACAAGCATCCAGCAACCACATCCATCCCATTCCATCACCCCTAATGTCCTCCCCGACACCCACATGCATAAACTGATACATCTCGCCACTCTAGGCGTCATTTGCTGCCACAACCACAAGGGCTCCATGCCTCCACATATCACAACAGCCATCCATGCTCACATCACAACACAAGCAGTAGGAAAACAAAAATCACATCATGGGCTCTTGACCCTTTAATAAACAAGAGGGTAACTCAGAACCCTTTTAGAAATTCCCACATAATCTATTCTTCAATCCATATTGAATTAGCAGAATTTTTATTCGTAGGTTCCAATTACGGGATACCTAATCAGTAAGCTATCACAAATATTAACCATTCTTACTTCCCTAATTTGATTATCCTCAAATTAGAACGACTACAACAACTGCAATAACCAGATTAATTTACATGCCACTTTATCTTTAGCCAATTAATTAACAATTAATTCCGGTTTTACGTTAATTATCAATTTCTATCATGAATGAACAACAAATCAAAGGAAACATAGATATCACTCTATCTAGCAAAACATGAGGCAACTGTTATCACGGTATAAAGAAACAACATGCGATCAACCAATTCTCTTAATCCGGTTCAAGTATTTAATTAGGTCAATTTCATTGTGATCAAAGGACTAAATCATGCTAATTCTTCAATTGCATATATAAAATTATAGAAGCCATGAATCCCCTACCTCGAAGAGTTCTTTACATCCTTTATCCACACAATGGGTCACAATCCTCCTCGCGTGACAACTGCATCCACCAGAGGATGCCACGGTATGACAGTACCATCCAACCCAAAGAAAAACCCATTAGAATCGTGGAAATTACATGGTGTAATATGGAAGGGGGAAACAAGAGAAGATGATCCCAAAACGAATGACAATAAAACATACCTTATTCGGAAGATTGACTGACACAATTCGGTTGCATCCAAAATTGAGTAGAACCAATCCTAGAAGTAAAGATTGATTGTGCAACTCCTACAGAAAGGAATGAAATGTTCTATCGTCTCTTAGTTGAGAACAAAGGGAATGAACAAGGGAGAATGAAACCTCATACCTTTTCAAGATTTAATGGGGTGACGGTTTAAGATCTAGTTAATTCTCCGTAAAAAACGGATCGCATTAACCCACACGGTTTGACCAAGTAAAACATTACAAGCCTTAGTAATAATTAATATAAGATTTATGGCCTTTGAAAAGGCCTTAAGAGCCCTTTAAAAAAGGCTTTAAATGTATTTTATATCAAAGAAAACGTCAAAAGGGGAAAAACTGTTGGAGTCTGGAAACACTGTTCAAAGAACCAGAAATTTGGCAAAGTGTTGGGGATAAGTCCCCTTGACCTCCCGGAACACCTCCAACACCAAAATTTCACAAAGTAAGGGACCGGAGATGTCCGATACATTACATCAGATACCTCTCAAAACATTCTCATCCTCGAGAATTAAAAACCAACCCAGAATAAACGAGGGGTCCGAACAACCACCCCATAAGATACCTCTCAGGGGGAAAACCACCATGAGTTGTTCAAAAGCTGGAACAAAACTACGACATCCGAGAGAAAGGTAAAAAAAATCCATATCCAAACAATTAAATCATAACATCACATGAAAATTACATAAAAATAAAACATGAAAGGTCTAACCATAGAGGAAACATCATTACATGAAAGGAGTTAAACATTGAACAACTCTGGGTACTGAGCACGTATATGTGACTCACGCTCCCAGGTACTCTCCTCCATGCCACCGTGTCGCCACAAGACACGAACTGAGGGGATAGAACGCCCACACAACACCTTCTCCTTGTGGTCTTGGATCTCCATAGGTCGCTCCTCGAAGGTTGCATCATCATCAATATTGATCTCTCCCCAATCGATAAAATGAGATTCATCATGAAGATAACGGCAGAGCTGTGATACATGGAAAAAATAATGTATCCGACTCATATGGGGAGGAAGTGCTACCCGATACGCCACAACTCCAACATGAGCTACCACCTCGAAAGGCTCAACAAACCGAGGAGAAATCTTACTTCCACAACCAAACCTTCGCTGCCCCCGACAGGGAGTCACCTTCAGAAACACATGATCCCAAACATTAAACTCTAAGGGTCTCTTTCTTTGATCAGCATATGATTTCTCACGATCCTGTGCTTTCTTCATCCTCTCATGAATCACCTGAACCATCTCTGTTGTATTCTGCACTAGTTATGGTCTGAGAATTGCTGACTCTCCGACCCCAGTCCAGCACAACAGAGAACGGTATGGCCTGCCATACAAGGCTTCAAACGGCGCCATACCGATGGAAGAGTGAAAACTATTATTGTAAACGAACTCTACCAAGGGTATGTGCTTCAACCATGAACCTCCAAAATCAAGAACACAAGAGTGCAATATGTCTTCAAGAGTCTGGATGGTTTGCTCTGTCTGACCATCCGTTTGAGGATGAAAAGCAGTGCTAAGGCACATTTGAGAGCCAAAATCATGCTGGAGACCTCTCCACACCCTAGAGGTAAAATGAGGATCTCGATCAGAAATTATTTTCCAAGGTACTCCATGAAGTCTCACCACCTCCTCTATATACTGCCTCGAAAAAACTTTCAATGAGCTCGACTCCTTGATTGCTATAAAGTGGGCCGACTTTGTTAAATGATCCACTACTACCCATATAGCATCATGTCCTCCCAGAGCTCGAGGTAAACCTGTAACAAAGACCATTGAGATGTCCTCCCACTTCAACTGAGGAATCTCTAATTGCTGGAGAAGACCACTAGGAACACGGTGTTCAGCCTTCACCTTCTGGAAGACTAAACATCAAGACACACACTCTGCAACTGTACGTTTCAGCCCAGGCCACCAAAACTGACTCCCCAAGGATTGGTACATCTTCATCACACCAGGATGTACTGCCAAGGGTGAACTATGGAAATCTCGGAGAACCGTCTCGCGCATCTCCAAGGGAACAAAAAGCCTGCCATGATACAACACTCAGTGTTGTTCATCCTCTGACCAACCATCAGGGGCCTCACCACAAACAACTATTTCTCTCCAGACATCCACCTCTAGATCACCCAACTGAGAGTCATCTACCTTCTGCATCAGGGATGACTACACCATCATCTGGAAAAGACAACCTCTACCCCCAACATCTCCCATATCAAGATGCAAATCTAATATCTCTTCCATCACTCTCCAAGAATCACCAGATTCACGGAAAACATCATTACATGACTTTCAGCTCAGTTCATCAGCTACAACATTCCCTTTTCTAGGTGTATACAATATTTGAAAGATGTATTCCTGCAAGAACTCCATCTACCGATGTTGCCGTAAGTTCAAGTCACATATTGGAGAAAACATACCTCAAACTCTTATGATCTGTTAAAACCACAATGTGCTCACCAATGAGGTAATGTATCCACAACTTTAGAGCAAACACCACGGCTGCCAACTCAAGATCATGGGTGGCGTAGTTGTATTAATGGGGATGCAACTGCCGAGACCCATAAGAAAGAACTGACATCTGCTGCATGAGAACACAGCCTAGCCTCAAATGTGAAGCATCACAGAAAACATCAAACTGGACTCCGTCCACTGGAAGAAAAAGGACTCGAGCACTTACCAACTTCTCCTTTAGATATTCTAAATCTTCCTGACACTGATAAGTGCATATAAACTCTTGATCCTTCTTAGTCAAAGCTGTCAGAGGAGTCGCAACTCGGGAGAAATTGGCTACAAAACTCCTATAATAGCCTGCGAGGCCAAGGAAACTTTGCACCTCTGACACGGTCTTGGGGGCTACCCATGACACCACTGATTCAATCTTCGAAGGATCCATAGCTACTCCCTGTTGGGACACAACATGCCCCACGAAAAGAACTTCTCGAGCCCAAAACTCACACTTGGGAAACATACCAAACAACTGATGTTGGCGAAGAACTCCCAAAATGGCTCGTAGATGATTTCATGCTCCACTTTAGATGTGGAGTACCCAAGGATGTCATCGATGAAAACCACACCAAACTTGTCCAGGAATTCATGGAACACTGCATTCATCTACCCCATGAAAACGGCTGGAGCATTCGTTATGCCGAATGGCATTACAACAAACTCATAATGCCCATGATGACAACGGAAAGAAGTCTTCGGGATATCCTCATCCTTTACATGCATTTGATGATATCCTGACCGCAAGTCGATCTTTAAGAACCAACTTGCACCCTTCAATTGATCGAATATGGCATCAATCCGTTGAAGAGGATAGCGGTTCGTTATTGTCACTTTGTTTAATCGACGATAATCGAATCACAACTGCAAACTGCCGTCAGCCTTTTTCACAAACATAACTGGTTCACCCCACAGTGACACACTTGGCCAAACAAAACCACACTGCAATAGACCATCGATCTGAATACGTAGCTCTCGTAACTCAGAAGGGGACATCCTATACGGAGACATAGAGATATGAGACGCTCCCGGCTGTAGCTCGATCCCAAACTCGATCTATCATCGAGGGGGTAAGGATACAACCTCTTCTAGAAAGACGTCAGGGTACTCCTCTACGACCCTAGGAAACGCCAACTGTTGAACCTATGAAGAACTCAGCATCATCCCAGCCATCATGGATGACAAGGATGGAACTCATCTATGACTCATCTGATGATCTCTCTCACCAACAAACACCACTTTCTCTCCATATGCATCAATGAAAACGACCTTCTTCCTGTAGAAATCTACAATATCCTGCACCGAATACAACCAATCCATGTCATGTATGACATCATATGGTTGTATTCGTAAACATAGGAAATCTCACCATGAGCGGTGTTTCCCCAACACTAGTTCACAGTCTCTACATACTTCAAACAAGTCGACTCGACCTCCAACTGGCGTAGTCAATGCTAAGGGCACTGGAAGCCTATCTACCTCATGTAACAAAGCATGGACAAGGGTAGGTGATATGAAGGAGTGTGTTTCTCCTGAATCAAACAACGCATACACCAAGGTAGAAAACATGAAATGGGTACCTTGAATGACATTTGGCTCGCCTGGGGCTGGCAACGCTAGAGAATGAAGTTGACCACGACCACCTCCATGACATCTCTGACCCTGATGATGACCATAACCACGGCCGCGCTCTACTCTCTGAGGACGGGGAGCGTCATGGGGCTGTCCTCTGCCTGCTCCATCTACCCTCGGGTGATCTAAAGCTGGTGCAACCTGCTGCTGCTGCCTCGGCTGGAACTGCCTCAACGGAGGAACCTAGAGCGGAGCGCCCGGTGCATGATGACTGCTCTGAAAAGTCGGGCACTCCCACTGCTGATGACCATGACCAACACAAGAAAAACAAGTGCCTGATCTTTTAGCATAAGCCAGAGAGTTGCTGCCTCCGGAGAAACGAGATGGAAAGGGCTGGGACCTACCCCCAGGTGAAGGGAAACTCTTCTTCCCTGAAAACCGGGATCCCCGAACCACAGCTTTGCTTCGTGAGGAATCATGATGATTCCCCTCTCGTGATGATCCGGCCCTAGCCAAAGTCCTCTCAACAACCTCTTCCCTCGCCAGCACCTCAAGATACGTCTTTAGCATGAATGGGGTGACCTGGCGCTGGATCTCTGGATGCAAGGCCTCCTCCAAATGCCTCGCCCTGTCCTCCTCATCTAGTAACAGGTCTGAAGAATATCATAGATGGTTCCTGAAACAGATTCCAAACTCTCGAACATTGGATCTCCCCTGTCGAAGGGTAAGAAGCTCCTGGCGACTGGACGCCTTCGTAGTCGAAGAAAGAAACTCGACTCTAAACCTATCTCGAAACTCCTCCCATGTGATCGTTGACTCCTCGCGATCCCCAAGGAACAAGAACCTCCACTGCCTCGTTGCTCCACCTAGCATCGTCACCACCAAGGACACCTAGTGTTCCTTCCGAGCACAAATCGAACTGAAGCCTATCTCGACCTCCTCCAACCAGTCTTCTGTGACTGCATCTGAAATGGAGCCCTTATACTTATGCAGAATCTGGCGCTGAAAATCTCGGAGTGTCATCCTCCAAGTGTCATTGTTGTCAACCTCTACCCGGCGGCGATATGCTGGAACAGCCTGCTTGGCATCTTCTACGCAAACCTGACGAGGACGTCGACCTGGATCCATACCTGTAAAATAACAACTGTTAGAGCTCCTAAGCCTAGAATATGGAAGAATCAACATTAATTAATTAATTTTTTTATTAATTTTTAGGTTACCTATCCCAAGGTCTACCCATTCAAACATAGGCACAAAGAATAATGATGCATGATCCTTTCCAAGGTCTCTACCCTGCAACTAGTATCACTTTGTTTATTAGCCAGTATAAACATAAAGGTCCGTGCAACAGATCATAGGGGGCCCTAAACGCCTATGTCTCTGCCTGTCTCCAGTGTTTACCCAACTTGATAAAAATGAATGACATCATTGCCCTACCATCCCATGCATCCTCACCTGTGCCTAACTCCAAACTCCATCCTATCCCTCAACCAGACCTCTAATACCACTCTGTCACGACCCCCTCCCCACAAAGTGTACCCCTCCTGGTCCGGCAATGTGAGAAGAGAGATAATGACCCCTATGTCCCACCTCCAGTAGGCCCCGGGTTGGCGACTAGCACCGAGGGTATAATAAACACACAAATGGGAGGAATTAACCTCTAAGAGAATACATGCAGAAGAGAGAGATAGAATAGAATCCAGTCAACTCCAACTCAGAACTGAAATATAAAAGAAACCCCATGTACATATATGAAATGTCGTGCAAAAGTACTACAACTGAAAGGGGAAACTAAAAGTTCCCAAAAGAATGTAAAACGGCAGCGACCACAAGCCCGAACAGCTCCTCTTCCAACCACAAGCTAGTAGTAACCAACTTGATCCCCAACCTTCTCCAAGTGACCTGGAAAAAACAGTTGAGATATATATTGGGTGATTATAACAGTATACTCAGTAGGATCCTCCCCTAGCCTCTCGTGAAAAAGTAAAGAAAGCATGCTAAAGCCCAGTGAACGACAAGTGAAACGAACTCATCACCTAAACAGGTATAATAAGTTCCCCAACCTCACCATGCCTACTCTCACCAAGTAACACATACAAGAATATGTCATATAATAAAGAATATCAAGGGAACCCCGCTACTACTTCCCCACTGGTTTGCCGCTTTGCCCCAATGACATATGTCCTACGCATCTCTCTCCAAGGATTGCCTGCAGACACCTGGGCTATGCTCCACAATCTGCACCTCGTGCACCACAAAGGCTTGCCCCGCAGACACCTGGGCGTAGCACCACACCGTCCTCACAACTAACAGCAACCGGGCATGTTCTAGGAGCGACCACAGCCCGCATAACGTGTATCATACATAGGGTATAATACCTCAAGCCATTACAGCCCGTACTCCGAGTATGGATCCTCAAGCCATCATAGCCTATACACGTTACACCTATAGTAGTTCATAGGATACTATATACAGAATATATGTGTGTGAATAACCACAAGCAAGTACAGCCCTCTACACACATATATGGGGTAACTAACTGCTGTGCCTCATGGCAAAAGTATCTACCAAGAGAAGAGGGCGGGGCCAAAGGGGGTAGTCATCCATTCGACCTCCCATCAGAATGTTGGGGAAAACACCCCCTAGGGCTCGGAATCCCCGGGGTGTCAGTTTCCCTTACCGACAGGGTGGAGTAGCGTATAGAAACACGAAAATTAAAGAATATATATGTAACTCACATCCACACTATGGGCATTACCTAGTCTTAGAAACAACTGCAGCTAACGTCTCTCAGACTCCAGGATGCTACTTCTAAGACTAGGTATCTTATAAGCACACCAACATTTGAACAGCTTTAGTAGATTACTCCATTCTCATTTTATCAGTTCACTGTACATTAATTAATTCTTTAAACATTAATTAAGATTGAACAATTCCACATTAAACTGAATTGGCATCACATTCAGTACCAACTTCCCCTTTTAAGATTCGCATCACCTTTTAAATTCTAGTATCTCCATCCCCGTGGATTTTCACCATTTAATAAAACATTCATTACAAAATTACTTTTCCATATTCCCAGGCATTCTAGAAAAGAATCTTATGCTACTAAACACAAAGGAGGCTCAACACGGTGAGAATATATATTACCCATCGAGTATTTTTTGTCTATAGAACAAACATAGACCCATTCTCCCTCGAGAGGCTAAACACGGAAAGCACATGGCATACCCCGCGCGTCTTCGCCTCCTTCGGAAGAAGGGTTGCAAGACCAGCTGCCTTGAGCAGTGGGGAAAAGAAAAGTAGATTAGAATTCGAAGAAAACCACAAGCATCCAACAACCACATCCATCCCATTCCATCACCCCTGGTGTCCTCCCCGACACCCACATGCATAAACTGATGAATCTCGCCACTCTAGGTGTCATTTGCTGCCACAACCACAAGGCCTCCATGCCTCCACATATCACAACAGCCATCCAGGCTCACATCACAACACAAGCAGCAGGAAAAAAAATCGCATCATGGGCTCTTGACCCTTTAACAAACAAGATGGTAACTCATAACCCTTTTAGAAATTACCACATAATCTGTTCTTCAATCCATATTGAATTAGCAGATTTGTTATTCGTAGGTTCCAATTACGAGATACCTAATCAGTAAGATATCACAAATAATAACCATGCTTACTTCCCTAATTTGATTATCCTCAAATTAGAACGACTACAACAACTGCAATAACCAGATTAATTTACATGCCTCTTTATCTTTACCCAATTAATTAACAATTAATTATGGCTTTACGTTCATTATCAATTTCAATCATGGACGAACAACAAATCAATGGAAACATAAATATCACTCTATCTAGCAAAACAAGAGGAAACTGTTATCACGGTATAAAGAAAAATCATGCGATCAACCAATTCTATTAATCTAGTTCAAGTTTTTAATTAGGTCAATTTCATTGTTATCCAAAGGACTAAATCATGCTAATTATACAATTGAACATATACAATTAGAGAAGCCATGAATCCCCTACCTCTAAGAGTTCTTGACGTCCTTTATCCACACAACGGGTCACAATCCTCCTCTCGTGACAACTACATCCACCAAAGGATGCCATGGTATGACAGTACCAACCAACCCCAAGAAAAACCCATTAGAATCATGGAAATTACATTGTATAATATAGAAGGGGGAAACAAGAGAAGATGATCCCCAAAGGAACGACGATAAAATAATCCTTATTGGGAAGATTGACTGACACAATTTGGTTGCATCCAAAATAGAGCAGAACCAATCCTAGGAGTAAAGATTGACAATGAAACTCCTATGGGAAGGATTGAAAGGTTCTAGAATCTCTTAGTTGAGAACAAAGGGAAATAACATGGGAGAATCATACCTCGTCCCTTTTTATGATTTAATGGGGCGAAGGTTTAAGATCCGGTTAATTCTCCATAAAAAAAAACGGATCGCATTAACCCACGCGGTTTGACCAAGTAAAACATTCCAAGCCTTAGGAATAATTAATATAAGATTTACGGCCTTTGAAACGGCCTTAAGAGACCTTAAAAAAGGATTTAAATGTATTTTATGTCAAAGGAAACGTCAAAAGGGGAAAAACTATAGGAGTCTGGAAACACTGTTCACAGAACCAGAAATTTGGCAAAGTGTTGGGGATAAGTCCCCTTAACCTCCCGGAACACCTCCAACACCAAAATATCACAAAGTAAGGGACCGGAGAGGTTCGGGACATTTCAATTTCAATATTCATAAAATTTTACCAATAATTTAATATTATATGAATTTCTCATTTTATTATTGTAACGAGAATAGTGGAAACCAATTTCAGACAAAATAATAATAAGACAGCCAATATAAGCAATTTAGAAAGGAAACGAGTTATGTTCTATTTAATCAAAAGAATTTAATCCATTACTCAAATATATACAAGAGTTTATGTAATAGATTCCTATATATATGACACACCCCAAAATTTTATAATGGTAAAATTCATAATTTTATGCATTTGAAAATGTGGTTACAAAATTAGTAAACCCATATAATGGTAAGATAGTTATTTTTATTCCACGCAATAGATTGGTCTCCTTATTTATCGTTAATGTTATGGAGGTGATTGAAGAAGATAATGAAACCATAGTTCATTCAAATCTCTCCTCATTATCTATATACATAACTTCATGTTACATATCATCCATATTGAATATTCTTCATAATAGGACCCTCCCACAACATTGATCAAAGAATGATCAAATCCATTCAAGAGTAACCTATATTTCAATTTATGATTTCCCAGACACCCAGAACACCATCTAAATTAAATCTATGATGGTGTAAAACTTAATATAATTGGGGGATTTTATACCCATTAAAATATTAATAAGGTCTATTCTATAACCTGTGGTATTCATCAAAGAAGTTCCAATCCCTTGCACTAGATCATGAATCATGGATAGTTTTTTTCATCAATGATGAATGATTTAATTGAATTTACATGGAAATTCCATGTATTTCAAACACATGTCGGCTTCATTCATCGATCCTTTTTGTTTATATTTGCTAATAAATAATCCTATATATTCACTATATGGGAAATATATTTCATGGGTCTATAACCATTCAGTATAGTCAATTATTATATTTTAATCCTTATAGTAACTGATTTCTTCTCTAAGTGGTTCTAAGATATTCCCATAATAAATGAAAATATAAAGTAAACGGTCAATTAAATCAGTTATAACATCATTAATATATTCAATGTCCCTAATATATTCTTGATTAATAATGGAACCACCTTTTGTGTCTTCAATATGAAGAAGTCGTATGTGTAATTTAACATATGTTCCAATCATCCATGTCACTATCACTATGATAAATTTGATAGATAGATAAATTAAACATGATCAAAACCAATTTTCAACAATAAATGGTTGATATATTAAACATTAATTTTTTTGATCAAATTATACATGCTCTTTGGTAATTTCATGTTGTATAATATATTTCCACATAGGTGACCCCATATTCACATTTATATTGGACAGAAGTATCCTTTATCATCATAGTAACATTCCCCAAATTTAAATTTCTAATTTTAATCAACTATATACACATTAAAATTCTCATATACATATTAATAAAATGAATTTATTTGATGCAAAATGATTTTTTACTCAGTATATTCATCAAAGCTATCAGTATTGAGTCACACGTGCATTTAATTAGAAGGTCTTCCTCTACTAATTCATTAAAGAAGAAATGGTATTCTCCATCATAGAACCAATGATCCCTATAATGAAGCCTGTAATTTTATATCCAAAATAATATGTGTATAACATATTACATTGGGTATACATCAATGGTGAATTCTCACTAATTATAATGGATGTAGTGTATGTTACTCTATCCATCAATTCATGGTTTACTAATAAATACCTCAAATAAGTTCACAATTGGTTTGAAAAATACCTCCTATTGTGAAATTATACTATATGGAATGTGGTCCTGGAAATACGAAATTGATATTCAACTAATAGATATCCTAGTCATATGACTTAAACTGCATTGAACCCAAGTACAAACTACTATACATTAAATTTCACATCACATTTCCTTTATTTAATGATATAAAACTACACAACATAAAGCTCCAATTCACATAACCATTATATATTAGACTTATAAATTTCATAAAACTATCTTCCCTCACAATAGAATATGGCGTATTCAATTATCATATTTTCATTATTCATCCTCCATGATATTATATTGGGATAAAAAATCTCTCATTTCCAAGTACTATATGTGGATTGATTCCAATTATTGAAATAAAAACAATGATACGTTAATTTCTTACACTCGGCCTGTACACATGATTATTTTTAAAAATTCCCACTACATACTAGTTTATTGGTCCAATAAAAATTTATGTATTGTTGTGACTTCTATCCCTATATTTTGATGGAAATATTTTTCTTCATACACATGAGCTAGATCTATGTATAGAAATCCTTAATGAACAATGTGTGGCATGATTCCTCTTATTTGAAGACATGCAGTGATATTGAAATATTTTATTCTTGGAACAACCATAAAAAACCATTCCTTAAAACCACCCATAATGTATATGGTCACGCCATTAATGTTGGGTGTTTCTATATTTGACACTATGATCAGATGAAATGTTTTTTCCAATGAACTACATACAGTCGGATTCATATTTTTACTAGATACCTGGGGACACATATGATATGTTTCTTATGACCTTATATAATCTTTCATTGTAACTTATTATAATTACCAATTATGTTACGGTTTTAGGGACCCATTCATTAACATCATGTTAATAAGGACCTAGGATTAAATATTACATAATCTTAAGTTAGGTTAATAACTCAACCCATGGATCTTTTCAGGTATAGAGATTTATAAAAATAGGATATAACTATCACATTATATAAAAATAGAAATACAAGGTATAATCATCCAATTATACCAGTTATGTCCATAACATAAAAAAAATTAAAATGAAACATGGGTTTTCATCAAGTTTAATTTGCATAATTTTTCATTGCATCCATCCTTGACTCAGTTCTCCCTTAAATCCAGTGAAAAAATATTAAAACATGGGATGATAACAAAGAGATCAGTACGGTATGCACAAATAAATCAAAACCATTTGTCTTGTTTAAATCTGATTCCCATTCAATGTTCTTTGAGTGAATGAAACACATCATTTACACATAAATATCCCTGATTATATTTTCTCAATGAGAAAGACTAAAACAAATATAATACAATTAAAACTATTTTAGGTGACTTAGATAATCATATACATAAAACCCTTCCAAACATTTTTCAATTGGAATAACCACATGGTTGGTATCCAAATTGGTGATCTATACTAGGGATCACCCTTCATATAAGCTATGTTGGGCACACCCATGAAATATAATGGAGATCAACCATTCAAATAAGTTGTTTTCGGCTCACCAGTGAGGTATAATTTGTATCAAACCTTCTTATTATCAATATCGGGGTCACCCATTTATTAAAATTCTCATATTCAATTTCATGAAAAAAACACATTCATCACAAAACCCCTTTTTTGAAAGCTTATTCTAATCCCATATAAAACTTTTTCTGTATAAAAATACCATTTTCATTTAAGAAAACATTTTTAATACCATGATACCCAAATAAATGAATAAGGGATTTATTTCATTTTAAAAGTAATTAAGGCATAAGGAGGTAGAAAAAATATCAAATAATTGTTACGGTGGTGGAGAAGTCATTGTCTCATTATACGTTAAAAAAATTATTTTTTTCATTCGTTAATAATTGTAAAATAATTTTTATATAATGATTCCTTTTGATAACATGGAATAATATTAATTAAATTTCATTTATATTTCTTTTATACCCATATAAATAAAAATGTACTTTACTATCCGGAAGAAAGAGATTCGATAATTAAATCATAAAATGTTCATGGTGCCCCATACCACCATGACTAATAAAATATTAATCTCCATGATTTAAAAAATTACATTAGTATAGATAAAAAATGGATATTAAAATTCATAGTGGATGTATATACACCTAGTAAAATAATAAAGTTCCATATTATCATTAAATACCTCAATGAAAGGATATTGAGACGAAGTACCTTACCTTGAGTCCGACTTGTCTCGGCCATTATTTATTTTCTTGAATAATACACAGAGGTTAATTTCTACATTATTTAGAGCTTTTTTAATTTTTATTATTATTTTTATAAAACGTATTACCATTTTATAGAAATTAGTTAATTATTTCTGTTCATATTGGAAGTTTTGTCGATGTTCGGTATTTGAGTCCAAAATGAACATGTTTTGATGCAATTTATCCAGGTTTTAAAAAGTAAATTATCTGAATAATAATATTAATGATTTTAGTGTCATGTATATCGAAAATATATTTTTATAATATTCCATAACATTTGGAGATAAGAGCTAAAATGAACCATTCATGGAGACGGTAGGTCGTACTTACAAATGAACGCTACTTTCACTTCTTTGTCATATTAAAGGAATGTAAAATAATAGATAAATAGATATATTATAATAAAATATAATATCTAGGATTTATATGTCACATAATTTCATAAATGGAATTTTTTATATGTTCCATGCATGGTATGAACCCGTCATATCATTTTGAGGGGTGGTAGTCCACATTACCTCAAATGAACTTATCATATTTTCACATTACGGAAATCATAAAGGTATGTTTTAAATAAAAATTATCAATACATAGAGACAATATAAATATAAAAAATATAATATATAAATTTATATCCATAATAATGTCTACTATTACAGGTGGAAGGAGAAAATTGAACAATCATCATTTTGTGAGGCAATGGTTTATCGTACACAGAAACAGTATGTTCCATATCAATTTGATGGTTGTGTGTGTAAGTGTAGGTATAACAATTAGAATAAAAAATCCTAGTATATTTATATTACTGTTTTTGTTATAAAATAATGTAATAAAGAATGTTGTTGGGGTTGGCTGAGGAAAAAAATCAAAGGAGCTTGCGAGAAGACGCTACCTTTAAATCGGGTAACTCCTTTTGATTTTACCCAAAAGGCTTCTTTGAATTGCCTTATACCCAATTCTAGGATTATATAAATACAATACATATATTTGGAGCTTCTTTTAGAAGAAGTTTTATAAGACATGTGTAAATAGAGTTAGGAGTAATGGGGTAGATTTGGTTTCGATTTATAAGAGGGAGGAGTTGTACATTAGGAAAGTCTTCAAATATCATCTTATTATAAATTGATTTTCAAATTATAATAGTTCCAAAGTGATAAATTTAGCATATAAGAAGATTATGAATATAAATAATCACAAAAAAATAGGTATTATATATGTTTTGGGAACAAAATTAACCTTATATTTTAGCATTAATTCATTGTTAAAATCATTAAATCCAAACATGTCTTATAGTATTTTGATAATATATGGTTACTACCTTTACTATAAAATTCCAATAGAACCACAAGTAGACCATAAAAGTCATTTGTAGAATTATAAAAGTCATTTTAGATATTATTATATTTTAGGACAATTATATCATTTAAGAAAATTGTATTTGTTTTAAAAACAAATTTATGTCAATTTTGAAACTATTTAGAAGTTGATTTCATTTAAAGTAATAAAAACCTGGTTCCATTGAACCAAAGGCATTATATAATCCATAACATGTCAATATCATCAAATAAATTCTTCTATGGAATCATAATTTTCAAAGCATATTTATTTTAATATTTCTAATATCATTTTTTTCAAATATTTCCTTAATGAGGTAATCGTTGCATCATCATTGTGTAATAAATAAATTTATTTATTTGATGTCTAAAAATAATAAATAAAATACCCCGATGTATGAAATATTTTTATATTTATAATTAATATTTATATTTGAAGATATAAATTACATAAAATAATTAAAATTGTTTTAGTTAGGAGAAACTTGTTTATTTTAAATTTCAATATTTTTTAAATTTAATATTATAAAAATGTATTATCACTCCCATGTTGCTCCATGGGGTCCTAACTTTTACCCCATTATGATCATGTTTTTGAATATCCCATAATATAGGATTATTACACATGTTAACATAGTTTTATATTGTTAAATTATTATATTTTACCCTTATTTACCATATTATTCCATTAACCATGGTAAGGGAAAACAATTACTAATGTTACTATTCATAATGTCCAAAAATAAAATGGACATATTTACATAATATATACCATATTATTACAAATATTGAATCCAAATATCTATATTCAAAACATAAGTTTGGTTGATATTAATTTTAAATTAATTCTTGTTGTCAAAACCAGAAAACGGGTTTTTAAAAAGTAAAAACTATCAAAATATTGACATGTTTTTAGTACAATTTATATGTGAAATTACTTCAAATAATAAAAATTAGATTAAATGATTAAAACAAAATACAATTACACTTTAAAATTTATTTAAATTAAAATATATCTATATAAATAAATTACATGAAAATGATGTTTTGAATTAAAATGCAGTCTTTCACTATTCATAAAAATATTGATGTTATCATAAAAAAACAAAAATTTCAAATGAAGTAAATATTTATGTCCCGAGTCTAAAGAATAATTTTATTTTATCATTTATATCATATAAAAGTGAAGGAAATAATTTTTATATATTTTTTCCATCAAAAGGTTGTAAACTAACCATCTAAAAATATTAGAGTATTTTATGCTGAAAATTGGATTCATTCTCATGTTATGACTATACCATTCATTATATAAATGTAAAAACATTTATAAAATATATAAAATCATAATATAGTTAATATTTTCATTCCCTCCAATACAATGGATAGGGGTTAACTACAATTTAAAATAGTAATAAAAATATTATATTATTTTCTTGTGTAACATAGTGTTGTGGGGCACGTATGATTTCAGAGAAACATGTACTTGTGTTTTAGATACAATATAATACTTAGTGTACACTTTAAAATAATATTAACATTAAATTTATGAATATAAAAGAAAATTTATTATTCTATAAATGCATAGGATAATGCAATGTCTACTACAATGGAGCTATGTTATGGAAGAACTATTTTTTTACTTCTCCCTTACACACTTGATTATTTTGTGTAGATATATATTACTTGTAAAAAATATTTATTAATTCATATTGTTATATGATACAAATTAAATCTTTAACTACTTATCCATGTTCAAACTATAAATTCTCATTTACTTATACTCCCCTCTTATATTCCACAAAGGACCAATGTTGGTCAGTCTCAATCTAGATTTTTTAAAACATTATGAATAATATATTCCCATGTACCAGACGTTATACATTATGCATTATTATTATAATAAAATTTCATGGATATTGGTAAAGAGTATAAATGGATCCAAAAGGGACCCTTAAGTATGGTGATGGTATATTTGTCATGTATTCATCCATCTAATAACATAATAGAGGAATGTTTTCATCTTGAAGAAAAGATTCTGAAAATATATATGATGATGAAGGAAATATTTCTAAACACTTTGTTTTAATACTATTATTTTTAATCCACATTAATATTTTTTAATAGTATTTTAATAAACCCATCCTTAATGTATGGATAGTAGTCATCATTTCCCATCTATGATCACATTATTATCCCTAGATAAAAAACATAATTTATAATTTACACTATTAGCACTAGTTTTTTAAATTAATTGAAATAGTTATTGAACATAATCACCCATTCTATATATCATGCTTCTATCTATGTTTTGAGGATGTTCATAATATAAATTTATCATATTCCCATTTGGAGGTTTTTTTATTTACATAAATAAAATCAATTCATGTCATGAAAATAAATCACTTATCACTAGAAATAATTCCTCATCCCTTCCCATTTATTGAATGATCTAATATGTAAAAATATTTAATTATTTTGGAAAATTTTATCTCTCATTAAAAATTATAATATTTTTTTTATCTTGTAACACCAAAAAATTCCAATGGAAAGACTTATAGTTCTCATCCAATTAAAAACATGAAAATGGAAAATTTTGAAAAATTGGGGTCTACAATCACAAGGCCTTATGATTAAATAGTCATGAAAAAAATAGATAATTTATAAAATAACACTATTTAAATCATTTTAGATTAAAAACTACAATGGAATGCCATTGAAAAATCAATGCTTCTTCCTATTATGACTTTTCCTAACCTGGATTGAGAAAATGTTAGGGATAAAATAAGAAGACAAAAATACATATGGTAATCATTATATAGACCTATAAAATATCCCTTAATTCCTTTTAGGTTTATGGATATATAGAAAAAATAAAATCACATTTATGTTTTCTAGATATATTCATTCAGTTGACCTGAAAAAAATGAAAAAAGATGTAATTTATGGGTATTTACACAATTTTTTAGCATTAACCACTCTATGAAGAACCACACACATGGTTTCAGTTATACCAATTCATTCAAAATCCCAAGAATAAATGATATTTCATTGGAATATTATTATATAAAATGTTTCTCATATATCATAAAACTATATCCAAATAGGATTATGAATCAATGATTAAATAAATCCTTATAATATTTTCATCTAACATGTAATTATTGAATTACAATGATAGTATTTATATTTCATATCCAACTTACATATATCTTTCATTTATCTCATCCCTAAATCATGATTTATTGATTAAACCCCATACAATTTTTTGACACAAGTTTTATAATATTTCGATTCACTAGCTCAATCTCTATAAAATGATCATATAGATTATAGTCTTATTAATTTAAATCTATATGTCATTAAACATACTGTAATTAACATTTTGAATGATAGAATTTTTTTAATGTAGTAATTTCTAAGGTAATTTTCTTTCAAATTTTTTTTAACAATAATGGAGTGGAAGCACTCATAACTTGGATTTGAATCTAAAGCATATAAACATAAATAAAAAAGAAACATCAACAACAATAATAATTATAATAATATAATTGACAATAATAATTGGTTAAACACATTATATGGATACTAAAATACAAATTCAATAAACTCATAGAGTTGGATCATTGATTTCAATGATTTTGAAACATTAATATCACGTTCTTCCATCATCATAGCTTTTATCAACTATAATGAAACAACATTTTAACCCTATGGATGATATCTTTCTTATATATTTTATCTTATTTAGTATGCAACATTTGGTTATTCATCACCTCGTCAACATAGGATTTCTCGATAAATGTTCTTTTACATGGTTGTATTATCACCATCTAACCATTATTTCCAATTCAACATTTCATTATATTTACACTATTTTGGATGCATCATAGCATTCAGACCTATAGTATGAGGTATAGTGTTGATCCTCAAATATTTTAATCAGAGAAAATATGGTTACTATCGTTTATAAACTATTCACATTATAGTGGAATGGAATTAATGATAGTTTAATATAATGTTCCCCATAACCAAAAATCTATAAATAATCTTGGGTAGTTAGTGATGAAGATCCTTCACAAGGTTCTCTGATAATAATTCTCATATATTTAACAAGACCATCTACCTCAGTATTTATTGGAACATAATGGAATGTATGTTTAAATTAAATTCTATTAACTAGATTATAACATAATATGGAAATTTGTCTCTTAAGGTGGGTACGAACATAAAAGAATCATGTATTGTCAATGTAAATAAGTATTGGGACATAGTTATGATAACATAACTTTTGTATCACTCAATTCCATCTATCGTAATCATTTTAAGTTGTCTAAATATATTATATACGAATAAGTTATAAAATATGGAAGTTAAAAATTAATAGTTTTGGGGTTTAATTCTGCCATCAATTGTGAAACATTCTGCCATTTTTATGTATCTACTATGAGGATTTATTTGAGTATCCTCAATCATTATCACTATATTGTTTTTACATCTCTTTAGTTCATTAAAGACAAATAATCGAGGTTACTAGAAAATTTTAATTATTTTTAATGGTCAAGGAATCCCCCTTGATGAGCTTCATTCATCATTTTCATGCAGAACATTTGTCTGTCTATATAGATATACATGTAAACCTTTGTCATGAGAGATTTAAAATTAATCTCGTAAGGGAATAGGGATTATGGAATCTCATCAAAGGATCTATATATGTACATTCTCTATATAAATGACTAGAAAATTATATGTCATCTTACAGTCAAAAAAAGTTAAAAAATTTGAATGCTTTATATGAATGATTTTCTACACATAATATGGTTTCTTAATTTTATAATAACGTCTTTTAATGGGTTAAGCTGTACCTAAACCAAAACAAGCATTAAATCCTCCAAATTAGAATGCGAGAAAGCATAGAACCACCCCTCATGAATGAGTTGTGAAGATTAGCTAGTGCCATAAAGTATTAATTGGTCAATCAACCATTGTTCATGTATGAGTCTACATGTATCCCACACTCTAAAATCCCACAATCATTCAAGGTGGTGATCATATGTATACAACATGATTTTAACATTCCTACTAAAAAAAGTGAAACTGTTCCAAAAATATAAAATCCAGAAAGGAATCCCACATGAAAATACATGGATACCAACACCACTGAAATTCCATATATTTTTCAATATTCAATAACACCTTGAGAGATTATGGATGACTCTATGTAAGAATCCCTTGGAAATTTTTCACCCCCTTCCATAATCAAGGAATGTCTTACAAATCTAATAAACCGTATTATTGTAAAATGGCCATATTCATTATTAAAATTTTTAAATCATTTTAATGAAATGCTAAAAATGATTTCCATTATGAAACTAGAAGTGTTATGTGATGTTAGTGTTTATATACTTTTTTGGATTCTAATGATACGGGTTGGAAATATGAAACATATTCCCTCATAATGTAAGGCCATATGGTTATTCTGGGATCTTCATCTCCAGTCAATATAGTCTCATTCTTAGTAAAATTGGAGACATCTTGAGATACTATTGTACTATAGAGAAAAGTGGAGAGATCAGACTGTTGGGATTTGGATAACCTAATAGAGGTTGAGGCTCCCACTTCGATAAAATTTTAGAATAATGAATCATGATTCTGCACTTCCTCTTCCTCTCCACTCGATGTGAAATAAACTATTTATAAGTGAAAAATTTCATGTCAATTTATTTTAACAAATAAAATAAGCATTATGATTGGGAATGGATATTTAGTTTACCATGGAGTTGTTAAATATTAAATAGAACCTATTATGTAACCTCACCATTAGGTATTTTGTTGGAGAATGCTTTCCATGTCTCCTAATCCTCCTATGGCCCATCCTTGGCGTGAAATGCAGGAAAACATGATCTATGACCTTCAACTCCATAGGTCGTCTCTACTAATCAGGATAAGACTTCTGCCGAGACTGTGCAGTAGCCATCCTCTTCTGAATCAACTCTATCTGCTCCATGGTCTCCTAGAAAAGACGTGGTCCCAGCATAGCTACCTCTCCTGCCTCCAGCCAACATAAGGGTGATCAACATGGCCTACCATACAAATCCTCAAAAGGGAGCATCTGAATAGTTTCTTGAAAACTATTGCTATAGGAAAAATCCACAAGAGTTATGTGCTTCCCCAAGAACCACCAAAATCCAGAATACATGCTCGAAGAATCTCCTCAAATGCATGAATAGTACGCTCAGACTTTCCATCTATCTGGGGATGGTAAGTTGTACCCAAAAGTATATGTTTACCCAAAGCCTTCTGATGCCCTTGCCAATCCCACGAAGTAAATTGTGTGTCCCTTTCTGAAACAATGGAGTGTGGAACTCCATGTAGACGTAAAATCTCGATGATTTACAACCATCCCAGTTCATCTACACTAAATGTCTCCCTTATCGTCATGAAGTGATCAACCTACGTGAGTCTATCAATGAAAACCCATACTGCATCATTCCCTCAGGGGGACCTCAGAAAACCTGTGAAGAAATCCATCGTGACATAATTCCACAACCACTAGGGAATGAGTAACAGCAGTAAAAGCCAATTTGGTCGCTGATGCTCGGAATTCACATACTGACATACGGAACACCTGATGACAAAACCAGTAACATCTCTCTTCATACATGGCCCCAAATACTGACGGTGTAGATCAATATACATCTTGGTGACACTAGGATGAACTGCCCAAATAGAATAATGAAAGTCCTATATCATCTGCTCACATATGTCTACTGGCACCCACACGCGCCCCTGAAAATGCAAGATCTCATCCCTGATTATGGTCCATCCAAGAATAGGGGCCTCTCATAACACACTCTCTGATAGGAACATGCCTTTAAAATCTAATAGCTTCCACATTCTAAGTTGATCAAGTAGAGTAGAGGTAACAGCTACAGAAGAAAGAAAATTTTGCCCCTTTATATCAGGAAACTTCTTGTGTATCTCACTGAACAGAGCCATAAGCTGCCACTCACTGCAGCCATCTTGAGCAACCTTTATCTGAGTCCTCTTACTCACTGCATCAGCCACTGCATTTCCCTTCCTAGGCATATATCAGTGATCAAAGTCCATGGACTGAAGGTACTAAACCCACCTTCACTATCTCAAATTTAGGTCACGCTGAGTGAAGATGTACTTGAGAATCTTATCTTCTGTGAAAACCACTAAATGCTCTCCCAGAAGATAATGTCTCCGAAAGCATAAAGCATGGACAATAGCTGACAACTCGAGATTGTGTGTCAGGTAGTTCCTCTATTTTGGCCTCAACTACTGAGACCCAAATTCAACGGATCCTTCTCAATGCATAATCACAGCTCCCAGCCTGATACCCGAAGCATCAAAGTACATATTATACCTCTTACTAGGCTCTGGAAATACTAGTATCAGTGCTGAAGTCAACCTCCCTTTCAGCTCTTGAATGGATAACTCACAAGAATCTAACCATAGAACTTCCTGCCCTTCTTAGTCAGACAGGTCAGTGGTGCTTCTATGTGTGATAAGTCCTGTATTAAACACCTATTATGTCCAACCACCCTAAAAATCTCCACACATGAAAGACGTTATTCTTATGATCCCATGAAACTACATCACTCACTTTCTCTGGGTTTACTATTACTCTTGTCTCTGTAATAACATGACCCATGAAGTGAATCTGGTCCCTTAAAAGTGGTGTTTTGATAGCATTGCATATAACTAATGCTATCTCATATTACTCATAACGATCTCAATATGGGTGGCATGTTCATGTCGAGTGTGATAGTACACCAATATATCATCCAAAAAGGCCATCATGAAAGAATCCAAGGATGGAACACTCGATTCATTAGTGCCATGAAACCTACAGGCGTGTTCGTGAGACCAAATGACATAACCACATAAACGTATAGAACATACCTTCTCTAGAAGGCTGTTAGAGGTATATCTAATGGTCTAATGTTCAATTGATGGTAATCGGACCTCATGCCAATATTCCAGAATACCCGGGATCCTCAAAGATGATCAATGAGTTCATTAATACATGACAAGGGATATCGGTTCTTGACCATCAAATGGTTCATATTTTGATAATACACTCATATTCTGAGGGTACCATCTTCCTTCTTCACAAACAAAAATGGTGAACCCTAAGGAGATGTATTGGGTCAAATGAAACCCTTAGCCTACAACTCCTCCGTCTTCTTCTTGTGATCCAGCAACTCTAGTGTTTCCATTCTGTACGGAGGAATGGACACCGGTCTCGCTCCTAGAACACGCTCAATAAAAAATTCAACCTCTCTATATGGAGGTAAACCAAAATATTCCTCTAAAAAGACATCTCTGATATGATCCACCACTGGAGGAATGCCCCACTTTTATGTCAAATTGTCATACATTTATATTCTAGCAATCTGGGAAGCAAATCCTCCTAACCCATGAAGCTTGGGTCGTGCTCCCCTAGCCTGGACATCACATTCACCCTTGTGAAGAAATGATTCACCTTTAGGTGATTTGAAACTCACCCTCTGATGATAGGAATCGAAAATAGCATAGAAAGGAACTAACTATTCCATTCATAGAATTAAATCATAGTCTGTCATCTCTAGGACATAATGGTACCATAAGAAGTGACACCCACCAACCTCAAGAGGGCACTCTTTTCATTGAAAGAAACTAGTCGTTCTAGTCCCCAATGGAGTGTCTAGCATCATGACATTCAAAAAAGAAATATACAGATCACAAGGCTCTCAACATCAGCAACCAATATATAGTTATGAGAAGCACGTGTATCCAAAATAGAAGATGTTAAAATTGAGGTAACAAGAATCGTACCACGAACTCTAGAGGGTCCTAGATCCTACTCATGCTGGGTCTGCTCCACTGCAAAAGTATGACCTACATCATGGCCCTTTGACCCTGTTTGAAAAATTTGAGTTAGTACACTCTGATGTCGCTGAAATCCTGGTGACTGGATACCACGACCACAACCTCCACCTTGGGATGAATGTTCATAAGAACTCCAGTTTTCTTACTGATGAGTAACTGGTGGTGCTGCTTCTAAATGAGTAGAAATAGAAGAACCCTTTTCACCCACTGCTGGTGAGAAGAACTAATAGAATCACTGAAGATGCCCCATATTGATTCTATATTGGCACTCCACTAGGTATTTAGGGAAATGTGGCCTTTTTTGCCCGACATTTCCACCCTTCTTGCATACCACATGGCTACCTGAAGGTGCCACCCACATACTCGGATCTCCATGTGTTATCTGCCTATGGTGCTTCCTGCTATCGACCAAAGAATCACTAACTCTGGATGTTGAACGGCCCTAGACCACAACTCTATAATCTCTCAGATTACATTCTGTGATCCACACCTGATTGACTATAGAAGTGATAGAAGTCAACCTGAAGATGTTCACCTGATATCGAATATCCTGCTTGAGACCTTACTCAAACTTCCTTGTTAGGAAAAACCCATCATCCCCTAGAAAGGGTGTATTGTGCTGCAGATCAGTGAAGTGGGAAGAATAATCCATAACAGAAAGAATACCGTACTCCATATTCATGAACACTCGAGCTCGATCGGCTCTCAATATCTCCGGATAGAAGTAATCATAGAAGGTAAGATGAAACTCATCCCATACCATGAATTTTTGGCATCCCACCTGTGAGATCACATCCCACCACCTCTTGGAAGAGTCTGAAATCATGTAGGTAGAATGTATGACCCTTTTCTCTAGATGTGTCTCTAGATTCTCTAAGATTTTCAACATGGATTCTAGCCCTGACTCTGTAACCTGGGATCATCCATCCCCTAAGAGGGAGGGAGAATGTTGTTATTGAAATACCTATTTCAATTCTGTCATCTACGAGTTTAGAGCCAATGCCCCCTGATAGGTTTGAATAATCATAATAAATCCCTTCATGAAGTATTCATCGACACCTATGTCTGGTATAACTGCTAGTTCCAAGACTGGCACAACTAGAAGATCTATAGTTAGTCCCTAATCATCCATATCTGGTGTCTAATCACCACCCTATAACTGGCATTCAAATGGTAGACGTCTTGGTGGAATGGCTCATTAAAATCAGGTGCACACCTTATTTAAAGAATAATGGGGACTAAAAAATCGAATTAAAATAATGCAACAGAAGAAAGAAAGTATTCATGTTTTACAAAACATGGATACACGGTGTGTATAATTCCTACAGGGCATGTTCCCTGATGCATTTCACATGGGTGTGTACTCCGTCCAAAACTGGTCATGTAACACCCCATACACGGTGTGTTTTCCAAACACACAGTGTGTATATGACTTATCCTCCATGCCGAGATTATTCAATATGTCTAACCCACATGGATCTCTAAGAATAATACTGCACAACGTGTTCATTCCAGACTCAGTGTGAATTTGATTAGCTTCACCAACCCGTATTATTATATACATGTCCTGCTACATGGCTCAAACTACACGGCATGTTCCAGATGGAAATGGCATGTAATTGGATGATTTTTCAAACCTGTGATGTTAAATACACAATCGTGTACTCAGATTAAACTACACCACGGATTTCAGACGGACACATCATGTATCAGAAGAGACTCAACTGACCAGTGTTGTTAGTGACACAATAAGTTACATGGTTCTACAACACGGTGTGTATGTACCGTACACGTCCTATCCTACAAAGGATTTCCAAACCCCTTATCCTTGCCCACAAAATCCGAGAAATGGTTAGAAACAATACAGCGTGTACATACAGTACACAACATGTACTTAAGAAAACTAGTTTTTTCCCGAACAGAAGAACACATGGCGTGTATTCGACATTACATGCCATGTATTCTGGTTTTTTTCATAAATTAAGCCTTATAAACTACTTCAGAACACATAAAAACACTGAAATGATCATTTATGTTCCATATTCTAATCTGTGAGGGCCGATACTCTTGACGAATCAAAGCTTTTCATCATATACATGTCATAAACAAAGTAATCAAGTCATTGATCCACCAAATTAGGTTACTTGAGGGCCCATAAAACCTCAAGAACCATTGTTTGGTGTTCATTCAAGAATCCTCACAAAATTAATTACACATATCAACCATCATGTCTTCTATCAAGAAAACTTTCACAACAACATGCATATCTAGCTCAACATCTATCACAACAACATGCAATTGCTAATGCACCCTAAATGGCATGGAAAAAATGCATGACATGTGATTGTCAATAATATCATATATGATGAAAGAGATTGCATACCCTCATCTAATCGGGTTTCTATAGAAATATCACCTCAATAACATCAACAATCACAACATGATACATGTAAATTGCTCAAGGTGAAATCAAATCAACTGTAATATTTCCAAATCCAGAAAAATTACAATAACGAGGTAGATTGGATTTTCCATGTACACGTGTTAGTTGCTTCCAGGCACATCTTATTACCAAGTACCTATTCATTCCTCTCCCTGGCTATAGGCTCCAAATAGTATGTTAAGATGGAATGAATTACTATGATGCCACTTTGTAACGTCCCTGTTTCGGAAGCCACCAAGAGGTTCCCCGTACCCGATTGGTAACATGCCCTCAAGCACATTTCCACCAATGCTAGAATCTTACGACTACTAGAGAGGTCCATGGGTGTGATAGTGGGGTAACTATTCCCTCATTGTCAGAGTAACACAGTCGATGTAAAAAAAATGGTAGTAGTATAAGTAGTAAAAATGCCAGGCCACAGTAAACAACAGAAGACTGATAAAGAAAGAACTAAATCACATATATAAATTATTCATGTTACATATGTCGTTGAATGCATCAAAACAAAAAAAAAGCTGGAATACAATTGTACTAAACCAAATTACAAAAAAACATATAAACAAATCCTCATTATCGCAATCCTAGGATTAGTCTCATGCTCTCCATCTCTAAATATGTCACGTACCTGAAGTATAATTGTGCTCTCCCTTATCTATACCTATTGTAATAAAAAAAAATTTGGCCCAAAATTATTACCCAAATAGGGTGTGATACTAAATAGTAGTAGGTAACCACCAAAAGATCTGTGTTGAACATTCAGTGAGTATATAGCAGATAATAAGTAAAAAGAATCAAAAAACATGGAAGTGCTTAGCTGTTACCCATCCTATAGTTCAAAGTATTCTATTCTACATATCTAGTAAGTAGATATTCAAAATAGGTAACCCTATGTAAAGTACACACAACCTATCACCATTACTTTAATTACAAGGATATAGAAATGAATCTTTGGGGAAGCACTCTTCGTCAAGTCCCCTTATAGTCAAAAGTGATTATTGACTCTCTAAGGAAGTACTCAATGTCAATTCCTCATGTTCCCATGTAACGTATCTATAGACACTCTAAGGGACCAATCAATGTCATTCCCCCCTATATTCTCACAGCGTCATAATAAAACAGACCCTCTGGAGAAACCCTTAAGTCCATTCACCCTATGGTCTACTAAACCATGTTCTCACGGCCATATGTAAGTCAATAGAGAATGTAAATGCAATACGACCAAATTAATCCTCATGAACTACTTGGATAAACATTCTACAGCATAACAGCATGTCAAAATAAAAAATAATTCATCCTACAATACTAGGCATGGGAAAACAAAAAAGGAAGCCTAACAGGCTAATCATGACCAAAAGGTCGTAAACCAACATGAATGGGAAAACACATCCAATGCATATCAATTAACCCTATTCTCATTTAATTAACCTATACTCAAGCATAAAATCATAACAGGCAATTAAAAGGGCTAAAATAGTAAACACACAATTCCCCATTCAAGGGTATTGGACAAATTTTCACATATAACTCAAATAATTTCAACGGAAAGGCACAAACCACCTACCTCATAATTGTTGGAATGATATAGGTGATCCTTAAGCATTTAGTCACCTTAGGATTCTTTAGATCTACAAAAACTTATAAAATGTTCAATGGAAGATGAGTCAAAAAATATGAAGAATCAGGAAATGAAGCTCTAGAAGAACGAATAAGTTATCAAGGTGATCCCAACACAATTGACGATTGTAGAATCATAGAAAGGATGCTTGATCGGGGCTTCAGGGAAGGATCACGGCCATACGGGTGCTCTCGGTTGAAGAAGTAGAAGAATAAGATGTTTTTGTCGATAAGTCACGACCCCGGTCCGTTTAATGAAAAAAATACACAATGTGTACTTTTTAATTACATGATGTGTACATTCCCTTACCGGCCCACATTAGGTAGTATCCAGGTCACCACACATAGTCGTCTACAAGGCCGCTACACGACCAGGACACTACTACCCACTGTAACCGAGTACACGACGTGTAATTAAAAAATTTCTAGAAATTCTTCTTTTTCTCAAAAACACTAGGAAACTAAAAACATACCTGAAAAGAAGATCTAGGTTCTTACAAACTTCCCTCTTAAAAAAATTCATCCCTGAATTTCCATAGCAATGCGACAAATAAGAAGAAACTCTGAACAGCTCTGGCCACTACGATTGCATATCGGCCTCCCTCTCCCATGACTTGTTATATACTCTCCAGTGTAACCATAGAACCCATTCCAGAGGAACAAACTGTTGATAATGAACTTTTGTAATTTGATCCACAATCTAGATAGGATTATCCTCAAAAGATGCATCGACCACTTTCTCAACTTCCTTTGGATGAAAAGCATGAGTAGTGTCTGATAAGTAATGTCAAAGCTTAGAAACTTGGAAAAACATCATACATAGCCCGGTACCTCTGACGTAACTGAAACGTATTGGCAACCAGCACAACTCTCTCCAAAACTTCAAATGGCATGATGTACCTCGATGAAGGATTAACCTGTTTCATAATCCTTCTATGTCCCAACCTCGGTATAACACACAGGAAAACCTGCTCTCTATCCTTTAACTCTAGAGGTCACCTTCACTGATCATCATAAGACTTCTGTTGATGTTGTGTAGTATCCATCCACTTCTGAATCAACTCTATTTTCTCCGTAGTCTTCGTGACAAGATGAGGTCCTAGCATAGCTGCCGCTCCTACCTCAAACCAATAGAAGGGGTATCGGCATGGCCTACCGTACAAAGCCACATAAGGATCTATCTGAATAGTTTCATGAAAACTATTGTTGTAGGAAAACTCTAAAAGAGGTATGTGCTTCTCCCAATAACCTCCAAAATCTAGAATACATGCTCGATGAATTTCCTCAAGAAATTTAATAGTATGCTCAGACTGGCCATCTATCTGGGGATGGTAAGCTGTACTCAATAGTACTTGTGTACCAAAAGCCTTCTGAATCCCCTTCCAGACCCAAGAATTAAAACGTGTATCCCTATCTAAAATAATGGAGTGTGGAACTACATGTAGACGTATAGTCTCATGGATGTACAAGCTTCCCATCTCATCAACACTGAAGGTCTCCTTGATTGGAAATAAGTGAGAAACCTTTGTGAGTATGTCAATGAAAATCCATTCAACATCATACCCTTGAGGAAACCTCAACAAACTTGTCACAAAATCAGTCACAACATCGTTTCACTTCCACTCGTGAACGGGGAACTATTGCAAAGGCCCTGCCTGTCTCTAATGCTCAGCCTTCCCCTATAGACAGGCGGAACACATTATGATGAAACTAGAAACATATCTATTCATACCTGGACACCAATACCGATAGTGTATATCACAATAACCATTGGCAACACAAGTATGAACTTCCCATACAGAGGAATGAAAGACCCGCATCAACTCCTCACATATGTCTGATGGCACTAACACGCACCCCAGAAAATGCAAGATCTCATCCTTGCCTATTGTCCATCTAGGAATAGGGTCCTCTCTGGACACACACTCCAATAGGACTAGGCTTTCAAAAATCTAAAAGTTGCCTCATTCTCACTCGATCAAGTAGAGCAGAGGTAATAACTATAGAAGAAAGAAAAGTCTGCACCAGTCTATCATGCACCACCCAGTGCATCTCAGAGAACATAGCCCTAATCAACCACTCACTAATAGCCTCATGAACTGCATATATCTGAGTCCTCCTGCACAGCTCAACATCCACTGTGTTTCCTTTCACAGGCTTATTGAAAATCTCATAGTCAAAGGGCTGACGGTACGCAACCCTCCTTCCCTATCTCAAATTCAGGTTATGCTGAGTGAATATGTACTTGATAATCCTGTGGTCAGTGAAAGCCACAAAATGATCTCCCAGAAGATAATGTCTCCAACATTGTAAATCCTGGAAAACAATATCCAAATCGAGATCATGTGCTTGGTAGTTCCTCTCATGTGGCCTCAACTGCCGAGACTCGTATGCAACAAATCCTTCTCCCTGCATAAGCACAACTCCTAGCCCTATACCTGAAGCATCACAATAAACAATATAGTTCTTTCCCAGCTCTGGAAATACTTGTATAGATGATGAACTAATCATCTTTTTCAGCTCTTGAAAGGTAGAATCAAAAAAATATGACGACAAGAACATCGCACCGTTCATAGTTAGTCCCATCAGTGGTGCTGCTAAGCGTGAAAAGTCTTGTATGAATCCTTGGTAGTATCTATCCAACCAAATATAACTCTGTACTTTAAAGATGTTCTTGGATGCACCCACGAAACTACTACTCTAAATTTCTCTGGATCTATTGATACCCCTGTCTTTGAGATAACATAACCCAATAGGTGAATCTGGCCCATCTAAAAGCGGAATTTTGGGAGAATAACATATATATAATGCTCTATCTGTGTACTCAGAACAATCTAAAGATGGGTGGCATGTTCGTGTCAAGTGTGATAATAAACCAAGATATCATTCAAGAAAAACACCATGAAATATTCCAAGTAAGGATGGAACATTCAATTCATCTATGCCAGGAAAACTATAGTCATGTTCGTGAGACCGAACGGAATAACCACATACTCATATAGACCATACATACTCTGGAACACTGTAAGAGTTATATCTGATGGTCTAATGGGAAATTGATGATAACTAGACCTCTAGTCAATCATCAAGAACACATGGGGCTACTTGAAGCCTATCAAAGAGATCATCAATCCATTGCAAGGGATATCGGTTCTTGACCATCAACTAGATCATCTTATGATAATTCCAAAACATATTATGAGGGTACCATTTGCCTTCTTCGAATACAGAATAGGTTAACCCCATGTAGATGTACTAGGTCGGATGAAACCCTTATCTGGCAACTCCTCCAACTGCTTCTTGAGCTCATGCAACTATGGTGTAGCCATTATATGAGGATGGATGGACACCGGTGTCACTCCTGGCACAAGCTCAATAGAAAAGTCAACCTCTCACTCTAGAGGAAAACCAGGAAATTACTCTGGAGAGATATCTCTAAAACAATCCACCACTGGAGGAAAGTGAAACTGTGATGTCCCCTTGTCAACCCGGAATAGACTAGAAATATGGGTAGTAACTCCTCCTAAACCATAAGTCTTGGGTCATGTTCTAGTCGCCTGGACATCCCATTAACCATTTTGAAGAAAATATTATCCTACCGGTGATTTGAAACTCACCCAGAGGTTATATCGATTGACAACATCCTGGACGGGAAATAACCAGTCCATTACATGAATGATGTCATATACTATCATCTCCAAGACATAGAGGTCCCATAAGAATTTACACCCACCAATATCAAGAGGTAACTCCTTACATTGACATACACTAGCTGTTGTAGTCCCCAATGGAGTGTCTAGCTTCAATATGTTTTCAGAAGATAAGATACAGAGGCCATGTCTCTCCACAACAGCAATAGATATAAAGACATGGGAAGCACCGGTATAGAAAAGAGAAGAAGTTAAAATTGAGGCAACTAGAATGGTACCTCGATCTATAAATGGTTCATGATCCTATCCCTGCTGGGTCTGCTTCACTGCAAAAATTTGACCTACACCACAACCCTGTGACCCTACCTTTTAACTTTGAGCTGATCCACCCTAATGTTGATGAAATACTCGTTACTAGATACCACAAACATGACCTCCACCTCATCCTAAACAGCCATATAAACTCTAGTTCCCTGACTGAGGAGTAACTGGTGGTGCAGCTCCTAAATGAGGACTCATATAAGAACCCATGTCCCCAGCTACTACTGAGAATATCTGACAGAAGCACTGAAGATTCCCCATCTTTCCACAAGATCAAAACAACACTAGGCCACACAAGCAATATTTCTTTATATTCATGACCATTCAACACATGTATCATACCACTTGGATACCTGAAGGTTAATCCCACCTACTCGGATCTATACATGTAGTCTCTATGTGGTAAATCCTACTATCAGTGGGAGACGAAGTAACTATGGATGTTGAACCGCCCTTTCCCAAAATCCTTAATCTCTCAGATTAGTTTCTGTGATCAGCACTTGATTCGCTATTGAAATGATGGAAGTCAACCTGAAGATGTTAACCTAAGATCAGATATCAATATTGAGGCCATCCTCAATATTCCTTGATAGGAATAACCCATCTCCCCTAGAAAGGGTGTAAATAAATGTAGCTTAGTGGAGCAAGAAGAATATTCAATGACAGAATGAGTACCCTACTCCAAACACTTGAACTCTCGGTCTCGATTGGCCATCACAGTCTCTAAATTGATGTAATCATAGAAGGTGCGCTGAAACATATCCCAAACCCTTAATTGATGGCATCCCTCCAGTGAGATAACATCCCACCACCTCTTGGTAGAGTCTCTAAGCATGTAGGTAGCGAGCTTTACCGTCCACTCCGGAGGCATCTCTAGATTCTCAAAGATCGTCAACATGGATCTTAGCCATGACTCTGTATCCTGGGGTCCTCCATCCCCTGAGATGCTGGGGGGATGTTGTTGTTGAATGATCTGCGTCAATGATACCATTGAAGAGGAAGGAGGCAGTGCCCCCTGAATGGTTTTCATCATCCTCATAAAGCCCTCCTCGAACTGTGCATCAACACCTATGTCAGGTATAACTATTGGTGCCAATACTGGCACAACTGGAGGATCTGTAGGTAGTCCCTGATTAGCCATTTCTGGTGTCTAATCATCCCTTACAACTGGCGTACAACCAAAGCACGTCTTGGTGGTATGACTCTTCAAAGTCCAGTGTACACCTTAGATCAATATTAACAGGGACAAAAACATACATGTAAATGAAGGGAACAAGAGAAACATGGCATTATTGTTTTCCAAAACATGGATACACAACATGTATAATTCATACACGGCGTGTTCCTTGATTCCATTCACATGGGTGTGTACTCCTTCCAAAACTGGCCATGTAACACCCCATACACATCGTTCTGTCCAAACACACTATGTGTAATTGACATCTCTTCCCCTACCTGAGTTCTTCTACATGACTAAGCCACATAGCTCTCCTAGAAAAAGGCTCCACGACATGTTCATTCCAGACACAACACGTACATTATGAGCTTCACTGAACCGTGTTGTTAGAGACATGTCTAAATACAAGTCCCACACTACACGACATCTTTTAGATGGACATAGTGTGTAATTGGAAGATTTTTTCGACCCAAGTTGTTTTGATACACACCCGGGTACTATGGTTACACTACACAAAATGTTCTAGATTGACATGGTGTGTATCAGAAGAGACTCAACTGACCCTTGTAGTTAGTGACACGTTCGGTTACACAGTTCTACAACACGATGTGTACGTCATATACATGGCGTGTCCTTCCAAGGATTTACAAACTCCATGTACCTTCCATAACAGTCTGAGACACGGTTAGAGACTACAAATCATGTACATATAATATAGGTCATGTATATAAGAAAAATTGTTTCTTCCCAAATAGAAGAACACATGGCGTGTATTCAACATTACATGTCGTGTATTCTGGGCTTTTCCAGACAGTAAGCCTTAGAAATAACTCCAGAACCCAGAAAAACATTGAAACAATCAATAAAGTGCCAAATTATGATTTGTGAGGGCTCATACTCCCCCTTAATCAATGCATGGTATCATATATATGTCTCAAACAAAGTAAACAAGTCAATGATACACCAAATTTCAATTTATGAGGGCCCATAACACCTTAAGAACCAATGTTTGGAGTTAGTTAAAAAAACCTCACACAATGCATTACCCCTATCAAACCAGCAGGTATTCTATCAAGGCTTATACCACAATAACATGAATATCAATCACAACATCTATCATAACAACATTCAATCGCTAATGCACCGTAAATGGCATGGAAAGAATGCTTGAAATGTGAGTTTCTATAAAGTGCCTATATGATGCATGAGATGGCTTGCCCTCATCCTATTATGTTTCCATATAAATAGATCCTCAATAACATCAATGGTAAAAACACGAAACATGTGAATCACTCAGGTGAAATCAGATCAACTGTAATATTTTGAAAACCAGAAAATTTCAAAAACAAGTTAGATTGGATTTTCCCTATACACGGGTTAACTACTCTCGGGCACTACTTATTACCAAGTACCTATTCTTTTCTATCCCTGGATATAGGATCCAAACAGTACATCAAGAAGAAAATAATTACTCTGATACCTCTTTGAAACATCCCGGTTCTAGAATCCACCCAGAGGTGCCCCGTACCCAGTTGGTCACATGGCCCCAAGTGCATTTCCACGAATGCCAGAGGATTCCTACTAGTAGCGAGGACCTTGGGTGTGGTAGTGGGGAAATTATACCCTCATAGGCAGAGTAACAAAGAGGATGTAAAAAATGGCAGTAGTGGAAGCTGTAAAAATTCCAAACAACAGTGTACAAAAAAAGACTCATAAATAAAAAATGAGAGCACATATATAAATGATTCATGATACATATGTCAAGGAAATAATCAAAACAAAACACAATGATGTAATAAAAAAGTAAAAAACCTATGTACATGGAAAATTGATAAAAAAATCCTCAACATGAAAAGCCTCAGTTTGGTCCCATGCTCTCCAGTTCCAAAGCAGTCAAGTACCTGAAGTAGAAGGGAGCTTTCCCTTATCTATACCTGCAGAAATATAATCTTTTTGTGCCCAAAATCATGACCCAAACAAGGTGTGAGACTAAATCCCAATATAAAACCACCAAAAGGTATGTGCCTAATAAACAGTGAGTATATAGCAGATAATATGTAGAAGGAATCTGTAAACAAGGAAGTACTCTGCAGTAACCAATCATATAGTTCAAAGCATTCAATTCTACATATCAAGTAAGAATTTATTCAAAATAGGTTACCCTATGGGATGTACACACAACCTATCACCTCATGTTAAATTACAAGGATATATCCAAGACTCTCCATGGAAACACTCACCATAAATTCCCCTTAGAGTCAAAAGTGATTAAAGTCTCTTTGAGAAATCACTCATCGTCAATTCCCATTATAGTCTTTTAACGGAAAACTATAGGCACTCTAAGGAAGAACACAATGTAAATTACCACTATTGCATCATAATATAACTATAGACACTCTGAGGGAGAAGTCAACATCAATGCCCCCTACGGTCTCCTAGGATAAAACAAAAACTTTGGAGAAGCCATTAAGTACATTCTACCTATTTTTCTACTTCACCTGGTTCTCAAGGCACTACGTCAGTCAACTGAACACGACAGTGCAATATACAGAAAGTAAAACTCATGAAATATTTGGCTAAATAGTCTATATCAAAAAAAAACATGTTATAATACAAGTCACACCATCCTACAATACAAGGCATGGGATAAAAAAATGTAGTGTTACAGGCTAAACCGGAAAAAAAGGTCAAAAACTAAAATGTATGGGAAAACACTTCCAAAGCATAACAATTAACACTATTAACATTAAATTAAGCTCTACTGAAGAATAAATTCATAAAAACTAATTATCAGAGCTAAAACAGTCTCCACGAAATACCCCATTCAATGGTATTGGACAAATTTTCACATATAAATCAAAAACATTCAACGGAAAGGCACGAACCACCTACCTCAGGGTATATTTTGCATTGAATTGTAGCCCAATACTTTATATTTTTCCCATTTAGTTTGTAAAATAAGTTATAATTGTTAAAAAATTATATATGGTAATACAAAATATGGTGGTATTTTTATGATTTTATATCACCAGTGTTGACTGGGAATACATTCGTCTATGTGTTAAAGTTAATTTCTATTTGATTATGGGTATACTTTTAGTATATAAATCATGACATCCCTCAAATGAATTTATGCCAGTGGTAGTGTTGGAATAAAATCTCACTGGTTTTCCTTTAGGATAAAAAATTCATTAACTATTTCCGAATCAATTGGAAACCTTGAGATATTATAAAGACCACATAGTCTTATTCTAATAACTACGTGTGATTGATAGAAGGTTTTTTTCTGGGGAATTTGAAATCTCAATGAATTTGGAACAATCTGTAAATTATTATTTATACAAATATATTATAAATATATGTATGCATATTTTTTCGATTGATCATTAAATTATGTGCATGTCTACCAATCCCAATATGCCATTATACATTCCAGATTGAACCCACCTTAGGTGCACAAATACCAATCAATATTCAATTATTAGACTTGTTTGATGGCATATAAAGCTATATGGATTCATAATATTGAATTTGATGATCAATATCTTAATAAATATTTTATAATGTTTGTTTTTAATTATATATAATGCTTTTGTAAGGAAATGATATTTTTGACCCATTAAATTAATATTATCATCTCCAAGATGTCTCACACGCAACTGTAATCTAATTGAATAAATGAGTAAAATGGATCATAACATATTATAATTACATGATTAATATTATAATTATTGGATACAAATATTTTATTCAATTAAAATAACATCATATTATCATTTCAATTTGATTAATATATTGAAACAGAGAGCTTTCAAAGAACCATTGAATACAATGTAATGTATTTTACCTTAATAAATTGAATTGATCAATGATAAAATTAGTAATTATAAGTAATATTTATATTTATAATCAAATATGAAAAAATTCACTAATATATAAATTGATTGGATATAATATAAAAGACATTTAATTTTAAAAAAGATTGATTTTCATTTTTATAAAGTAAGTATTTATTTATATAATATATTATAAATAAACATTTAATTTTAAAAATTTAGAAAATTTAATTATAAAAAATATAATTTAATTTTCATATTAAATAATTAAATATTACTTTAGGATGATATTTTTGGATTTTTATATAATAATTTTCTTTTAGGTGAATAGAAAATAACCAGTTTTCTTGATAGAGTTACTTTTATTACTAAAAAGTATCTATGAACTATTTTATATAATAATGTATATTTTAATTTTATAAAATCCATGATTAATGTTTTGGAAACCTAAATTGTATACTACAGTAAAACTATTTTTCATTAATCATATTAAGAAATAATTGTAATTTATAATATAAATTAAATATAAAAAATATATTTAATATTTTATAAAAACATATTAATATTTTCTAAAAATATTAATATAATTTTAGGAATATAATTATGATTACTAAGATTAGAACTTATAGAACATTATAATACTGAAAGGGGTATATTCATTAAATTGTTTTGTTAATGTTGATAATTTTTTATCCATAAAAATTAATTGAATTATTTTTTAAATGGAATTTGATGTTATTTTTAAGCATATATAAAAATATATTTTTCACTCATTTAGTTGATAACCTGTACCAAATAATTTCAGTAAAATATAATATTAAAAACAACATCCTTGTACAATTTTTTTATAAAGTATATGTTATCATTTAAAAGGGATTTTTTTATATTTGGATACTCTATTAGACTATATAGAGGAAAAAATTGGGTTTATGACATCATTATCTAGTTATAATTGTAAAATTATATTTTTAATTAAATATAAATACGTTTGTAAAATCATGTTACCATGGTAAATACCTAAATGGTAAAATGATAAAATCAAGTGAAAAACCCTATAAAATAATTCATAAATTGTTTTTAAATAGTTTTACTAGGCTTTAAAACCAATATTCCTCCCCAAAATATAGTATTTCTCACTTTTGGATCCATTGACCCTTGAATAGTGTCATTCACTTATTTAACAATAATGGGTGTTCAAAAAGGTGACTACTTATTTAGTTATAAAATGGGTACAGTCCCAGACTCTCAAATATAAAATATTACCTAATAATTATCTTGAATCCCATCATAATATTACTCTCCAATAATGATCTGTCATATACTAATTCCCTGGATCACCTTATGTAATCCAAACACCATTATTTATAATGGGGCTTTCAAGAGAATTTTCATGGTCCCAATGTGATATGTACATAATCATCGTCCTTTTGTTCATAATATTTACCCTCGAAATACATCATTAATATAGTAATATAATGAAATATTTATAATTATTAAACTTATTTGTTACTATATTAATGTAAAAACAATTAATTATTTCTTCACATACACTTTGAAAAACTATATAATATTAAATGTTCCTTATGTGGAAGATCAGTTCCATTAAGTAATGTTTATTGTTTTTAATATTAACATAATTATTTATCAAAACCACTTAATATTTGATTAGAAAACTTGAATTCATATAAATAATATGACTATTATTCTATTATAATGTTAAAATACACTTTATTATCCACAATCACCCACAAATCTGTTATGTGTTCTAATATGTGTATGTTAAACCACCTACATTAATGACATTATATGACTCAATCATGGATGTCTACATAATATTAAATAATAATTTTATTATATATATGTAACCAAATAATTATTATTTTTATTTTATTTGAAATTTTATATAATGTACTTCCCGTATTATTGATATATCATATTGTATTAAATATATTACTAAAAAAGATTATAATATTTAAATTTTAACACCAAAATAATAATAATATTATAATAATAATGAATATAATATTAAATAGACGATATTAAAATAGATATCGATAAATACAATTTATAATAAGTTATCCAACGTAATAATTTTTATTATTTTGTATTCTAAGAGAATGAACATAATGATATAAAGAAATGGTAAGGGTTTCCTTTTTTCATTTTCAAATCAAGGGGATATGATTGATATTTCAAAAAATTATTTTATTTATATAGTTTATTAACATCCCTCTATCTTTCACAAATAAAAATTATATTCTACTAGAATAAATAATATTGTTCATTTAATTATATTCATCTTAGTCTCCATTGATTCATATGTTTCTGATTCTGTATATGTTCTATTGACTAAATTTCTGATTCATTGGGATTTAGTATTTCTTAAATGAATACAATTTAGTTTTTAATTCGATTATTACATTACAATATTTTATATGTTACATCCACATGTTCAATAGTGAAATTATTTCTCATCTTCAATAGAAACTTATTTGATAATATGTTTTTAGATGTAAATGTGTAACATTTATAAGAAACTATTTTATTTCATGGAGAATTTTATTCGATACACAAATTTTTTGTATTTAATTTATATTAATTAAATAAATAAAAATATATCTTCTGATAAATATTATATATATTTATCTTTTTAATTTTATTATGATAATGTTTATCAATATTTCGTTAATGATTTTTTTCATTAAAACTACATAAAAATTATAATAAATTATTTTGTTTAAATTATTGACCATTATGGATTTTTTATCCTTATTTAATATTTAATTTAAATTATTATTTATATAGTAATATTTATAATAATATTATATATAGTTTTCTACTAATCTTCTAATTTTTTTTGGAAATACTATACAAATACTTTTTATAACAATGTTTAAAATGTTTTGAAATAACTTTATTATTTTCAATTATATTTCTATTCAATGTGTTTTCCATTATGATGTGGTGATTTCATGACTCTATATATTTTAATATGATATAATTACATTTTAAATGATATTTTTGATATATAATGTATTCTAAAGTTCATTTTATTGGACATATAATAATATTTTAGGAACCCTATATTTCCCTATTTAATTATGATATTATACTGATTTATTTTACATTGCACAAAAATTTATGTATGATTGGTGAGGTCATATATCACACTCCATTTATTTGGTTTATGTTTATATCTCATGATATGGTCATTAATGGAAATAATTATTTTTTACACATTAGCCTTGGAATAATGAGTTTGATCACATTTTCATATGTGGAAATAATGAGTTAGTTCACACAATGGTGGTAATAATGTGTTTTCTCATTTTTATTTCCTATGATATGATTTTTCCATTTATCGAGTAATATATTTTTTCTAAATTTAAATATTTTTCTATATTTTTGAAATTATTATTAAAATATTGTTTTTTGGTCATGTCTTATGATATTTGGAATAATTTTTCACTCTATTTTAATTCATGAATTAAATTATGACAAGCATTTTTATATTAATCATTTATTTTGACTATTATTTTTTGGGTATGATTTACTTTTTTACCTCAATTGAATTTATTTCTAATATTATTCTATCTCATGATCATTGATAATGATCACTTATGTTTACCATTAATATTAATCTTATATATCCCAATTAATATGTTTTTATTTTCCAAGAAAATGAAAAAAACTACACAATGATGTCTCTTGAATATTACGGTTATACCTGTCATTTTTAAATTTTTTATTAAATTAATTTTCATATTATATGGTAGTTTTTGTTGAATCTTGACTTAAATAATTGAGTTGTAATATAAAAACACATGTTTTTCCTTGACAATATCTTGTGCACACTAGTCGAAGTCACGCGACCTCGCCCGGTTCACCGCTTAGGTTGTCCAATGTTCAAGGATAAAAAAATGTGATGGATAATGAAATGGTAACAAATAAATATAACAAGTGTAATAATGATTTTAGGAATTATTTTAATTAAAATAATAATAATATTGTACGAATATATTATTATCATTATAACTGTTAGGAATAAAATTTTATTAATCACATTTGTTATTTTTATTGTTGTAAAATTTTTGATGTCACTAATTTTATTAATATTATCAACATAAATTATTAAAATTAACATGTTGGTAAAATGATATTCTCAAATTAATTATTATTATTATGATTGTTAATATCTTATTTAAGTTATTATTATTATTACTGTTATTATTAGTATTAGTTTTTATTTTTATTTAGTTTTTTCCACTTAGGGCCGGCATCACCCCATGTTTCCCCCTTTTCCTGTTGGATCCCTCCTACCTATCTTAGTAGATCTCCCACTCCTAACCAAATCTCTGCCCTCTCCCCCTTGTCTGGTGTCATGCAGCCTCCCTACCCCGTGACTTGGTCGGCTTGTGTTGTCACCCTGACCTTTTTCCTCTCCAACTGGCGATGTCGTCCGACCTCCCCCAGATAACCAGTGCTGCAACCCTGCTCTCAACCACCATCCTCTATAGCTCTAGCTTCCCCATCAATGCCTATACCTACAACTATGTACTCAACCCCCCTCTGGTGGAGTCTCTTCTCCTTTTTTTCATTTTTGATATTTGGTTGTTCAAAGGTTTAGGTCCTTTTTAGGGTTTGATATTGATTCGTTTTGGTTCAAATTCTTGTTTTAGTGTTCAATTCGATGTTTGCATGGTGTTTTTTTGGTCCGGTTATAGTTTCACACCATTTTTTTGAAATTGAGATTCAAAGGTAGGTGGTTTTATGACTTAACAACCATTTATACTTTGGTTATGCTTTTTCAAAATTGTTGGGGTCTTCTACCATTTCTTGCCATAGTGTAAATAATAATTTCATGGTGTTTTATCTGCTTAAATGTTGGGAATAATATTTAAAATGAATGTGGGTGTTCTTTGTGCATTAAAATTGGTTTTTTGGTTTAAAATTATGTTTTATGTGTTCTTTTTTAGGTACAAATCATGTTATTGAGTGATATTGTTGGGAATTAGTTTTAATGTGACTTTATTTTTGTGTGAAACTAGGTAAGATAGATGTAAACCTTGGTTTCTCCACTTTTCATGTTTTATTAATTATTAAAATTGTATATTACCTAATTTATGTGATGCTTATAGTGTTTTCAAAATGGTTATTGTTTTTAATGGTCCAGAGTGGATTTTAATATAGGAATTTGGTTGTCTTTTAATGTGTGTTTTGATGTAATGTCCCTAGAAAGTGTTCTGAGGGTTGTTTGGATGGTGCGAAGTACATTTCCAAGGACATTGATGTGTGTGTATTTTTAAATTGAGATTTTAAAAAGGAAAATGAGTCACCTTGGGTGTGTTTTCCTTATTGTTCACTTTTGAAATTGAACTACAAATTTTTGAACAATGGAAAATATATTTTGATATTGTAAAATTGGGTATTTGGTTTTAAAGAAGCATTACTAAATCAAATCAACTTGTTTTGTTGTAAATTATTCTTGGTTTTTCTTGAAATGATTTAAAATATTTTAAATGTTTTTTTAATGGTTTGGATGTTGTGAAAGTACAATTTTTTAAAGAGTTGAGTATCTGTTTTTTTAAAGAAGTGTGTTTATATAAAATGATACATGTTTTTGGGAAAACCCTATTCGTTTCATTTGGTGGTGGTTTATAAGTGGTCCAAGAGGTTCCCCTAATAGTGCAAGGGGTACGAAATTAGTTTTAAGTTGAATGTGTTATGAAAGTGATTTCAAATGTCTTTACTTTTTGAAATTTGGTATGATTACTTTGTAATCACTTGTTCTGATATTTACTAATGATTTCTTTATTTTTAAATATAATTATATTATTAATTGAGTGTTAGAAAATGGGGATTTGGGTAATGAGTATATAATGTTATTTTTATTTTAGAATGATATTTTGGTGTGTGTGTGTTTTTAAAATGGTTTGGGTATGAAAATTGTGGCCTTTGTGTGTATTATCTTGTGTGATTTGTGATATTTGAAAGTGATATACTATATAAATTTGGAAGTTGATTGAGCACAAGGGAAACCCTTGGTATCTAGGTGGGCAGACTAGAACTAGTATTCTAGTGATCAGGTGGGGTTAACCCCTATTTCGCATAGCTTGTTTGGCGCTGAAAACAACAACTTAACTATGATGATGCTAATGATGGGGGACCACTAGGTTATTTGTATGCTCCGTACTAGTGGATCATGTGCACGAGAATAGATATTGTATGGTTACTCATTTACTGAGATATGAGGTTCTAGGGCTCCACATGATCAAGTTAACCCTGATAGGATTTACCAATAGTGATCTATTACCCATGACGTGGTGCCCTCCATCGGCGTACAGAGGACCACTTCTGTATGTGTGTGTTCTTTGTAAATTTTCATTTCCACATAAAAATAGTGTTTTGGAAATGGATTTTTGTATTGTTTTTTTATTTAGTTTTATGTTGTAAATTTGTTCCTTAAAAAATCATTTTAAAAGTATGGTTTTAATTAATAAAGTTAAATTATCTCTTAGTTGTTGTGGAATGGAATCCTTTTATTGGGTGACTTCCTACTGTGATTTTTTTTCACACTCTACATGCACCTTTAGGATTATGTCTTCTGTGATTCTTGTGTATTTTAGGTTGTGAAATCGTGCTGAGCGATAGTGGATCGGGTTTTAGTTAGACTTTTTATATAGGGTGGTGTTGATGTGGCCTCTCTTATATCCAGGACGTTTGAGTCAGATTTTTCAATTTTGTTTTTGTTAGTTATTTTTAGTTATTTATTAAATTTGTATACCATTATGTTTTTTTATAGTTTATGTTCATGTTTTATTGATAGTTTTTTAGATATAGTTTATATATCTAGTTCATTGTTTTCATATATCCCATTTTGGGTAAATCATTCCCTTTCACATTATTTGGTAATCAAGCACTTGTGCCTGCCAGTGGGGATTGGGAATTCCCTTTGGGTTATGTCTCGGACTTAGTTCGACACCGGGTCAGATGGAATCCCGACCTGGTTAATGATAAAATGTTATCATAGGTGGTTTTCTCTTTTGGGTCATGCTTCTTTAGGATATGTTCCTAGTAGATCAATGTTATGGGTGTCATAACTCGACGTTCTAGCTACGCGCAAGATGTATTGCCATTACACCTTGTGGTAGGACTCAAGTTACCAGGACATGTGGATGTTTCTCTCAGTTGTTGGTCCTTGTGATTAATCTTGTTTAGGGGAAATGAAAATGGATTAGGGTCAGTGGTCCTAGTGAGCTCGCATGGTCTGGGAAGTTATATAGAGCCATGGAAGCCATCATATAATACTCTATATGGAGGAGATGTGATTGATGTATAGCCTCCAACCATAGGTCTATGTCACCCACCGACATAAGTCACCTCTTCCATCATTCCTCGTCTCTTTGTTTTTATTTCGTGGAAATCAAGATTTTAATTAAAAATCATTTGGTGTTTTAATAATCAATACTTGTGTAGAGTATCCATCTATTTTTGGAAATGATGTATGTGAGGTGTTTTGAGACAAGAATATTTTTTGACTGATTTGTATTTTTAGTTTGAATTTCTATTGGTTAGTTTGTGTGAAAGTATGTGATTTATGGTTTCTTTTGAAAAATAATTTGAGAATCCCATGCAAGGGTTCCCCATGCACATTTATTAGTATATTTCTATATGTCTTGTCCATTATACAAGTTTTATTGTGTTAATGGTTTTTTTTCATGAATAGTGCACCCCCCATAAAGCATTAACAAGTGGTTGATGTGTGGTCACTGGCAATTGACCCTTGGGCAGCCCTCGAGTTGATCAAAGGACCCTCTTCTTGAATTCTAGAATTGAAATGACCTATCATTATAATCATATGGATCCTCCCAAATTAGGATGGTGATGTGATATAGATTGAATGAATCTTTGGTTTAATTTAGTTATTTGACAGTTAAGGGTTATGTTTGAACTCGTTATGTTGAATGTCCTACTTGGAAACAGTGAAGAAGATCCCAGTTGGGAATGGTGAAGGGGGTTCGAAGTTATCAGTGTTGATCAATGCTTGAATGACTTTTAGTGCTTTCATTGGATGCAAGGGTCGTTTTTGTGACATCTTTCATCTTGATTTCCCATTGAATTGAAAAAGTGGATATACTATTAGCGAGTAGTTTGATGTCATGGTAAGTTGTGTTTGTTGGTTTTTCCTTATTTGCGTTATAGATACATGTAACAACAAAATTATATGTTCTGTTTGGGTGTTTTGAATGCCTGACTAGGAGGCATGGGATTCCTCAGGCATCAGGGATCTTGCCATATGCCTCGGAGTGAATCTAGTGCGTGATCGGGCACCCCAAGAGTGTATGGCACCACATATTTTCTTCTGTCGTTGGTGTCGAAGAGGAAGGGAGTTTAAATAATTTCATGTGACTGTTCCATTCCGAATGACATGTTTGGGGTCTAAGGTTTCTCACGGATAAGAGGAGGTGTGGTCGTCTCATTACCTATGTCCTGGGGGTTGTGTCTCACCAGATGTAATAATGTTTAGTGGTCCTTATAGTTTCTGTTGGGTAAATCGACCTCATATTGGAATAGTTCTCATCAAGGGACATAGAGATGTTTTCTGGTCTTACGTCATGGTTTTAACCATCTGGTGGTTGGGCCCCTCCCTCCTTGCGCCCTTGTGGTGCAGTGCTTTGGTCACCATCAGAATGTTTTCAATGTTTTGTACCTTCTGTAAATTCTAATGGTTGAGAGACCCGTGATTTGTCTCGAACCAATATCTTTGGAATGATTTGGTGTAAGCCTATTTCTGAATGGTTGGGAGTGCTCATGGTCCTCCTCATGCTGATTTTCATTTTAGGTGTCAGTGCGTTTCTAAAGGTTGGGAGCCCCTTCAGGCATATCCATGTTGAACTTTTTGGTTCCATTTTTAAATATCGATTGGTGATAAGTGATTAGAGTGTTTCTTGGATGTGGTTTTACATTGTTTGTGCATTCTATCCAAATGGTCTAGTTTTCATATAATACGGTTTGAGGTGTTATGGATTATAAAGTTGGGTTCAGTGGGTGCGAGAGTTCCTTTCCATGATCAGCCGACTACAGGTGTCCGACCACTATGTGGTGGGTAAAACAGAACAAGAATACTTTGTACAGGTTTCATGAGGTTGTTATTAATCTCACATACAATGAGAACGATTTTTTTTCCTCTTTTCACACGTTTTCATAGGAATTAATTTTGAACCGTAAGGTTCTGTCACTTTCGGCTTTTGGGGTTCTGCCTGAGTTGTTGCGTTCCAGGGAAAAAAAGAGGTATGGTGGGGAATATTGTCACAACCATCATTTTTTAATTATTAATTTTATTAATTTTCTTAGTATCAGGTATTTTGGGTTTAATCCCTACATAAATATTTAAGTTATAAGTTAAAAACACTTGTTTTTTCCTTGACTACGTCCATCACACCCCGACCAAATTCGCGCGACCTCCCTAGGTTCACCGCACGAACCGCTTGATGTTGAAGGAAAATAATGTGATGGTGAATGAAATGGTTATAAAAAAATTATGAATAATAATAAATATTTTAGTAATTCCTTTAATGATTATAAATATAATATTTTTTGAATATATTATTATTATTGTTGTTGTTGTTGTTATGAATGATAATTTTATTAACGACTTTTATTATTATTTTATTATAAAATTGTTGATGTAACTAATTTTATTGTTATTATCAAAATAAATTGATAATATTACCATGTTTTTATAATAAAATAATCAAATTAATTATTAGTATTATTATTGTTAATGTTTTAATTATGTTATTATAATTATTATTAGTTTTTCTTTTTCTTTTGTTTTTCCGTTAGGGCTAGTCAGAGGCCCCCCGTTTTTGATTATTTCCTATTAGATCCCTCCTACCCAACTCGATAACACTCCCCCCTCCTACATCTCTCCTACCTCCCCTCCCTTCTATGGTGTCAGGCCTCCCCATATCCCCCCTCCCACCCACCCGGCTAGGCCGGCTAGTGTTGTCGCCCCGACCCCTGCCAGGCCAGCTTGCGTTGTCACAATCTCTGGTGAAAACCGAGCGTCACACCCCTGCTCCCGACTAGCAGCCTCAGCGTCTCCAGCTTCCCAATCAGTGCCTTACCCTTCGTCCTCTCATGAAACCCCTCTTTGGTGGAGTATACACTCCTTTTTTTACTTATGGTGTTTTGGTTGTTCAGTGGGGTGGGTAATTTTTAGGATTTTATTGTGATTAGTTTTAGATCGAATTATTTTTTTAATGTTCAATTTGATATTTCTGTGGTGTGTTCATTGGTGGATTGGTGTTTCACACCAATTTATGGGAAATTTAGCTTCAAAGGTATGCGGTTCCTTTCATTAACCCCTTTTGATAATTTTATTTTTGTTGGTTAAAATTATGGGTGCATTCTACATTCTAATTTCATGGTGTGAATAATATTTTCACGGTGTTTTATATGGTTCAATTTTTGAAATGGGATTTAAAAGGATGGAAGGTGTGATTTGAGCAAGAAAATTGGTGTGTTTTTTTAAAAATATGTTTAATGCGTTGGTTGTTAGGTGCGAAGCATGTTTTATTGTGATAATGTTGGGTGTTAGTTTTAAAGAGACATTATTTTTATGTAAAAATGGGTAAGTTTGATATAATCCTAGGTTATAGAACTTGTTTATGTTTTATAAATTATTCAAATGGTTTATTACCTAAATTATGTGGTGTGTATTGTGTTTTCTAATGGTTTGAGTTTTTAATGTCTAGGAGTGAATTTTAATATAGTTATTTGGTTGTTTTTTAATGTGTGTTTTGATTTAATGTCTCTAGAAACTATTCTAAGGGATGTTTGGATGGCGTGATGTGCACTTCCATGGAATTTTATGTGATTGTAGATTTAAATAAATATTTTATAATGGAATATGATTCACTTTTGTTGTGTTTTACTTATTCTGAACTTTGGAAAAAGAATTTCAAATTTTTGAACATTGGAAAAAATATTTTTATATGTTTACCTTGGGTATATGGTTTAATCGTAGCATCACTAAATCGAATCAAGTGTTTATTAGTGTAATATCATCTTGGTTTTTTTAGAAATGATTTATTAAATAGTAAAAGGTTTTATTGATTTATTTAGATTATGTGAAACTATTGTTTTGATAGAGTTGATTATATGTTTGTTTTTAATGTAATGGGTTTATATAAAATGAGACATGTCATTGTTGTAAACCCAATATGAATTACATGGTGTTGTTTTATAAGTGGTGAAGGCGGTTCATTTAATTGTGAACATGGAATGAAAAAGGTTTTAGATGAATTTATTAGGAATGTGATTTGAAATGTATTTCCTTTTTGAAAGTAGGTATATCTATTTTTTAATCCTTTGTTGGTCTATTTAATATTGATTTATATGTTGTGAAAATTGATTATGTTATTCTTTATGTGTTTGGAAATGGGGATTTGTGAAATGAGTAACTAACAAAAAGGGAATTCTGGAAAGTTATTTTGGTGTGCATGTGTTTTTAAAATGGTTTGGTTATGAAAATTTTGGCATTTTTCTATAATGTCTTGAGTGATTTGTGATATGTGAAAGTGATATACTATGTGAATGTAGAAAATTATTGACCACAAGGCAAACATTCGTTATCTTGGTTGGTAGACTAGAACTACTTTTCTAGTGATCTCGTTGGGTTTGGCCCGTGTTTCTTGTAGAAAGTTTGATGATGAAAACACCAACTAAACTACGATGATGATGATGATGATGGGGGACCACTATGTTATGGGTATACATACTACTAGTGGCTCGTGGGAATGAGAATAGATATTGAAGGGTTACTTTTTAAATGAGATACGATGTTCTTGGGCCCCACACAAGAAAGATAAACCTTAAGGGATTTATCATCAATGCTTTATTACCCATGATTTAGTGCCCTCAATTTAATGAGTTTTTAATATCTAATTCATGATCTTCGTATCAATACCCATTTATTCTTTTGTCAATAATATCATAAATGGTTTAATGGACTAATTTTCCTATTAAGTGGGGATGATTCTTTCTTTCCAGAATATAAATTTCATGATTTGTGAATAAATTCAATACAAAATTATATAATCTATATCCTTTTTTTCTAGTAAAATTACTTTTCCTCATAAAAAATCATAAATTTGTAAAAAAATTCAAAAATAAAATTTCAGTGTTAGTATAAATAACCCTTACACTTACAAATAAATCTTTTATTCAATTTTCACATATCAATTATCAAGGAATATTCATTAGATAAATATTTATATTGTTTTTATTTTATATTATTCATATTTCCCATTATTTAATTTAAAAAATTAAAGTCTTTTATCAGTTACCCAATGTGGGTATTCTTTATCATGGAATAAAAGGATTAATATAGTCCATTATATCATCATTTACTACATTATAATAGTTGTGTCTCTTTTTAAGGAATATTTATTTTTAAATATTTATCACAATTTATTAAAAATCCTTATATTTCAATAGAATTTTTATTTAATTTATTCTTCTATGAATATTTTTTAACAATTGTTTCAATTTTTTTGTAAAACCCATTATATGTTTACTTTTATTTTCCCTTATAGGATTACGTGTCATGAAGAGATGTTTTGATCAGCCTCTATATTGTATAATTATATGATTAATTTCTAATTATGATATTTTTTATATATTTTTATATATTAATTTCAAGCATTTTTGAAGTTTTTAAAATTTTGAGGAAACAAATTGTTTCATATGGGTTCTTTAAGATATGATTATGATTTCTTTTATGTATAATAAATTTAATAGATTTTGAAAAGTTCGGACCTATCTCCCCATTCAAGTAATTGGTTAATGATTATAACACATTGAAATATTTATGAAAAAAATACATATGTTTTTCACATCTTAGTGGGAATATTGAGGTTTGTCACATTTTTAGGTGTTGAAAAAAATGATTTTTATTATATATGAATTGGTGTAATAATCTTTCTCTTGAGGTTTCCTTATGATAAAATTTTCCCATATGTATAAAAAAGGTATTTATTTATATTTCCATATTATTCTATACTTTTTTTCTTATAATTACTCATATGTTACTCTCTAATGGATTATTATTATTATTATAGGTTTTCACAGTCTTTTTTTCATGTCTTATATTATGCAATTATATGTAATGATTCATTTATTTTGATCTATACATTAATGAGAATGATATTACTATGTAATTCAATTATTCCCATTTTGTCATCTTATGATCACTAAATATTATAACTTATGTTTACACTTTTTGAGTTTATATGATCTCTATTGGTTTTTGGTTCCTTTTCCTTTGGATATAATGATTTCTAATAAATATGATATGTTATTAAGAGTATCTTGTGTAGAGGAATCATTGAAGATATTTAAGAATTGTTATGGAATAATAATTTACTTATATTCTTAAAAATATGTCCATTAGATTAAAAGAACATGTGAGTTTTTAATTGTTTTCCAAATTATATAAAATATTAAATATAAAAGGAATTGGTATTATAATTTATTGTAATATTTAATATAGATTATTTGATTACGAAGTAATGTTTGTGGGATTCTGTAGTTTTTTAAAGAGTGGTATTTAAATAATTTTGTGGAATAAAATATAAACTACTATTGATAAGTTATACGATATAAATATCATCAAAGGGTTAAAAGTTAATATCATTTATATTTTTCAAGTTATACATAACTCTTTAGGTTGCATAAGGTAATATTGAATATTTTATTTTTAGTGATTATGAAAATAGATCCATATAAAATCTAAAACATACATTTATAGTTGAAATAAAAACCTGATGTTTTTTTAAAGTTGGTATATTGTGGTTTTTCTAGAAGTTACAGACTTGTTTTGATACTATTAACTAGATATGAAATTGGAAGAGATGTACAATGGGGTTATCAACTTAAAAAAATTTCATTGAGTATCAAATGAATCTTCAATCCAATATATCATGACAAGGCCTAGTATAAAAAAAATATACATATTCCTAAGGGATATGTTTTAGATATTTCTCATTCTCTTGATGAATCATTATGAAGGATTTGAAAACCATTAAGTTATAAAACATAATAGGGAATGTATATTTATAACATAAATTAAAATATAGAGATTCATGACTTATGGTAAATATATTTTGATATATTATTTTATGTATAAAATATATGATGAACAATGGGATCATATTATTCAATTATTTTTATGATTGTATTATTTTAAGAATATTCATGAAAATTTTGTTATATTTATTTTTGGAATTAGGATAATTATTTCATGATAACCTAAATTAATGAAATAATTATTAAATAGAATATATCCATGGATAAAATGGAGATTTAATTTGATAAAATGTCTTATGGTTTATTTATAATATTTATAGGATAATTTGATCTGGTTTTATGGACATCCATTTTGCGTTTTTGGAATTTATTCGAAACCACATCACAAAAATTGAAGATGAAAAAATTTACGTTTCTAGAAAGCACTATATGGTAAAACCAAATAAGGTAGAATACACAAAATGCTTAAAATATTAGTATATATTTGTTATTATGGCATATTATTTTTTGTAGGGGTTAAAAATGTAGTGAATTTTATATCATAATAGAAATTAAATTTTTATATTCATAGATAATTTCATTCGCATGATATATTTTGTTATGATGTTTTGGTGTATTCCAAATTTTTTGAGAATTATGTGGAAATATAAGGATTTTTAGTCAGTAGATATGATTTAATATTTTATAATTTTTTTAAAATTTTATTAATAAAATAAAAAACTAATTTTATGAATTGTTTAAATTTTGGGGTAAATATTTTGGTGGACACATGATTTAGTTATAGAAAACACTTATGATTAATTTGTTCTGGATTTTCAAGAAATAATGTGTTGATTAATTTTGTGAATAGAGTTTTAGATTGTACAGATAACTTTAGAATTGTACATTGATTTAATCAATATGTGATCCGTTGTATTTTTTGGTTATGTTTTCCCTCCTTTCTAGATTATGTTATATATTGACTAGTTTGTGATTTTAGAATCTAGTTATTAATATATTTGAGGGTTAATGATAGAATTAATTTTTCAAAGAATATATGATTTCATTGGGGTAAGTGTATTAGTGACAGAATTTCTATTTTCGAATGTTATATTTCTATTAATGAATGATTAGGGTATATATAAAATTTAGAATATTATCATATAAATACTTATTATTTTTTTAGAATATATAATCAAATTATTATTTCCAAATAGAGTAAGGTTAAGGTTTTATTATTGGTTATATCCTAAATGACGAATAAGTTATTGAAACCATTACCCTTATTCATTGGTGATTAACAATTCAAATTTCAAGGATTTAATTTAATTAAGAGGGTTATAATGTAATCCAATGAGATTGTGGGCCCATTAAATCAATACTATCTTCAATATATTCTGTCACACATATCACCAAACTATGAACCCACAAACTAAAATAATCCATGATATATTTAAATTACATAAAAAATATAATCAATATTAGATAAAAGTTAATAATCAATTAAAATAATGATATATTATTATTATTTGTTATTAATATTTTTTAAAGGATTCGTTTTAAAAAACCTAAAATATGTATCGTATTTTTCCTTAATAATGTTGATTGACAATGAATTTTTTTATTAAAATATGAAATATTTTTATTTATAGACTAATATTTTAAATATTTAATTATTTTTAAATTTTGATGAAATAAGGTTAATTAGACAAGATATCTAAATATGGAATTTTTTATAAAATTAGTTATTCTTTATATGTTCTATATTAATTTAAAATATTTATTTATAAGTTTTAAAAAATTTATTTAAAAATTTGACAATTATTTTGGGATTATAAATTTCAATAATTACATATGATGAATTTCTTGGATTTCTCTAAAATAAATAAATTTTTGTGAAATTGAAAAAAAATATCAATTTTATAATACCGTCATGATTATGACTAAACAGCTTTTGAAAAACATTTTTTATAAATATTTATATTTTCAATGTAAAATAAATCAATTAAAATTGATGTGTTAAATTTATAAATACTCATGTTCAATGTTTTGAAAATTCAAGTAACATTATACACTAAAATTCATTTTTATTCACTTATATTAAAAATTAAATTACAAAATTTATATATAACAAATCTGACCAAATGTGATTTCCAAATTTTTATAATATTTGAAAAAAATTAAGTATGAAAAATAACATTATTTGGCATAAAATATTGATTAGTGAGTAAATTTTTATTGCCCATGGTAATTATTAAAGGGTTATTTTTGATGGATTTTTTTATTAATGATACATATTTTTATCTAATAAATTAGTTTTATATGTTTTATATAATTAATATTATTTTATTTTTATGAATATATAAATTATATAATATCAATATTTTATTTTATAATCAGTAATAAATAAGATTAATAACACTTAATAGTAAAAATAACATCCTTCCTCAAGTGAATATTTCTAAATATTAAAATATTTAGTTTAAAATATAACATTATCTTATTTAGAAATGTAATTAGACTGTATAGAGCTTAATAATTTGTTCCATCTTCCATCTAATCAACATAGTCTATTAGAATCCTTCTAAACAACTTAGTCCATTGAACTCCATTCATTAACCTATTTGTATAATGATTTTTTAGAGAATTATTTTTAATAAAAAATTTATGTAATTAATAAATCCTTCATCTTTCATAACCAACATCTTATTAAAACATTACACCAAAGCTTCATGGTCTCAAAAATATCCCAATTTTTAGTTTTTCATCATCCAAATAATATAAATAAATAAAACTAAGAATCTCATGAAACCAATTACAATCAAATATTTATATTACTATATTAGTGAAATTCATTTAATATACATGAATCCTTTAAAAAATTACCTTGTTTTCCATAAACTAGTGATTCACAATAATTCCACAATTCTACTATTAACGAATATCAGAGACAAAATATAACATATGAAAAATACATCCTTCAACCACATCAAAAAATATTAAAAAGTTTATCATATGATGATTACATAGAAAACATACATTAAAACTCCCACTAAATATATTCTCTCCTATAATATATTTATGTTACATATTTTCACCTATTTTAAAACACTATCCAGATTGAATTTGATAGAGATTGTGGGAATCAAGAATCGTATCCTTGAACAGAGTGTGTTTGTCAAACAACAATTAACCTCATCATCTAAAATGTTTCCAAAATCAATGGTTAAGTGAAAACTTCTAAAAAATTATTGATTATAGGAAAAAATTCATGTTTTAGTTCATATCATTCCACATTTTCTATGAAGAATTAATATTTACTGTAAATTTTCTTTGATATAAAATGGTGAAGTAGATTCATAATGTGATTTATAAAAATTTTGTTGACACATCCCAAGATACGATGTAAGTTCACATGAACAAAAAAATAATTCTATTATTTATTCATCCTAATTAAATGTGTTACAACTTGAGTTGAAGATATATACTATTATTCTGTATTACTAAGTGACACATAAATTTTCATCATTCTATTGTAGCTACTAAATCTATCTATAGAAGGAAAACTCTAGCATATGAGGATCTTTTATCATTTTCACACACTATATGTTCGACATTTTTGTACCGAGAAAAATAATTATTTCTTTTATTTCTATATTTGAATTTGAAATGATTTTTTACAGTAATATATCTGTGAATCCTTTTATCAACCACACGATAAGATTCTTTATGTTCAAATTTGTATAGGTGTAAAATTATAACAAAATAAATTTAATTTAATCAGGAAATTTTAATATATACAACGTTTCTTATCAAATTCCTGACTCTTTGGCATAACATCCCCTCTATTCCAATTTTCATCAATCATTATTCCCATTAAATATATTTAGAAATAGGAATTGAATTATCCAATCCAAATTTCATCTGGCATTCCATTGTATACTTATCATGATAGTGGAAAATCGATCTTCTATTGAAAAGGGTTTTAAGACATGAAAGTATTTCATTTCTTATAACATTAACATTTCAAAAAATTCATTATCTACATTTCAAACATGTCACACATTTATTTTTCATTCCATATTTTTATGATATCACCGTCATAAATACTCACAATGAATGAATCCTCATTATTTTCTTTTTTATAATGTTTTCTATCAAATACTCCATTCCCAAAAATCTAATTATTCTATCATGTATCAAGTTTCGTGTATTAATCTTTGAGAGTTTGAATCTTCTCATATAAAGTATTTTCCATGATTCACATAAAACAACCATTATTACCAGTGAGTAATCTGCATGGATTATTAATAAAAACATCTTTATCTAGATCTCCTCTAAGTATGTCTGATTTACCATCCATCTAAAATATCTAATATCATAATTTTGAAATAATAGAATGAAATTTATTTCTATCATAGAGTATGTATATATGGGAAAACGATTCATCAGGGTTAGTGTCTTAAAGTTTGTTATTATACTTTTTATATTGGAATTTCATTATTTATTATCACATCTATAATTTAATTCAACCTGATTTAGAAATGTTTTATTGAAATAACTTTCTTATCATCCATCATGGGTAATAGTCCAATGTATCATTCTTCATAATTTAATTTAATTCTTTAATACTAGAATTAATTCACTCTTGATAACATAATTCATCATAAATGTGTCTTTTATAAACAATGTTAATATAAAGAGGTATATGAAACTATATTCATTATTATTCTAGTTTGAGCCAATTTTTATTTATCATCTAGTATGTTTTGGACATATAATTTCTTCTTAAACCATGGAAATTACAACTGTCTTTTTCCCTAGTAAACTTAATTTGGTGAGTCTTAATTTTAATCATTCATAACTTCTACATTATTAGATAATTCGGGAAATTTTTCTTATAGTCTTACAATAAAAACATCACCTTCACAACCTTAGAGATCTACAACTGACTTTGAAACATTTATGTAAGAATATTATAGAAATTTCATATATACAGAATCAACAATAATTCCTACCACATTATCATAACACCTATATCCTCTACCATTAAATTGGTTGCAATGAAATATACCTTAAATTACTATATAATCAAACATCCATAAAATTTCACATTTGAAATTTAAAATAGAGGGTTTTCTATTTCTCCTTAAGAAGATTAAACCCAGTGTCACATTATAATAATAATCATATGAATTTATTTTAGTGCTTCCCCTATAGAAATGAAAATTTTGAATGTAAACTACTTCATAAGTATCTTGTCACAAAAAACAAAAAGTATTATGTTAAATTAGTGTGGTCTGTTTCATCTCAACAAAACATATATTACTTATTTATGAAACACCATTATATTATGTTTTTTTGGTGCACTAAATTCATGATGGTTGAATTATTTCAAATAAAATCATTATAATTTCTATTTTTGAATTTTAAACCATTATGAGTTCAAATCTTATTCTTTGAGTATATGCATTACTTTTGTACATTTCTCTTGAAAATTCTAAAATTTTGAGATCCATTGATTTATATTTTAAAAACATAATACATGAAATACTTTTGAAATCATTATTTTTTGGAAATAAATTATTATCTATATTTAATTAATACATTCTTGTTGGATCATATATATCTAAATGAATAATCTATAAGAGATACGTTTCATGCATCTCAATAATCTCATGTATTGAATTTGTAATGTTCCCTTAATGTTTTACCCTAAATAGTTAATAACATATTTATTTCATTATTGGGATATCAAAAATACATTTATTAATCATTATATTAATCAAATTACTCTAACATAAATCTCCACACCTCTTACACTATAATCGATTTTCTACAATCATGCTCAGATAGCATGAGACCTATTAATCTCAAAGAAGAAAATAGTTTCCCACAGTTCATTTTGTTCATTTTTAAATAACTCGATCATTAATAATTCTATTATAAAATCAATATCTTCTAAAATCATGTTATTTTCTATGTAAAAATGTTTTGAAACACATAAAAAATAATGTTCTGCACAAAAACAAATTAAGAAATTCAAGATATTAATTATTCTTTTCTAATGATTGCATATACAATTACTTTGATTTTAAGTGAGTAATTAATTTAAAAATGATTTTCCTTTATTTTTATTATTTTAAATTTTTTTAAAAACATCAAATACCTATTTATATGTGAATAACACCAACAATATCTATGGTTGTTATATGTTTTTATCCTTGAGTGATTTTTCAAAAAATCTGACTTTTTATTTTCTATATTGTTCTATTACAAGAGGTATCTTCGATTTATCATATAATTTTTTTGATATTTTATCATTATGTGAAATATTTTTGTTGGAACTCTATGATGGCCATATATTTTCGAAAATGTGCATATATTAATATATATTTCATTAGTCAAACTAATTTTCTATGTTTTTTATGTTGAGTTAGTTAATGCCCATTAAAAAACTAACTCTATTGGCTTGTTGTTTTTTTATATTATTTATTTTCCAACTAGAAAAATATTACGTTTTACCAAAAAAAATATTATATTATATATAAAGGAAATAATGTTATATTTTTTAACCTAACATTTTTTCTAATGTTGTGCACCTATTTTTCATCATTATTCAAAACATAAATCATATGTCCTTATTCTAAGATAATGTTTTGGTAGTGTCATAAAATTTTATTCTTCATCGTATAAATTCTTATCATATTTAATAAAGTCAAAAGTTATGAGAGTTTTTTCTTCAATCTTTGGTTCCTTAAAAGCATCATTTTTATGTTTTTGATTTTTTAGCAAGAAACATATTCCACTCTACATGGTATTTGTTATAATCCATTTTAACCATGTTTTAAGTATATAAACAATATATTTTTTATATTTTTTTAGTTTTTTTCTTCTTATACCATTCACCAATATATGAAAAAGTGTTTTGGGATTTTTTCATTCTTTTCTAAACATCATAAATGTTTTCTATCATTATCTAAAACTTTCCCTTTAATATTTATATTTTCCTCAAGAATGATCCTTAAATTATTTTCTTTTTTAGGTAACATCATCACATGATAATTCTCGCTTAAAACATGGATATTATCCTGGTATCGATTCCATTTTGTTTAATAATAAATATTATTTCTTCATTTACTTATTCTTTTCAAAAAATTTAACAATCATTGATAGAATATGTATCAATTTTCATTTAAGAATAAACTACATATCAGTGTCATGTATTTATTCCTCTAAGATATTTCATTAATCAATAGTAGAGTTATCATTATATAGTTTTTAAATAGAGAATTATTAGTTACATCATCTCTTTAGTTTTCATGATCCCCTTCACCATCATTATATTCCTCACATTTGGAAAATCAGTTTTTATTTTTACATTTGGAGAAAATATTATCTTATATTTCCAAAAAAGTGAAATTAATTTTCTGTACTTTTCTTTTATGGTATTCTTAATTATATTTCATTTTCATCGGCATAATTATCTTCATTTATCCTTGAAAAATTTAGGGAAAATGTCCAATGACACTGTAACTAAATAAATTCAATCGTAAAATTCATTTATACATCCATGTGACTATTTTCAACATTATTGGAAACAAATGAAAAAAATATTCAAAATTTACTACATACATCATCATCAAAGTCAGACTCACTAACATCTTTATTTAGATCTTTCATAGACATTCCTCACCTATCTACCTTGAAAGAGATTTCCTAGTAAATCTTTTCCATTATCTTGATTTCTCGTTATCAACTAATTTAATATGAGGGGAGTGTAAAATGAAATATTTTCTAAATAGGGAGAGAGTTTCTTGATACCAAACATCTATTGATGATACCATAGACTCAATAATTTTAGGAATGATTATTTGGATAATTCTAAAAAATTCAACTATTAAAACATATCTATAAAAAATGTCTTCGTGTGAAAAAGTAATTAGACCATTTAATAATGTTAATAAAATATTTATTATCTTCTATATTATCTTTATCAGGGCTCAGTATCTTTATCAGTATCTTTATTTCTTAATATTTCTATTTCCTACATAAATATTATTCAAATCAGCCTATGTTCCTTTAATTATTCTGATTCATTTAACCTATATAAATTCAAAATCTAAAAGGGAGGAAATTATAATGGTTTTGGATCATCCACCATTATCTATATTCTTCGTATCTATAACTACAATAGGATTTCCCTTATCTTAAGGAAGGAAACCATATATATTATCATCAAGAACTTCATGCCCAAAATATAAAAGATAGTGTGAATTATTTTATTCTAGTTATGAATGATATTCATAGAAAATAATGAAATATCCATACTATTAACTATATTCTGAACATTCATGTAAACCATCAATTTCTATAAAATTTATGTAATGATAAATTGATCATACATTCTCTAGATTACCACCTCTAAAATTGGAAATTTTTCCTTCTTAATATAGTGTTTAATAATTTATAAAAGAACATAAAATATCAATTAAAATATTAAAAATTCTATATAATATCAATAATATATTATTATAATGATATTTTACACTTCCATAACAAAACACATTCATTGAGTTATTCTGTGTTATTGTTTGAATTAGTTTAACCCCTACATGAAAAAAAATACAAAACTCGATCATAAATTTCATTGGTATCTTAAATATTAATTTTATTATAATTTAATAAGAAAAAAATAATTTATTAATGTATATTTGAAGGTTATATTATTTCAATAAATTATTATTTAAATATCATTTTGATTTATTAAAATTACCGAAATAATACAACACTTTACAAACATTAGAAAAGAAAATATAAAATTATATACATTTTTTAATAAATTCTCCATAAGTTATCTAATATAAATTGTTGTATTATTTTATAATTTAACCATGTGTTCACAATGATTCATGGACATGGTTAGTGTTTCTTTATATCATTTTCAAATCCACATGTATTGTTAGAAATTGCACAAAATCATATATTCCATATAATGTATTACATGTGAAATTGATTACTCTTATGGAAGCACATTCAACATCATGGGATTCTAATGACCATTTCATTATCATCCTCTAAATATCAATTAATTCTGAAATTTCCAACATTGAAAGGGTTTTATCGACTCAAATTTTGATTCAATGGGTAATAATATTTCTTATATATATATATATTTAAATCATTATTTCATTATAAACTTACATTATTTTATATGGTATGTCATATTTTTCATTCGAGACACTATTTATCATCATCATTAATAACTTGATGAATAATTTATTAAATGTCCATGATTTACCATCAAAATTATTTTCTTCATAAAATCAATTTTTTTAATTTTATATTATAAATATTTTATTTATATTATTTTTAAAATTAACGACTATCATTACTTCTCGGATGTTTATTTTTCATTTCAATTACGTAAAAATGTTAATAAATTCAATTCCTCTCATTATTTACTAATCTATATTTTTAAGCATGATATTTTGTTTATATTTAATGATTATTTATTTAGAACAGAAAATAATCATATTTTCAAAATACATATATTTCCCTTCTTATTTATTTGGAAGTCACTTTCCCATCAACTTTTATTAAAAAATCAAAAATATTTTATGAAAATATCATTATTTTCATGGATATTTTTCTTCCAAGGGTTATCTATCTTGAAGTGATATTTTTGTCGCCATTTAAATTCATTTGTGATATAATTAGTTTTCTAAATTGGGATTTTTATATCCTATTATTTGATATGTTCATGTAATGTGATGTTTAAAAAAAGTAAAAAACCCCCTTTTTCCCTTAGGACATTTAATATATTATGATGATTGATTTTAATTGGAAAAAATACTTATAGATAATGATTGTTTGGGTCCTATATCAGAATACAATAAATTATTTTATTTTTATATTATGTTTTTTTGACATTTTCTTCTAGGAAAATTAATTATTTTGGAGACTCAATTTTTACTTTTCAAAAAATTCCCCCTTTTCCAATGGTAGGTGGACTATATCCCCATGGTTAAAGATGTTGTACACTTAATTGGAATAGGCTGATAGGATGTTATTTACTCATTCCATGGATTCCACATTGGATGTAATTTTCTATTAACTATCTCCCACATATTTTTTTCAAGTTTGTAAATATCATTCCAAACTCCATCATGAGGTGGACAATGAATAACTAAACTACTTCTATCATTGAAGGAACTATACTGATTGTTAGATATAATGATGAATTTAGACACATCTAGAAATCTATGGACATTGGATTTGTTTTGATCATATAAATAATACCTATTTCAATGTATATGTAATCTCAAATACGGGTAATCTTCAATATAGAATCCATGAAATTCAATTTAATTTGTATGGTTATTTTTCCTAGGGGAATAAGGAATTTTTAGATTATTTCCAAATGAATCCAAAGTTTAATAGATGTGGGAGGAATTAATATGTATATGGTTTGGTTCATATGATTAATATCATGTGGGGACATGGATGGAGGTTAATAGTATTATAGGGATGTGGTAAAATGTTTAGAGTCTTGTAGGGACATGGTCATATGTTTAGAGACTTTTGGGTACATGGTAACATGTATAGATTCTAGTGAGGTCATGATCATAGGTTTTGTGTATTGAAGGAATATTTACCATGTACCCATGTTTTTTACAGGGTTGGTTATGGATTTGTGTAATATAGAGAATCCATGGTCCGATGGAGACCATATAATTGAGTGCTGATGTTGAGTGAACATGTGGGGAAAACGATTACAATTCAATATTTCCAACTCAAATGGGGAAGAAATACATATGTAACTATGGTTTTGGGGTTTTGCGATTGAGTGTCACGACCCGTCCTCGGGGCCCGTGCTGTGACTACCCCAAGCCCGCCTACATAGGCCAGGGGCTGGCGACTAGCACCAAGGTGTAAATCCCGAAAAAAGGGAAGGCATTTCCTTTGTAATGTAAACAAGCACCACAGAGTAAGCAAGTGGAAAAATAAAACACTAAGTAAAAACGGGTACAACAGTAAGTGAAGAATGTTAAAGGGGTCCAGAAATACAAGCCCAACTATAAAGTACAAATAAAAGGGGAAAAATAGCAATTGAAAGAAAAAGCCGCAGCGTCGAGCCTTCCTCTGGAAGTCCCACCTGAAGGGTGGGTACAGAAAGCATCCACTACTCCTCGGGTCCAGCCCTCCACTCCGAGTACACCCCGCCTAGTGGTCCACCTCCAGGTATCGTCCTGCTCCGCCAACCTCGACCACGATCAACGCTGTCTATCATCTGCAACCAACACAATGTAGTGCGGGCATAGCCCGTGCAGGGGTGAGTATAAGCTACTCAGTAGGGACCCCATGACCCCCGAAGGTCTCCTAGAATCCACAAAGGATAAACCACAATGGAAAGATAAAATCACTAAGTAACATCCGTCATGGCTTAGTTATGCCCATACATATACCTAAGTCAACAATTATTGCTCGGCTCAAACATCCGAGCTCAAGTACAACCCAGTCTACACAGGAAAGAAAAACGTAAATCCACATAGGATAGCACAACAAAATCCACATAGGGAAGAAAAACGTAAATCCAAACAGGATAGCACAACACAATCCATATAGGATGGCAAACATGATTCAGCTCACACAGGATATACTTCTTCGTAAGATGATATAGTTGATCAGATGTAACCACTGATTCTTCTAAGTCGTCAGACCCACAAAGGATCGGTAGGTACTAACCCCCGCAATGACCCACATATGATCGATCATGAAGTTGAAACCATAGATATTTGGAGACTCCCTCTCCATCAAGTACATTGGTTATTTCACTACAACCATGTGCTTCCTTCTAACCTTGGACTGTTGTAGTACTCCACCTATCGAGTACTGTGGGCCTGCTGCTACAACAAAGCACTTCCCACCATGGGTCTGCCGCTAAAACCATGCGCTCCCCCTCATAACCCCTAGAGGTACTCCTTCTGTTGAGTACCACGGGTCAGTCTCTACAACCAAGCGCTCCTCCGTCATGGGTCGGCCGCTACAACCAAGTGCTCCCCCGTGCTGCTACAACCAAGAGCTCCTCCATCGTGGGTCTGCCACTACAACCAAGTGCTCCCCCTCATAGCCTCTAGAGGTACTCCTTCTGTAGAGTACCGCGGGTCTGCCGCTACAACCAAGCGCTCCACCGCCGTGGGTCTGCCGCTACAACCAAGCGCTTCCCACTGGGCTATCTGTAACACACCGAGTCGTTCGATCAGCCGTCATCAAGTCTCAACCGACTCTAGGGTTTCCGCACACAGCATGCTCATTCCGGGAGGGTCCACTCCACGAGCCAAGAGGTTGATGCATCAACTGTCCTGTAGTCCGGATTTGTTATATCCCAAGATGTACTGTAGAGGTCACTGCCGAAAACACGGAGGATTCCTGTACTGTTATCATCATCGTCGTAGTTGAATCCACTGAGGATATCTATAAAGTCGTTGTTGTCACAGTAGTAGTCGCAGCCAGCTCTAGGGTTCCCACACACAGCAATCCCGTTCGGGAGGGTCCGCTCCACGAGCTGAGAGGCTGATACATCAACTGACACATAGTCTAGAGTTGATGTATCCAAAAGTTCTGTATCGTCAATAGGAACTCAACGTCGAAGATGGTGCGTCAATCGGACGCCCGAACTGAGAGATATTGCCTTTTTCGTCCTTGGGGCCCGGTTGGGTTTTAAGTCAAAACTAACCCGACCGTACACCACCTACATCCAAACCTCGGGTGGAGTAAGCCAAAAGATCCGACTCACTTAGAGGAATTCGAAAAAGTCGAGGGCACGTCAATCGGACGTCCGAAGCTCAAGATATGAGTGTTTCCGCTCCAAGGGCCCGGTTGGTTTCGTGTACGAACCTACCCAGCCAAACCCAGTGTATTCCGAAACCTTGACTGTGATATACCGAAACGACCGTCTTGATCCAAGGATCGCACCGCCAATGACGGCGCGTCGTTCGGAGGCCCGTAGCTCATGTTATGAGAAAAAGACCAAAAATGTCTGGAGATGGGGGGTCTGGGCCCGGACCGACCCGGCCCGACCCCCCTGGGTCGGTCCGACCCGGTTGGGCGCGAAACGGTCCAGCCAAGGCAGCCCGGCCCGGCCTGGGCGCGACCCGGCTGGCTGGTCGGCTCGGCCCGGCTTGGCTCGGCCGGGCGGGCGGAGTCTGGGGCGGGGGTGCGCTGCCCCCACGTGTCAACACCGCCCCCCCCCCCCACCCCCCCCCCCCCCCCCCACGATGGGGGCCGCCCTTGGTTAGCGGACGTGGCATTGCCGCATCCCTTGTGTGCCGGACCCGCGCAGCTTCAGCTGCGGCGGCCCTGTCTGGCGGCACGCTGGGGCACCGCCGGTGGGTTCCGCGGGCCACCGGAGTTGCTCCGGTGGTCCGATTTCATTTCCGTTTGCGCCGTAGCTCCTCCCAGGTCCCGTACTTCACTACGGAAACAACGGATCACCTCTGCGGCATGTTTTGTCGCCACCCACCAATCCGCACATCAACGAAGAACTGTGTAGGGTTGTCGGGCCGTGCGTGTTTGTCCCGCACCCTACGCGTTACGAGATAACAATCGGGAAGAATAAATTATCATATGAAAATGTAATAAGATACAATTTAATAAATTAAAATTTCACATTATCCAGGTTCTTTGTTTTAGGTGGAACATCCATGGAAGTATAAATTATTTCACAAACAAACCCCTACCTCGCCGTAGTCGTCGAGGGTGCATTCTACGCAGAATTGATTGTCGCGGAAGGAGGCGATCATCGCGTCGAGGAAGGGCGTCACGTCATCGCGAAAGGGTGCCGCGTCGTCACGGAATACGGTGTCGCGTCGACGAACTCCGAGGTTCAAGAACATGTAGATTTAATTATATTAATTAAATCCATGATGGTGTTATAACCCACAATGAGATTTAAAAGAAGAACTCTGAAATCTCCTACCTCAAGCAGTTGGTGAACGAAGATCATTGCGGGGAAGAACGTCTCGGAAGAAGTGTCGTCAATCTCCGAGGGTGACGTCGTTCTTCGCGTTCTTCATGTTCATCGCGTTCTTCACGTTCTTCGTGAAGGAGGATAAAGGCACCAAATTTCTGTCAAAAGCCTCTCAACGAGAAATCCTCAAGAAGTCGTGTGTTGGTCTTATTTTATTATTACGCCAACAGATTGTAAACAGGTTAAGAAACAATTAAATTAATTCATATAATTAATTTAACGATGTTAACCACCCAATTAATTGGTGCATTAAGAATTTAAGAAAACGCGTCAGTTGACTTTCATAATGACGGGTTTTCGTGGGGGCGTTACTTAGCGGAAAAGAAACGGTGGGGCTCATGTGGGCCTCACCTGACAAATATACTACCAAGAGGGTAGGATATTTTTGGATATCACTCTATCCACATCAACTCAGCTTAAGCAGCTTTAAGTGGCTTTCAATTGGCTTTATGTAAAATAAAAATAAAGTTGTCGCACACTTTATTTTATTTCTTAACATAACCCCAAAAATTAAAAATCACACCCGAGCAAACGCAACTCCGGAAGAGGCGTTTCTAAGCAAATACAGGTGCTGCGAATCCATTGGTGCCCTCGGAATTTGATTCCGAGCATCGGTTCAAAAGTTAGAAAAACCCACTCGTTCGTTCACTGAACGTACCCGAGCCAAACATCAGAAAATGATTCCGGGCACACCGGGCCTCGGAATCAGGTGCCGTCAGAAACTACGTTTTTGTAAAATTTCAAAGAAAATTAAGAAAAAAATTCCTTGAAATTTACTGGTCTTTACATTACTCCCACCACAGGGCCTTACGTCCCCGTAAAGCTTCACTACAATCATAGAGATACAAAGGAGGTATTGAGCACCCATCTGAGCCTCCCACTCCCAAGTGCTCTCCCGGAGGTTCCCGTACTGTCATCTGATGCGCACTAGAGGAGTTTAATGCCCACGCAGGACCCGCTCCTATCGATCCTCAATATCTACTGGGACCTCCGCAAAAGTCGCCCCATCATCAACGTCCAGCTCCACATGGTCAATGATGTGTGTCGGGTCGTGCATGTATCTCCTCAGCTGAGATACGTGGAAGACGTCATGCACCCGGTGCAACTGAGGTGGTAGAGCCGGACGATAAGCCACCTCGCCAATCCTGATGAGGTCCTGGAAAGGCCCGATGAAGCATGGAGACGACTTACCGCCTCGGCCAAATCTCCGTAATCCACATCGAGGTGTGACACGCCAGAAGACGTGGTCGCCATCCTTGAACTCTAGTGGCCTCCGCCTTCTGTCTGCAGAAGACTTTTTCCGGCTATGAGCTGTCCTCATCCGCTCATGGACGACTTAGACCCTTCTAGTCCTACGAGAGCTGCTGAGATTTCTTCTTTGCCGATAAGAGAAATCTGGTCTCATCCCCTGGATGAACCATGTTCTTTGCCTAATAAAGTAAATCCCGACAAGGATGATACTAATCCATACCAAGAATGACGTCGTAAGGCCTCGACGCTACTACCAAGAGATCCAACTGTTACTCTTGCCTACAAGGGTTGAGTCACACTGTCGGCATCAGTGTGCGGTAACTGGGTCCCCTCTAGTAGATATCTCACAAGTGAGGGTCAAGTAAACAGTCTAAACTGGAACCTCTTAGTAACAACACAAAAGAGGATAGGAATGAAAACATCACAAAGGTATGCGTCTTTTATTATTGCAGCTCATAACCCAAAGACACTACACAACAACCACAAGGAACTAGAAGTACAAAAGATGTATCCACTAGTTCCGCTCCTATCCATCTGTTCCCCGAGCTCCATGATCGAAGGCCTCAGCTGCCTGAAGATGGGATCTCCCAAGTCCACCAACTCCCTACGGTTGGGGTGGACCTCCTGGTGGTGGTGGTGGCAACACCTCGAAGCGTCGTCCACTACCTGCTGCTCATCCAGCTCCTCTGCCGTGGTCTCCTGTTCCATGCGATCTGCCTCGATGGAACCTCTGCCTCTACCTGGGAGGTCCTTCGTTCATCTACTAGTCATTCGTATGGCGGGTCGGACAGTCACGAGCCATGTGACCAACCACGCCATAGGAGTAACACTGTCCGCTCATGGTAAGTCGTTGTCCACCCCGGGTGCCTCGCACAATCGACCCTATGTAACGCGGTCGACCACCGGTAGGTCTATTCCTCTTTTACAGCTGCAACATTTGTCTACTGCCTGCTGTAGAAGACTCTGCCGCATGCCGGATAGAGGTGGGTCCTGCTGCTGGAGACTGCTCAGCAAGGAAACTCTCCACTAAGAGGGCTTGCTCCAACACTCCTGTCTGTGTCGGAATGCTGTGAGAAACAACTGAATCTCTGATCTCTCGCCTGAGCCCCTGCTCGAAGGTTCGGGCCCTGAAGAATGGGTCTCGCACCATGTCCGTGGAATTGCTTGAGAGATCGGTAATCCTCGCCCTGTACTGGGATACTATCTTGCTGCCATGCCGCAGCTGTAGTAGCTCCTGGATGCGCACCGCTTGGAGGGTGGCTGGGACGAACTCTGAGCGAAAAAGGATCTCAAAGTCCATCCAAAAGAGTGATGCCTCATCGTGCACCTGGAGCATCAAGATCCAACAACTTCCTGCTGCCGCATGCAGATGGCTCACTGCAAGGACCACCATAAGGTCTGCTGGTGTCCTCACTAACCGGAAAACTCGTACAACCGCCTCCAGCCAATCCTCGGCTGCCTGGGGGTCCATCTCCCTGCGTAACCTGGGCGGTCGCTGGTGCTGGAACTCATGCAGTGCACTAAGGCGACGTGCATCGTCAGCAGCCGGGGCTGGAAGCATCGGTGGCTCGGCGGGTAGTGGTACCGCCGGTGCCTCTGCTGTCAAAGGGCCCTGTACCGAGGCCTCGTCGCTCGGCGGGCTGTCGTCATGTACAACCCTAGGAACCCTAGCTGGCTGCCGTCGTGGGACCATCCTGAATGGAAACAGTTGCGCCACGGTCGGAACAGTATACCTGGTGAGCTGATACAAGTAATCACAAAGAAAACTTGAAACACACAAGCAATCACTGTTTTCGTGCATTAAGTCGGAAATCAGAAGTCAGGGTCCTGGTGTACGGATACTTTGGCCGCCGCACCAACAATGGGCTCCCTGGACTGATAACCACACTCAATATGCTTAATACTATTGCTTCACATAGAAGAAAGATCAAAGTATTTGGTAGAACCGAACTCCTCTGATTCCAATTTGTCACGACCCGTCCTCGGGGCCCGTGCCGTGACTACCCCAAGCCCGCCTTCCATAGGCCAGGGGCTGGCGACTAGCACCAAGGCGTAAATCCCGGAAAAAGGGAAGGCATTGGCTTTCTCATGTAAACAAGCACCATATAGTAAGAAATTGGAAAAAGATAACACTAAGTAAAAACTAGTACAACAGTAAGTGCAGAAAGGTAAAGTGGGCCGGAAATACAAGCCCAACTATAAAGTACAACTGAAAGGGGAAAACAGTAACTGAAAGAAAAAGCCGCAGCGTCGAGCCGTCCTCTGGAAGTCCCACCTAAAGGGTGGGTACAGAAAGCCTCCACTACTCCTCGGGTCCAGCCGTCCGCTCCAAGTACAGCCCGCCTAGTGGTCCACCTCCAGGTACCATCCTGCTCTGCCAACCTCGACCACGATCAATGCAGTCCGTCGTCTGCAACCAACACAACATAGTGCGGGAATAGCCCGTGCAAGGGTGAGTATAATCTACTCAGTAGGGACCTCGAGACCCCCGAAGCTCTCCCAGAATCCACAAAGGATAAACCACAAAGGAAAGATACAATCACAAAGTAACATCTGTCATGGCTTAGTTATGCCCATACATATACCTAAGTCATCAATTCTCGCTCGGCTCCAACATCTGTGCTAAAGTACAACCCAGTCCACACAGGAAATCAAAACGTAAATCCACACAGGATAGCACAACACAATCCACATAGGGAAGAAAAACGTAAATCCACACAGGATAGCACAACAAAATCCACATAAGATGGTAAACAGGATTTAGCTCACACAGGATATACTTCTTCGTAAGACGATAGAGTTGATCAGATGTAGCCACTGATTCATCTAAGCCGTCGGACCCACAAAGGATCAGTAGGTACTAACCCCCACAATGACCCACATAGGATCGATCATGATGTTGAAACCATAGATATTTGGAAACTCCCTCTCCATCAAGTACAGTGGTTATGCCGCTACAACCAAGTGCTTCCTTCTAACATTGGACTATTGTAGTAATCCACCTATCGAGTACTGTGGGCCTACTGCTACAACCATTCGCTTCCCACCATGGGTCTGCTGCTACAACCAAGTGCTCCCCCTCATAGCCCCTATAGGTACTCCTTCTGTTGAGTACGACGAGTCAGCCGCTACAACCAAGCGCTCCACCATCGTGGGTCTGCCGCTACAACCAAGCGCCCCTCCGTCGTGGCTCAGCCACTATAACCAAGCACTCTGCCGTGCTACTACAACCAAGCGCTTCTCCGTCGTGGGTCTGCCGCTACAACCAAGCGCTCCCCCTCATAGCCTCTAGAGGTACTCCTTCTATTGAGTACCGCGGGTCTGCCGCTACAACCAAGCGCTCCACCGCCATGGGTCTGCCGCTACAACCAAGCGCTTCCCACTGGGCTATCTGTAACACACCGAGTCATTCGATCAGCTGTCATCAAGTCTCAACTAGCTCTATGGTTTCCGCACACAACATGTTCGTTTTGGGAGGGTCCACTCCACGATCCAAGAGGTCGATGCATCAACTGACATGTAGTCCAGAGTTGATGTATCCCAAGATGTACCGTAGTGGTCACTCCCGAAAACAGGGAGGATTCCTGTACTGTTTTCATCATCGTCGCAGTCGAATCCACTGAGGATCTCTGTACAGTCGTCGTCATCACAGTAGAAGTCGAAGCTAGCTCTAGGGTTCTCGCACATAGCAAGCTCGTTCGGGAGAGTCCGCTCCATGAGACGAGAGGATGATACATAAACTAACACATATTCTAGAGTTACATATCCAAAATTTCCATATCTTCAACAGGAACTCAACGTCGCATACGGCACGTCAATCAGACGCCCGGTCTGAGAGATATTGCCTTTTTCGTCCTAGGGGCCCGGTTGGTTTTTAAGGAAAAACCAACCCGACCATACTCCAAATGCGTCCAAACCTCGGGCGGAGTAAGCCAAAAGATCCGTCTCACTTAGATGAATTCAACAAAGTCGATGGCACGTCAATAGGACGTCTGAAGCTCAAGATATGAGTGTTTCCGCTCCAAGGGCCTAGTTGGTTTCGTGTACGAACCAACCCGGCCGAACCCAAAGTATTCTGAAACCTTGAGTGTGATATACTAAAATGACCGCCTCGATCCAAGGATTGCACCTCCACTTATGGCATGTCGTTCGGAGGTCCGTAGCTCATGTTATGAGCAAAAGACCGAAAATGATAGGAAACGGGGTGTCTGGGCCCTGACTGACCCATCCCAACCACCCCTAGGTCGGCCCGAACCGGGTCGACCCGACCCAGGTCTGGGTCTGACCCGGTTGGGCGTGACCCGGTCCGGCCAGGGCGGCCCAGCCCGGCCTTTGCGCGACCCGGTCGGCAGGTCGGCTCGGCCCGGCTCGGCTCGGCCGAGCGGGCGGAGCCCGGGGTGGGGGCGCGGTGCCCCCGCATGTCAACACAGTGGCCCCCCCACCGCGGCGGCTGCCCTTGGTCAGTGGATGCGGCATTGCCGCGTCCCATGTGTGCCGGACCCGCGTGGATTCAGCCACGGCAGACCTGTATGGTGGCGCACCGGGGCGCCGCTGCCTCCGGCCGCCGGCACCGCCGCGCCGACGAACCGTGCCACCGGTGGGTTCCACGGGCCACCGGAGTTGCTTTGGTGGGTTCTGTGGGCACCAGAGTTTCTCCGGTGGTCCGATTTCATTTCCGTCTGTGCCATAGCTCCTCCCGGGTCCGGTACTTCACTGTGGAAACAAAGTATCACCTCTGCGGCATGTTTTGTTGCCACCCGCCAATCCGCAAATCAACGAAGAACTGCGGAGGGTTGTCAGGCGATGTTTGTTTGTCCCGCACCCTCCGCGTTAGGTGATAACAGTCGGGAAGAATAAATTATCATATGAAAACGTAACAAGATACAATTTAATAAATTAAAATTGCACTTGATCCAGGTTCTTTGTTTTAGGAGTAACATCCACTGAAGTATAAATTATTTCACAAACAAGCCCCAACCTAGCCGTAGTCGTTGAGGGTGTGTTCTTCGCGGAATTGATCGTCACGGAAGGAGGCGATCATCGCGTCGCGGAAAGTCGTCGCGTTGTCGCAAAAGGGTGTCGCGTCATCACGGAATACGGTGTTGTGTCGACGAAGTCTGAAGTTCAAGAACATGTAGATTTAATTATATTAATTATTTTAATTAAATCCATGATGGTGTTATAACCCACAATGAGATTTAAAAGAAGAAACCTGAAATCTCCTACTTCAAGCAGTTGGTGATCAGAGATCATTGTGGGGAAGAATGTCTCGGAAGAAGAGTCGTCAATCTCCGAGGGTGACGGCATTCTTCGTGTTCTTCGCATTCTTCACGTTCTTCGCGAATGAGGATGAAGGCACAAAATTTCTGTCAAAAGCCTCTCAACGAGAAATCCTCAAGAAGTCATGCGTTGGTCTTATTTTATTTTTACGCCAACGGATTGTAAACAGGTGACGAAACAATTAAATTAATTCATAGAATTAATTTAACGAAGTTAACTTCCCAATTAATTGGTGCATTAAGAATTTAAGAAAACACGTCAGTTGACTTTCATAATGACGGGTTTTCGTAGGGGCGTTACTTAGCAGAAAAGAAACGATGGGGCTCATGTGGGCCCCACATCAAAAATATCCTTCCAAGAGGGTAGGATATTTTTGAATAGCACTCTTTCCGCATCAACTCAGCTTAAGCAGCTTTAAGTGGATTTTAAGTGGCTTTAAGTGAAATAAAAATAAAGTTGTCGCACACTTCATTTTATTTCTTAACTTAACCCCAAAAATTAAAAATCAGACCCAAGAAAACGCAACACCGGAAGAGGCGTTTCTAAGAAAATACTAGTGATTTGATTCCATCGGTGCCCTTGGAATTTGATTCCGAGCACCGGTTCAAATGTTAGAAAAACCCGCTCGTTCGTTCACTGAAAGTACCCAAGGCAAACTTTGGAAAATGATTCCGGGCACACCAGGCCTCGGAATCAGGTGCCGTCAGAAACTGTGTTCTTGTAAGATTCCAAATAATATTAAGAAAAAAAATTTCCTTGAAATTTATGGGTATTTACATTGAGACCCAGGGTGGTACCCCTGGTATGTTAGACTATGACCCAAGGAATACATTACAAATTTTTTATTGGGAGATATGTGCCAAAACCCACATTGTTTGAGCACATTGTTTAAGGTCATGTGATAGAATTGGACCATGTATATTAACATCATTAGGTAAAGGGACATGTTCCATGGAGGTAAAAACAGTAAGAGATGGTGCATATATTATATATATGATAATAACAAGTGGTGAGGTTTCATATCATTCTGTATATGCATAGTGATGGGAAATTGATTAATGCCATTGACCAAAGATGTTGTTGTGTAGTTTAACAACCTGTTACTAGGATGATGGAATATGTTGTTTAATTAATAAAAATTCCGAGTTAATGGGCTTTAAACCCATGGTTACTATTTATAAATAGTGGAGAGGGATTGAGAAAAAGACATTTTCATAGTGAAATTTTGGTGGTTTACCATAAGGATTCCACCTTTGGGTCTTGTGTGTTAACTTCACTAGTTCCTATTGATGGAACAATTTATATATTGTGTCATTGTGAGGTGACACAAAGGGGTCCTAAAATTGTATTACCAATTTTAATAATCATACGGTGATACAGATATCTAGGATATTATTGTATCAAAGGGCTCATACATGAAGGTTTTTGATAACGGTCATGCATAAGCTCTAGGAACGAATGAACAAAGTTAGAAAGAGTATAATTTTATCAACCACTCAGAATTAGTGAAGAAAGATATGTTGAAATTTAAAAACCCTTTAGTGGACTAGAATATTGATTTGTTGGTGGTCATGGGGTTTATAATAGTCATGGATCTTGAAAATTTACATAAACTTGTAATGGACAAAGCTTCACAAAGGAAAAGTTCCCAACATTGTAATGAATTATTATTTTCTGTAGGAACCATTCCATGAATTAAAGGTGTCTCACAAAACACCAAAAAAACAAGGGGTATCTACTAGAATGAATTTTGTGATCCTTTTTGAAATTCATCTCCAATGTGGTCATAGATCCTTAAGTAATAATGGAACGTTTTTCGTGAAGGATGGATAACTATAGGAATATATCTCTTCATTCGATCATGAAAGATGATTTTTCTAAAATTTAGAGAGTATAGATGATTTTCAAAGGACATTTACTTTAAATATTAAATGTTGTAATGTATTTTTTAGAACCAAAAGGTGTAGAGATAATTTTCATATAAGTTTCCTTCTTTTGGGGATAAAAAATATGTGGTTTATCGATGAACTTCAAAAGTAGACATGCATTGTGTGGATGATATTTTCATAGTTTATGGAAAGGATTAATGGTGTTTTGATAACCACAGTGAACCCTTTTTCAATAAATAAGTGATTTAATTTAATGAATCCATACACTAAAGTGGGTTTATTGTATGTTTTTCCATAGATTCAACTAAAACCTTCAGTTATTGTTTTCCTTCAACCATGAAATGTTTTTTCAGAAAAAAACAATTCCCTCTCAAGATGGGATCCAATAAGAAAGGATATGGTTCGTCTATGAATTTAAATATATGAAAATCAGGTCATCTTTGTATCATATTCATGAAACTCTTCTCAACCCATTGATTAAAAATATAGAGTTGGATAAAATGGGTGGAACAGGTTTTTCATGTAATATTTTTTTACCATTCATTCTATGAAGATCACAAATTTTGATTGTATTTTATGACATCCATTTTTAGTGAATATTTAAAATACATAATTTACACAAAATTAGGATTAATTTGAATCCTTAATGAGTCTCTATTTTATAAAAAATCAAGGTTTTTTTCATGAACACTATTTTTATATTTATTTTAATTTATTTGAAATGGGTATTCACGGTGATGAAGCTATTATGGCTCAGATAGAAGTGATTGGTGGGAATATTAGGGTTTAAGTGTGGTTACCATCCATTATATACCACAAAAATCTCTCCAAGATACATTTTGAGGAACAACCAGATAATACATTATTCTAGTCACTTCATTTATATGGATTTTGACTAAACAGTGATGTTTTCATACCCAATGAAAACATAGATGACACTCCTATCTATTAAGAAGCTCAACTAGGCCATATAAATGAAATATAATAGTCACGTTTAGTTCATTAAGCCCCATGAATCATTCACCACTCATAACCTATGGAAGGCAATGAAAAACATCATTAGTGAGTTGAATGGTGTAGAGATGTCACCTCATCAATATGGGAGTATCTCTATGGAGGTCCTCGAAGAAAGTATCCAAGGATGGATTGAGGAATATTACCTATGTAGGGGCAAAATCATTAGGTATTTTTTGAATATAGACATACTAGGGATTCTAATCGTGTGATTTATTTGAGGTAGAGATGATGAGAGTTGGGGTGGTATAAGTCTGTGTGGAATTCACAGTTCCACTCCATCCTCAATAACAAAATAAGTAATTTAGTGTAGGGAAGGTTGTTATAGGGGACTACAACTATTCATATAAATCATGGTGAGGTTAATATATTCCTATATTAATTCTAACATATCATTGGAATCACTAATAAATGGGTGATCCATGATGAGTTCATCCATATTATAAATTTTTGGGATGATAAATAGAAAATGAATGTAATTGTAAGGACTTTATAGAACATGGTGTAAGTTTTGAAGGGGAAAAATATGGTTATGGGAAAAAAATAAATCAATAATTTATTTATATATTTTTGAACAATCCCATAATGTGGATTCTAGTCATGGTCTCACTAGTGTATAAAGGAACCATAATTTTGGAAAGAACCCTCCTACTGCATGAACTTATTGATGATCCAAATGGACCCTGTGAGTGTATAGTGTTAAAACTGTTTCTCCCAATATCATATTTTTATGATTTATTTGGGTTATTATATATGGTATGATGATCAATTTTTGTGATCCTCACATCGAGTTATGTACAAGTACACTGATCATTCCCATGATTCCAGCCATGGGGTGGCATATCAACTTGATCATGTCGATGCTAACGAAGCTATAAAAGGTGATAAACACTTATGAAAAAGGCTATGATATCTGTAACGCACCGACCCCAGTTACCCAGAGTCGGTGCATTATTACATAACATTGGCATGATCACAAGAAAGATCAAATCTCGAAAGACCGATTGGTTTAGTAGCCTTGGAAACACTAGATATATTAATAAGTTTTACATTACATCATAAAATGAAAAACTACTACAACAACATAATGTTTCCACAATCCACACTATTAAAACCTCATAAAATCCCTGTAGGTCATTCATAACTTACTTCGTCACATCCTGGGAAAAATAAAACATAGAAAAGGGGTGAGCTCAAATGCCCAGTAAGGATAACAATATAGCGGAAACTTTCATAAATAAGAATAAACATTTAAGGCAATGTATAACTAAAACAAAAGCCTTTTAAATATGTACTTTCAACATGGTATGGAATAAATAAAATGAAATAATGCCATTTACTTATTCACATGGATATTCTACTAATCGAATAATCACATGCAAAAATCAATAACCACTTTCATAATGTTGGAATGCATAATGGCAGACTATCATAACCACATAGCCAAGGCCTCGTGCCAAGACTACAAATAAGATTTTGTCAAGGCCTTGTGCCAAGACACTAGTTTGTCTCATGAGACCTACCGATGCATCGAGGAGCTATAGCGGGCTCCACCCGTCACATATTAAGTCTAATGCATTTCCATATGAAAAGGTTTAAACATAACATAAACATTCATATTAAAACTAGTATATGAAATGTCAATACTTTCACCATAAACTATGAATGGTATAAAAATAGCACATCCACAGTCAAACATATCACAAAACCTTCAATACAATATAGAAGTTTTGTATCATAATAAATCAACTTCAAATAATCTTAATATCCATCAAAGGATGTTGACATAGATGAAATCAAAATTGTTTTTAAAGAAATATCTTCTTTTATTTTGAAATAATTTAAGATCCATATAAAATAAAACATTTTCTTTGAAAATATTCTTATAAGCTTGTAAGGGAAGCTTTGAAGATTTTATAACGGCGGAAAATAGCCGCACCTGCCGTATAAGTTAAAAAAAACATTCTTACCTTAATTCTGTCGAAAAGGTTAAAAAGGACCTTGTTTTCAAAACGACCGAAAGATTCCTTTATAAAACACATATAAAAGTCAAAAAGGGTATAAATGACTTTAACTCATATTCTAGTAAATAGTAAAAATGTTTTGAAATGCATTTTTAAGAAACATGGATGTGGATGATAAAGAGATCCTAGTAGATTATTACGTATAAACAACCTTGGATAATGAAGAGGTTGTAAAGTAAACCCTTACCCTGTACTTTTCCTTGGTTGGGGTAGGTTAACCTCCTGTATAATGGTGAAATAATTGTTATTAAATTATACAAGAATCATATACATTAATATGATATCATATATGATCTTTTAACATTGCTTTATTAATAATATCTTAGTATTATCGTCGTTTCAGGTGATAATCGATTCGTTCTTCTTAAATGTTTGGTTACGTAAGACATGTTTGTAATGGATAGATTAAATCATATTCATAATCAGAATGATATTAGCTTTATTTTTAACCCTAAAATGAGAATAAGACTTGAATGGATACGATGGAGGATGGATCTCACCGCGTTCGTGGAGATGGTAGTCCGTACGTACGCACGAATGCTACTTCCATTTAATTTTTATTTTAAAATAATTGAATCCAAATGAAAAATAGGTATATTACTATTCTAGTATAATATAATATTTTATATATGTTACTTAAGTTCATTAACACCATCCTTTATACGTTCCATGTGTGGTATGAACGAGTCATATCATTTTAAGGGGGCGGTAGTCCGCACTTCCTCAAATGAAATTATCGTATGTATATACAACATGAAACGAATAATGGTATGAAATAAAATGGAATTACAGAAGATTATATATAAAATATATATCATTAATATCATATTTAATTACAGTGCCATCATAATGGCCACCATGAGAGGTGGTAAGATGCATTTGAACAATCATCGTTTCGTGAGGCGTTAGTTTTCCATCCACAGAAACATTATGTTCATCATCCATTAGATGGAGTTGTGTGTATGTGTAGTTTGAATCCTTCTTATAAAAACATCCTATTATATTTAGGATACTGGTGTTGTTACAAAAGAAAGGAAATAAAAAGAGTTTGGGGGTTGGAGAAGCAAAATAAAGGAAAATAATTTAAGAGAAATCGTTACCTTTAATTTAGGTAACTCACTTTGGTTGGAACCAAAGGACTTCTTGAAATGATTTCTGCCTAAGGGTAAGCTTCAAGAAGGAGGAGAGGGATGTGGGAAGCTTATTTGGGCAGAGTTTGGACGAGCCAAGTGGCTTGAGAGGTGTGAGGAATGAGTAGAAGTGGTCTCCTTTTATAAGGGAGAAGAGGGGCTCTTTAGGAAAGAGTGAAAGTATTACTTTATAATATAATTATATTCGGTTTATAATGGTCCAAAAATCATTGAGGTCGAAGATAAGATGACTAATATTCTAAATAACATCAACCAATAAGAATTGGACAGGTTTTAGATAATATTATAATCATTATAATCTTATTTATTTAAATGATTTATTAATGATGTAAACATTGCATCATTATTGTGTCATTAATAATTTAAATTATTTGATGTCTAAAAATTATAAATAAAATATAATTTTGTAGGAAATATTTTTATCTTTCTAATGAATATTTATAATCGAAAATCCAACATGTATAACCCTATGTAAAAATTGTTCTTCTAAAAGATGTAAGCTTATGCCATTTTTATTTTTATTTTAACTTTATTAATATAAAGTGACCCTACCACATACAAGTGGCTCCAAGGGGTCCCCAAATTGACCCAAGGATGATCATGGTCGGGTATGTGTCCACAAATAAGGTTAGGACACGTTTTAGGGTAATTTTGTATTATTATAATATTATTTTTTAACCCTTATTTACCGGATTTACCCTTAACCATGGTAAATAAAATATTTACCACAGTAATTATTCAAAATGTCTAAAAATAAAAGTTACCTATTTACACAATTTGGACATCCTGATTCCAAATATGGAATCCATTTTTCTAAATTCAAAACAAAGAAGTGGCAGAAAATAATTTAAAATTAATTCCCGCTGTCAAAACAAAAAGCGTGTTTTTAAGAGGTAATAACTATCAAAAGATTGACACTTGTTTATGTTCGGTATAATTGTAAAATTATGTCCAATGACCAACATTATATTAAATGGTAAAAATATATTCTAAATATACTTTAAAACCACTCAAATTCACAATTTATCACTATTAATTATTTTGATCAAAAAAGTTGTTTTTAATTAAAATTTAGTAATTTTCACTATTCATCAAAATATGAAAGTTATTCGAAAAGTACCAAAATTTCACCTTAGGCTAAATTCGATATTCCGAATCCAAAAATGAAGTCCATTTAAAAATATAAAATATATATTATTTCAAAATTTAGGTATTACTATTCATAACGGCCAGTTTGATTGGTTGTGGTGTGTGTTAAAACTCGAAGTTGCGTACAACACACGCTACTGTTTTATTCAAAGGAAAGCGTACCGTGGAAGCTTGGGATGTTTCATTTTAAATTTTTTGATGTCTCGATTTAGTCAAAAAGTTTAAAATATTGTATTTAAAAAGGTTTCACTATCAAAAGTTTATAAAAGTGCAATACTGAAAATGAATCTGTTCTTGCATTATGACTAAGAAACTCATAATATGGATTCTAAAATTATAAGGATTATATAAAGTTTAAAATTTAGTTAATACTATTCATGACCTCTTTTAATGGATTTTTTTTTGGTAAGTCATGGTGCAATTGAACTCAGTGTTGCGTGTAGTGCAAGTTATTGAATTATTTTGAAGAAATAACACACTATGAAATCTTGGGGTGTTACATTCTCCCCTCCTTCAATAAATTGCGTCCTCGCAATTTGAAATTGTTCTTCAAAAATAAAAGGTTGAAAGTAGAAAATATATTTGTGGAAAAACCCACATCGGAAATTGGGTTACTAAAATTTAGTCTTAATATGAGGAAAAGAGAAATCAAAGGGTCACCACCAAATTATGATCTCTATTAGGAGAACATTGGTGGCAATTAGAGACATATAATCGGAGGAAAAACGTAAATATTTATAGGTAGTGATTGAGGTCATCAATCAAAAACAAGTATAAAATTGAGGTCCTTAAATTCATCAATCTATGATGATTTGAAATACCATCGGTTCAACAAAACATAGGGTATTAGGATAACACATTTTTGACGTTTCAAAATATCTTAGTTGAAATCCCACATCGAAAAATGAATTAATGAGGCCTCTATTTAAAATAAAGAGTCGAAAGTATGAAGATTACCGAAAATAACACATACTAGGGTTCCATGTAGGAAACTATGGATATGGAAGAAAAATCTAACCATCAATTATCTGATGGAGAGTGGTAGAGAACATGGCTATAAAAAGGCCAACAATCCCAAAGCCATAAATTAGTGATGATTTAAGGTACCATCTAGGAATGCATTTTTGTTCAAAGTTGATTTTCTTAATATTGAGGAATTTATTTATGAGATTGGCTAAGATCATAAGGAGATATACTTACTTTATAATTAGAGTTTTATCCATTAATAAATTTCTACCACAAACTCATCTTTCACTCTAAAAGATAATAGAATGTAAAAAAAAATCTATTTGCACTATTCATATAGGGTTCCAAAATAAACGAATTTATAATTCATCTACATGATCTTTTAATAAAAGCTACATTATTTAATCCAGGACATCTCACGGGCCAGTGGTAGGTGATACACCCTTTTCGCCCTTCGGTTGCGGGTTCAAGTCTCACAGCCTTGCCGGACGCGACGGGTTGCCACCCGACCTCCGGGTTGTCCTTTTATGGCAATCCAAAATAATCCAAACTAGAACTATCCAAAATACTTCTGTCCAAACTCAGAGTCTAACATTTATAAGGAAGGTAAACATAATATAGATCCTTTTTACCCCGTAATAGCATATGAATACCTTCATCATGTATTACCATATTCCTTATTGATTACATTCATGCTCCCTTATTCCATATAGAATGCTGGATATACTTCATCAATCCAAAAATGTTTTAAACCCCAACAATGATGGAATATACAAATCATTAATCAGTTCCAAGGTAGTCAAGAATATCCAATATAATTTTTCCAAAATAATCATGTATTATTCGAAAATCACTACCTCGGTATCAGAACTATATTATGGTTTATCATTCTCTCAACCATATATTTTCCAAAAATTTATCCTGATATTGAGTCACATTTCTTTGTTCCACACAATCTCAAGTCCTTAATGAAATAGTACTGCAGTACAATCCTTATATACTCCATAATTATTATAACAAGTACATTGTTGATACAACACTCAATTGACATAATCAACATAAGAACTCTAATCATTCCTCTTCATCTGTGGTAGTATCATAACTTGATTATTATCCAATAGCATCATTTGCGTCATAGTCTGATTACTGGGACATAGGTTCGCGTAGTGTCCAAACTCCTTGCAAATGAAGCATTGTACATTTGAAACCATTTTCTTACCCTTGCAGTCACGTACAGTGTGCCCTTTTCCTCCACACTTATAAAAAACTCCCATTCCTTTCAGGCAAGTTCCAGGGTGTTTCTTTCCAAAGTTACCACATATGGGAAAATTCTTCTTTTCCCTCTTCCCTTTATCCATCTTTCTCTCTTCTATCCTTTTCTTCTCTTTCTTCCCTTCAAAGCCATAGGACTCAGTAATCTCTTTACTTATCTTATCAATACATGATATTATTTATTCATATGATGATAATACATGGGAGACTATTTCTCTTATAAATTATAGCTTAAGACCATAAAAGATATGATCCTTCCTTCTCTTTGGATCATGTGCATTTCCGGAGTTCTCATTCCTTCTACTGGGCGCCATTTCTATACAATGGCATAAACTAGATCAGTTTATGAATCAAAATACATAATCCCATACTTATAAAACACTTAACATAAATTGAACTATTTATGGATATAATCCATAATCTTTTTTTTCTTTGAGGATGTATATAGTCATAATCCCTTCAAAATGATTTGTAAAAAAAATGAGAGTTATCCTAAGCATATCCCCCGGGAGTGTCGTAACCAAGAGTGCAGCAAGGCCCGTTTTCGTGCACCAGTTCCCATTCGAGTCTAGCTCAAAGCGGTGTTTTCGGGTTTTACCCCTAGGTACATCTGTGCCAGAGCCGCCTCTACCTGCTCGTATCCAGACAGGGATGTATTGCTCGGAAAACTCACAAAATCTCTACAATACCAAAATTCTAGGAAGTTTTTCTATACTAATCTTCAAAGTTCATCTTAGGTCTACGTGCTCTAATCAGAGTTTATCTAAATCTAGCTTCCAAGGTTTGTACTAAACATCCTTTGATACCAACTGTAACGCCCCGACCCCAGTTACCCAGAGTCGGTGCATTATTACATAACATTGGCATGATCACAAGAAAGATCAAATCTAGAAAGACCGATTGGTTTAGTAGCCTTGGAAACACTAGATATATTCATAAGTTTTACATTGCATCATAAAATGAAAAACTACTACAACAACATAATGTTTCCACAATCCACACTATTAACCCCTCATAAAATCCCTGCAGGTCATTCATAACTTACTTCTTCACATCCTGGGAAAAATAAAACATAGAAAAGGGGTGAGCTCAAATGCCCAGTAAGGATAAAAATATAGAGGAAACTTTCATAAATAAGAATAAACATTTAAGGCAATGTATAACTAAAACAAAAGCCTTTTAAATATGAACTTTCAACATGGTATGGCATAAATAAAATGAAATAATGCCATTTACTTATTCACATGGATATTCTACTAATCGAATAATCACATGCAAAAATCAATAACCACTTTCATAATGTTGGAATGCATAATGCCAAACTATCATAACCACATTGCCAAGGCCTCGTGCCAAGACTACAAATAAGATTTTTTCAAGGCCTTGTGCCAAGACACTAGTTTGTCTCATGATACATACCGATGCATCGAGGAGCTATAGCGGGCTCCACCCGTCACATATTAAGTCCAATGCATTCCCATATGAAAAGGTTTAAACATAACATAAACATTCATATTAAAACTTGCATATGAAATGTCAATACTTTCACCATAAACTATGAATGGTATAAAAATAGCACATCCACAGTCAAACATATCACAAAACCTTAAATACAATATAGAAGTTTTGTATCATAATATATCAACTTCAAATAATCTTAAAATCCATCAAAGGATGTTGACATAGATGAAATCAAAATTCTTTTTAAATAAATATCTCCTTTTATTTTGAAATAATTTAAGATCCATATAAAATAAAACATTTTCTTTGAAAATATTCTTATAAGCTTGTAAGGGAAGCTTTTAAGATTTTATAACGGCGGAAAATAGCCGCACCCGCCGTATAAGTTAAAAAAAACATTCTTACCTAAATTCTGTCAAAAAGGTTAAAAAGGACCTTGTTTTGAAAACGACCGAAAGATTCCTTTATAAACCACTTATAAAAGTCAAAAAGGGTATAAATGACTTTAACTCATATTCTAGTAAATAGTAAAAATGTTTTGAAATGAATTTTTAAGAAACATGGATGTGGATGATAAAGAGATCCCAGTAGATTATTACGTATAAACAACCTTGGATAATGAAGAGGTTGTAAAGTAAACCCTTACCTTGTACTTTTCCTTGGTTGGGGTAGGTTAACCTCCTGTATAATGTTGAAATAATTGTTATTAAATTATACAAGAATCATATACATTAATATGATATCATATATGATCTTTTAACATTGCTTTATTAATAATATCTTAGTATTATCGTCGTTTCAGGTGATAATCGATTCGTTCTTCTTAAATGTTTGGTTACGTAAGACATGTTTGTAATGGATAGATTAAATCATATTCATAATAATAATGATATTAACATTATTTTTAACCCTAAAATGAGAATAAGACTTGAATGGATACGATGGAGGATGGATCTCACCGCGTTCGTGGAGACGGTAGTCCGTACGTACGCACGAATGCTACTTCCATTAAATTTTTATTTTAAAAGAATTGAATCCAAATGAAACATAGGTATATTACTATTCCAGTATAATATAATATTTTATATATGTTACTTAAGTTCATTAACACCATCCTTTATACGTTCCATGTGTGGTATGAACGAGTCATATCATTTTAAGGGGGCGGTAGTCCGCACTTCCTCAAATGAAATTAGCGTATGTATATACAACATGAAACGAATAATGGTATGAAATAAAATGGAATTACAGAAGCTTATATATAAAATATATATCATTAATATCATATTTAATTACAGTTCCATCATAATGGCCACCATGAGAGGTGGTAAGATGTATTTGAACAATCATCGTTTCGTGAGGCGTTAGTTTGCCATCCATAGAAACATTATGTTCATCATCCATTAGATGGAGTTGTGTGTATGTGTAGTTTGAATCCTTCTTATAACAACATACTAGTATATTGAGGATACTGGTGTTGTTACAAAAGAAAGGAAATAAAAAGAGTTTGGGGGTTGGAGAAGCAAAATAAAGGAAAATAATTTAAGAGAAATCGTTACCTTTAATTTAGGTAACTCACTTTGGTTGGAACCAAAGGACTTCTTGAAATGATTTCTACCTAAGGGGAAGCTTCAAGGAGGAGGAGAGGGATGTGGGGAGCTTAGTTGGGCAGAGTTTGGACGAGCCATGTGGCTTGAGAGGTGTGAGGAATGAGTAGAAGTGGTCTCCTTTTATAAGGGAGAAGAGGGGCTCTTTAGGAAAGAGTGAAAGAATTACTTTATAATATAATTATATTCGGTTTATAATGGTCCAAAAATCATTGAGGTCGAATATAAGATGACTAATATTCTACATAACATCAACCAATAAGAATTGGACAGGTTTTAGATAATATTTTAATCATTATAATCTTATTTATTTAAATGATTTATTAATGAGGTAAACATTGCATCATTATTGTGTCATTAATAATTTAAATTATTTGATGTCTAAAAATTATAAATAAAATATCATTATGTAGGAAATCTTTTTATCTTTCTAATGAATATTTATAATCGAAAATCCAACATGTATAACCCTATGTAAAAATTTTTCTTCTAAAAGATGTAAGCTTATGCCATTTTTATTTTTATTTTAACTTTATTAATATAAAGTGTCCCTACCACATACTAGTGGCTCCAAGGGGTCCCCAAATTGACCCAAGGATGCTCATGGTCGGGTATGTGTCCACCAATAAGGTTAGGACACGTTTTAGGGTAATTTTGTATTATTATAATATTATTTTTTTAACCCTTATTTACCGGATTTACCCTTAACCATGGTAAATAAAATATTTACCACAGTAATTATTCAAAATGTCTAAAAATAAAAGTTACCTATTTACACAATTTGGACATCCTGATTCCAAATATGGAATCCATTTTTCTAAATTCAAAACATAGAAGTGGCAGAAATTAATTTAAAAATAATTCCCGCTGTCAAAACAAAAAGCGTGTTTTTAAGAGGTAATAACTATCAAAAGATTGACAGTTGTTTATGTTCGGTTTAATTGTAAAATTATGTCCAATGACCAACATTATATTAAATGGTAAAAATATATTCTAAATATACTTTAAAACCACTCAAATTCACAATTTATCACTATTAATTATTTTGATCAAAAAAGTTGTTTTTAATTAAAATTTAGTAATTTTCACTATTCATCAAAATATGAAAGTTATCCGAAAAGTACCAAAATTTCACCTTAGGCTAAATTCGATATTCCGAATCCAAAAATGAAGTCCATTTAAAAATATAAAATATATATTATTTCAAAATTTAGGTATTACTATTCATAACGGCCAGTTTTATTGGTTGTGGTGTGTGTTAAAACTCGAAGTTGCGTACAACACACGCTACTGTTTTATTCAAAGGAAAGCGTACCGTGGAAGCTTGGGATGTTTCATTTTAAATTTTTTGATGTCTCCATTTAGTCAAAAAGTTTAAAATATTGTATTTATAAAGGTTTCACTATCAAAAGTTGATAAAAGTGCAACACTGAAAATGAATCTGTTCTTGCATTATGACTAAGAAACTCATAATATGGATTCTAAAATTATAAGAATTATATAAAGTTTAAAATTTAGTTAATACTATTCATGACCTCTTTTAATGGATTTTTTTTTGTAAGTCATGGTGCAATTTAACTCAGTGTTGCGTGTAGTGCAAGTTATTGAATTATTTTGAAGAAATAACACACTATGAAATCTTGGGGTGTTACAATATCTCTTTGTGTGTGGACCCGAAAATTAATTTAGGGATGATTATTTTCACATATTTGGGATATGAGTACTCAATCATTATCTCCCACCAGCATGAACTTTTAGTCATCCATGAAGAACATTTCATGGATCAAACCACTAAATCTGGACTATGTCGGTATGATTATGAGGGTATGGGTACTAGAAAACTATCATTTACCCATTCCACATTCCAATTTTGAAATATAAGGACTATGGTATGGGGATGGGGTATAAGTGGTCATACCTCTTAGCGATTTGACGAGTGTGGTGGTGGTAAGCATAGACTACAAGGCTACAGGCATACTATATGCCACATAATTTTCCCCCATATATTTATGATGCCTCCACATATTAACATAGTAATGTAAATGAAAAATCTTTCAAAATACCCCCATGTTTTTCTGATTGATATATTTCATTCAATCGCAATGAAATCATAGTGGGAGGAACGAGCTAAAACCAACTGATGTTATATATGAGATCATTCATGAATACCCATTGGAATATATGGGTATGTATCATAGTAATTATTATGTACTTAATTGACTTGTATGTCATATAATAATGTCCCCCATACCCATGGGGAATATGGATTTCTTTGTATAATCGATCACAAAGAAGAGCAAGTACTGGACTAGTGTGGTGGGAAACAACTACTTCTCTAGCAGTTCATTACCCTACATGGGGTGGATCCCCTGATGGAGAAGAAATGGAATCACTAATATTCCCCTTATATTTGGATTTGGGAGGAGGTTGAACCCTTTGGGACATTCAAAATAGAGTATGTTGTATATCTGAGGATGTTATCACAGTATGTGGATATCCTAGACAACACCATCTTCTTTAACATCTCAAGGGACTAGTTCATTCTCTGATAGTTCAAGTACAAGAATGTGATTTTTCTAAATCTCTTAATTTAGTGTATTTATATTACTACGATGGGTCATAATAAATAAAACTTCAATAAACTATATTATGGGGATTTATAATATATGTTGAATTTTGAATACATTATCCACTCCTACATCGTGGAAAGCCCCATAACCGATCAATTAAGGATAATGACTTATATTCCATCCTATCCTGGCATACCTAGGTTTTATTAATCTATATCAATGATCTTGGAAGTTGTTTTTGATGAATAATCTTGGATAAATTGTTATTTTTCAGACTCTCCCATGTGGGGAGACACCACCATTGATGAGTTAAACATCTAGGTTTCACGGATTTTGGCAGTTTCTATCAATTAAGAAAACATATCTAACTTAATATTGACTTTTTACAAAAATAAGTAAGTTTAAGAAATTGTAGAATTCATCATTAACCTCTAATATAGGATTTCAAGGACACAAACCATGATGTTCTAGTTGTAGTAACTTCTTATGATTTTCTAGTCATAGATGGACAACCATATGTGGTTGAGGCATTGGTTTTGTCTGAGGTGAAAAATCAATAGTACAAGGTTCCACCTATTAGTTTCAAGTTATCTACCATTTCATTTTTTGGTTCCATAATTTTCATTTGAATTACATTAATTACTTTTTTGTTAAATACATCCAATTCATATGGTTTCGGGGAAACTTATATCGGTAGAGACATTAGCCACTATGAAGATGTCATTTCTGACAAGATATCATGAGCACATATCTAACCTATCAGGTAGTATAAATGATTTATATATATATAGAATATATTTTACATGATATATTAGATTTAATTTATTACACATTCATCCGAGTAACAATTATCCACATTTTTTTATAGTTAGACACTAGTGGTGATGAAGGAAGTCACACCCTCGATAGGGGTAGTTGAGGATACTATAATAGATGACTATGACACTACTATAGAAAAAATTTAGTATATTATTGAGGAAGACATCAAATATAGGGAAATTCCAAATATATTTCATTCAAAATTAATGATATATTCCATTAACATAAATGAAACAGTCTTATTTCGAGATGTGGAACCCAACCAATTTGAGTGGATGCTCGTGGAAAACCCTGTTACAAATTTTCTATTGGTCTACACTTATTACATTCACATAGAAACTGTGTATTTTGAAGAAACCAAATCATATTTGGAAAATGATAACCATATCATATATATTAGGCCATATATTAGTTTGCATTAGATTCTAACTACCACCACATTAGCAGATCATTTGTGCGGGGTGGAATCCCTCTACCATTGGCTGGTAATTATAGGGATTTTCAGAGTGGACTATCATAGTCTCCAGGGATTAGGATAAAAATTTTGTACTGTTAAAGATCATATATATTGGAAGGTGTTTTATTTCTCCTCATATGAGGAGAATTCTGTTCTTATAAAGGCACTAAGGTGGGTATAATAGGAGCTCACTCAATTAGAAGGGAAGCAGAAAACACATGTTGTTATCATCAATGCCAAAGGCCACATCACCAACCAACTGAGGAAAAAATTGGGACCATATATGGATCAAAAACCAGTTTAATCATCTTAAGTAGTGAAGTGTCATGATTATTATGGTTTATTACAGTTATATGCTAATGTGATTTTATATATATCTGAGTATGGATTGATATAGTTGGTGTAGTGGTAGTAGATGCAAGTGGTTTCTAGATAATTATTAGTCAAGCTAGGTCACTCTATTTATTGGGATGATAATTTGGTGAATTTTTATTATATTTCCATAATGTAGAGGCTCCACCATATGTATAAACCTCATGATTATTTTAATATAAATTTTAGTTTCATATCCCTATATGGGTATTATACTATGTTTTAACCATATAATCAAGGAAACCAACTATAAATATCTAATCCCATGTCAGTCATTCTCATTATTTGGAAAAAGAGTTAATCAAAATACTTATTTTTCACATGATAGTACCAAAAAAATATAATGTTTTTTAGATTTATCCAAATAATGTCATTAATGTCTTTACTAGGAACAAAATTATTGAATAGTACTACTACACCCAATTAACATTCATTCCCAACATGAATAGCTGCATGAGCGAGTTAGATTCTGGGGAATTGTTTTTTTACTAAGATAAAGGGAATTATAGAATTCATTAACTGAGATGTTATGGAGTTGGAAAAAAGGATGACTAGTGTTAAAATAATGAATGATTACAAACCGTGTTAAAAATCAAGAATCCATTATCGTACTACTAAGAGTGGGGAAATGTAAATGATGTTCAAACATTGACCATGGATGAAACACAATAACTACAAAATTTTATTTTAAAGTTCTTCATGGAATATTCCCAGGATGGGTGTTGATAAATGTTTTCCAAGAACAACAACCGTAGTGGGTGCTATTTAGATGGTAAAGATGGCGGGGTTCCAAATTAAGGAAAAGGAAATCATTAGAGTAAACATGGGGGAATGTTTGGATTGATCTCAAAATTCTTGGTACTATTACTCAATGAATTTGTGTAAATTGGGTGGTTAATTAGTCTAAGATAAATCTAGATTCACCATCCATATGGATCATCATCTTTGATTCCAAGAGACGATAATGGAACTTGAATTGTGTGGTAGTTGACATGAACTGAAGGTGGAAATGTTCCTCCATGTTAATGTCCTAAGACCTTCATTCAAATTTTTTATTGAATACTGATGTTGGAAGGTATAATATTTGACATAATGTGGAAAGTTAATTGAACGTACAACATAAATAATTCCTTAAGGCTGATGCATCATATTTTATAACATCATGTGACTATGATGTTTTATAGGGACTGACCCTTAAAACATTACAAAATATTTAATTAAATGAATAAATCACATTGAGGATCTTTTCATGTTTAGAGTTTCAGAGAATTGGGCCATAATATATTAATGAATACTTGAATAATTAAATGTAGACACATCTACTCAGTTTCCATTTTTTCACAAAATAAAAACTCTTGAAAGAAATATTCATGAATAGTTCCATGTTTTAGACAGAATAAATTTTCTTTGATCCCATACTTTACCCTAATAGACTTTATATCCTTCGAAAAACATTTAAAAAATGGTATGAGTATAAAAAACCTAGTTAGGTATTCACAACGAATAAAAAACTGTTAGTTTTTCAAAACAACATGTAAACCATGAATACTCTATCATAAGTAATACTTTTCACCTTTATGAAGTAGTAAATACTCTACAGTAAATAAAAGATCAGTTCTTAAGCTTTTGTAACAAAAAGATTACCATAAAACCCATATAAATAACACATAACATATAATGGTATCTTGGGACATAATCATTCCTAAGTGGAATAACCATACGATTGAATTCCACACATATCACTAAATGGAATAGCCATACGACTAACTTCCATACCCAATGAATTGAAGGTTATAATGTAACCACCTATCCCGGTTTATCATGGTACCACCCATCATTTGGATTATCACATAACAAGTGGTCAAATTTCCTTGTACCATTATAAAATCATAACACATAAATATTGAAAATATTAACACTTCAATAATAACATTTAATTTGAAATCACAAAAAAAATTTTAAGATATTGAAATAATAAATCCTTTTTAAAAACCATTTTCAATAACAAAACACTCAAAAATCTAATAATGGGTTTCCTTTTCATTTTATAAAACATTAAGGCTTATAGAGGAAGCCAAATAACCTTTATGGTGGCAGAGAGGTCATTGTCACTGCAAACATTAAAAACATTTTGTTTGACTTTTTGTAAAATGATTCATAGAAAAAATGTTCCATTTGAATGAGAGTAATATTCAAATGGGGTTATTATACACTGTGTAATAGAATAAGGTATATATTATTGAAATATGCCTCAATGAACGGAGATTGAGACGAAGTCCCTTACCCCTTGTCTGACTTGACCTGTTTTCCCTTTAATCTCATAAATAATAAAATAAAGTAAATTTATACTAGCATAAGAACTATTTTGAGGTTTATTATTCCTTTTATATTACTTATTACCATCTTATAAATATTATTTAATCATTTAAGCTAATAATGGTCATTTGGTTGATATTTCGTACATGAGTAAAAAATTGATTTCTTATAATTACAAGTTGTTCACGTGGCCAAAATTCTATTATATCCAGAATGATATTCATGATTTAGATATCTTATATATCATATAGACCATGTATATTCTTGTAATTATAATAGTATATAAAATTCGGAGATACGAAATAAAATTCACCGTTCATGGAGAAGGTATGTCGTACGTACGCATAAACTCTACTTCAATTTCTATTACTTATTGTAATGGAATTAAAACATAATGATACATAGGTATATTATCATTCCAGTATATTATCATATATAATATCATTAATTCTATTGTTTATACGTCCCTTATATGGCATGAATGAGTCATATAACTATGACGGGGTGGTAGTCCGCACTTTTTCAAATGAAATTATCGTGTTTACCCATAATGGAAACCATAATGGTATGATATAAATGAAAAATAAAAAATAATAAAGAAAAAAAATAAACATAATATGTAACATATATAAATACAGTTCCATTTTAATGGAGACCATGATAGGTGGTTGGAGATAATAGAACAATCATCGTTTTGTGAAGTGTCAGTTCCCCGTCCACAGAAACAACATGTTCATCACCCATTAAATGGAGGTGGAAGTAAGTATAGTTCAAATACATATCATAACGACATCCTAGTATATTGAGGATACTGGTATTGTTATAAAATAATGTAATAATAATTGTTTAGGGGTTGGAGAAGAAAAATACAAGAAAAGATGTTAAGAGAAACAGTTACTTTTAATTTGGTTAACACTCTTTGGTATGAAACAAAAGAGTTTCATGAAGTGCCTTTTGCATAAGGTAAAGATTCTAAGAGTAGGAGAGGGATTTAGGAAGACTAATTAGTCTGAGGATGGATGAGCCAAGGGGCTTGAGCGGTGTGTGGAATGGGATAGATGTGGTTTCCTTTTATAAGGGGGAGGATGGACTCTTTAGGAAAGTATGAAAAAATTATTTTATTATGAACATACCTTCGGTTTCAAAAGGTCTCAAAATCATTGTAGTTTAAGATAAGATGACTCATGGTAAAAATAAAATCATCCAATAAGAATTTAATATGTTGTTGATTTTATATTTATAGTTATAACCATATTTATTTAAATAATTTATTAATGATATAAATACTTCATCTTTATTGTGTCATAAATAATTTTATATATTTTATTTATAAAAATTATAAATATTATACAATGATGTAGGAAATATTTTAATCATTCCAAATAATATTAATAGTCAAAACGATAACTTATATAACAACATGATGAAATTTACTTACTAAAGGATTTTTGTTTATGTCATTTTTGAATTTACATTAAATTAATTAATCTATAGGTCATTATCACTCATAAGTGGCTCCATGGGGTCCCAAAATCTACCCAAGGATGCTCATGGTCATCCATTACTCATCCAATAAGGTTAAGGAAAATGTTATGGTAATTTTGTTTTATTATAATATTCTTTTCACCTGGAATTACCCTATTTACCTTAAACCGTGGTAAATAAAAGTCAAAAGTTAACCACATTTTACATATTAATAATAACCATGTATGTCGGATTTTCGAAATTTAATCCATATTGGCTGTAAAATTTTATTTAAATGAAAATGTCCAATTTTAACTACTACATAGTGGTTTCACTATTTATAAAAAAATTGATGTTTTTCAAGAAACTACCAAATATTCAGCCTAAGAGATATTTGATATTCCAGATTCAAAAATGATGTATTTTTTACCAAATTTAAAACATTGAAGTTGGATTTATTAATTTAAAATTAATTCCCATTGTTAAAACAAAAAACGTATTTTTAAGAAATAATATCTATCAAAAGATTGACAGTTGATTCTGTCCAATTTCAAAGTGAAATTGCTTCCAATGACCAACATTGTGTTAAATAGTAAAAATATAATCTAATCACACTTGTAAACAAATTGAAAAGATAATCATACAACATAAGTAAATTAGACATAAATGTAGTTTTGAATTAAAATACAGTATTTTTCACTACTCATTAAAAAATGAACAATATCAGAAAAATACCAAAAATTCATCCAAAGTAAATTTTGGTGTCTCGATTCTAAAGAAGAATTTTATTTTGTAAAATATAACATATAAAAGTTAAAAAACTATATTTAAATACGGTTCGCCGTCAAAAGGCAGTAAGTCGGCCTTTTGAATAATATTAGAGTTTTTGTGCTTAAAATTAGATTCATTCACATTTTAAGACTCTAAATTTTATTGGATAAATGTAAACACATTTAACAAACATGTATAATAATACTATAGTTAGATCTATTCATTCTTGCCAATCCAACATCTAGGCGTTCACTACCATTTAAAATAATAATATTATATTATTAGTGTGGGACGTAAGATTTCAAAGAAACATGTTGTTGCGTATCAGGTAATCCATCGAACATAGCATCCCCCTTGAAGTTAAATTAATATTTAATTCAAAAATATTAATAAATATAAAAATTTATTATTCTTTATTTACTTGGGATGTTACGTCCTTCCCCCCTTTTGAGAATTGTGTCCTTAAAATGTTTTCACTTATCAATTAAATGAGGTTATTTATCCCTCATTTCATTTTCAGAATCCCATATTGCCTCATAAAAAATATGGATTTTTTACAAAACCTTTACTTGGTAAATTACCTTTTTCCACATCACTTGCTCTCTATGGTCAAGAATATGGACTAGTTGTTCCACATAAGAGAGATTCTCTTCCAACTAAACTATAGTTGGTCTCAAAACATGAGATGTATATGGCATATACGTTCCCACGATTGAAACATGAAAAACATTTTGTACCTGGGATGATCTTGGACTTAAAGAAACTCTGTACAAAACTGATCCAACTTTCACTAGGATTTCATTATTTCCAATGAACCTCAAACTCAATTTTCCCTTCTTACCACACCACACCACACTTTCCCATGGAGAAACATTGAGAAAGAAATGATTACCTACATCAAAAGATAGATCCTTCCTATGTTTATTTATATAACTTTTTTGCCTGATCTCTTCTGTTCTCATGTTCTTCTGAATCAACTAAACCTTTTTTACCATCTCTTCTACCAAATCTGGTCCCATCAGCTTCCTTTCACTAAATTTATCCCAAAATTCCGAAGTTCGACAACCCTTTCCTTATAATGTCTAAAATGGAGCCATCTATATAATTGAATGAAAACTGTTATTACAAGAAAATTAAGAAAAAGAAAGGTGTTGGTCACAAAGTCCTCGATAATCCAGTGAACAAGCACTAGAATATCCTCTAAGGTCTGAATTGTTCACTCTGGCTGCCCATCTGTTTTCCGTAGAAAAGTTGTACTAAAATTTAATTCATTTCCCAATGACATCTGATGGCCTTTACAAAAGATAGAAGAAAAATTTGGATCAAGATCAGATACAATGGAGAGGGTATCTCCTTGCTACCTAACTATCTCCGTAAAATACAACAAAAAAGTTGATCTAGAGATAAATTATCCAGAATAGGAAGGAAATCAGTAGATTTATTCAACTGATCATCAATAACCTACATTGAATTATTATCTCAATATGTCTTTGGAAATCCCACAACAATATCCATTGATATAGTATCCCATTTCCACCCTGGCACCGGTAAGGACTGAAGCATCCATTTCAGTAACAACCGCTATACTTTAACCTACTGAAAAGTCAAACACTTCATAGTAAACTTTTCAATATCTCTTTTCCTTCAATCCGACCAGTAGTACTCTCGATGATCTTTGTACATCATAATACTACCAGGATGAACTGAAAAAGGGGAACTATGAGCTTCACATAATAACTCATTCTTCAACTTTGAATCACAAGGCACACATAATCTTTTCCCAAACCTCAACACACAATCATTACCAAAATTAATATTTGGCAACTTACCCTTCTGAACAAACTCTACCTTTTCTTTAACTCATTGTCTTCCTTCTGCTCTTGCGTAATTCTGTCTGATGGAGATGACTTCCCTGACAACTGAAACAAAAAAAAATAATTTCCTTCAATAACAACTTTTATGCCAAAGTTCATCAAAAAAACCCAAAGGATCTTGTTACAAATGTAGCATGGTTAATGAATCATTACTTTTTCGAATCAAAGAATCAGACACATTATTATCTTTTCCCATATGGAAAGGGATTGTGAAATCATTATCATAGATTAATTCCAACCATCTCCTATGTCTCATGTTCAATTCTTTCTGATTGAATATAAACTTCAAACTCTTTGTTCAGTATATATTTCAAATTTTACTCTTTACAAATTTTGCCTTCAAATTTTGAAATAAAAAACAACAACTGCTAATTCAAAATCATGTGTAGGGTAATATAACTCATGAGGTTTCAACTAACGTGAATCATAAGCAATTACCTGATCATTCTGCATAAGGAAACATCCAAGATCTTCTAACAAAGCTTCACTCTAAATAACAAACTCACCATTTCTAGAAGGCTGTTCCAAAACTAGAGCATTCCCCAATATTCTTTTCAATTTTTTAAAACTATCATCACATTATTTTGTCCAAAGGAACTTAACACCTTTTTGAGTTAATTTAGTCATTAGAGTAGATAACCATGAAAAATAATCATCAAAACTCTGGTAATAACCTACTAAACAAAGAAAACTATGGATATTGGTTATATTTGTGGGTCTTTTCCATTCTTCAACAAATTTTGTTTTAGTAGGATATACAGTTATGCCATCTTTAGAAATAATGTGACCAAGGAAAGAAATTTCTTGTAACCAAAAGTCACACTTTCTGAATTTCCCAAACAGTTTATTTTATTTTATGGTTTGCAAGAAAACCATTAAATGACTTTCATGCAGATATTTACTTTTAGAATAAACAAAAATATCACCAATAAACACAACCACCATATATCACCTGAATCAATTGAGCCATTATTGTAACAAACTGTTCTATTCTGAATCTGACCATCTATGGTTGCTGATTTGGAAGGTTGTCCTCTTATTGATGTTGTCCCAACATAGCTACCATGTTTCCTCAGAACAAAACCATTCTGAACGAAAAAATATCTTAGGTGAAGCAACATGGTAATATGTTAATGCTATATCATTTCAATCATAACTTAAACTAAAATAATTTATGGATATTAAAATACATATATTCAAACAACTAAATTTGTCTAAACCAAATTTTGATATAAAATATAAGGACCTAGCAATAAAACATTACATAATCATGAATTAAACGAATAATTCACATTGAGGATCTTTTAAGGTTTTGAGTTTTAGAGAATTAGGCCATAACATATACATGGAGACTTGAATAATACATGTAGACACATCAACTTAGTTTCCATTTTATCACTAAATAAAAACTCATAGAAAAAAGATCCATGTCTAGTACCATGTTTAAGAAATCATGAGTTTTCCATGATCCCATCCTTGACCCTATTCCACTTTATATCGCATTAAAAACATTTCAAAAACATGGGATGAGAATAAAAATCTCATTAATGGATACACAAAGAAAGAAAACTGTTAGTTTTTCAAAACAACATGTAAACCATTAATACTTTATCATAAGTAATAATTTTTACCTTTATGAAGTAGTAAATACTCTTCACTAAATAAAAGTTCATTTTTACCCTTTTGTAACCAAAATATTACCATAAAACACATATAAAGAAACCATACCATATAAAGGTAACTTGAGACATAAACATTCCTAAGTGGAATAACCATATGGTAGACTTCCACACATATCACTAAATGGAATAGCCATACGGCTGAATTCCATACCTAATGCAATGGAAGTTATAACGTAACCACCTATCCTAGATTATCATAGCACCACCCGTCATTTGGTTTATCACATAACCACCATTAAAATTTTCATGTACCATTATAAAATATAACACATTAAATATTGCAAATATAAACATTTGACAAATAATATTTAATTTGAAATAACAAGAAATAATTTCAAGATATTGAAATAATCAATTAATTTAAAAAACCATTTTCAATACCAAAACACTCAAAAATAGAATAATCGATTTCTTTTTCATTTTAGAAAACATTAAGGCTTATATAGGAAGCTGGAAAATGATTACGATGGTGGAGAGGTCATTGTCGCCGCAAACGATAAAAACATTCCTTTTTTCGTTTAGTAAAACGCTTTGTATAAAAAAGATTCCCTATGAATAAAATTAAATTTCAAATGGTTTTATTATACACCATATAAAATAAGAAGTTATATATTTTCTATATATGCCTCAATGAAAGTAGATTGAGACGAAGTCCTTTACCTTGTGTCCAACTTTACCAGTTTGTCATTTTACTCTCATGAATAATACACTAAGGTTAATTTAAACTTTAATAAGAACCTTTTTAAAGTTTATAATTCCTTTTTTATCACATTATACAATTTTATAAACATTATTTAATCATTATTTTAAATAATGGTCATTTTTTTGATATTTGGTACTTGAGTCAAAAATGGACTTATTATAATTACAAGTTGTTACGATGGTCAAAATTCAATTATAACCATAATGATATTCATGATTTAGATATCATATATATCACATATATCATAAATATAAATGTATTTATAATAGTACATTACATTTGGAGATAAGAAATGAAATACACTGTTCATGGAGACAGTAAGGTGTACGTACACATTAACGCTACTTCCATTTCTATTTAGTATTGCAATAGAATTAAAACATAGTGATACATAGGTATATTAAAATCACATTTTAATATAATATATAATATCATTAACTCTATCCTTAATACATCCCACGTATGGAATGAACGAGTCATATTACATTGAAGGGGCGGTAGTCCGCACTTTCTCAAATGAAATTATCGCGTTTACCCATAATAGAAACCATAAAGATATGCTATAAATGAATAATACAGAAGCATAAAGGAAACATAGACATAATATATAACATATATAAATATAGTTCCATCTTAATAGCCACTATGATAGGCGGTAGGAGGTAATTGAACAATCCTCGTTTCCCGAGGCGTTAGTTTTCCGTCCACAAAAACAGTATGTTCTTCACCCATTTGATGTATGTGTGTATAAGTGTAGTTCAAATTACGCTCAAAACAACATCTAATTATATTTTGGAAAATTTATTTGTTATATATAGAATGTAATAAAATGGTTTTAGGGGTTGGAGATGTAAAATAAAAGAAAATAAGTTAAAATAAACAGTTACATTTAATTTGATAAACTCCATTTTGTATGAAAAAATAGAATTTCATTAAGTTCCTTTTGCTTAATGTAAGGCTTCTAAGAAGAGGATATGGATGTAGGGAGATTAATATAGTAGAGTTTGGACTATCCATGGTTCCTTATAGCTTTGAGAATTGGGATAGAAGTGGTGTACTTTTATAAGAGGAAGGAGGGGCTATTTAAGAAAGTTTAAAAGAATCATTTTATTATAAACATGTCTTCAGTTTAGAAAGGTTAAACAATAATTAAATTTTAATATATGATGACACATGATCTAAATAAAATCATCAAATAATAATTGGACAGGGTTTGGATATTATTTAAATATTTATAATCTTATTTATTTAAATAATTTATTAATGTGGTAAATACTGCATCATTATTGTGTCATAAATAATTTTATTTATCTGATGTCTAAAAATTACAAAAAAAATACCATGATGGAGAAAATGTTTTTATCTTTCCAAATAATATTAATAGTTGAAATGAAGACTTATAAAACCCCATTAAATAATTGATTTACTAAAAAATATTTTTTATGTCATTTTTTCCGTTACATTAAATTAATTAATCTAAAATCACATTATCATTTGTAAGTGGCTCTATGGGGTCCCAAAATAGACCCAAGGATGACCATGGTAAAATAGGAATCATCCAATATGGTTAGTACAAATGTTAAGGTAATTTTGTATTATTATAATATTCTTTTTACCTTGAATTACCATATTTACCTTTAACAGCGGTAAATAGAAGTCAAAAGTTACTATTCACCAAAAACAATTCATATTATTGAACCAAATTTTAATTAATAATAAAAACTATGTATGTTAGATTTTACAATTTTAATCCATATATGCGCTAAAATTTCATTTAAATGAAAATATCAGTTTTTAACTACTACTTAGTGGTTTCACTACTCATCAGAATAGATGCTTTTCAGAAAACTACAAAAAAATTCAACCTAAAATATATTTGATATTTAAAATTCAATAATTATGTCTATTTTACCAAATTCAGAACATATAATTTGGATTAATTAATTTTAAATTAATTCCCATTGTTAAAACAAAGGGCGTGTTTTTATGATATAATAACATTCAAATGATTGATAGTTGATTATGTCTAATTTCAAAGTGAAATTCCTTAAAATGACCAATATTGGATTGAGTGGTAAAAATATATACTAATTATAATTTGAAACAAATTATAAAAATAATCAAACCATATAAATGAATTATATTAAAGAGCATATTTGAATTAATATACAATATTTTTCACTATTCATTAAAAAATGAACCATATCAGAAAAATATAAAAATTTCATCCCAAGTAAATTTTGGGGCCCCGATTCTAAAAAAGAATTTTATTTTTTAAAATATAACATATAATGTTTAAAAAACTAGAATAAAAAATATTTCCCTATTTAAAGACGGAAAATCGACCTTTTAATGATTATTTGAGTATTTATGCTTAAAATTTTATTCATTCACATTTTAAGCTGCTAACTTTTTTGGATAAATGTTAAAACATTCAAATAACAAGTATAATCATATTGTAGTTAGTTATATTCATTCCCACCAATAAAATGACAAGGATTTATCAACCATTTAAAATAATAATATTTTATTATTAGAGTGCGATGTAAGATTTCAATGAAACCAATTGTTGTGAATCTGTTAATCCATAGAACATAGCATTCCCTATAAAGTAAAATTATTATTTAATTCTCAAATATTAATAAATATAAAAACGTATTTTTCTTTATTTACATGGGATGTTAAATGCTTGAATAGACTTGTATGCATTTCCTCCACTAAAAGGTAGTGGGGTGATTGATAAATAATCACAAGGGGTGGAATCTCATAAGGAACTCATATTATAGGTGGAGATAAGGTTGTGATCTAACAATATCTTGAACTAGTGGATCTAACAATCATTGTTGGGCATCTCCTAGGGCGCTATGATGAGTCATTCTGGATTTTTCACCTCTTCTAATTACACCCTCACTTTATCACATATTGAAAGGATGACTTGGTGGGTGAAAGTATAACATTTACATTAATTTTCTATAAATTTTATCAACCTAATAGACATACGTGTTTCTATCCCAATTTAGTTTAGTGTCATGCTAATTTTCCCAGATAAGTGTACATTAATGGTAATATATGCTGATAAATTCACCATGTTTATAGTTATGTGTCTTATAGTGGGTGTTTACAAAGTATTAATGGTCGTCATTATTCAACCAAAATTACCTAAACACAATAATTTAAATGAATCTGTAATGGTGTTAAGGCCTTCCTTAAGGAATCAGGTTGAAAACAAGTCATGGGAGGTAAGAGTATTTTTATCTCATCCTGAGATAAGTGATCCAGTTATTAATATGTATCACATTAAATTGTGATAAATTCACCCATGGATCATGAATTAGGGTTCTTATGAGATTAGTAAATGAAGAGGTATATCTTATCAATGATCAGAAGATAGGGGTGGGGGTTCTAAAACCCTAGAGGTTATATAAACCAGAGTCTAATCAGGGGATGCATGATGCTGATTTCACATTGTTTAAGGTTATAATTCTTGTACAAAGTATAAGAGATGTTTAAGGTAATAGATCTTAAACAAAATTGTAGTAACCTCTTATGATTCATTTTATTTCACAGTTTTTAGAAATAAATTTGAAATAGTTAAAAAGTTTTAATGTGCCCAAATAAGCACCAAGGTTGGTGACAAACAATTTGAGATCATAATAATTTTATTATGGCTTTGTAGATAGTTTTTTGTCATTATCATTGAACCAAAGGGGTTAATGAATCTGTTGTGTTTATGTTGAAAAAATGTGTATAAACCAAAGGAGAAAGGTGAGAGAATGAGGATTGATACAATGTGATGTACCACATAGATTGTTTATAAAAATGATACTTTCATTGCACTTCGACCATATAATGATAGGTGAATTGTTTTTGTCTGTAAGATTCTAATAAACCTATTAAAAGAATAGCTTATTAGGGCAAAATTATAGTAAAATAATTCTCAAAATATTGGGGTATTTGTAGTTAGACTAAAGACCAAGGGATAATTTTTCACTATATATTACATGGATCTAGGAAAAAATATACAAATAGTTATTGAATATAGTTTAGTGTGATACGGGAGTTCAATGTGGGTGGAAATAATTTCATGTGTGGATGAAAATCTGTATCTATAATCTAAAATGTGAAAGAAAAAACAATATATGTACTTTAAAGTCATACAATTTTGACCAAAATAGATTCTAATATTTATGTTTCATAGAACATGCACTATGGGTTATAATTTTTTTTAATGTTATGATGTTTCGACCAAATGTTGTGTGTCTAAAAAATGTTTTGGGGCATGAAATTCTTGTAACTTAATACGAAAGGATAGATAATGATACGTTCTCCCACCCAAATACATATGACAGACCACACATGGTTTATTTTTATTATTATTTTTCCATAGTTAGTAGCTTATGTTCATCATATATAGACCATGGAGGTGGTATAATTCCACTTGGTAAATTCTTGAACATCTCAATTGTTCTTGGAGAAAATTCTACCAAGAGTTATAAGCCGATGTAATCCATTCCCATTATGTGATACAATGAATAACAAGGAATTCCCATTATCATAAGATAGTGAATGAATTAAAAAATAATTTTTTTTACAAGGTAATGTAAGAACCTATGTTTTAGTGAAATTTGGTTTCAAATAATTTAATTTCAATGATAACATGGAATTCACACAACACAATGTTTTTAAAAACTTCATAATACAATAAATATTATTATTTAATCGTGAAAAATTATAACCTAAATATTAAACCTATATAACTGAATAAGAATGATTTCATTTCAAAAAATACAAATAATATTTTAATATAATGTCATAACAAATAAAAAAGTACTTTGTTTTTTGAAAATAAGTTATATGTTTCAATAAAAAATGTTTTTTTAAAAAATATTTATCTTTGTGAGAAAAATATAAAAAGTAATTATATACTATTTTATAATTAATATTTGGAAAAATAATATTAATTATTTAAATAAATATACAAAAAATTTATTTTATTGATGTTTAGATAATTTCTAGAAATGACTTATTTTTCAATGATTAATTAAATAAACCAATAGTTTTAGAAAATATATTTTTATATAAATAACAAAAAATAGCAATTTTATTTTAATATGGTATTAAATGTAAAATTAGTGAAATTATATGTTATTCAGTCCAATATATGTTGTTATAATGAATATGAATTTAATTTTTGATATAAAATTTTGTATACTTTTGAATTTTTTCGTTGGAAACCCATTTTTTTCATCACATATACATGTTTTATTTTATATAATATTCTAACACCACCGTGATTTGAATTTAGAAAATAAATTTTCATAAATGGAATAATAATAATTAATATAATTTAATAAGGAAAATTTAATTTTAATTTGTAATGAATCGTAAAAATAGTATAAATAATTTATCACAATAAGGGTTAAAATTGGGTTTTTGTATTGCAATAGCTTGTATTAAAATAAATACTAAAAAATAGAATTTTTATTTAGTAAATTGGATTTAAATCATAAATTAAGTTGGTAAAACTATCTATTATTGAACATTTTTTATTAAAATAAATCATACCTATGAAGATAAAATGATACTAGTTACCTTTGTGAAAATTATAATGGTAAAAATGAGAAAACATATTGGCTAAAAGAATAAAATGTATAAAAAAGTGTAAATTCTTGTGGTGGAGTTTTGTTATAGACAATAAGATCCTACTATTTCATTATTTAACAACATTTGGGAAAATTTTTATTAGAGTGACATCCGATTATTTGATACATTTTCATATTTTAAAAAATTACTCTCTTACTCAATAAAAAAAGTCAATTTGTCCACATACATCTTATCACATCCTAATCCATTGGGCTCATTCAAAACCTAAAAACAATTTCTCCCAAAAATCCATAGACACATTCTAGATATTATTTTGACCCCAAATGACCATCCTTAGGGTCGCTAATAAAATTTTAAAAGGATGTTTTTAAAAGTGAAGTTAATTTGAATCACAAAGAACATTATTTTCACTATATACCATACCACCTATTTTGATGTAATAATAATTAAAATATTACCAAAAAATTATATATATTATAATAATATCTAATCAATTTAATTGAATAACATGTATCCATTTTTTCCATCAAGTGGGGAAAATATTTTTCAATCATTTGTGTGATAGACTACCGTCTCGCGAACCGATGTTGTTTCTTTTCATTCAACACATATCACATATGGATTTAGGGATGGATTTAAAAATATTATTTAATATTATTTATTTAATTATGGTTATATAATTATAATATCACTTAGAAATTCTTACATTCAATTTTTTGAGAATATGATAACATTTCTCATGTGTTTGGTGGACCATTGTCTCACAAATGAATGTATTGTGTTTTTCACTTGTTATTCAGATAGAAGGTTATAAAGATAAATATAATTTATATATGTGATTTAAATAAAATCATATGTACTATGTAATGGTGATTTATTATTTTTATACCTTCCATTCCTTCCATTGAGAAATATAGAAACAAAAAATCATGTGTGAATTCAGCCCGCTATCTGCATGAATGATATAATTTATTTTGTATGTCTAAATTTAATTTATTTTTATAAATATATATATATTGAATATATATTATATTTATATAATTTTTAAAATTCTATTAATGATGAAAAAATGATCAAAATAAAAGGACTAAAAATACCAAATAAAAACATTCACAAAAATTGTTATTATTACCCAAAAAATAATTTCAACTATGAATTATTAATAAATGTGTCATAAAAGGACATAAATAACTCATATTTGGTATGATAAATATGATTATAGTTATGTAATATATTTATAATAAAATATATTTGTGAAATATGTGGTTGAAATGTGTATGAATGAAGTTGATAATTAAGGTAATGGGTTTATAGTGTCTTTTTTATTTATGGTGGAGATATATCATATTCACAACTCACTTGTTTTTTTGGTTTACATATAGATTATTTTACTTTCAATATCACCAATAAATATATTTTAATAATATATATAGTTTTAATTTATGTTTATTTTTATTTAGTGTTATCATCCAAAACATTTTAAAAGGGGTAGGATAATTTTGTCACAAATTCCCTCTTTTGGGATATACATTATGTTATGAACATATATTATTTTTTAAGTTTTATATACATACTAACTACATATTATATAATGATTTTATTTTTTTATTTTTTTATTTTTATATTTTCCATTTAATTTTTATTTTATTGTTTAATGATTCTTATGATTCCGAATACAAAAAGGTGGTAAAATTTTTATATTATAATCTTATTGTTTTTCAATACCGTTTATGATTATGTTTTAAAAGATTAAATATTATGAAAAAAATCTAAGGAAACTCATTCCTATAAGTATTTTCTTATTAATTCATAAAAAAAAATTAATCACATTTTCCCCCTTTTATGTACTCAATATTCCATTATAATTTTTAGAAGAATAATCAAATTTCTTTCTCTCTTCGATCGAAAATCCTTATTCTTCAATGTCCATATTTTCTAAAATTGTTTTAATTTTATTTTATAATAATTAATTATTTTTTTGTGTTATTTTGAACAATATTTTAATTTTTTGAATATTTTTTAACATTAATATTATTACCTTTTTACGAATTAGGTGACTTGAATTTTTATTGAAAATGGTAATGGAATTTTTTTTTAATTTGATGGACTAGAATAATTTTTCTACCATAATGAGTAGTAAATTTTGAAATTATACCTTTAAAAAATTTCAAAGTATATTTTCAATGAAAATATTAGTATCAATGTTGTGTAAAATTTTAGTGAAAATATTTTCACTAATTGAAACGATTATTTTCCTTAAGAAATGTACCATGAGATCCCCCAAAATAATTTTCCATCGATGATAAAATACCGTGATGTTGAAAATCATTAATTAGGGTAAAATTTTATAAAATAAATTTACTTGTTCTGTGGATTATTTATTTATATGATGAAAATATTTTTATGAGAACCATTCTTTTTCTACAATTTATCTGTGATGTATTTAAAATGATTATGACACCCATTTTATCCCTGCATTATCCTATGTTAAAATGATTTGGAAGTACATTTTTCCAAAGATATGATTTGATAAATGATCAATGATATTTTAAATCATGAATGAAATGTTTTATTAATGTGAATATTGGGATCTATATCTCCCTCAAATTCATTTAGTATTTATTGAAATCTTATTGAATAAACAAGACTGGAATGGAGAGAAAACCAAATTTAGTAAGGGAATCTATCCACAATGATATACATGGGAGTGAAACATGATTAAAATGATAGTTTAGGAAGAGAACCAAATCCACTATGATATACATGGTAGTGAAACTTCACAAATAATATTGTTTAGGGATTTAAAATAATTCAATATGATTGTCTTCGTAGTGAATCCCTAAATCCTAAGGAAATTATTTTATATACTTATGTGTAAACCCATATTCTATGTATTATGCCAATTTTATGCTTCCATGTCATATGCTCTTTTATTCCTTTATGATTCATTTCTTATAAACTTCAATGATATATCAAATGACTCATTTTTATGATTTATTATATTAGAGGTATTTTTTTCAAATATTATTCAAATTTTCCAATACATATATGCTCCTGTTATATTTATATCTCCATTTTTTACAATTATTTAGAATTTAATATCACCCATTATTATGATTTATTTCCCCATGTAATGAATAAATTTATTATGTCTGATATTCATAAGAGGGGTTCTAGTTTTGGATAACCTAGTGGGAGATTAGTTAATTCACCTATAATCCAGTTGATTGTTTTTCCAGATTCCAATGTATCCAGAATGAAATGATTATTTTATGTACTATTATGTTAAGAAATGAGTATTTGACTTATATGATGTAAAACATATGGACGAAATGTTTGATTCACAATATAGATAGCCCTAATGATTGAGACATTATTGGTCATCATGCATGAATTCTTGGTGGAATAACACCATGGGTGTTGGAACTCCCCCAAAACAAAGGTATGTAAAAAGGGTGTAAATAATGAATATCAAGATCTAGACAATTAATGGGGATGAATTATGGGTAGGGAGTAACCATATACAAAAATCTAAAATCATGTTCCAAAAGTGCGACTAACATGGAATGGAAAAAATGATTAAACGACCATTTATAATGATTGAAAATGGGAGACATTATTTTTCATTTGGAATCATTCGAGGCGTGTTCCTAGGATGGGAGGTATTCCATTTTGTCTAAGAAACCTTTCCATTACAGGGGATATTCATATCAGAATGGTAATGATGATATAAATAGAGGATGTCAAGATATATGTAAGTTGACATGTTGGGATGCTCTTGGAGGATTTAAAAACTACTGAAGTAAATTAACTACACACTTCAATGTGTTGTACAATAATATCAGTAGGTTAGGGTTGAGCACTATACCGTGGAGAAATTCCCTGAAATAGGTTGGTGGTTTGGTTAGACACATGATATTAAATCAATGAAACACTATATATTCTCAGGTAATGGGAATCAAGACACATGGAGTTCTTAGCTTTTTTACATTAGGTTTCTTAATCGAATGAGATAACACACTCCTAAGTGAGTTATAAAATCTTAACACAATTTCACATCATTCAATAATGACATTGAACATGAAGTTTATCATCACAAACTAAATGCATTGAACACAAAGTATAAAATCATACATTGAGGATTTTTGGTTTCTTATATTTAAAGTTATATAATATTTAACAAGATGGGATTGCAGAAGGAGCCTCCATTTCCATTTGAGGATCAAAGATTATTTTATTGGGGGAAATATTCTTAAGTTAGTCCCGTGTTCCATGGGTAGTAGCGGTGTCATTGGGGAGTACATGTGGAAGCTACCAAGGGGATGGGGTATCATGTCACACATATAACAAGAGGTGTTTTTTCACATCCCATGATGAATATAGTCCATATGACATAAGGAATCCCATGTTTGATTCACATAGTAATGAAACGGTATAATTTCATGTTCATGGATGTTGTGTACATGGATTAGACATTGAGTTTCTCATAAATTCCTCCACATTTTAGGTCATGCAGTAATATTGACCCACTGATGGGTCTAGGAATATGAATAGGGATTAGACATAAATAATATGTTTATGTTGAATTATTAATGTCTATATCATGGTCTCTAAATTATGATTATTATACTAAAGAGAAATGTAATCTCATGTTTTTCACATGATACTCTTTATTCATCTCTCAGGGTATACTAATGGTTAATTTAAAATATCTAGGATGATGTCACATAGTTTTATGTCATATTACTAGGACACTAGGATTTGTATTTAAATTCATATAGCAAAGAATTCACATATTATCATATTTTTCATATTAGGCAAGTAATGTTAATCAAATAGGGTAAGGTCATAATATCAAATCATGAATTCAGGATGTTGTTATATAGTTTAATACCATATGACAAAGATGCTATGAATTATTGATCATGGTCATAGATTATAGACTATTAGGTTCATGTGAAGTACCACTTTTTGAACCTTGAATTAGTGGGAGGTGTGATATGATTTCCTTGCATGGTGATTAATGAATATTAACCATTTTAGTAGAACAAATGAATGTAGTATGGTCCTTCCAATTTAGTTTATATTTTAGGTATATTCTTTATAATTTTCTTCAGCTTCTTAATAACCAGTACCATATCCACATAAAGGTTTTATTAGAGTAAAACTATTTTATTAAATCCACGCACAAACCGATTTTGATTCCTTTCAAGCTATGAAACTCAGGGAGTCTATTTTCATTGGACACTTACAAGTCATCCAAGAAAACATCCATTATCTTTTTTAGTATCTATCAATTTTAAATGGACAACTGGTGAAATGATTTTTAAACCTATATAGTTATAAATGCATATTTCCCATAAAGTTGGGATTGTGGGTTACCCTTCTTGGAAGTCCAAGTCATTATTTAATATTCCCATAGGTTTGTAGAGATATTATCAGTCAAAAAATTCTTATTATGGATGAATGTCATCCAATTGATGTAATAGAGGGTTTGGATTCACACATAGATATTCCCATTAATGTACATGTGGTTGAAGGATGAATAGTTGGACATGATATCATACTTGATGTACAATCCATTTATCTTGTAACCTCGAATTTTTGCAACATTTTATTTTTGAATTTGGATAGTAATCATGAAACAACAGTCGATACAGGATTTCACAAAATTGATCTTGTCTAGGTAGTTACCTATTATAGGATAATGGATTCATCCTGATTGTAGAAGAAGTCTATGAATGTTATAATTAACTATAATCATCTAATTACTGTTAGTGGGTAGCAGAACCCAATTTCTTGTCCCCATATAGAAATGGTCCAAGAGTATTTGGTGGAATAGAGAATTTTGGTGTCTAATTCATTTTGTTTAAATAAATATCTCATGTATGAAAACTCTTGGTGGATTAAATTTATTTCATAGTTAGGTGGTGCATTGGTTACCCAAACATTGGATCTATAAAAAAATCTACATTCATAATTGATAGTCTTTGCATGGCCTGGAAAGGAACACTTGCATTAATTTAGTGATCTCTTTACCTTTGATGAATAGAGTAAGATTCCATCCAATATCTTCTTGTGTGGCTTTACTCATGTATGGTGTTAACCCTATGTTTATATTTCATTATAAACAAAATATTTACTTATTCTCATCTTAGTCTAGTGGGAGTGTTTTGAAATAGAGGTAATCATAAAAGGAATATATTTAGTAAGGTGTCTATTCAAATGACGAGAATTCTGAGGGACTTATTATAGATGTTTTTTATCTGTCAAATTTACTAATAGGTCATCTTCATCATAAGTGAAATGGAAAATGACCCTATCAATCACCACATAGATGACTAAGTCTTATTGATCGCTATTTATAAGAGATACTTCAATACTTTACAAATAATAATCTCTATCCTTAAGTGAATAGGGAACATGAGTCACATTCGACCAACATAAGAACTATCTATCAATTTAGAAGTCTTCTTATGTTGGGGATTTAGTTACACTTTCTTAAAAACGTTTCTACCCTTGATCAATCTAATCACTCTCTCAGAGTATCAATTCACATGAAAATTGGGAATAATAATATTGGTATACAAATATACGAAAAATATAGGATCCTGATACACTTCATAATTATCGATTTAGTATTTAGATAACATAGAGATGTATCTATGGATAGAATGTGCATGAGTTATGAATAAAATCTCAAGGCCCGCACAATTTGGTTAAGAGATTTGGAGTTTTCCCTCATCCGAGCATTGGGTGGTATGATTTAAATTGAATTTTTAACATTGAATTTTTTTTGTCCCTAGATAGGGTGGAATCATCATGGAAATCAATATTGACTGGTATTTCCTCAGGGGTTGGATCAGTCACATGAAAATTTTCAAATTCTCGGTCCTTTAAAACATTTTATAGGATAAACATAATGGAAAACTATTATGTAATTACTTCCCAACATGGTGGTCATCATATCCTAAAAGGGTGATTGAGAATATACTTAAGTGAATTGATGTGGGAAACGATATATATCTCATGGTTATATAGGTAGAATTAAAATATCTAAACATAAAAGAGAAGGGTGAGGTAACTCTTACCAATGATAAAAATACTGTTTCTTTTTCAGTAATGATGTGAATGATATAATAATTAATTTTCGTTCCTATGCTCATAATTTGTTTTCAGATAGAAGGGGTAAAAGGGAACATTCTAGTGTATTCACCTAATGAACTAGAGGGTTACATGTGGAAGGTGGAATCAGGATTATTGGACTCTGTATATAGTGATTAATTTCCATGAATGAAAGCTAATAGATTTCACCACACTAGATGACAATTCCTTTATTCATGGTTCTTTATAAGGTCTTCAAATTTCTATCCATTTTCATAATTAATATTTAGTTATTGGCCATGTTTACTTAGTGTCCTCACAATACTTATAGGATACATAGATGTGCATCATGGATAATATTATTGAATTTAAATTAGTGGATATCTATACACATGTATCAAAAAATTAATCCAAGTCTGTTTTTAAAGGAATCCTAAGACCTAGAAATCATGTGATTCATTATTAGGTTGTGAGAGTAGAGTTAGTACTGAACTATATAAAGATATTTATGATATCGTGTTGTTGATTATGGGATAGGACCACCAAATCATCCATGTTTCACTCCAACAATAATTTTATTATCTGTTTAAATATACGATACATGGAATGCTGGAAGGTAGCACCAGAATTTTGAAAAAAAATAGAATCAATCTATATTATAATTTTACATTATTATCTTTGAAAGAATTTCCACTTCATCTTATGTGGCCATCTAGACCTGTTTATATGTAGATTACATATCTCTGAAGGAGATATATTGGAAATAAGATATTGTATTGATCATCATATTTGTTATTGGGAGGAGAAATCATCCTTGGGAAGTGGTAGATGAGATGTAAATAGTTAATACATACTCTGATCTATCTGTTCTTATTATTAATGGGTAAAATATTCCTATAAACCAAGGGTATTAAAAACCTGAATGAATATGTCTTCAATTATATTTTAATCCTCTACATGACAATGGTACCATGAGAGGGGTTTGTTATATCTCGGATCATGTTAGCATCCATAGTGCCCCTCTAGGAGGAGTAAGAGATAGAAGAAACCCTTGGGAATAGTCCTAAATATTTCTATATCAATATAGGAGAGCACATTATATAATTATTTCAAGAAAGTAATATATTACTATTTTTCCTCAAAAAATCTACATCATCCCAATGTATTCATCTATGTTGTGATTCAATTTGGATAGCTCATCGACCATGGTGGAGACACCTTCATAAAATGTTTTTGTGGAATCATATATGTCCACTTTATCTTATGAAACATGAGGATCATAGGTTGTAGGGGACACCATTAGAGTACAATACCACTTCTAATAATTAGCATCTACTCTTTTAAAGTCGAAATCCTCAATGGGTGGTTCCATTTCTATGGACATTATTGATATGATTGAAGAACGGAAACCCCTATATAGATAAAAAATAGAGGATACACCTTTGATATCAATGAAATAATTTGCAGTCAACTCCCTTTATGTTAGTCCAACACATCAAACAATACAACATTTCCATGGATCAATTATCATGGGGTGAACCTCTTGGTACTTCACCAGATCAGGGATTTCAGGAATTGTTAGACATTTTCCCTTATAAGAGTATGAGGTAATATCTGAGAACTATTTCTTCATGTTTTCTATGAATTATATTCCTAGATATGGGTTAATGGGTTTTGAAATATGGTTTTATAGAATGATTTTATCTTTAAAATTTATCCAATGATCCCATAATGTGGATATTTTAGCATTGGGAGCATTGAGAATCTCAACCATCACAATCTATATTTTTATATCCTCAATTTTGTATAACCAATATCCTAATAGTGGGGTTTACAAGAGACAAATAGAGATGTGTCACCATATAGTACCGCTACTAAACCATTGAGGGATAATTTGAGGCGATGATGGTATTAATAATGGATTATTACATGTAGATGGATACTAGGACATGCTAACTAAGTTTTGTATAATGTGTCTTATGAGATATGCATAAACAAGGATCTGTTTAACTAGCCAATCAATTGGTTATCCAATTGAATATTTTCATGTGACTTCTAATTTCCCTTTGTATACCCCTAAATTTTCATGATGGAGGGATTTCAATCATCATATATGATCCAAATACTGTTGATAACTTGCGTTATGAGGAGATTAATTAAATTGATAGTATATAACATGAATTGATGGGTTTCCACACCATTGAACTATCATGTGACATATAATAGGTTTTTGTTACCTTTAAAAGTTGTCCACTTGTCTTATATAGAGAATAAAATGAAGGATTGAAACTCATTATACTGTATTTCCCTTTCATCATAGGCCTAAAAAGTAGCCACCTAAATGTCTACAATGATATAAAAGTACATGCCATAAATGAGGGCCTTGACCATATCCTTTGATTGTTAAAGTGTATTTAGGTTTGAGAGTCTCAGTGGAGAAGTTGTGAGGTTCTTTAAGATACCATAATTTTAGGCGTGGGTCTATTTTTTCATTCCAATAGAACAAAATTTCAAGAGATTGTAGTGGGTTCCATTTTCCAAGGAACAGGGTCTTGGATTGTGTTGGATGTGTTCAACTGTTTACTTGAGGGTTTAAGATAATTACGTAATGGTTGATTTAAATCCTTGGTCATCCATGACTGAACACAATGATATTGTGATTGAGGTACATGAAAAATAAATATATTCAACACATAATATGTTATCCAAAGAGTGGAATGAGAGTGTTTCACCTAACAAACCTCGAAGAATATTTTTATCCTAGTTTCAACTGCATTAAAATTCTCTTCTAGAGATCATGAACATGGTTCCATCCATTTGAAATTATACCCATGACTTCTTCAATGGAATCAGATAGACATTCCTGAAGGGACTATATAGAACTCATCACCAATAAGTATATGTTTGTGGTTTTCCGTCATGACATCATTCATATTTGCACATTACATCTCATCATTAGTGGCATGTTATATGAAGTGCTAAATTTCAGGTGTCTCTCCCAAATAGGTTGGCATGAATTCATCATTTTAGTGGGATAGCTATGAAACCAGATGGGGGATATGATTAGTCTAGAGTTTTTAAACTCAAATTCATCCATGATTTTGAATGATATGAAGTATATATAGTATTTTAATAAAATTTGGACAATATATAGGGTGTTATATTTCACAAGGTTGCATAAATACTTCCCTGAGAATTTGCAATTCTCTAATGAGCCCACCAATCATCCTACATCCATGTAACCCATACTAGAGGATCTTCTCATTTGTTGGAGTCGTCATATATACTATTTGGGTCAACATATGAAATTTATACCTTCCCAATGACATCATAAAACTCTACTAATCCATGATCTATGTAACAACTCGAGATTTGCTTAATTATTGTTTTTTATTTATTTATTTTTTATAAAGATTTGTATTTCAGGAATCACTAAAAAAATGTTTAAATAAATATGTTTCGAATGTGTTATATGATATCCATGTGAATCGTGCACTAAATGAAACATTTATTTTATATTTCTCTATATAGAAGACCATGTATAGCATTAGTTACACAGAACAATGACTTTTTTGATGGCTTGTGTAACACACAAGATCAAATATTTATAAGGATGTATATTTAAAATATTAGTTAATAAAAACATGACATTATATTAATAGACACGAAAAGGGTTAACTATTTTATAAAAATATATAGTTTACATGAATATAAAATTAATTCAATGTTTAAAAATGAAATAAAAATGAATGTGAAAAATAATTGAATATAAATAAGAATATTTATTTATGCCTTCAAATATGTTTTACACAAATAAATTAAATTAAATTGAATTATTGAATGATATTAATCAGATATATATATATATATTATTCAATAAAAAATATATATTCATCCAATATATTTGATAGTATTACAATATAAACCAAACATTTATGCATAAAATATAATATTTCATTAAGTAGTTTTTACTTATTTTTAATGGATAACCTAATTTTAAACCAATTTTAGGAACTTTTATGGATTATATATGTCTAAATAAACATAATATTTTAACGAAAAAAATTAAAAATAGGTTAGGGTAAATTTTAGGACATTTTCATATGTATCTTCATTTTAATAAATAGTGAAAAATTCTGAAATTTAATTCATAAATATTTTTTTCATTTAACTTAATTATAAAAAAATTATATTAAATTTATTTTAAACCTAGATTAAGTAATATTTTTAACAATTAATCAATTTTAGTTCATTGGACTTAGTTTAAATTTAAATTTTAATATAAAAACATAGAAATATTTTAGATGTTTTTACATTAAATACCTTCTTTGTCGTCTCATCTAAGGGATTAAATTTAAATAAATATCATCTAATTATATGATTGGAATCAGGAAAATGTGTTCCATAATTTGAATTAGTAAAATTTATAATTTCTAAAAAGTTTAACTACTTTTTTTATCATTAATATTAATGAATGTAATAATGAATTACTACAACTATTATAAAAAAAATTGTGCTGATAATTGTAATAATAATTTAAAATAAGGGCCTAAATGACCTATACGCTTTCCCAAAACCGAATTAATAGAAACATTTCATCCAAAAACCTTCTGATATTGAGTTTTTTTGTTCAGGGAGACATTGTTCAGCAAAAATCATAGATACACTAAAGTTTTTTTATAAAAAAATACCATGTATGTCCCCTCCCTTACCTATAAGAGGCCATAGCCTCTCCCCCTTACACACACCCATAAAAACTATTTCGTTCGACCAAAATAATCACAATAACTTTTACAACATCCCACCCATCCTCATTAAATACTCCTTTTTGGAATAAATCATTCCATGTATGTTCTTTGGTGAAAACAAAAAAGAGTTACCCAAAGAAGAGTTAATGTCCCACCTCGAGCTCCATTATTTTATTTTACATTTTCCACTCCCTAATATATTATTAATCAATTATTATATAATAAAAACAGCATAAAAAATATAATAGTATATTTTAATGTTATAATTTAATCCAATACTGTCACAAACATCCGTCTAATGGGTAACAACCTTATGGTTTATGTGTACGGCGAACAACCCCTTCATGAAATAATGATTGTTCATTTTTCCGTTACCGCCTCTCATGGTGGAAGATTTTATGGAAAAGGTATTTATATATGATATATAAGATATTTATAGTTTCTTTAATCTTCTATAATTTTTAATTATAACAAGTCTTTATTCATTCCATATTGTTTAAATACATTAATTCCACATGAAGAAGTGTGGAATACCACCCCCACAAAGTGATGTGATTCGTTCACACACTACATAAAATGTTTTGAGGATTATATTTGTAAAAATATATGATATATAATAAATAATATTTCTAATTTAATGTTATTATATACCTATATAAATATATATCATTTTCTTTCTTTCTTTCAATACTATAATAAAACAATAACATCGTTCATTCATACGTACAACTATCCCTCTCCATGAATGGTGTATTCCATTTTGATCCCTATATATTAAATATATTATTATAATATGATTATAAAAAATACACATTATATTAATATATTGGTTTATATTATTGAAAACATGATATAAGTGTATTGACTAAAGGTAAAACAAATAAAGACACAAATGAAAAACAAAGAAAATATTTCCCAAAGTAAATCATTAACATAGAAATGTTATTAATTGGTTAATATAATGTCTAAATAAAACAATATATGAATTTATATATATGAATATGGTACTTTTAATGATTTATAATAAACATATACATATTATTAAAGAGGTTTTAATGAGTACGAATAGTGTCAAGACACAAGGTAATAAAATTTTAGCTAACTTTTTATTTTCATGAGACACATGCCTTATAAACCACTAAATTAATTTTTTGTTATATATACCTCCCATTAATTTATTATATGGATATTATAATTAAATATATGGGTATTTACAAATCAATTTATTGATATTTGTTTAATGGATATTGTTATTCAAAATCGTAAAAATCATTAAATATTTATTGTCTCAAATTGCCTTATTTGTGACACATTTCATGTTATCCATATATATTATTACATGAGGGGTGTATAATTCCTTATAAATTTTAAATCATGAATCTAACTCTATTAATTATGTTTTAATATTCCTTTAGTTTTATCCATTATAGGGTTTTATGATTCAATGTTACCGAAATAGTATTGGTTTACAGGTAAAATTTCTCATTTTACTTAGATTATTTATGACTATACACAAATGGAAGAAATGTTATGATAAAACATTCTATAAAACTCATGGGTTTTATTAACATATATTATTTTCATTTTATATCAATGTAATGGTTCCACTATTCAATTGTATATTATATTTGATAATCATGAAATGGTTTTTATGAACGATCGACTCTACCTCTCTCTTCAGCTAGAAATATATGTTCATTTAATCCCATGTTATCTAAAAAGTTTCCAAAAAATATTATAATATTCTCCTATGATCATTAAGATAAATATTTAACGATGTTTTACATTTTAAAAAAAATTGTTTCCAAAAAGGAATCTTTTTTTCATTTTTCGATCAAGCTGCTTTTCTAAACTATTTATGTTGCAATATTAAAATTAAACATGCACGGATTTACCCACCAACACGATTATTATTAACTTGAAACTTCCATTAAAATACTAAAAAGAAATTATTTTTTAAAATTAAAATTTTTCATTCTATTCTAGATAACACAATCTGTTTTCTTAATAAAATTGTTTTCAATAAATATTTTCAGTTTAAAAATTCAATTTAAATGATTTTTGAAACATTATTTTTATATATTAAAAAATTTTGTTTTCAATGAAAATTATTTCAATGATCTCAAATATTATTTTATATCATCTCAAATTATTTTCAAGGGAATCCATTTTTAAAATAAATATTCTTATTTAGTATTTTTTTCATGGACAATGGATGTCAAAATGTTTTCAAGCTCTCCATATGTGTTTTCAATATTAATGGTTTCAAAATATTTTAAAAGAATTCATTATAAGTTTTCATGTTTGTTTTAATGATAATGATTTTAAAAGGGTTTTATTTTTTAAATGATACTATTTCTTATAAGAAATGAAATTTTCATCATGAAATTTTTTAATAGATATTTTTAAATTATATTCCATATAAGATGACATTGGTTTAGTTTACACATTTCTTTTGGTAAATGTTTAAAAGTTTCGATTAATATTAATTTTTTGAATGGTTTTTTTTTATTATATGATGTTTATTAAACCCATTCTTGTTCAACAAGTTTTATTATTATTAAAACAACCTTTTTTACAATTAATGATTTGTTGAAATAATAACGATACCTTTAATTTTCCAGATATTAATATAAAATTACATCTTTATGATATCCATTTAATTTCATGTTATTATGATAATATTCTTATAAAAACCATCCTTTTTATGGGTCATATAATAATGACTTTTTATCTTTTTCAAAATGTGTGATTGATTTTATATTTTGATGGAATGAAAATTTAACTCCCAATAATAAATTCTATAATGATTTATATCTACTGAACTAATGATGTGAATGAATTCATCATGCATGATTCATTTTTAGAATATGGGGAAATTGGGTCCCTTAAAATGAAAGGATTGTGACTGAGGATGGTGGTGTGTCCTTCCCAATATGTATAGTCACCATGATGATGAAATAAATGGAAACCCAATCCATTATGGGAGGATGTAGAAACTCAATTAATTACATTGAATGAACTTTGACTGGGGATGGTGGTGTGTCCTTTATTGTAGGTACAGTTCCCATGAAGTTCCCTGATAAGTTATAGCCATGTGTAATCAATTATAGGGAATGATATCACATGTTTTTATATGAAACAATTACATGTATTATTCCTATTATATGATTTCTTGAAATAGATTTTTTATTTTCTTATGATACATGTCTTATGAACATGCATGATTTATGTTGTGATTCATGATTCTGACATTATAATACGTTGGGTAAGATGTTATATTCTTATGATCACATTTTTGGACATGGATATTTATATGAAATGGAATTTTTTAAATTTATTTTTTGTGAAGATACAACATGATAATTTAAAGAGACACAGAGCATTGCCTTAACTTGAGATATATACAAAACCATTATAGGACTGTGTTATAGAAAATTTTAGGTTCTTTTAATAAAATTCATTTCACTCAAGATTGATTTTAAGAAAAAAAATATTTTTATGTTACTTGGTATCCTACTAATTATAATTATGGGTATGAGAGATATTAACAAAATTATGAAAATGTTATTAATTATTTTGTGAGAAATTAATATAAATGAAAAAAACCCTTTTTAAATAAACAGATATATTTTTCTAAAAAATCTATTTATTGGAAAATACTTTTTCTTATTAAATAATAAAATCACGGTTGAATGATTTTTTTAATGAAATATATTTTTAATATATTCCATATAATCTTTAAAATTCATCTCATATGTTTTCAAGACCTGATATAAGAACAAATTCAATTTTTTGGATAAAATAATTATTTTTTAAAAAAATGCAGCTTTGCCTCTTTTTGATGGTGCAACAATGCACAAAATGAGATTTTTCTTTGGAATAAGGATATTAATTTTTTTTGTTTAATTTTTTATATTTTTTGGAGAAGTTATATGTCTTGCTGAATAGTTATAATAAACTAAATATTAATTGAAAATGACGTCCTTCATCGTTATAATTTATATTATTAAATTAGATTATTTAATGGTATTAATTTATAAATAGACAAAAAATTTATTCGTTAATATAGTTGTGGTTAATGTAATAAAATTTACCCATAATTTATATGTAAAAAATTTTCAATCTTTTATAATGTTTTAACTTCTAAAAACAATTTTTCATTCAGAAAACGTGATAAATTTCAAATCAATTATTGAAATTTATATGTTTTTCTTAAAATTGATTACATATTTGGAATTAAAGATTACAAAATATTAAAATATCTTTCTGTAATTTTTGGGAATTATGAATAGTAATTTTAGTAATTTTTATTAATAAGGTAAAAAATAAAATGCAGTATTTAAGGGTAAATATAATGTTATAAAATTAACTTAACACGTGTCCTAATCTATTTGGATGATTTGTTTTCTACCTAAAAAATTATTTTTTAGAAATGGTATCTTTTAGAAGCCACTTTTAGGATATTATACCATTTAATATATTCTATTTAATGATATTTTAAATTTGACTTAATAAAATTTTAAAATGATTTTCATTTTAAAATAATTTTATAGAGTAGCTAAATTATAATATGAATACTCATTTGAAATATAAAATGTTTTTATTTATCATAAATAATTTTTTCCTATTCTTTGGAAATAAATAATTAAATTTATTTTTGTAAAAATTGATGAGCACAAAATTGTTTTATTGATGAAAAATCAATAAATTAATATTTATCAAATTAACATTTAACCAATAAAATACCAAAAAAACATCACAAAAATTATAGTTAGCATATATCTTTACATTAATAATCCATTGTTATAGTAATAAAAAACATGGTTCTATATAGAATATATTAGGATACTTAAAACATTTTTTTGAAAGTGATGTTAAAGTCATCACATTCATATATTAATAAATATAACATCTTCAATGTATGAATTTTCTAATGATTTTTTACTATTTGTATTCTCATGAAATCGATATGTTTTATCATTTCCACTGTAATTTTTTTAATTTTTAATAAAAAAATCTGTATATTAAATTATTACACAAAACTAATGTTTTGATAATTTTATTACTAGTGTTAACAAATGAAGGATATTAAATTTTTTAAAATAAATATGATTTCATTTAATTAATATATCCAATTAATTTTATAGATTACCTTGACAGTATAGTGATATAAAAAATTATTTGTTTCTAGAATAACATCTTATTGGGATATTTTTAAAAGGAATAAATTTAATATTGTCAGAATTGATAATATTGATTTTTTATTAAAAGAATTTATTTTTAAATTATTTTAAAATATAAAAATAATTATTAATAAATAATTATTAATAATGCTATAATACAAAATTTTCTAAATTATTCATATATTGTCTAATTAGCATCTAATAAGTAAAAATTTAAATATATTTACATTTAAATATTTGTTAACTTAGTTTAAAATTTAAATGAATAACTATGTTTTAATTAATGGGTTGTGGATTAAATTGATAGAAAAACAAGTCTAAAATGTACTGGTTGATGAGATTAAAACCTTATATCCCATTATCTTCAAAAATAAAACAATTGTTTTGTTTATAGAGGGGTTTTATTTATTATAAATTATATGTTTTGGAGATTCCCAAAGCACCCCACACATCAATTAATAATGGTCGCATCCTACCTCACTAATTTTTTTTCAGATTGATCCTTCAAGGTTAGACATCCGTAACCTAGTTACCTTCTCAACATACCTAGTAACTTTTAAGAGGTTTGTGTCTTTTATGAAAAGAATATCTAGTGTTTTATGATGAGATCTAGAGGGAGCATGTTGAAGAATATGGGGTCGAGATACATACAAGTGATATGAGACCTATGGTATGCCATTAGTTTTTGTCACATTTATTTTGGTTGTACATATGCCTTATACACCATGAATTTTGTTTTTTAGTTTAGTATTAATATGTGTTTTATTATGATTCTTGACCTAAACTTTATGTATTTACATATCCATATAATTTATATTATTTTGCAATTGATATTATTCAAGTGATTATTATATGGAAATGGATAATTTTTCAATCTCATTATTATCTGCGATTTTTTTATAAGTACATATTTATTGGGGATTATTTATCATCCGTGAACATGATTTAAAAAATGAATTCATAATTTTCTTTACTCTTCCTCTATTCATGTTAAGAGTAATTTTCCCATTTTTTTGTTTTACAACATGGTTTAAAAATATTCTTTCACTCTTATTTCAACAAGGTACTTTTTTACTTATCAGGAAAAACATATGACAATATTTTTTATTTGTTCTTATATTTCATAAATAAATGTTTATATTTTCATAACACCTTATTTCAATGTATCATCCCCAACATGATATCAAGTTATTTTCATTTCTTTAACATTTTAATTTTATTTGAAGAAATGAAAATGTTTTCAAAGAATAAATTATTCCTTCCTCAAGAAATAATTTCATGTTCTCTCACAAAACTATTTTCTATCTAAGATGTCAATATTTAATTGGGTAATGCATCAAGTATATTATACCTATTATTCTTATAGGATAACTATGTTTATGATGGAATGCTATTTATGAGATCTATTTGATTTACACAGAATATGTTATGATTAAATGATGTTTAATAAACCCAGTATATTATATGTGTCATGATATGATGAAGGATTTTTGTTTTCATTGAACATGTAAGAATTATTTCATTATGATATAGGGGGACCTATATCTACCTCTAATTAATTTGGTAAATATTTTTATCTGTTGAGATAAATAGTACTAGAATATGAAATGATTTCAGTTTAGTAATACATGGTTGGAACATGAAATGATCTCGATTCAGTAATATATGGTTGGAATAATATGTAAAACTAGTTTAGTAATATTGGGAATGAACAAGGAGTTAGCTCAGTTTTGTAATAGCATATGTCCACTATGATGGTCATGTAAATGAGCATTGGATAATATATAAATGTTTTTATATGCATTTGTGTATACCAATAATCAATGTTTTATTGCCGTGCTATTTTTCTCATGGATCATGATCCTTTATGATTTATGCCTTACAAACTACCATGATTTATTTAATCACTCAATATTTTGATATATTTTATAAATTGTATATTTTTCACACATTTTTCATGTTTTTTTAAATTCATATATTCATGTTATGTTTGACATTTTATTACATTACCCATAATGAGGATCTAAACTCACCCTTATCCTATGATTTCTTTTCCCCATGATATAAAAAATGGTTTAATGTTGGAAAGATAATGGAAATGATCTTATGTAGAAAAGTTGATGATATTTAACCAAATTAGAAGAACATCTTTCGTGTTTCCAAAGGCACTAAACACCAATTATCTTATGGTGTTTGTTTGTATAATGTATTAAGTATGTTTCAAATGTAATGTAATATTCATGTATGCCAAATTGTGTCATTAGAGTTGGTATCAATGTGAAGGATTAGTCATCCTTTAAGAACTAGGATGTGATCTTTATTGAGATACTGAGTGATATTTCTATAGATATGTCCAGGTATATCCATAAGGATAACCTTAGTATTAGTTACAATATCAGAATATTAAAAACAAGTATGGATAACCAAGGATTAAAACTACGATTGTATATATTAAAGGTAATTTCCCTTGATTTTGATGTATTTCCAGGATGATTATTTCCACTTAACTTTTAATGTATCATTATACAAAATAGAAAGAAACATGTGAATTCATATTAATGTAGAATATGTGGAAAAATGGAATGATATTCCTCATGAGGAATCATGAAAAATGGGATTTGAGTGGAGAAACTTTTTTATTTTTTATAATCAATAATCTAATAATATAATCAATTATATAAACATCTGTGAGTTTACTGACCTGCCAATTATGAAAATGATAGATTTTCAGGCCAAAAATAGTGGAAATAAAGTTTATTTTTTCTCGTGTAAATCATGTGGGAAGAGGAATCATGGAAAACTTTTCAAAGGAACTGGAACATGATCTTGGTTTGGAAAATAAGGAAAAAATGTATCTAATTGTAAAGGAAACATTTCAGTTAACATAATGGGTAAATTTAAGGATACTGATAATATATCTATGATAGTTAAATCTTTTTAATGTGGAATATATGGGAATTATGAAAATATATTCCCTATGGGAATCCATAATGAATTGAATGATTAAGGAAATATAAATAATTGATATATTTATGATGATGAATAGACTAATAATGATATGTGAGTCGAAATAAGTGTAATGGAATAGTAGGACGAATCATGGTTAATATATTAAGAATATATTGTATTGATATAATTTGTATGTATTAAAATTTCAGAATAATGTTTTGGAGTACTTTTATGTTAAATTGAAATAATGAACCATTTGTTTATTGTTCCCCTATAGTCTTTCCATATGGATTTAAGAGAATATACCATATTTTATTTGTAACTATGAAATGTGATTAAGGTAATAACATGATATTTTTGGAAATGATTGGATTATGGTAAGGATAACCCTTAATATGATCATGATAAGGAGATTATTGGATTGTTAGATGTTGGATTTGAATAAGTAAATTAGTTATTAATGATTTATTTATAACTGAATAAGTATTTTTTAAAAGTGGTATATGTTATCATAGATGAAATTTAAAACATTTTGGAATAAAGAGTAATGAAAAATGATTGTTAACAATATTGATGTGTGGTAATTCATGTTATTATCATGACTCATGAGAATACATGATGATGGTGTTCACGTGTTTGTAATGTGTCCAACAAGAGATACCTTATGATATATGGGGGACGATTGTAATGGATGATAGTTCACTTATTTATAATGTTTTTAATTTTCATATTTTATAAGGATTGACGGGTATTAAATTATCAGAAGATTATGTTAATTTTGGGTTGGAGTTTCTTAGAATAATGTATTACCACACCATAGGTGGAATTATTTAAATTTCATAACCTGTGTTAACTTTTTTTTTGTGATAAAAATATATTGAATAACCTATTATTCAATTTCAGAATTTCATGATCTGATTATGAATTAGTAATGAAATATTAAACTCAATTTCATTGAATATGATACTATGTAGATAATTTTTCAAAGAAATACCAATGGTGAGATTGTACTGAAATCCAGTATGTATATCTTGTCAGGAATTTTTTTAAATCATATGAAAATTGATCAGGATGTAAATGTGTTTCCTATTATCATCATTTTTTATATTATCAATTAAAACATTCATTCTTCTTTATGTTATGGTTTTCTGGTTCTTAACATTATCTAGATCAACAAATTTCATGTGTTCAATGATTTTTATCATTATCTATGATTACATATTTTATTCTTCTATGCCCAATTAATTACCTATGTTCTTTTATATAGAGACCTAGTCAGGATTTATGTTGAGAAACTATTATTTTCTAACTAGTCCTTTTAAAAAGATATTTATTTATTTATTATAGTGTGGGTTTATAGGAATAAATTTTTAAGTATTAATCCTTTGGTAAGACAAAATTATTTTGATAGTGAAACTCATTTTAAAGGTGTAGAATGTAACAGCTCCAAATTTTTGGGATATCGATTTCGTTAATTTCTTCTATTTTATGATTGACCAAGATAACCATTTTCTATATGTTACACTATCATTTATTGCGGTATACGCAACACTATTCTTGGCTTGTTTCATTAAAAATTTATTGTTATTTTTCTAAAATTCATTTAACACAAGGTTGTGTTTATGCGAATGACTATATATTAGTATTTTTACTTATATAATAGTCTTTATAATAGAATTCATGAATAAAATCCACAATATTGTGAAACGATTCTGAATTTTTTGTTTAGGAATTTATTATAAATGAATATTTAATCTTTCTTATATTAAAAGAAATGTTTTAATGAAAAACTATTTAAATAAAAATTAGGGAGATTATTAAATAGTAAAATCAATCTTTATGGATTCTATTTTTGATTTATATTAGTAATATATTCAATCTAATGTTTAAAATTCATTATATATGCTTTCTACAAAGTATATAAGAACAAATTAAATCTTTAGATAAATGTTGTATTAATAAAAAAACCAATTTTTCGGCATTTTGATGGTGATCCAATTTAAAATATAATTTTGACCCTTTTATATTCAACTTTACAAAATATACTTCAAATTTTTAAGAATCATATAAAATTTTTCTTTTGTTGAATTTTTTTGGATAACATTAATGATTTTAAGAATATTAAAAATATACTAAATTATTATTTAAATGACCATTTTTTAATGAAAATAATTTATATAGTTATATTATTTTATTATATGTTTATATAGTATAAATATACAATATTTTTATTTTTTAATATAATTATGGTAATTTTCATTTTCTTTAACTTGAATTTAGATGTAAAAACATTTGATTCTTTTGGAATGTTTACACTTTTAAAAACTATATTTCATTTTAACAACATGATTAATATTAAATTATTTATTTAATCTTTTTTGTTTTTTATTTCAAATAATGAATTCCAAATTTAGAATCAGTGGTTTCAAATTATATAAATAGCATTCTTTTATTTTTTGGATTTATGAATATTTACTACATTAATTTTTATTAATGTGGTAAAATGGTAAATTAGGTAATTAAGGGTCAATATAATATTACAAGATTACCCTAATATATGTCTTGAGATAATGGGTTGAGTTATTTTCAACATAATTTATTCTTGGTTCAAAATGGTATACTTTCGAAGCCACTTGGATGATTTTAGCACATTTAATATATTTTATTGAATGAAAATTTAAATATATATTTCTCAAATTGAATTAACTTTATCATTTTTAATATAAGTTTATTCATAAAATTTTTTTGACTATTAATACTAATCTGAAAGATATATTTTTTTATCATGGTAATTTATTTCAAATTTTTAGGAAATCAATAATTTCATTAAAGGTGTATACGTTAATTATGTAGAAAATATTTTATTGATTAAAAATAAAATAAAATAATTTTTATTAAAATGATAATAAAAAATAAAATTCTAAAAAAGATGACTATATATTACTTTTTGATTATATCTAGTCCATAATATTCCAATGGTATAGTTATTATCCATTTGGATCCATATAGTAATGAATATGACAAGAATAATATTTTATTTAAAGTGATTATAATGTTGTTACATTAGTGTTTTAATAAATATAACATTTTTATGTAGGATATTCAAAATTTTATTTATAACCTAAATATTATTATAAAATCTATGTGATTTCACTTTTTCAAAGTATTTTTTTCTTATTTTTCATTCAGTAAATATTTATATTGAATATTTACAGGAAAATGATGTTTGAATTATTTAATTAATTGAGATAACAAATAAATAGTTTTTAAAATATTAAAATAAATATGATTTGTGAATATTAGTACTTCCAATGAATTTTCTAGACTATTGTGACCCCTTATAGAGAAAATAAAATATTTGGATCTAGGATAACATCTTATATTGATATTTTCTAAAATTAAATTTATTGAATATTGTCCAAATTGAAAGTACTGAATTTTTTTCATACTAATGAATTATTCAGTTATTGAAAAATCATAATTATTTATTAAAAAATATATAATAATTATGATATTGTGGAAAATGTTTTAATTCATACATTTATGGTATAATTGACATCAAATAACTAAATATTGAAAACTTTTAATATTAAAATATTTGTAACCTAAATAAAAATTAAAATAAATAACTAAGTGTTAATAAAAAGGATAAATTTTAAATTGAATGAGAAACAAATCAAAAATTTATTGGATGATTAGAATACAACCATATGTTTATCTAAACATAATAAATATAAATTTTAGATGTTTTTCGATCGGTTTTCTGTATAAATAATTAACTATTTTTGGACATTCCAAAATTTTCCCTCACCTCTATTATGAAAGGGCACATCCTCCCTCGCTTTATAACTACACTTTGATCCTTTAAGCTCATAAATTCCCTTCTCATTTTCCTTATCAGCATACCTACTAACATTATTGAGTTTCTATTCTCCTCTAATTAAATACTATAGTGCTGTAAGTAGATATTTATAGTGAGCACGTCAGAGAGTAGGAGGTTCATATATATACAATGTACATCATACCTAAGGTAATATATTAATTTATATCTCTTCTATTTCTATGGGATATATAATTTATACACCACATGTGTCTGTTTTGAGTGGTTTATGATAGCTATTATTATTTTTTGTTTCTTGTACTAAATGTAATGGTATTTACAAATGCATATAATTTTCATTATTTTATGGGAAATATTATTTGAATGATTATAATTTGGTAAAGGATAATTAAAAAATAAAATAATTATATAAGAGTTTTAGAGGTAATAATTTTCTTGGATTTATTTATCATCCATTTCCATATTTTCTAAAAATGACATCATGATTTGTTACTATTATCCAATGGATGTTTAAAGAAATTTTCATACATTTTATTGACATTTTACTAAATTGATTGAAATGAATCATTATTTAATTTCCCAATCAGGTTCCTTTTTTCATATCTACAAAATGTATTTGTAGAATTTTTTTCATTTAACATTTACAACATGAATGGTTTTCTATGTTTTCATATCACCTTATTTCTATGAAGCTTCCAATACATGATTTCAAGGTTATTTTATTTTTCTTAAATATCATGATATTTTAAAAAGAGAAATTATATTTGAAGAATAAATGATGTTTTACTTATGAATTAATTTCAAGTGTTCTATCAAAAATATTTTAGATACAAGATTGAATTATTTAATATGGTGATGTTTGCGGTATGTTGCCATTATTATTCCTATGGTTTGATTTTATTTATGATGGAATCCTATTTATGAGATCCATTTTTTTACATGGAATATGTTATGATGAAATGATTTTTAAGAAACCCATTATATTTATTAGGTAAATCTATAACAAATGATTTATATTTTTTTATCACACATACGAATGATTTAATTATGTGATGGTTGGGACCTATATATCCCTCCAACGAATTGTATAATGATTTATATCTCATCAGATTTAATTGAATGGAATGGGAAATGATCTCGGTTCAGTTTTATAGGGAAAGATATTGAAATTATTATGGTTTAGTAATACAATGTTTGAATAGTAAGTAAACTCGGTTTATAAATAAAACGATGGAATGAGTAGTGAAGTTGGTTCAGTAATGCACTTTTTCCACTATGATCATCCTGAACATGATAATTGGATCATATAGAAATGATTTTATATCTATGAGTGTCTTCTAAAATTCTATGTTTTTCTTCAAATTTTATTTTTACATGTCCCATGTTCATTTATTATTTATAACTTATTAATTTCCTTGAGTTATTTCAGGGCACATTAATTTTATATATGTTCTATATACTATGATTTTCAAAAGTGATTTTCCTATTTTTTTACATTAAAATGTTCATGTTATGTTTTTTATTTTCCATGTTTATCCATATTTACTATATGTTCTCACTCATTTCCCATGATTTCTTTTATCCTAGATATAAATATAGATATTAGGTAGGAAAACTAAATGGTAAGATCATTATGAGAGATGTTGATGATCTTTCACCAAATTAGAATAATGTGTTCCACATTTCCAAAGTAAGTATTCTAATATTATCTTTGGGCATTAATCTGTGTAATTTATTTAATATTTTGAAAATGTAATGTAATATTATTTTATGTAAATATTGGGTTATAAGACATGTTCTCGTACAACTATACTCATGTTTATGTTTTCATGGCTCCCTTGTTTACCCTTACTAAGATACAAATCTCACCTAATTTTATTTTTCCATTACCTGGTTGTAAAGATATGTATTATGTATGATTTGTGTATGAAGGGTTCTAGTCATAATGATCTTATTGTGAAATAATGCAGTTCTCTTATGTACCCATTTTTACCTTTTAATTTTTCTAAAGGAACAATCCTAAAACAGAATCTGAGAATCTAATTTTTTAATGTTTTACGGATTCTGTTAAAGTAATGTAATGTCTATGTATGTTAGGATTGGGTTTTTATAGTTTGAATAAATTTTTTTTAGTAAACCATTGGAAACTAGGATTAGAATAAATTATTTAGTTTTGAGGTATCTTTCTAAGCATATGTCTAGGGACGACTCTCTAGATATGTATAAGGATGATTTAATGTTTAGGAAAATCTCCTAGAAGTTAGTTAAAGGATATATTGAGTTGGTTCCAAGAAATATATCCCTTTTGGTAACAAAAAGTTGATGTAAAACTGTCACGTATGTAACTAGGGGTGCTAACTCCAATAAGTTGCATCATGTTTAACTCGAAAGAACTTGGTATATGACAGTGGGACGTATGGCTCAACTGAGATGACACTCCCGGGTGACATTCTTTTTGAATTCAACAAATATTTATAAAACATTATTAAGGACAAAAATAGAGGATAAATATGAATAATCTAAGATAAAAAAAATGTATTCATAGATTAAATAATTAATTTTTATGCTTTATAAATCATATAAATAATTCATTTTCATTATTAAGTGGTTTTCTTCTTTGATATGTGTTTCCCACCCTATAATATCAAGTTATAATGAAGGTAGATAACTTAAAAGAACATTGATAAAATTTTATGATTAAGTTATGGAATGTATGGGAATTGGAAAATCAATTTCCCAATTAGAAGTATTATAATGTGAATCTGAAAGGTTGTATAAGAATTGGTTATACATTTGATAATAAAGAGGCTACAAATGAAATGATAATGGTATGTGAAATTCTTCTAGTATTGTTTACATTATAAAAAATAATCATGAATATATTATTTTCGATGAACCATAATACATGATTCATATTTCATATTCATGAATTAAGTGTTAAAGAAGAAGGTGATGAAGCCCGAGTAATGATTTATCAAAAAAGTTGTATGAATGAAGTATTTATGTTTTGTAATACTTAGATTATGTAATATTAATCATGAATTATATAAGTGTTTTTAGTTATTGATTTTTCTTAATTGAAAATGAAATGTTTAATGGTGATGATAAAATATAAAAGTGATATTTTCATTACTGAAAGTCTACACATAACTAATTTAAACGTCGATAAAATGATGTTTGGATAAAGATATGTTGGATATGAATACATAAATTGGTATGTACGGATTACCTAGGAACTAATTATTGAAAATGTTGTCTCTATACCCAGGGATTTATTTTAAAACATCTTATATCTAAGGATTGTATCAATTAATCATTTTAATAAGTAAGAATGCATGTTTTCCAATGAGAATTTTGGTAATTCAGGTTATTTTCTTTGTTTCAGGGGAATATTCAATGAGTTTATACACATTTTTAGAAGGTGATAGCCAAGTGTATATTTTTCATATTTTGGTAATCATTTTTAAAATGACTTCATTAATTTCTTTATAATGTTTTGGATATTCAACCTTCTTATAGGAAATAATGTCAACCATGCTTGAAAAGGATAAGTGAATCATTCAGGGAATTATTTTTTGTTTTGATATTAGGTTGAAAAGATTGGTTAAAATCATATTTAGTGATCACACTTATTTTAAGTATGTCTATAAAATTTATTTTAGATATTATATTAATGTAGTCTTAGAAAAGGAAATAATTTTTTTCAGGTGACATCCAATCAATCTGGCATGGCTGTATGTCTTGAACACGTGATCGAAGGATGCTAATTTTTTCAGACTTACCACTAGCCTACACGATGTCCTGGTAAATGTATAATATTTTTTATGAATAAATATTTATGATGAAGTATTGGTTTATCTTATTCTATTTAGAGATTAATGTATTTCTATATATATTTGAAGACTAAATAGAGATAAATAGTTATAAATTTCATTGTTTTAAGGACCTCATGATCTTGTAAAAGTGTATTTTAGTGTTTCAAGCATTAATGATAATTTACAGACATCCATTTAATAATGTAATGGCTGAATTAGAAATAGATAAATGTGTATCCAAATAATAAAATTTTGCGTATAAAAATATTTCATTTATTTATGTTTTCATATAATTTTGGTCAATAAATCTATTACTCAAATATTTGATAATGATAGAAAATAATTTATCCTAATATCATAATTTTTTTGAATGGATTACATTATAAATAATCAATGATTTATGACATTGAGGCCCCCAAAATTTCATTTATAAATTATTTTTCAGTGATTTGTGAATTCAATCAAACAATATAAAAATTTACTCATTTCATTAATTTCCAATCATCACTCTAAACCCATATTATCCTATGTGTAAACCTAGTTATATGTTACATTGGGTAACTGTTATGGTTCCAACATTCCATTCGAAGGAAAAGTTTTGTATTAATTTTTATGATTTTGTTTTTAATAAATGAAATGTTTAATTATTAATCATTTGATAACCCAAATGATTTTGAGTGAGAAATTCTGGTTAATAGGGTTTAATGTAACACCCCGTGATTTTATGAAAAAAATTTCAAATTAATTTTATATTTTTAATATTTTTCATTTCAAACCACATTGAATGTAGTTTTTAAGAACATTGTTTGTATTTTGTGATATGGAAAACAATTTTAATAATTTAATAAATGAAAATTAAATTTTTTTTCTTTTCTCATATGTAAATTCGTTGATAGCATGTGTTACACGCAATAATGAATTTCATAAATGGCTTCTCTAACACGCAAGATCGAATGAAGATAAGGATATATTATTAGAATATTATTTAATATAACACTTAAATTAAATTAATATTTATGAAAAGGGTTATCTAACATAATGAAATATATGTTTTAGAGAAATATAAAATTAATTAATTTGTAAAAAATGAATTTTAAGTGAATATGGATATTGATTGAATATAAAGGGAAATACTATAATTTAATACCCAAAATCATTTTTACCCTAAAAATCAAATTAATTACAATTATTGGGAGATATTTATTGTATATATTAAACAAAATATTTTTTATATTCATCCAAGTGATTTTATAGGTTTAATACCAAATCAAACCAAATTTTATTCATAAATAATATATTTTTATTATAGCATTTTCCACCATTAAATTCTGAACCAAATTTAAATTAAATTTATTGATATTATATTTGAATTAGAAACATATGATGTAGGTTAGGGTTAATTTTCGTTATTTTTCTTTGATGTTTAATTAGTTACTGAATAATGAAAAATAATAAAATTTAATTAAAACATATTATTCATCGAATTTATTTATAATGATATATTACTTTTTAAATTGTATTTAAATATTAATTAGATCATATTTTATAAATTAATCTAATTTTGGTCATTTTACTCAATATCTATTTAAAATTGACTATTCAAACATTGCACACTTATAAAGGTTATTTACCTTTAAAACCCTCTTTGTCATCTTGTTCTTGGTATTAAATTTAATTATTATTTTTAAATTTTTTATTTTAATTTAGAAATATTGATTCCATATTTTTAATAAGAATAATTTAATTTTTCTAATAATTTCAAAATATTTAATTACCCAAAATATTAGTGAAAGTAATTATAATTATTTATATCTACTATGGAAAAATAAAACATGAAAAGTGACTAAAAATTATACATAAGGTCCTATACTATGTTTGTTTGGATTGAATTTTGTTAGGAACAAACATGGGTAGACCTAAATGCCAATTGTGTCCCCTCATTTCCCAATAATATCCCACCACTACTCCCTCTTCCTCACGCCACTCAACCCTACTAAGATCAGCAAATATCTTCCCAATAAACATACAAAATCCCTTGATTCCTCCTTAGATCATCCCATTGTTAATAAATCAATCCATGAAATCCCTTTGCTAAAAACCAAAAATTGTAACCCAAAGAAGAGATAACATCCCCCCTCAAGTTATATTGTCTTATTTTCAATTATCTAGTCACTCGATAGTTATTATTCGATTTTTTGTATAAAAAAACTAGCATCCCTAATATACTAGGATTATTTTATGACACAATTTCATCTAATGGGTAATGAACATACTATTTACGTGTATGACAAACTACTGTCACAAAAAATAATGAAAATTAATTTTTTCCATTACAACCTCTATTGGTGTAAATTATGTTTGAAAATATGTTTACATAAGATATATATGATATTTATAATTTTATTGTTCTTTTTCATTTTTATTTATAACATACCATTATTGTAACACCCCATGATTAAAAATAAGTTTTATTTTTTGTTAATGATTCCTAAATGATATAAAATACATAAATTTTTGAATGTATAGATATAAGTAGTGAGAACAATATTCATACAAAGACCATAATACATCCTTGACACACAAGAAATAACCCTTTAAACCCACTTATATCGATAAAAAACAATTGGATTTCCCCAGAGAAACAAAACTATTGAGTCAATAAGGTTTTATTTTGACTTTTCCATTCCTTCTAGTTTTGAAAATCACAAAAACCTTATCTTAAGGCATATTTCATTTAACCTTATTTTACCTGATTATTGAAACTTTACTTTCCCAAGGAAATTTATCCTTACCATGTTTTTTATTGTTCAATATTTTGTCTAAGTGTAAAATTATGTTTCATATCTAAATCCTCAAATTCAAAAAGTACATAAATATAGACCATTCTATTTTATAGATTCGGATTCATATTCGGAATTCTCAGAATTTAGAATCTGAAATTTTATATGTTCAAACTCTGTGTTTTCTGAATTCAGATTCAGAATTCTTTGAATTCTAACTCCAAACATTGTATGTTCAGACTCTGAATTATAATGAATTCAGACTCCAAACATTTTATGTTCATTACCTGAACTCTTATTAGTTCAGAAACCAAATTATTATATATTCAAACTCCAAACTTTCTATGTTCAGGTTCCTAATTCTAGTGAATTTAGACACCAAAGTTTCTAATTTCAGGTTTCAAATTCATATAAATTCAGTATTTGAACCTTCTAAGTCCAGGTTCCGAATTCTTATGAAGTCAAACTCCAAAATTTCTAAGATCAGTTTCCGAATTCTTCTGAATTCAGACTCTGAACATTCTATGTTTAGGTTCTAAATTCTTGTGAATTTCGATTCTGAATTTCTAGGAAATTATGACACATGAATTCTATAGATATCAGGTTCTAAATTCTTCTGAAGACAAAATCCGAATATCTTTGTATTATAGATAATTAATGTGTTTTTGGTTAGAATCCAATCCTTTATACCATACATTATGAATAATTGATTTTGGTTAATTAACTATATTTTTTCTACTGTTTTTTATTAAATGATATTGTCCATTCAGTTGCTAACTAACCATTGTTTGAGTGACACATGTACAGGTCCCTCCAAAATCCGACAAAAAAATTGACCATTGGAGGAGGGATCTAACCATTGGTATTGTGCCCATAAATAAGAGCACATTTTAAATATCTCATAACATTGATGAACTAGTTCATCAATCTAGAAATTACATAATACTGAAGTAATATCTAGAGAGAGAGACTTTCACACTTTGTGTGTACTGAACATCTGGTTGAGAATTTCTCCATGCGACTCCAAAGGATGATGAGTACATACAAGGGCTTATAGGGATAGGAATACAGAGGTGTTGACTACCTTATATTTCGAGGACTTCCTTGCTGAGGAAGACTGAGGTTCCGACTGCCTTAAAGTTGAGGGCCTGTGGGGATAGTAAGACAGACTCTGATCATCGTATAGAGGTCTTACCCTGGTGCAGGTCAGACAAAATTTCTTGAAATTATTAATCAAGGTACCTTTATCCCTAGTTGTAGGATACCCTTCTATTTGGGATAAAATATTTATTACTTGTTACTTTTTTGTTTCATGTTTTCTGATGTATTTTTATTTTTTTTGGAATGTATAACTATCATTTAATTTCTCATACTTATATTCTCTAATTTAGTAAGATTTTATATTATTTAAGGTAGAATATTTCTTGTTGTAAAATAATTATAGGTTTCATTTATGGAACCACTTTTCTAGAACTACATTTTCAGATTCATATTTCCGGAATCAAGAATGTTTATAGAACTAATGGTTTTGTGAATTACCTTGTTTTACATTGTAAAACATTACCATCTTTAAAAGTTCCATAGGAATTTTTAAAAGTTTACAATTCACTCCCTCTTTTATATTTAGAATCATTAGAAAATATATATTTTATCTTTCATCTATATTGATCCATAAATTAGTATTAGATCTGGTCATTGAAATACTTATATTCACATATAATTTTTACTTGCTCTAGTTTTTCAATGTTCTGTGTTTTCCTTACTGAGGAATATTTTCCGTGTTTAAAAACTTTTTTTACTAACATGATTGTGTGGAATGATATTTTGATTGAGATGGCAGAAATAAATGTTGTTTCTATTAACATCTTAAATCCAACAAGACCACCTATTTTTGATCGGAATGATTACGAATATTGGATAGATCACATGATGACATTTGTTATCGATATTTGAGTAGACAATTTTGTTATTCTTACTAGAGGATATAAAATCCCTGATAAAGAAGGTAGTACTTTCACCAATCAAGAAAATCATGAATATCCACTAAATTATAAGGTAGAAAATGCATTGATTTGTTCCACGACAAGAAATATATATAGAAAAATTTCAACTTGTGAATAAGAAAATTGTATTTGGAAGAAACATGGAGTTACACACTTTGGAACTTCAAATGTTATTGAAACTAGAAAAACCATTATTAGAGATGAATATCATGGTTTTTCCGTTCCTTATGAAGAACCCATATGTAAGGTAAAATAGAGATTCATGACTATTGTTAACAGTTTACAATCTATGATTGAGAAAGGATTAAATGATGAATCTCTTTTGGACAAGATCATATAAATCATGCACAATGAGTGGGAATCCAAGAGAACAACAGTAGATGCAAATATAATTGTTACTCATATTTCTCTTGATGAAATTTTTGGAACTCGTCTTCAACATGAGTATAAAATAAAGAGTGATGCTGATAATGTTAAGAAGAATAATGGGAATGGATGTGTTGCTTTTACAAATACTTCAAATCATATGAATGTCATGAATCCTGAGAGAGTTACTAGATCCAAATCCACGATGGTTGTTATTCAATCTGAATCTAGTGGAAGTGATTCTTATGAAAATGTACTAGCTAATCTTGCTCAAATGATGAACAAGATTGTTTGAAATAATAACATTCAATCTAGATACAATAAGAATAAAAGGAAAGATACGAAAGATTCATAATTCAAATGATATGAATTCAAAAGAGATGGACATATAAGGCCATATAGCCCTATGCCTAAGAGAAAAGAAAGAAAGGAATTTCATTATGAGAGAAATAGAAAAAATACTACAAATCTAATGCTATGGAAGTTTTGAAATCTAATGACACTTGGAGTGCTAGTTGTGGTGGATCTTTTAATGAATCCTCATATTAAAAATCTTCTGAACAGAAGAATATCGGTTTAATAGCCATATTACTTTTTGAAAATAATTGTTTGATGGCTAAGTTACACAATGCTGAATCTATGACTAATGTATCATTGAATTATAATAATAGTGATAGTGAATATTATGAATCTTCAGATGTATAATATTCTTCTAATGAAGATGATATTTTACCTACCTATGATGACGTTTCTAGGTTTGATAAGATTCTTATGAATGAAAATAATTAAGTTAATAAAAAACTTTAATAAGGAAAATTCTAGGATTTCTATATATACTATGAAAATATCATATCTTTCTATGGATCTTGATAAGAAAACACTTGATTTTGAAATTATTTCAAAAAAACCTTGAGGAAGTAAATTCTAAGAAGGATAAACTTTCTAAGGATATAAAAAAAGTAATATCTATGAAAAATGTTATTAGGCCTAAATATAGTACTAAAGCTAATGTTTTTGAAGATACGAACTTATTTATTAGACTAATGTCAGGGATATTTCCCTTTAGGATGTTTTTGCCAAAATTTACCTTTTGTAAGGAAAATTTTGATAAAATGTATTCTCAAATTCAACCTCAAAGAAATATTTTTGGATTTGGATATTCTAGTTCTGAACCGATTTTTAGTAACAATTATTTTGTTCCTCAAAGTGATCCATTATGTACTTTGTGTCAGTATGGTGGGAATTATGAAAAAATATATCTTTAAACATAACTCTGTCTTTAGGTTTTCATAAATATTACTTTTTAAAGAAAATGTGGATTCCTAAAATTTTTCTTTATGATGTTTCCGGATCTAATATATATTGGGTTCTGAAAGTCTAACTCTTTTATTTTCAGGAAAGTAAAAAAATTACCAATAGCAATACCAGGTATATGGATAGTAGTTGTTCCAGGCACATGACTGGTAACAAAAACTTCTTTAAGAACATTATCAAGTTTAAAGGAGGAAAAGTAACTTTAGGAGATAATGCTAAGGGAGAAATTATTGGTATATGTAGCATTGTTCTTCTTGGAAAAACATTGATTTCAAATGTTCTATTTTTTAATGGTCGTAAGAACAACCTCATTAGCATAATTGAATTATTTGAAGAAGGTTACCTTGTGATTTTTAGGAATGACAAGTTCTTAGTACACAATTCCGAGGAAGAATTTATTTTTTCTACCAATATGATAGATAATGTAGAAATGCTAAACATAGAGGGCTTTAGAAGACAAGGCCTACCTTTCCTTAGTGCAATTAAAGATTGTTCTTGGTTATGGAATAGATGGTTAGGAAATTGTACCCTTAGTAACCTATGCAAACTCTCTATGAAAATACTAGTAAAGGATATATATGAGGTTAGATTTGATTATTCAAAATTTTCGATCTTTATAAATAAGGAAAGCAACATAAATCAAGTTTTAAATCAGTCGGTGAAGTCTCAACCACTGATGCATTACAGTTCGTGCTTATGGTCTTTTTAGACCAACATAAACTGGATGCATTGGGGGAAAATATTATGTATTTTCTTAGTTGATCATTACAATAGATTTACATGGGTCTATTTTCAAGAAAATAAATAATAATCATTTTATTATTTCAAAAATTTTGTGCCCAAGTTAAAAATGAGAGAATCCTTCCATTGATAACTATTCAAGTGGTCATGGAGGATATTTCCAAAATTCATATTTTATAACTTTTTGTAATTGGAAAGGCATTACTCACAACTTCTCAGTATCTAGAATACCTCAAAAAAGTGGTGTTGTTGAAAGAAGAAATATAATTCAATAAGAGATAACTAGAACCATGTTGAGTGATTATTCTATAGCCAAAAAATTTTGGGTTGAAGCTGTAATTTCTGCTTGTTATACTATAAATTGAGTTTTCATTAGACCTTTTCATAATAAAAGTCCTTAAAAATTATTGAATTGTAGAAAACCAGGACATTCTTACTTCAATGTTTTTGTTTTTAATGTATTCATTATGAATACTAATGATATTCAACACTAATTCACACCAAAATCTGATGATGTAATTTTCGTAGGCGACTCCAAAACTTCTAAGGCTTATAGAGTTTTCAATAAAAACAATTGTACTATTGAAGAAACAATACTTTTTAAATTTGATGAAATCGATCCCTTTGTTTTTAGAAAACATTAACATACATCTTCGGATTTGTTTTCAAAAACTAATTATCAACCTTTGTTAGAAGATCCTTCTGATAAGGAACATGTTAAAAAAATTTCTGAAACATTTACCCCAGAATAAATTCTACCCTATGTTGATGAACATGTTTTACTAATCCCAAATTAGTGGTTTCTAAAGAGTCATCCAAGTGATAGAATCATTGGTGATGTGAATAAACCTATAAGGACTGTAATATCCTGAAGAAATGATGTAGAACATCTATCAATGATTTCCGAATTAGAATAAAAAAGAAATGATGATGCTTTAGGCTATGATGATTGGATAAAATCTATACAAGATGAACTAAATGAATTCGAAATGAATAAAGTCTTGAGCTTGGTTGAAAGTCCTAAGGAAACTTCTATTATCGAAGGAATATGGGGTTTCAAAATAAATGTGATGAAAATTAATCATATTAAGTAATAAAGATAGATTAGTGCTAAAGTCTATAATCGACAAGAAAGAATAAACTATGAAGAAAACTATACTCTAGTAGCCACACATGAATCTATTCGTATTCTACTTGCCTTTATAGCATTCTTAAATTTCAAACTGTTTCAAATTGATGTAAAATGTTCTTTCATGGTTTTATTAAAGAGGGAGTTTTTATTGAAAAACATCTTGGTTTTGATGATCTAATCATCCTATTCATGTTTTCAAACATACCAATTCTTGGTATGGACTTATGTAAGCCCCTCGAGCATGGTATGATAGACTTATTGGATTTTTTTTTCAAAATAACTATGTTATGGGAAATGTATATCTAACCCTTTTTATAAAGAGAGATAAGAAAATTGTTTTAATTGTTCAAATTTATGTTGATGACATTATATTTGGTTCAACTCAGTAATCTTTAACTGATTCCATTGCGGATCTAATGAAATATGAGTTTTAAATGAGTATGATGGGTGAGTTAAATTTTCTCCTTGGTTTTCAAATTTCTAAAAAACCAGAATGTATCTATATATCCCAACATAATTATATTAAATATCTTCATAATAATTATGGATATGACAAAAATAATAGTATAAGTACACCCATTGGTAACTCAAATTCACTTGATTGTGATGAAGCTGGGAAACTAGTAGAACAGCCATCTTTTTGAGGTATGATAGGAAGTCTACATTACTTGATAGCTAGTCATCCATAATTAATGTTTTCAGTATTCTTATGTGAAAGATATCAATCTAATCCCATGGAATCTCATTTAAAGGCAGTGAAAAGAATTTTTTGCTATATAAAGGGTACCATAGATCTTGGAATCTTTTATACTTTGGGAAATGATTTTGTTTTAAAAACTTTTTTGGATGCTGACATTGGTGGATGTAGAATATATATGAAAAGTACATATGTAACTTTTCTTTTCATTGAATATTCATTAGTTTATTGTTCATGAAAAAAGAAACACTCAGTAGCACTCTCCACTACTGAAACTTAATATTTAGCAGCTCGATGTTGTTGTGCTCCAGTGTTGTGGATGCAACACACACTCATAGACTATGGTATGAGTTTTACCAAAGCACAAATTTTGTGTGAAAATACTGGTGAAATTTCCATAATTAAGAACCCTGCACATCACTCTCATGCAAAACACATAGATATTTGGCATCAAATTCTTAGGGATCACACACAAAAAGGAGATATCATTCTTCAATTTATCGGAACAGAAGATCAACTTGCTAATATTTTTACAATATCATTACCCTCTGATAGATTTTAATACATTAAATAGAAGTTAGGAATGATAATTGTAAGGTAACCATCCTTATTATCTTCTTGTTGAAATCAATCACATTACAATAATAAACTCTTTTTCATAGGGGGAGTAAATTTGTTTGTTAGATTTTCCAAATTTTCTTAATGATGTTTTTCTAAATTTTCATAATGAAGATTTTATGAATTCTCATAATGATGATTTTCTAAATTCTCATAATTATGATTTTATAAATTTTGGAAATGAATATTTTCAAATTTTTTCATAATGATGTATTTTGTTAAAAATGTTCATAGTATGTTTTTCTATAAATTATTATAATCAGTTTTTCAAAAAACTTTCATAGTTAGTTTTTCTAAAAAAATTTGAATTCATTTTTCCAATAAATTTTCGAAGTCAGTTTTTCTAAAAATTATCATAGTCTATTTGTCAAAAAAATTTGTAATGAATATTTTTTTATAAAAAATTCATACTAAATTTCGTTATATTTTTTCGTAGATAGTTTTTCAAAATCAAATTTTCGGAATCAAAAGTTCATCATGATTAATTTTTCCTCAATATGAATAATCTTCCTTGTAATCTGATAGGTATATTTCTATTTTTAGTTTTCATAATCATTATTTACTTGTTGGTCATTTAATTATTTTTTATACTTTTTGGATTGTTTTTTTCTTATATCTTAATTATTTTCTAAAAAAACCTCAAAAAGATCTGATCCTACCATGATTGCCTTATGGCTATCATTATCAATGGTCAGATATGATTGGAAGGATTTTCAGCAATTGGATTAAGTATTAAAGATGAATAGTCATCTCATTTTCCTATATATAAGACCATTGTTGGTTTTCCCACATCAAACCAAAGCAATCGCATGATGATGTTCTTCCCTTCTACTTAAGCCCATTTCAAACTTCTCAGATCTTGCTGAAATCTGAATGTTTGTCAAATAATCATCTCAGACTAACATGTCAACTATCAAGCCAATCTTGGAGTGGCATGTTCATAGAGAATGGTTGGTGCATCAAAATTTCTTTTCCAAGTATGATTATGTCATCTCAAAGAACATCAAGCTCAATGGATGGGATAATGTTTTCCTATCAAAGCCAGGAGCTCAAAATTTAGTATATATGGACTTGTGTGTTGAATATTATAATACAGTATGTTTCTTCACGGAAGAAGGCAAAGATAAGATCTCTTTCAAGAGCTATCGGAAGATTTATGTTCTTTCATACACCAAGGCTGCTAGCTTGGTTGGTATTCCGTATGATGTAGAAGCTGAGTTATGTTCTCATAAGAATCATGTTAATCAAGGAAGCTTCAATAAGGTTAAGGCTATATATTATCATGGAATTTCTGAAGTAAAGTCTCTGAAGATTTCTCATCTATCTACAAATTTCCAAATTCATGAATTGTGGGTTCAAGGTTTCATAATTCTGATAAATAGGGACAGAGACACTTTGAAGAAGAGTGATATGTATATTTTGGATTTTCTAGGAAACCTGAGAAAGATCAACATGGTTATGAATATTATGATTATGATTGATAATATAATGAATGGATATCTAAAGGCTCATATCATTTTGTATCCATCCATTATTTCAAAGAAGATTGTTCGATGCATATAGTCTTTCAAAATTCCTTGGAGTTCAAATCCATTCAATTGCAAAGTCATTCTGGTTAGTGATGATACCTTGAATTTGATGAATGTCAGTTTTTCTATGGAATCCAGAAAATTTTATGACTTTCTATAAGAAGAAGCTAAAGTTAGACCAAAGAAACAGGTGGTGGCAGAACCATCTAAAAATGATATAAAGAAGAGGAATTTGATGGATGTTGAAGAGGAAGGAAAAACCCCAGAGCCTAATGAAATCCAATCTGCCCCTCCAAAACCTATGAAGCAAAAAATATTATCCAGATGAGGTAGTAGCTAAATGAAGGGAAGATAAAAAATAAAATAATGCTGGGGAGCCTCGTTTGGTTTGGATCCTACTAAATCAATATCATTAAGGGAGAAGACTGCTGATGAGATTAAAAATAAAGAAAAAGAAAAGAAATAGAAGAAGAAGATATCTGAAGCTGAAATTGATCAATCACTTTTGAAGGATACTGAAAAATATTCTGAGAAAATTCAGGTACCATATTCTTTCTTGATATAACCCTTACCAGAGACACGAAGAAAGAATTATGTGACTCCATTAAAAGTCAAAGAAACGGTTGTTGGAGAATAGTAAGAAAAATATGTTGAATAATAAGGTAGTGATGATACTAAAGATCTCATTAAGGAAGTAGAATATTTTAATGAGAAGGACAGTCCATCCGAGAATCTTTCAATCCGAACTTCTGAAGCTGAGTCTTCAATTATTTATACCCCATTGAAAGATGAGAAAGGTGAACATGAAAAGGTTGAAGAAGAAGTGAATAAGATCTTTGAAGAAGAATGTTCTAATCATGATTTCATTCACCCTGAGGATGCTGAGGTAAGAGCTGAGAAAGAATTGATAGATGAAGATTAAATTGTTCACCTGTCTGATAGTGAACGTGAATTACCGGATGAGGAATCCATTCCGAGAACTGATAAGGGAAAATAGGTGGCTGTCGATACACCCTGTAAATTTTTTGTGGAGAAGAAGGAAGCTGGTGGATCTTCAAAGAGGAAACTTGTTGAGCTATAAAAAGAAAACTCACGATGCAATGTTTCTAATTCAGAATCATTATCACTTGGACAAAATTTCAAAGTACAGTCTTTGAAGAAACTTGTTGGGAACATTCTAATTTTTCCAAGCGTTGATTCGAGATATAAAATGTTTCAACAAACCTTGAACCAGAAATAGGATTTTGTATCCATAGTGATGGATAACTGTGTCAAACTTGAGGCTGATTTCAAGAATTTTCATATCAACTATGAAGCTTATAAGAGGTCATGCATGAAGATGACTAGTTGGTCAGGAAATACTGTTGAAGATATAAGGATTCTTGATGAGTTACAAGAAAGTGTTAAGGAGGAATTTGACACATAATATAGTAAGATCAAGGATATCACAAGAAATTTTAAATAAAAGTTAGCATTGGAACAGAGTACTCAGTTTCAAGAGGTAAAAGATCTAAATGGTAAATTGTACTCAGTTTCCAAGAATTGGAAGAGAGAAAGAGATCTCTGTATTTTGATTGAAGAGAGGCTAGTAAAGTAAGAATAATTCTTGAAGAGTCAGGCTAAAATTCGTAAGGTTCTTGATGAAAAGATCAAATCATTAGAGAAGAAATCTGTGGATTAGGTTCAGATTCTTAAGCGATTAGAGGACGACCATAAAGAGTTCAAGAAGCTGAATACAATATTGATGAAGCAGATGCCAAAGGAAAAGGAAGGATAACCTTTTTTAAATCCAATCTTTTGTTGTATTTTACTTCCATGTATAAATTATTCCTATCATAATGAAATGTTTGGTTGCTTGTCTTTCAGATGTGTTGTACTAATTTTTCAGGTACTATAATTTCTTTTTCATTCTATGTATTACTTTCTGAAAATCAAAAAGGGGGAGAAATGAAAAAATATACTATGTAAATATGAAATATCCCCAAGGGAGATTTTATTTAAGGGGGAGTTCTTATCCAAGAATATTTTCGTATGCATTTAAATGGTAGTCTCATTCCAAAAATCTAGAATATGATCCTTAATTTTCAAAACCTATGGGGGGAGTTAGTAGTATTCGTCTTTGACAATGTGTTAATGAGAGATATGTTTTACTTTCATTGTCCAGAAAATTATTTTCTAAGTCCTTATCTTTTTTTTCATAAGGATGTTTTTGCTTTCTAAAAAGGGGAGATTGTTGAGTCAATAAGGTTTTCTTATGAAATTTTCATTACATTTTGATTAAGAAATCACAAAAACAATATCTTAAGGAAAATTTCATTTAACCTATGTTTTACATGATAAGGGAAATTTTCCTTCCAATGGAAATTTATCCTTACCATGTTTTTCATTGTTTGTTATTTTGTATAAGTGTAAAATTTAGTTTCATATCAAAAACCTCTGAATCAAATAATACATAAATATAGAGCATTCTATTTTCAAGATCTGGATTCTGATTCCGAATTCTCTAAATTCTAATTCTAAACATTTCAATGTTCAGAATCCGAGTTTTATGAATTTAGATTCTGAATTCTTTGAATATAGAACTTGAACTCTTATGAGTTCCAACTCCGAATTATCAGAATTCAGACTCCGAACTTTGTACGTTCAGACTCTGAACTCTTACGAGTTCATACTCCAAATTCATATGAATTCAGACTCCGAACATTCTATGTTCAGGTTCCAAATTCTTGTGTGGTCAGACTCTAAACATTCTATGTCAGGTCCCGAATTCTTATAAATTAATACTCATAACATTCTATGTTCTGGTTTTGAATTATTATGAATTTAGACTCCAGACATTCTATGTTCAGGTTCCAAATTCTTGTGAATTTAGGCTCTGAAATTTCAAATTTTAGGTTCCAAATTCATGTGAATTCAGATTCCAAATTTCCTTAAAATTGAGACTCTATTATTCTATAGAATTCAGGTTTTGAATTCTTTTGAAGACAGAATTCGAATATCCTTGTATTATATATACTAAAAGTGTTTTTGGATAGACCCTGAACTTTTATTCCTAACATTCTGAATAATTGATTTTGGTTAGGTAATTATATTTTTTCTTACTCTAGTTTTGGATATAAAATGATTTCATGCATTCAGTTACTAACTAACCATTGTTTGAGTGACATGTGTATAGGTCCCTCTGAAATTCAAGGAAAAATATGACAGTTGGAGGAGGGAGATGACCATTGGTTTGGTGCCAATAAATAGGATCTCATTTGAATGTAATCATAACTTTGATGAACAAGTTGATCAATCTGGAGATTAAATGCAGCTGGCATGATTTCCAGAGAGAGAGATACTTTCATGCTTTGTGCGTACTAAACATCTTGTTCATAATTTCTTCATGTGACTCCGAATGTTGTTGATGACAATTAAGGGATTTCTAGGATAAGAAGACATAGGTTCCGACTATCTTAATGTTTGAGCACTTATTTGCTAGAGAAGACAGTGGTGCCGACTACCTTGAAGTTGAAGGGTTGTGGGGATAGCAAGACATGCTCCTATCTTCATATCGAGGGCTTACCCTAGTCTGGGTAAGACATACTTTCTAGAACTTATATATCAAGGGACCTTTATCCAAGGTTGTTGGATACCCTTCTCTTTGGGTTAAATGATTTACTACTTGTTACTTTTTTATTCCACATTTTCACTACATTTTGATTGTTGAGAAAAGTATAACTATCATATACATTCTCAAACTTGAATACTCTGATTTAGTGAGATTTGATACGCTTTAAGGTATAATCTTTATCATTGTAAACTTTTGTTAAATTTCATTTTTAGAACCACTTCTCTAGAACTATATTCTCAGAATCATATTTTTGGAATCATGCTAGTGTATAGAACTAGAGGTTTTGTGAGTTACATTGTTTATCTTTATTAAACATAACTATCATAAAATGTTCCAAATGAATTTTTTAATGTATACAATTCACACCCCCCTCTCTTGTATATTTAGTATCATTAGATACTATATAAAATATCTTTCATCTATTTCGATCTAACTAAAACAATGTCGATCGGGTAGTTCTCATCTCTTGGATCAGATAGAAGCACAAATGTTATTGCAAGACGAATAACAAAGAAACTATGAACAATAAGAACATATAAAACCATTTCTGGAAGAAGTGGTGTGAGTGTCATGTAATTATTCCCCAGTTTGTTTCAGCGGACCATAAACATTGATAGTTATAACGTTTTATCAGACCATTATAAAAACTATCAGTTAGAAATTATAATATTTATAAAAAACATAGGACAACTTTTAATATAAAAATATAAATGGACAATGTTGATTTGAATATTATTATTTAAATTTCAATTGATATGAAATATACAATCTTTCTGTATTGAATAAATTTTCTTATAAAAAATATATATTCTAATAAACAATAAATTTTTTAAACATTCAAATTAATATATAAAAAATTAGAAATTATGTTATGAAATATTTTGAATTATGATATTAATATGTGTATTTTTTTTAAAATAAATTGATTATAAATATTTTATTATATTTATGAATAATAAGATAATGAAATAATTCATAATTGATTTAAAAATTTTGAAATAAAAAAATAGTTATAAATATATTAGAATAATTATATGGGAAACAAAATACATATTATGAAATTATGAATTATGATAAATATAAATTCTTTATTAATGAAGTTAAAATGATGAATAATGTATTATCATTAAATAAATTATATTCATATAAAATGAATAAATAGAATTTATAGTAAAAAAATAGAAAATCGAGTATTTGGGGTTTTGGGTTTCCCAGATTGTGGGATTCTTGGGTGAGTTTGATCGAGTCTTCACTGAGCTCGAAGTGGCCAACATCGGTAGAGTTCAACCCTATGAAAAAATCGGTAGGTCTTCGTCGAGGTCTAGTCTGGCCTCCAGCGAGGGAGTTCAGATGGAGTATCAAATGATGGTGAGGGTACGTCTTCGTAGAGTTTGAGCGGTGGTCAAGGAACATATGAGAGTCTAGCTTGAAGGATTCAAGCTAGCGTTGTTTGTGGACCAAGATCGGTTGGTGGTGTTCTTCTGCGTTTGTGGTTTACGATTTCGAGCACTAGGTAAGATATCTATATCACTGTAAGGGTTTAGATCTTCGGTTATCTGGTTCGAACCAGATTTCAGGATGAAATGACCTCTAATTTGTCTGAAACTACAAATAGGTATTACTTAATGGTTTTATTACTATCTGAATCTTATGGAATTGGATTAATATACACTATTTTTTCAGTTTAATCCATTTTTTTCTCTCACTCAATGATTACTATTACTATCATAGTTTATCTCAATTATATATATATATATATATTCTCAAATCAACATCAATTCATTTAATTCTTTGTTGTTAATAATTTCTGAAAAGTTTCCCCGATTCATCAACACGTACACCAGAAGCATAAGAGAGTCAAACTCCTCTTTATTAGTTATATATAATATATGATCTTCCTCATTTGTTATGGGGATTGACAACGACTAATTTTTATTTTAGTAGACATATTCTGGATTTGATATTTGAAAATGTTCCCCATTGGTTGAATGACACCTTCTCTTTCATCTTGAGGTTTTCCTTGGAACCACCTCCACCATCTTTTTTTGGTATTTATACAGCAGTTTGGAGAGTTTTTGTGAATCATTAGAGTCTCTAAGATTGAGGGTCAAAGCCTCCATTTTTTTATTTTCCTATTTGAGACGAAGTGAATATGAGAAATCTGATATTATAGAACTCTATCATGCAACATTAGATTCTGCTGCATATAATTAAAAGTCTATATGGTAAGGGTTTATTATTTTTCAAATACATTCTGTGAAATTTCTATTTATATTTTCATAAATTATATCAAATATATTTTAATAATTTTCATGATTTTGATATATGTTTGTGAAATGGATTTTTTAAATCAACAATATATTTCTTATAATTCTATTTTGAAAAAAAAATACATTAGAATTTTATTTAAAAATTATTCTTCCTTAGGTTCTTATTTGGTAAGGGAAATTATGTTTTTATGTTATTTTAGTTTCTTTTTGAAAAACCATATTTTTAATGAAGATTTTATTTTGATGTTCTTATTTTTTTAGTAATGGAAATATATTTTCAAACACGGGTTTATATATGTAATTCTTTAGTTTATTTTCAATATACATGTATGAAGAATTTTTTGTACCTCATAATTTATTTTAATGTTATGTAAGAATTATTTTTATGTCTTATGATATACCATCATGTATATATAATTACATTTATCCAATATAGTATAAACAAATTCGTAACAATCAATGTATGAGTGTATACGTATTTAATCCATGATTAAAATCTGATTTCATAATTAATTTTGATAATGAATATTATTAATTTATCGACATTTTTATCAACCATGTATTTAAATTGTGATTAACGAGTGTTGTATGTTCCATGTCAATATACATACATACATATATATATATGTATATGTATATAAAGATGGATGAAATACTGATTTTATGATAAATTTATCAACATGTTTCAAAAAAATGCACCTAGAACATCATAACGTTTTATTAATCTCATTTTCACATATACATGGCCACCTGTTATGCATACAACGACACCCATTTCATTTATACTATGTTCATGATTCAATTTAATTTTTTTAGGCTTCCTCCCAAAAGTAATAAAGATATGGATATAATTGAATTTTTTTTCAACTTATTCTATTAAAATTGTATGTAGGTAAATTTATTAATTATTATTTTTATGTTAATAAAATTGAATATCTCATCTGATAATCAATGGTGATTCTTGAATTAAAGGATAATTATTTGTAAATTCTAATTGATAATTATTTTTTTAGTAACCAACCAGGCAAATGAAGAAATTGAAATTATATATATATATTTATATACATATATAAGTATGGATGTGTAAAAATCCTAGTGCTTGTTCGTTATAAAAATAGAATGTCTTTAGGGAGTGAACACATCCTTTACTAAGTGGGTAGCTCCAAGAGAGCCATTAACGAATTAAATTTCATCAAAATAATCTTTTGTTTTCATGAAGTTCTCTTAATATTTCCCAAAGGAGATCACTAGAATATTTTAAAAGAAAATTCAAAGTATAACTATTTTTAAAACTAATATATTTTTATTAATGTATAAATATGTTTTTATTTTTAATATATTTTCATTGAGGTCTCAAAAATTATTCTAATGTTATTTAACAAGAACATTGTTTCAAAATATTGATTTTATAAAAAGTAAATCAATGGTTTTTAAAACCACTTATTTGGAAATAATATTCTCACCCTTTGTTTGAAAATGGTTTTTCACAGGAATCATAGAAGTATTTTTACTGATGTTATCGTTATCAGAGTTAGTGCAGCAGAAGTGTAGTGGAAATTTTTTTTCTCCCATCTCTGATAAAATGGGAAATGTACACTAATTTCTCTAGAACATAGACTAGTAAAAGATCATATCTTTTACAAAGTGTTGTGTAATTGTTATGTTTCTTAAAAAATTACACATCATTTTTCATGCATCCTGTCTGGAAGAGCTGGATCGGGGAGTTTTTCATGGTATCATTGGAATGGTATATAAAACTCAGGAAATTTAGAACCCTTCTATAGATTGAGTATCATTTCTTTTTCAACATTATCCTTTGTATTTTTCAGATGGAATCATGTATAACTCGAACAAGTCTCTTAGGCATTCTTGATGAATTACTTGTTATGATCATGGAAAAGTGATACAAAGATGAATCTCATCCCTACAAATCCATGAGGATTTCTTATAAATGATATTACAAAGTGTCAGTCATGCCTGATATATGTCCTTTTCATCGGAGATTGGGTTTTATCTTCAAGGAAATCAGACAGATCCAACATCGCTTCAATGGATGCCCATGGGCGTATTTCGAAGGAATTTTTAAATGATTTACCATGTTTGAGAATCTAGAATCAATATAATTCTTTTATAGAGTAGCAGAAGAAGGAAATATTCGCACAGCTTATATGATTCAAATTTTAAGATTTTTCTTCACATGAAGAATTTATGATGACTTTGAATATTTTGAAAAAGAATCCATGAGACATTCTTATAAGAATCAAATTCAGGATTTCATTTTAATATACTATATTTATTATCATTCCTTGATGACTATCTCTGGATTCTTACATCCATACAACCCTACTTGCACAAGTTGTGTGTGTCAAAAGGAGGTAGAGGATTTCAAAGACACATTGAACTTTAATCTCACAAGAAGACATGGTAACCATGGATGAAAACATTACAGAACTTGGGGTTATCATGTGAGACTCAGAATAGATGTGAATTGGAAGAGATATGCATAAATGAATTGCAAGGGTGAAATTCAATTTAAGGGGGGAGAATATATCACCCCAGGTTTAAAAAAAAGTTTTATCATTTTTCAATGATTTTAAAATGCAATAAAATACATAAATTTTAAAATGCAGAGATAGAAGTTGTAAGAACCTTTTTATACAAAGAACATAATAACTCCTTGACACACAAGAACTAACTCATTTAAACCGCTGTTATCGATAAAAAACAATTCAAATTCCATGGAGAAACTCTACAATTCCAATTAAGTAGTTCTCATATTTTGGATCTGATAGAAGCACAAATGTTATAGAAACAAAAATAGAAATAAAACTAATAACCAGGGTAAAATATATAATAATTTCTGAAAGCAGTGGTGTGAGCATAACATAATTATTCTCCTGTGTGTTTTAGTGGCCCGTAGACAATGATATTCAAAACGTTTTACCTGACCATTATAAAATCTATCAGTGATAAATTATAATATTTAAAAATGAAATTTGACAATTGTTAATATGAAAATAAAATAAATTAAAATGCTGATTTAAATATTATTTTTTAACTTTTAATTGATATGCAATAAAAATAAATGTGTATTTAATAAATATTCTGATAAAAAAATTTATTCTAATAAATAAATAATTTTTTATGAATTAAAATGAATATATAAAAATTGGAAATTATATTATAAAATATTTAAAATTACGATATTAGTATGAGTATTATTTTTATAAACACATTGAATATTAATATTTTATAATATTTAAGAATAATAAGATAATGAAATAATTTATAATTTATTTAAAAAATTTGAAATAAAAAAACAGTAATAATTATATTGAAATAATTTTATAGGAAAAAAATACATATTATGAAATTATGAATTATGTAATATATATATTCATTATTGAAGAAGTTAAAATTATAATAAATGTATTAACATAAAATTAATTATATACATATAAAATGAATAAAACTAATTGATATTAAAAAATTGAAAATCTAGTATTTGGGGAATTGGGTTTTCAATATTGCCGGATTCATAGGTGAGTTTGATTGAGTCTTCACTGAGATCGAAGAGCCTAGGATTGGTAGAGTTCATCCCTTTGAAAAAAACGGCAGCATCTTCATAAAGATCTAGTCAAGATGCCAGAAAGGGAGTTTAGATGGTGTCTTAGGTGACGGTGAGGTATCATCTTCATCAAGATTGAGCAGAAGTCAAGGCACATCCCAGAGTCTATCTTGAAGGATTCTAGTAAACAATGGTTGTGGTCTAAGATCAGTTTTCGGAGTTCCTCCATATTTGGGGTTTATGATTTCGGGCACTGGGTAAGAGATCTGTATCATGGTTAGGGATTCCATATTTTGTTATGTGGTTCGATCCATATTTCACAAGGAAATAACCTCCATTTTTTTTAAACTACAAGTAGGTGTTATTTTTTTTTATCTGAATCTTCTAGAATCGTCTTAATGATATATTGTTTTGTCAGTTTCATCAATTTTTTCACTCAATCGATGATTTCTGTTCCTATCATAGTTTTTCCTAAATATATATATATATATATTTATATATATATATATATTCAAATCGACATCACATCAATTAAATATTTTTTTGTCGATAATTTCTGAAAATTTGTCCCAATTCATCATCGCGTACACTGCCAGAATAAGAGAATTTACACATCTTTATTAGTTATATATAATATATTATTTTCCCTCTTCTGGATAGTTATTGACACCGAACACTTTTTATTTTCTTTTATGTATTTTGGATTTTATATTTGAAAATGTTCCTCATTTGTTGAATGGCACCCAATCTTTCATCTAGAAGTTGTACGTTAAACTGCCTCCACCATTTTCTTTGGTATATATAAGGAGGTTCCGAGAGTTTTTTTGAATCATTAGAGTCTTTGATGTAGTGGGGAAAGACTCCATTTTATGTTATTCCCTTTTGAGAGGACTTGAATATGAGATATCTAATTTTCTATAACCCTAGCATTCGACATTAGATTATGTGGCAAGTAATTAAATGTCCATAATGTAAGGGATTATTATTTATCAAAGACATTCTGTGCAATTTTTATATATATTTTCATAAATTATATTATATAGATTTTAAATATTTTTATTATTTTTATTTATTTCTGTGAAAAAAAAATTAAAGTAAAATTATAATTCTCATAATTCTAATTTGAAAAAAAAATTATATTAGAATTTTTTTAAAAAATTCTTCTGCATTATATTCTTATTTGGTAAGGGAAATTATGTTTTTATGCTATTTGAGTTTCTTTTTGTCAAAAATTTTTTTAATGAAGAGCTTATTGTGATGTTCTAGTTTTTTAATAATAGAAATTTACTTTCAAACAAGTGTTTAGATATTTAATTCTATATTTTATTTTTAATATACATGTATAAAATATATTTCATACCACATAATTTATTTCAATGTCATGTAAGAATTATTTTTATGGATTATGATATTCCAACATACAAATATAAGTATTTTTATTCAACTATGTATATACAAATTTGTAAAAAACAATGTATGAGGGTATATTTATTTAATCCATTATTTAAATATGATCTCTTAATTAATTTTTTTAACGAATATTTTTCATTTTCGATGAATTTATCAACCATCTATTAAAATTTTGATTAATGAGTGTTGTCTATTCCATGTAAATATGCATATATATATATATATAAATACATGTATATGTATATATAGATGGAACAAATGGTGATTTGTGGTAAATTTATCATCATGATTCAAAAAAATTCACCTAGCACATTATAAATCTTTATTATTCACATTTTCACATATACATGGCCACGCGTTATGAATATATTAACAAACATTACATTTATAGTAAGTTCATGTTTTAATTTAATTTTTTTGGCTTTTTCATGAAATTAATAAAGACATGGATATCATAGAATTTCTTTTAAAACTCTTCCTTTAAAATTGTATGCAGGGTAATTTTTTAATTATTATGGTTAAATTATGAAAATTGAATTGATCATATGTGCATCAATGGTGATTCGTGAAAGAAAGGATAATTATATGTAAATTCTTGGTGATAAATGTTTTTTTAGTAACCAAACATGAAAATAATGGATTGGAATATATATATATATACACACACACATATTTACGTATGGATGTGTATTATAATACATTGCGGGGTTTAAAAGTAAAAACTCTAGTAACAAATAATATATATTTGTGTGTGTGTATGAATAAAAGTGTAATCATTTTCAAAAAATCATGGTTCTTGTTCGATGTAAAAATATAAGGTCACTGGGAAGTGAACTTATCCTTCGACAAGTGGGTAGATCCATGGTAGCCTTCAACGAAAAATGTTTCCTTAAAATAATTCATTGTTTTCTTGAATTTTTATTAATATTTTCCAAAGGAAATCACTGGATTTGTTTTAAAGTGATTTCAAAGTATGACAATTTTGAAAACGAATATATTTTTATTACTGTATAAATATGTTATTATTTTAAAAATATTTTCTTTTGAGTTCTCAAAAATAATTTCTATGTTATTTAACAAGAAGTTATTTTTAATAGATTAATTTCTTAAAAAGTAAATCAACGGTTTTTAAAACCTCTTATTGGATAATTAAATGGTCACCCATTTTTTTTAATATGATTTATCATAGGAATCATTGATGAATATTTAATAGTGTCATCACTATCAGAGTTAGCACAACGGAAGTGTAGTGGATATATGTTTTCTTTCTACTCTGATAAAATAGGAAATGTACACTAATTTCTCCAAAACCCAGACTAGTAAATGTTCCAATCTTGTTTAAAGTGTTGTGTAATTTTTATGTTTCTTAAAAAAATTACACAGCATTTTTCATGCACTAATCCAGGAACAACATGCTCAGGGTTTTATATTTATGCTTTCAATCTTGTATAAATATGACTATTTTTTGGACAAAGTGTGGACTACCTCCCCCTCAACATGATGTAATTCGTTAACAGAGTACATGGGATGTATAAAGGATATTTTTAGTGAGATATTATGACATATATGAAATAAAATTATTATTTTATTTTATTATGTACATATATATATATATTTCATTTTCCATCTTTTTTCAATGTGACAATACAGCAGAAACAATGTTAATGCATATGTAAAACCTACTTTCTCCCAAAACAGTGTATTATATTTTCATAATTCCAGATTCTAAATATTATTTTAATACACATGAAGTTAATAGACCTGATAATAATATCACGGTTTACATTTATTAAATAATGATATAATTATAAGGACCAAATATTAAAAAAATAAAGGCATGTTCGAAAACAAAGCGATTACACCTAAAGTGAAACCTTAACAAAGAAATGTTTATAAGAGAGTAATATAATTCCAAAATAAAACCATATATGGTATGATATATAATAATGTTTAACTTTTATATATTTAAATTCAACTTATCTTTATTAAACATGATTTTTTAATTAGTACGACGAGAGGCAAGACCCAATGTTATGTAATTTAATATCACTTTTTAGTTCCATGAGATACATTTTGTATACCCCACTCATTTATTTTGTATGGTAAATATACTAACCATGAATTTATTATATGAATCCTCTACACAAATATATTTGTATTTACATATCCATTTTATGATGTTTCTGTTACAGGGTTTATGATTAAAATGTTAACAAATCTATAATGTATTTTCATCTCAAAATGTCTTATTTGAGACACATTCCATTTTATGCACATATATTCATCGATGAGGTTCATATATTACCTTTTACATGTTAAATGATGAATATTTGAATATTAATTTTGAGTTATGATTCCCCTAATTTCATCCTTTCTATTTTTTTATTATTCAATATTACTGATTTGGTAATGTTTTATCGCTATAATCACATATTTTGATGAGAATGTTTATGATTATTCTAAAATTTATGAAATATTTTGATCCATATCTCAATATCTCTCATTAGGTTTATCATCCTCTAGTTATTCTTCTTAAATCCATGAAATGGTTCTATTTTCCAACTCATTGGTGCATAAGATGACCAATAAAGTGTTTTTACAATAGACAAAATTTACCTATCTGTTCGGTTGTAATTAAAATTTCCTTTAAAACCATGTTCTCTATAAGGTTTCCATTAAAATATTATTCAATTTGAATATGATCTTTAAAATATATTTTTTACCATTATTTTACCTTTTATACAAAAGGGTTTCTTAAATGGAATCTTCTTTTCATTTTTTGGATGAGGGACCATTCTACACATTTTATTGTGTAAAATTAAGGTTCAGAATTTATTGACGTACCAGTCATCAGGCCCATCATTCCTTTTAATATTAATTTTCATGACCCCATTGTTATTATTATATAATTTAATATTTTAACTTAATATTTTGGAAGTTTATTTTTAAAATGTTTTGAAATAAAAATGTTTTCAAAAAATATTTTATGCTTAAAAAAAGTGTTTTAAATGATTATCAAATAGCCTTTATTTATTATAAAAATGGTTTTTATAAAATAAAATGACAAAAAAATTTAATGTTTATTTATATATTTTCAATGTATTTTGATTGAAATTCATTTTCAGTATTTTTTAATCTTTTTTATAAGTTTTAAAGGAATATGGTTTTCAAAATGTTTTCAAGCTTCATTTAAAAGTTATGAAGGAATAATATTCTAAAAATTTATCCAATATCATGTAATATGTTTTCAAATAATAATGCATTCAACTTTTTATTATGATTTCTTTATATGTTCTCATGTTTATATTCATTAGAATAATTTTCAATGGGTTTTATTATTTAAATATACTTTTTCAAAGAAGAATTTATATTTTATTGAAGAAGTTATTAAATAATGTTTCAAAATTTGTTTACATCTATGAAGAAATATATTTATGTTACTCAATACCTTATATGAAATTATTCGGTGGTTCCATTCAAATTATTTTTATGAATGTTTTATGATTTGATTGCATGAGGTTTATGAAACATGTTACTTTTACATTGGTTTTATGCTTGTGAAACTCGCTTAATTTCATGGGTTAGGAATCAATAAATTATAATTAAATATATGATTTTCCAAAGGATGAGATATAATTACATTTTTATGTTACCCATTTTATTTTATTAGATTTTCATAGTATGTTTATAAAACCCATCTTTTTTTGGGTCATGATATGATGAATGATTTAATATCTTCTGGAATAGGTAAGAATGATTTTATTATGAAATGGGTGGGACATATATCTCCCTAAAAGGAATTGGGTAAAGATTTATATCTCAGGAGACAATTATCAGAATCAATTTGATGGGTTTGGTCTATTATGGGAAGATTAGGAAACTTGATCCCTTAAAAGGAAAGGATTGTGACTGGTGATGGTGGTATATCCCACCATGTAGATATAGTCACTATAAAGTTGAATGATGGGAAATCATGGTACCTTACAAGGAATGAAATGGGATGGGGCGGGGTGATGTGTCCCAAATAGTAGGTATAGTTTCAATGAAATTCCCTTAGAAGTTATAATTTTCTACATTGAATTGTATGTAATGATATCATATGATTATGTATGCAAAAATTTAATGTATTATTCCTATGATATTATTTTATGCCTTAAGTAATTTTTTTCCTTATTTTTCATTTCATATGAACAGCCAATGTTTATGCCATGATTTTTGTTTATGATCTTATATGATATAGGGTATGAACATATATTGCTATGAACCAGTCCTCATACCCCATTTCTCATTTGTATGATTACAGGTCTCCCTCGCTTAGCCTTACTAAGCATATAATCTCGCCCTTTTTATTTTTTCTTCCTAAGGTTATGAAAATATGTATTATTTATGACATGTCTATGAATGGTGCTAGTTATAAAGAACATAGTGGGAGATAATGTAGCTCACTTATCTACCATGTTTTATGTTTTCATGTTTCCAAAGGAACTTGACAAATTAATTCTTTGGGAATCTATATTTTTAAAGTTTACATTTTCTAGAATAGTAATCTATTTTTCAATTATGATAAGACTATGTTATTATAATCTACTTATGTTTGGAGCCATCCATTAGTGGAAAATAATTATGTGATCCTGGGTCGATATAATGAATAGGGTATTTAGTAGTTGACAAGATTAGCAATGTTAACATCCTCATGTATTCTACATTATGGATGCTTCATTATTTCCTTTTCTAGGGGATATATAAAGTATCTTGAAACCTATTCAACCTTAAAGTAGTTTCTATATTTTTTTCTCTTTTTATGTAATACTGTGTTTCTTGAAATTATAAGGATCTTATATATTATTTTTATGGGGATTCTATTCATGATGAGGCTACGGGAGGTGAGGCCTGTCTGTTTGAGGTGTCTTAAGGTGAAATGACTATAGGGACTCAATGTGTATAGTGGCAATTGTTTATGAAATTTCTGTTATCTACATAGAAGATAGATGCTGTGATTGGTGAAACAATTTCAATGTTATCTATAAGGATTCCTCCAAACATGGTTCTATTCCAATGAACACTCAAAAGAAACACAAATATCTAATGAACTTATGTGTCGACATGTGCTCATAACTGATGTTCTCTAAGTATATATTAAAAACAAAATTCTAGTATATATTCATATAAATGGAGTATATCAATTGAATCCACCATATCATTTTTATTATTATAAGGATATTAATTTTTTGATAAGTGGGAACCTCACAATAGAATAGAAACATTAAAATTTAAAATAGCATACCAAAAAACATCCACATAAAATAGAATACCGCAAAATTACTGGATTGATATACACATTAATATTTAAAATTCAAATTAAAAAAAATGAAAACCACAAAACTCATGAAAAGTAGTCGCCTAAGAAGTCATCGCAATCATCACAACTCTGACCAAATCCTCTCATCCCCATTACCATCATCAAAACATCACATAACTATTGACAAAACCATCAATCATCCCCATTAGCCAGTTCTATTATGTCCATCACCATCACCATGAACAGTTGACATCATTGTACCTGATCCCCTCATATTAACTGTCAACGACTTTGATCCACCACCAACATGTTGTCTCATTTCAAACATCCCATAATTTTGATGCATTTCAGAAACATCATAACATCTCTTTAGTCTCACATTCATTCCACTAATGACTACAACCAGAGAAATAAGAAACCCACTTAGAACACATACCGCCATCGAGGAAGGAATTCAAATATTGAAAAAATAACTAGGTATGAAACCATAAAGGAATACCAAACAAGAGGAACCTGGGAAGGAAACCCGTATAATAAGAAATTAAGGGGATGAAATCCTAAAGGCACCAAAAACATGGTAAAACTGAGGAAGAAATCAAAGGGACAAAACCCAAAAGAAGTCTCCCTGACTATCGATCATGTATCCAGAAGCCTATTTGAATTATTTTATTTATATCCAACATGGAGAGTAGTGGTGAAATGCTAGGTCAGATCATGGTTCAGGAAGATGTGGATGAAGATACGAGAAAAAATTTGAACCGACTCTGGTAGCACCTATAACCCCGTCATCTACCATAACCTAAAGCCCAAATCCTATTGGTTATAACTACACTATCTCCAGCTAGGAGTGGTATAGATTAACTTGTATCCAGTTTTGGGTTATGACAACTGAGGGCAATGAAATCATAAACCATCAAATGGGGAGAACAAGGGAGCAAGGTGACTACACCCAAAAGTGGCATGTCCCATCATGTTTGGGAGAAAACATCAAATAATTATATCCTCTAATAGTTCTTTAGTGTCGTGAATCATGAAACACCATTAGATGATGTGGTTCATTTTTTGAAAGGAGAAACCATGATATTGAGTAGAGTGAATCTTTGTGCTAATTAGATAATCTCAAACAAAATCATGGTGATGGATGGTAGTACAAAAATCATTAACCAGTCAATTGTCTCATGAGGCATAGAGATCATGTTTCGAAGGAAGAAGTCGAACTATTCAGGTTGGGTAGGTAGGTCATTTATTAGTATCTTTAAATTTACACCTTCCACTACCCTAATTAGTTCAACATGACCACCTTCCTCACCCTTGTATTCATGGATAAAAAACACCATACTTCCATCCATATGATGGATAAGATCCCCTCTAGAATTTTCTCACTCAAGGTGTTTTTTGAGAAGGATTTGTATAGATAGTTTCTTGTTTCCCATAATCACTTGGAGATGTATGGACACTATGGAATCTAACATGGTATTGGGAATGGATTAAAATGGTCCAAAAAGATCAAAAAACCCATTGAAATTACTATAATTCAGATGAGAAGTCAATAATACCAAATTGGGGGATCCTAAGGCCCAATGTTTATCTTTATTGACATGATTAGGAACATATCATAAGGTATTCATGATATGATCAGTGGGTTTTCTCTGTGTAACATATAGTTGTTAGACTAATTTCCCTAATCAGCCATGAAAATAATCAGGTTGATGGTCATGGTATCAGTTGTTGCAGGGAATATTTCACTAAAAGTTGGATAATTGGATTTACAATACCACTATTTCCTCGAATGGAGAATGATGTGGATAGAGGAATACTTCCCCATATCATTTATTAATAAATCTTGGGACGCCTCAGTTTTTTAGTCGTAGAGAACGGTGATGCTCATGATGTAGTTCTATATACATCTTAAGTGTTACAGATATGATTCATGGCATTGATCAAAAGGGAGAGAAGAAATGTCTAACATCTATCATTGTTGATGTATTTCGTTGAGATGATCATGTCCCTCTATATATGAAAACTAAAAAATTGGGAGGTCTATGGAAATTGTAACGATATTATAGTAGCCTAAGGCCACAAATTTGTGAGAAGGGAACACAAGGATAATGAAATAAAGTGTTTTAGGTGGCCAAAACAATATCAATGGTTGTCGAGTTGTAACACCCCAAGCATCCATGGTACGCTTCTCCTTGAATAATACAGTAGCGTGTGTTATACGCAACTTCGAGTTCTAAAACACACCACAACCAAGCAAACTAGCCGTTATGAATAGTAATACACACTTTTTGAAATTTTATAAATTTTATCATTCAAAATGGACTTCATTTTTGGATTTGGAATATCATAATTAGCTTTAGGTGAATTTTTTGTATTTTTCTAAAAACATTCAATTTTTGGTGAATAGTGAAAAATCACCGAGTTATAGTTTAAAACAGAAATTTATTTAAATAATTATTTACTTTATTTAAATTTAATTATGTTCACAATATATACATAATACCTATATAAGTTCAATTTAATTCATTGGAGTTAGTTTAGAATAATTTTAGATATATAAAAATTTTATTGAACTTTTCACCGTCTTTTACCCACCTCCTAGGAGAATTTGGAAATTCACATAAAACATAATTTTAAAGCTTCTGTGAGTGGAATTTTGAAAATCAAAGAGACACAGTTAATATCAAGGAGTAAAATGTGGTTCAATAAGATAAAAATAATTTTTGGTGAATAGTAACTTTTTACTTTTATTTACCAGGGTTATTAGTAAATCGTGTAAATAAGGGTAAAAATGATATTAATATTACCCAAAACATTTCCTAATTCTATTGGACCAGTGTATGTCGAATTAAAACAATATTAGGAATAAAATATTATCATTTATGTCCACTAGGATTAGATTAGGATAGTTATTATTATTTAATTCAAAGAAGAGTTAAAAGAGTTAAAATCAATGTTTAATTACTAAAACATTTTTAATATAGGGTTATACATAATATAAATTCTATGGTAAATATTTCTTAGAAATATAAAAATATTTCCCACATAAAGGGATTTTATTTATAATTTTTATAAATTAAATAATTTATTTTATTTTTGACACAATAGTGATGCAGTAATTACATAGTTAATGAAATATTAAAATAATTGATATTATAAATATCAAAATAAATCGAATTTGAGACTTTTTATGAATTACACTAATTTTATAGGTTAATATGACATGTTATTATTCATTAAACTATGTTTTTTAGAAGTAATCATGCTTTTATGATTTTCACAAAAATTAAATACCCAATAGTGTCAAAATTGACATAAAAGTGTTTTTAAAACAAATATTATATTATTAATTGATATTCAATTCCTAAAAATCTAAGGTTCATCCAAGTGAATTATATCCTGATAGGTGTATCATTAATGAACCACTTGGGGATCGTTTGCATGTATATGATATGTTTATTAACAATATAATATAAAAATACAAAGTGACATGGTAAATTTCAATCTAATTAACTTAGAGTCAAAACTAAAAGATAAAGTTAATGTTATGCCAAAAACATTTATAAAATATATTTATTGGAAGGACTTCGACCCATACCCACCTTAGACTTCATATAATCTACATTTGAGCCATTAGATACTGAATAATAATTAATTATAAAATAATACTTTATGTTTTCCTAAAGTTCCCCTCCTCCCCCTTATAAAAGGACATCACTTATAACCAATTGTTTACACCATAAAAGCCTTTTGGCTTGGCCAAACACTGCCCAAATACCCTCTCCAATATCCTCCATTAATTCTTGAGGAATTCATTTATTCATAAATCCAACCTAAGGAGCACTTTTGATCAAATCAAAATGAAGAAACCAAAGAAGAGGTAATGTTTTCACCAACCACTTTCAAGTACCTTTCTTCCTCAACTTCGACTTTCTTTGTTATTCCCATTCTAAAATAATAACTCCAGTATCTTCTATATAATTTTTTGTTATTATAAATATGGTACAACTATATTAAGTATTCTATCCATCCTTTAAATGACATTTCACCATACGTGCATACGTACGGCTTAACATCTCCACGTCGTGGTGTAATTGTTATTCAAAACATTATTATTTGGATGGCTATACTATTGATGTTTAATTCATTTAAATAATAAATATAACATGATAATGATTCTATATATATGATATAATATCCAATATATATTAATTTAATATCAATAGTGTGATATTGTCGCTCGTGTGTACGTACGGACTACCGTCTCCTTGAACTCGATGAGATTCATTCCCCATCGTATCAATTCAAGTATAATTATTATTTTATGATTAAAAATAATTTTTAAGGACTTGATATCATTCTGGATATAAATAATATACATCCTATTCCTAACAAACTCAACTTATATAACAAAACATATAAAAGAAAATGAGTAAGTTAACAATCGAAATGATGATAATATTAAAATATTATTAATAAAGCATTATTAGAAGATCATATATGATATCATAATTATGTATATGGTTCTTGTATAATTTAATAACAATGTCTTAACTATTATACAATAGGTTAACATACCATCGACTAAGTAAAAGTACAAGGTAAGTGTTTATTTCACAATCTCTTCATTATCTGAGGTTGTTTATACGTAATTATCTATTGGGACCTCTTTATCATCCACATCCATGTTTCTTTAATATGTATTTCAAATCATTCTTAATATTTTACAGACTATGGGTTAAAGTCATTTATACCCTTTTTTGAATTTTTATAAGAAGTTTATAATGGAATATTTCTGTCGTTTTCGAAATAAGGTACTTTTTATCTTTTTCGACAAAATTAAGGTAAGAATGTATTTTTTTAACTTATATGGAACATGTGGATATTTTCTACCGTTATAAACTCGTCAAAGCTTCCCTTACATGCTTATAATAATTTTTTCAAAGTCAATTTTTTATTTTATAATTATTTGACTCTTAAATGATTTCAATATAGAAAGAGATATATCACTAAAAAGAGTTTTGATTTCATCTATGTCAACATCCTTTGATGGATTTTATGTTTATTTGGGGTAGATTTATTATGATACAAAACCTCCGTATTTTATTAAAGGTTTTGGGATATGTTTTACTGTGGATGTATTATTTTTATACCATTCCTGATTTATGGTTAAATTATTGACATTTCTTATTTTAGTTTTAATATGAATTTTTATGATATGTTTAAACATTTTGATATGAGGAATATATTGGACTTAGTAAATGATGTGTGGAGCCCGCTATAGCTCCTTGATGCATCGGTATGTCTCATGAGAAAACTAGACATGGAATTGGCTGAGGCCCATTACAAATTTGAGTTATGGTTCTGGCCGAGGCCTTAATCGTTTTTAGACGTCTTGGCCAAGGCCTTGAAAAAATGTTTCAGAATTTACGACATTATAGATTACCTCATTATGGAAATAATATTTATGGTTCATGTGGTCATTTGATGAGTAGAATACCCATGATTATGTTTTATTATGGCATTATTTACTCAGCTCATATTCCTGCAATAAAAGTTTTCATGTTTATTATTGGTAAAGGTATGGGGTTTCAATTATTTACCACACTTAATATATATGTCATTTTCTGCTGTATTACATACCCTTATGGAGCGTTTGAGATCACCCTTTTCTTATGTTTTATTTTCCCGTGATATGAAAAAGTTGGTTATGAGTGACATACAGGCATAATCTAGGAGGCTTGGATGTTTTTATTGAAATATATTTGTGTTGTATTTCTCTTCAAGCTGTAAAGATGAACATATGTATGAATCTTGATTCCAATAATACTAAACGGATCGGTCTTTCAAGACATTATTTCCTTTTGATCATGTCAATGTTATATAACAATGCACAGACTCTGGGGAACTGGGGTTGGGGCATTACACTAGTGGCTAGAATCTCTCAAAAATTATTTTTCTACTTATTATACATATGGGATTGTAGTTAATAGTCTCTCTAATATCGTATTATAGTTGGATAATAAATTGGGGGGTTGGTAATAATGAGAATTTGTTATTATATTTATTCTTATATGTACGTGGTGCCTAATGGGCCAATAATCCCTTGAATATCGAACTGTCTTCTGATGGTGGGTCCTTCATCATTATCATATCCTCATAGGATGTGGTATCTATATCCACATTATTTTTGGGATGAAAATCATCACTCAGTGGTTCATTAAATTTTTCACCAACATGTGAATCCGCATATAATGATCACAAAATCTCTTATACATTAAATGTGGAGGTTAATAGGGGGATTCTTCTAGAGTAATGGAAATTTCCACAATGAGACCCCAAAAGGATTATAAAACATCCACCACATGAATACACATGTGAAGGGATATGTGGACCACATGGAATTCAGTTTCAATGATTTTAGCATCTTTAAATGGTGGTTTCCCATTATATTAACTGTGGGGGTGGATATACTTCAAAAAAGACTAGACATTTAGTGTTCTATAATGAAATCAAAAGTTACATATATCAACTTTATGTGGTTTTGGTGTTATCTGGGTGTGAGCCCCGTGGGTTTTTAAGGATTCCTTCTATAAGTTCGATGACTAGCATCATGGGTATAACTCCCATTAAGGATTTTTTCTACCATACCCTGGGATGAATTGTATAGTTTGGGAAATCAATACCATCGCGAAGTCCCCCATGTCAGTCATTAGTGTCTTGGGGAGGATTTCCATGGTGATATTCTCCAATATGGAATGGAACATGAATTGATTTAGGGTCACCCATGATAGGGAGAGTCAACTAGTCTATCAGGGAGGGTGGGTGGGGTCTCAATCCAAATTTGCCAAAGAAGACTCAAATGAAATGATTTTAAGGGTGGGATAAGATATCCTTTGAGTGGAAGTGACCACTATAGTGGAGGGAAATATTCCATTTCATTATGTGTTTATGGAATTCTAATGAAATCAGTTTTGGTTGTTATACAACACAAACAGTGGAGAACGGATATGACCAGCCTTCACATGGGCCTATAACAATTTTCATTGGTTTCAACATGGATGGTTGGGAGCCCTCTAGGGTTTCTTTTTTCTTGTTCTAGTATTTATCATGACTTGAAATTATAGTACCTCTATGGTAATAGAATGTGAATGATCATAAACACTATGGAGACACTCAACAAATGATTTTTAATTATAACTGGGGGGAAGGGGGTGTTCCCCTTACGTATCCCTCAGGGGCAGTGGTCAAAGTAGGGTTACAATGCTTCTAGGTATTGTTGAGTCATGTAGATGGTTTGGAGGACCCCTTCTAATTCAATCTGATGAACATGGTCATTTATGAACCTCCTCTAAATGAACATATAGGGGATATTAGGCAATGAAATTCTATATATATATAAGTGGTGTCCACTTTATAAGGAGTTTAGTTGTTTGGGATTACTACAACACCAATTATTGTACCATAAACAAGTTTTTATTGGGTCATTGTGCATTTTTATAAGCTTGATTCGTGAACAGTTCTTGAAATCAATCATTTTTTACATGTATAATGAATGTTTTTTCCATTATTCCCAACAGTGTACATTATACAATTGGTAGATGAATTATCTAGGAGAAATATTTTTTTTACTATTGACTGTTGAATTCCCTTCATTTGACATCAATTGTTGGAGAAAGATTTAATTATGGGCCCGCCATTTTTTTGTGAGGCGTGACGCTGAATCTATGGATTTTGTGATTTTTAAATATAGTGTTGTACAACATTACTAATCAAAACAATGTTAATTAGGTATAAATTCATTTTAGGTTGACCATTATATTTTTTTATTATTTCTATCGGGGATTCACTTCAGGGAAGAGATATATTTTTTCCATTCCACATATTCTACCATTACAACATTTTGGAAGCCTCATTCACCATAATTGATGATGGATGACCCTTGATCTGAACTAGATGATGGGATCTTGGTTCATCTTTCCATTGATTCTTCCATGGATCTTGTTTCTATGTCTAAGAATCATTTATATATTTTTTTCATGCTTTTGAATCTATTTAAAAGTCACATATTGTGATGGATACGGGAAAATTACACTACTTCCATCATAAATGGGTAGCTACCTATGATCAGATTTGATGGTGATGCTAGGATCATAATGAAATATATGGATATTGGGCCTGTTGGAATCTAATAATGTCTTTGTCTTTTAAATTCTATTCATCTAATATATGATGGATCTTAGGGATATAATCTCAGGAATAACATATTATTCACAACATAATTTTCACCAGGGGAATAAGGAATATGAGGTTTGTTTCCTGAATAATCCTATTTTTATCTACTGATTTAGATATTCAAATTATTCTATTGGGGGATACATTCTTAATCTATTGTTTTTGAATGTTCATAGGATTATTGTTATGTGTTTACCTGGTCAATGTTTTAGAGTTTTAGAGGAAAATTGTCATATTTTAAGTGTATTTGTGGAAATGGTAATGGTTTAGTGTCTTATGGGAACATCCCCCATGTAAATATATTTAATTCTTTGTTTGTTATACATTAACGTCACTTGTAGATAATAATTTCTAGTGGGGACCTTATGTTAGGTGGTAATGTTAAGTTTATCCCATTGGAAATGATCACACATTAGAGTTTCCAACTTCTAAGGGAAATATTAATAGATTTAATTGGGGTTTTGGTGTTTTAGGACTGATCCTTAGAAAGAAATCCCATGTATATATAAACGTTAACTCTAATAGGTGTCCCACATACCTTCTTATGAGATAGGGATCAAAACCCAGATAGTTTGAGTGCGCTGTTTAAGAGAATGTGATAAGAATGTTCTAGGAAGATTAACATAATTCAGTAAGGATTATCATTCCATATAAATATAAACAATAATTTATGGCATGGGGTTTCTCATTGGGGACATATATGAGGTGAGGTTTCATAACATTCTAGTAATACATATGGTATTCTATGTTCGTTTTACAATGTAGGGAAATAATTTAGTAGTATTCATTGAGGACGGTTTATTTTAGTTTAACATCATGCAACAACAACATAGGGTTTTTAAATATAATGTATTAGAACTCATACATGGTGGGGTTTTATCTTATTATTACCATTAAAAAATTTTTAGTTATGTATCTTTCAATTTCCTCCTCACAAGGAAAGGTATGTGGTTTTCTATAATGATCCCTCTTTTGGGGATCACATGTATACTCTGTAGGTTCATTTGGATGGTGTAAGGAAAAATCACTACAATGATAAGGAAACATATGGGGTTCCTAAAATTAGTGTTCCAATCAATAAAATTAATATAGAATACAATATCACGGGATATGCTTGGAATAGTGGATGTTGACAAGAGGGATGACAAAACTGGTTGTGTGGAAGTTTGGGGTATAAATGAACATGGGTTGAATGGATATAGGGACATCATGAACATAGATTTAATTAAGGTATGTCTACATAACTGAGGAACCATGTATGTTAAAATATAATTGGATTCATAATTTTTTTGTATTTTAAAAAGGATATAGTGATCTATGGTGTTAGGGGTATCATATAGGTCAAGGGGGACATGAATGCAAGCCCTTTGTGTAGAATTGGTTTTCTAAATTATTTTGATGTCTTGGTTCCAATATGTAATATTTCATATAGGATATGTATCTTTTGAAACCCTAATATTCATGAGGTAATTTTATATAGTGTGACGGTTGAGAACCTTATAAAAATTCTTCGCAACCATGATCTCAGAGACATACATACTCAATGGAGGGTATTCACTAATGATGGATACCCATGGGAATTTTTCTTCTCTTTTGATCATGAAACATGGAGTTACATTAATCATGAGCTTTTGATTTAGGTCTAATTTTTGAATCCCCATTAATTTGTGGAAATGATGGATATTTATAGGTGTAGTGATGGTGGAGAGATATGTTTTAAAAATGTGGACATCATTATTGAAGAGAAAATTCATATATGAACCGACGACCTTCATGGGGATTCATGCATTGGGTAGAAGTTATTGTCTTCACATATGGAAAATATCTATATCCCTATGAGGAAATTCATGAATCCCTTTACTTTTTAAATGGATTAAAAATTTATGAATCTAGACTAATGTTAAAAAATTTAGACTTTTTCTTCCCATATTAAACACCATCCACCCATGATTTCTTTAATAGCTCTCAGAATATGTTTTTTTTAGAGTCAATAATTTCATGACATAGTCCAACATCGATATAATGAGTTTTTTCACATAGGTGTGGGCATTAGGATTTTTCTCTAATTTGTTTATGAATATCATTGTGCTACATTTCCATGTTGTACTATACTTTAATGAATATTATTACATATATGTTTCACTTTCATGGATTATGACTAATAGAATATTTTTGCACACTTTTTTGATTCATGTATTATATTATTCAATGAATTATCCCATGGAAAAGGAATTTTTATCTATGATTTACTAGGTATAATATTCTTATATACTCCCATTATTCTTGTTTTATCATCTTATGTTCACTTTTAATTAATGACAATTATCTCTTATATTTACCCTTATTGTCATGTTGAGATCACAATTTTCTTATTCATCCAATCCCCCAATGTTATGAATAACTGTATTACATATGATGTTTATAAAAGATCATATTTTTTGGGTAATTTGTGGGTGATGTTTCATACTACATATGGATCAATTTGTTTCATATATAGTTGAAAAAAGGTCCACTAATTTAAAAAGATATGATTTTTTAGTTAATGTTTTTCATAATTCTATAAAATTATAATCCTAAAAGGTATATGGATTTTAGTAAAATGATTTTTTTCTTTTGATATTTTAATAAGATAGTCATTTTTTTGGGAAACTATCATTTTAGAGTTCAATGATAACTTCTTTAATATATTCACCTCTGAATGTTATGTTTTCTACTTCTATAATGGTGTTGCAAGTGAACAATGAATCTGGAAAATTACCACATGGTCTTGGATACCCATAATGGTCAAGATCCCATGGACATATAATGGAATAAAATATTACTGGGGATACTTCTAGTGATATTTTATAAGACTTGATGTAATAGATAGAAATTGGTGTATTATTTCCCATAGTAATACTTGATCAACATTATTAACCAACTAGTTGATTTGATATAGACAAAATTTCACTATAATGATTTTTGGATATATGGAAATTCTATATAATAAATTCAAAAAATGGTAGAATAAATATTCATGAAATTTAAAATAAGGTAATGTAATACAAGGATTAAAAAAATATAAATAAAAATGATGCGGCAAACACTTTAGTAATGTATAAATTTTTACCCATCTTAGCCACATGTTTCTAGGATAATATTCCAAGGATATTCGGACAAAAATATCATACCCATGGTTTAAATAAACTAGTTCTGAAATGTATAAATTTTGAGCACCAGAATTAAGTGAAAAGTTTGAGATTTGTATAAAATATTATTTCAAGAAATTGATAATCATTGATACGGTATCCCCTACCATTTATAGGAATTAAATTCACACACCCATGTCCTAAATTTCCATTCATGACTGAATAGCACGATCATTGATACCATGACTAGAGGAAAGACTAATATTTCTATGTCAAAATGTGTCTGCACCTCAACGAAACAAAATATTTTGAGATAGATTCACACAAAATCCATGTCAAACTCATAATTTCATCATATACTTCCTAATAATATAAAATTAAATTGTATGAATATATATGTCATCCAATTCAATTAGAGAAAATATTTGTAAATATTTCAAGAGAATAAATTAATTTTTAATAGAATAATGAATACCTAGACACCCCAAGCTTATGCCTTGTTGGCAAGAGCCTTGTGGTAAACCATATAGACTAGTGTAATATCACATTATCTATTGACCAACGTTATGTATTTCTCTATATTCCCAATCAACGTATCTCACACCTTAATCATTAGGGGCTTGTACCATGTCATATTCATCGACATGTTGTGTTCTATATTCCGTGTAATTAGGTTTCCAATTTACAAAACAGCTTAGAGAGACCTAACACATTACCCGAACCAATTCACCAAAAGGACAAGATAACATTTCCAAACAATATTGGATATGGAAAAGAATATGGGCATTGAATCCTTAATAAATAATACTAATTTAATCCACATAATCCGAACAATATAAGTGAAGGACTCATCTCAACACATTTTTCAGACGCACCAATATATCTAATTCAAATTCACAAAATAAGTATTTACAATAATAAAGGTAAAAAAATAGAGTATAAAACAAAAGAATTAAATAAAAAAGATCATGAAATAGTTCAATCATATAAACTAAAAATAAATTTTTTGTATCAACCCATATACAATTTAAACCAATATAATGATCTCGGTTGACAAGGTTGATACATAACCAACAAAAAACATAACAAACGTCAAAAAATGGAAATCAATTATCTCTAATTTTTTCATATTCTCGCACTATGTCAAAAAATATATTACTTAGACAATAATTAATATCTATTTGGGATATTCAGAAATTAATCACCTAATTGAAGTAGAATATCACTACATACACTCATCGGTGTGGGTGTAGATCTTGACAAAAAATGATCGGAGTAGGATTCCACTATATATCCAAAAAAATTATTTTAAAAAACATTTCATATCTTATAGATTGGACTATAATTGTTAAAATTGGGTTTTTTGATATACATATATGATGAATATTTATTTAGTATAAAATTTCATAATGAACCACCATCCTTCTTATAGAATAAGGGTTGAATAACAAATATATAAAGAAAAAAATGGAAACATTAGTCAATGGTTCTTTAATCTTAACAGATCAAAATATACCATTTCATACGTTCCATATTTTTCATAACACAAACAAAAAATTTATTTCATTTGAAAATAACCACTTTATAATCCACATAATAGATAACCTTTTAAAACCATGTCAAGTAAAAGAGATAATGTACAAGTAACATGAAACCACATAATCAATGATGGTGAAGTAAAACATTAACATAAAAAAAATAATGGTTCTATGTTAACCAATTAAATTATCATTAGAAATGGAAGGAAATACAATACATTGAAAAAATAACAACGTTATGTATCATGGAAAACATTTTATGTAGTTATGTAAATGATATGTGAGATAGTTTTGGGATCATTGAGCTCCTATAAAAATCCTCAAAAAATCCACACCTATCCTATAATTTAGAAAAATCTATTAGAAAAGAACTGTAGAGTAGAATATTCCATTGTTAACTAGCTAGCTGGTGCACACTAATCTAGTGGGACACACATATAGAGATTATGCCTAGAAACATATTGTTCCTATGATAAAACACAAATGGGGGTCAAAAACATCAAAGAACCCTATAAATAAAAATAATTTATAATAAAAATCATATCAAAATCTCCTCTGACATAGAAAACCATCTCCAGGAATATAACCAATTCAATATTCATTAATATATAAATGATATACAAAACCCCACATATTTTCAATCCATATCGAGTAATATAATATAATGAGGCTATATTGATGTTCTTATGCATTTTGAATAAAATAATATTTTAATGATTCCATACATTCCCTAAAAAATAGATCATGATGGAAATCCTTATTCAAATAGTTTTGAATCATTCATAAAAAAGTAATTACTAATGAAATAATGCAAGACCATACATTAAAAACTGAAATATGTCAACCCCCTTGATTTATACCCATTTTAAATGTACAACCAATTCCATTTCTCCTGGTAAAAAGTTACATAAAACCATGGATTTATCAATTTCCTGAACCAAATGGGTTAAATTCCATTAATAACAAAATTCACATTAAACATGCCTATATGATAAATTAAATAACACATGGAACTCAAGAATGTAATATTAAAAAACATACATTACATTTAATACAATTATTAAAATTTGTAAGACCCCTAAAACATTTTATAAATCTATTATAGTAATATCATATATTGTTAATTTAGTGGAAAATTAATTAGAATGTATCATTAATTTGATAAAATCTTATTTGATATAAGACAAAATAAGACCTTCATTAACAAAAAGAATTGTAAAAAATAACTTTAGATTGGAATGTCCATCCAAGAAGTGAAACACTATATGAACACAAAAAAGAAGAAAAATCTCAAACTTATAACCATCATGAAAACTTCATATTGGCCAATATAAACCAAGTGTTCACATTATATGACCAACCGAAAAAATGGTTTAGGAAAGAGTATTAAGGAGGAAAATTAAGAAAATGAGCGATTATATCAATAATTTATTAGAAATTATAATAGATTATGCCAAAATTAAGGTTCCTGGGAGGGTAATATGCATTAAATGTGCCATGCGAGTGGTCAAGTTAAAAGATATCTGTGTTTGAAAACCAATAAATTCATAGAGGTGAAGAGGGAAAACACAAAAAAGTAAAAAACTTAGAATATCAAATATTTATAATTCAAAATTAAAAAACATTATTCAAACCATACATGATCCACTTAATGAATCATAGATTTCTTTCATGGTTTATCCATAAAGTTAATTCATCCATAAGACAACCATGAAAACCCCTCTTCTAAAAACTGTACTTATAATCATGGTCTCCTCATATGTTTTACCCTCAACATTAGGGAACTATATGAGGAAGGAAAAATAAATAAATTCCTAATATTAGGTATAATTCTTCAACAAACTCAAAATATAAAAATAAAGTCTAAAATAATTAAAACAAATTGAATATGGGATGTCGAAATTCTCCCCACCATGCCACATTATTCCCTATGAAGGTACCTAGAAATAGTGAAACATAATGTAAAGAAAAACGTATTATAACCTCCAGAAAGGTTGTGGGTGGTAAAAGAGAAATAAAGAGAAAACATGAGTAATGAAACCACTAGCACACAGAAACCATTCATATTAATTAGATAAATCCATAAATATCACCACAGTATTAGTCATCATTTGATCCCAATCTAGAGACATAAGAGTTATGGGGGTTGAAGACCAAAAATAAGCATGCACACTATTTATAAGTCCCCTAATGTTGTGAGGAATATGATGATAACATATTTATGACAAATATCACAAAAAACTAAATGTGATGATGTACCTCCACCAATATAACTAACAAATAATGAAACCAAAGCCACATCCCATGGGAAATGAATCTCCATAAAAACTAAAATTTCCATTAAGTCAATTCCATTTTCAGTTCTATCCATATCCTCCTCTTAAGAATGAATTGAATACTACCCAAAAACACAACTCATAATAAAAAACATGTGGAATAACCATTGGTAACAGAAATAAAATAATACATTCTAACAACTCATCCTTGGAACACTATATCATGGGGAACCAGAAAAATAAAAATATATCAGTAGTATGTTATCAATTAGACTAATAAAATGCTCACACCATCGACATTGGAATAAATCCTATTCATCTATAATCCCAGTATAAACCATCATATAGATTATATATACAAACAATATTCTTTATCTAGTAGTTCAATTTATAAAACCTATATATATGGACAAGGAGGGAATATAGTGGAAAGTCATTAGGATAATTCCAAGAAATAAAAATCACCATGAATAGGGTCATTGGAAGATAATATTTCAAAACTACCACTATTTTCATGTGTTGGTAGAGTTAATCATTATAATGGATAAACAAAATAATTGAGAGGGATAAATTCTAATGGTTTGATTTCCTCTTCCATTAAGCCCTTTCTTGGAAGTATACTCTAAATAACATAAATCATAATTTTAAGATATTCATCCTTAAAACACATTTCAATGAATTACTTTAAAATTAAGTACTACACCCAACCACTAGCTTATCATAATTATAATCATTATTGGATTAACATTAATTTTTTTCTTTTTAACAACATTAAAATTAAAAAAAATCCAAATATAATTAAAAAAATTCCACACTAAAATAATAAATCTTATAAATATACCACAACATTTAGAAGACATAAAATAATTCACATTACCAATTTAGTACATGTTGAAAATACAAATATCCCACTAAAAAATTTCCGATGACTGTTATCTTCTTTGAAAATTAGTTAATATCAAAAAAAATAATTATAATTTAAAAAAATAATTCAAAAAAATTAATCTTGATACTACAACATAATATTTTACATTATTTAATATTCCCTATTGTGAAATCCAAAATTATTAATATTAAAATACCTTTTCATTTCCACATATTCATAAAATAACCCGGATACATAACCCAATTACATTTGAAGAATAAATTATAAAAATGGAATTATGTTCCCAGTAAAACAAAAGAAAACAATTATAACTAATAAAAAATGACAGAACAAAAATACAAACCTTCCATCCATAACATCCTCCATTTAATTAACACCTATTACTTTTCACTAAGCATACATTCGTGGAAAAGAAATCAATCCATAAAAACATGAACATTTGTTTGATAATTTAAATAATTTCTTGATATTATTGAACACACATAAATTCATAAATGTGAATACAATCACATCTTTATTCCCAAATAACTCATAAAAATTTTCATTATAATGCAGCCACAAGGAAAATAAACTCAACATCATAAAATCATATTAAAATCACCCTACAAATTCTAATATCCAAAATCTTACCATTTTTTAGAAAATTAACAATTTAATATAAAAAATTTATAAACGTTCTTATATATTCCACAAAATAAATATTTTGTTATGAATACATAAATTGGATGACAATAAAAAAATAAAACATAATCCACTCCAATATCAGTAACACACTATAAAATTTTACAAAATTGATTGTCAAATAAGTAGTAGAATCAATATAATAAATTTTTGTTTTAAATGAGGTCATAAAACAATTCCACTGGAAAATATAGTGGTTCATATTATGGTTCCATGGTTTGGTAATCCATGAATCAACCCTGAAACATATTCTATAATTGTTCATAGAACCATCAACACAATCTTTACTTCTTTGGCCATATTATATGAGTTAACAATAATGATTTGGACCTTTATCTGCCACTATAATCCTAGAATCCCTTAAAAATAACTAATATTATCAATGGTGTTTTAAAATCATGAATTATAAAATTAAAAATATTATAAATAATAAAAAAATAATCCAAACTCATGTTCCAAATCCTAAATACCTATTGAAACATGAGGCTTAAGTGGAAAATGAGGCATCTAAGATCTCTTTTACACATATTAATAAATATATGTAAAATTTATACACATGATACCTAAAAACAATAAATAAAATAGTTTTATATAGATAATATCTTTTAATTACCCATTCATGGGTGACATAATGCATCAAAGAAACCAATTCACCACAAAGCCTGATGCATGTTCTTGATCATTACTAGCAAGTGGTAAGAACTAGTGCTTCAATAAAATCATATATACAAATGATTTCACCATTGTAATAAATATAGAAATATCATATAATCCACCCATAGATCTATAATTATTCCCCTTTATATCTAATTCCCATGAAAAAAATCACTAATAATTAAGAAACAACAAAATCATGTATACCTCAATAGAGAAAAATATCTCCTCTAACCAAAATATCAAATAAGCTAAACATAAGATTATATCATTACCATATATAAAAGATAAACTGAACTAAATATATATACCAATAAGGCCAAAATATAAGAGTCCTAAAAATCTAAATTTGAACCAAACTAATATAAATTGTCCCCACATAACCCATAGTGTCCCACCATGTACTGAAAAATAAATTATGGAGAAAATGGATATAATTTTTGGAGTTTCATTAATAGAGGTCCAAATTAATGATAATATCTACTATTTATACACATTAGTGTGTATCTTGGGTGTGATAAAATAACATTCTCATGAGGTTTCAACCATTGAGATTGTGTATTTTATAATAAAAGTTGTTTTTAAGAGGTTAGTGTGAAAAATAACAACCAGAAGTTTTTTAAAAAATTACTAAAATACAAATTTATAATTGCATATACCATTTCATAATTTTCATCCACCGGCTTTAAGGAAAATATGGCTAGATCGACACACATAGAAAAAAATACATAATTTTGTTTAATAATTTTTTTAATCATTTAAAAATAAATCCATTAATTTAACATGTTCCATTTTTTAATACAAAAAAAATATAATGTAAACCAATTTATTTCAATAAATTGAACCAAAATAGAATCCACATTATAAATTTTATTATAAAAATTTGTAAAATCCTATGAATAATGTAAAGATCAAGGTGGAACAACATCATAAATGAATGAAAGGTAAGCCACTAACACAAAAACAGACAATTATTAAACATAATCCCAAAAAAATAAGGGAAATATAATTAACATCATTATATTGAAACATAATTAATTATATGAGTAATGGGAAAATATTTATGAACTATTCAAAATGATAAAGGATATGGTTTTCTATCACTCAGACCTTATGTAAACCGAAATAAAATCCCCACATGGACTCTAATATGGCCATGATTGGTACCATACCCCTTTGGTAGGCCATGTTATCAAGGGAAAATTATTTATAGTTCATCACTCAAGGAATGATGAAGACTCATCCAGATTGTCGATGTGTACATCAGATCACGATAATAGAAAATATATAGTGGAACATAATGTAGTCTCACCACTACATTCACATATATATTTTCATGTTGTTAAACCAAGAGATCTTCATGAATAGTGATAATGATGGTAGTCTTGGTGATTCGTTCCACCAAAACGCATATCACATTATTTCCTTTGGATGACTTCGGGGGACTCATGACAAATACATAGTGAGATTATCCCATTTCAACATGGGTATAGGAAATGGTTGAATCATCCCTTTGAACTTATGTTTCCCTCCATTAACATTCATACATATCATGAAATTTTATATATACTCAACAATCTCCTACATCATGTTTTCCCACTTGAAGTGTTCTCGGAGATCACAGTACATCTTGGTGGTACCAGGATGGATATATAAAAATGACTTATTTTCATTATCAAAGTGTCCATTATTTATCCCAAGTTATTAAAGAACAAAATTATTCATTCCAAACTGAATAACACATTTATCATTGATATGGGACTATATTATCTTCCCTTTTTTACTGTATTCACCTTTTTTGTATCTCTTGATCATCCTGTTATGCCTCCTTCACCTTCTCATGGATAAATGGTTGGGAAATTTTATGGAAATGTAGGGTGGATGTATTCCGCACCGTTATGATTTCTAGACCCACATATTTCATATCCATGCATATATGGTGTTTTAAAATCAGCATCATTGATAGAGTAATATGTTATTTTCTTATAAGAGCATTTCCTTCCTTTTTCGCCTCTATAGGAATATATTGAATAGAGAAATCATAGTCTATGATTAGCTCTATGAATCTCCATTGAATTATATTGATTTCCATTTTTGAGAATATATACATTAGGATCTTATGATTGGTATATATGTCACAGTTCTCACCATAAAGGTAGAACTGATAAATTTTGAAGGAAAAAATCAAAGCTTTTTTCTCTCTCATACATTAGGTAGTTCATCACATGGATCTTCATCTACAATGAATCATAGCTTATCAAATTATCATTTGGTATTAGTACACAATCCAATCCATTTTATGAAGCATCATAGTATATCATAAATCATTCTCCACTTTACATCAATGTGAGTATAGGTGCTATGATCATCCTTCTATTTAGTTCCTAGAATCATTCCTCAAATTCTTCAATCCAAATATACATTACCACATTCCTTGTTAACATTGTTATAGGGATTTAAAATTATGAATAATTTCACAAAAAAAAACGTCTCTAATATATCTCTAATCCAAGAAAACAACATATTTTTGTGATAATCGAGTTTTTGGACCACTCCTCAATCGCTATTTTTTAAGGGTCCACAAAAATCCCCTCAGTGGTGATCAAATGTCACATGAATGTTACTTTGTTCATCAAAAGGTAACACTTGCTTATCTTGGTGTAAGACTTATTCTTTATCAATGTTTCCGACATAAGACTTATATATTCTTCATGTTCCTCTAGAATCTTGGTGTATATGATAATATCATTGATAAAAACAACAAAATATTTTTCAAGGTAATGTATAAAGACATTATTCATCAAATCCATGATGTTTTCTGGGGAATTAGTATGTCTGAATGGAATCACCAGCACCTCATAGTGGGCATACCTTTTATATATGGCAGTCTTCTGAATAACTTCTATATTCACCATTAGTTGATGATATACAGAATGAATGTCCACCTCTGAGACTTACTGCGATCATATTAGCTGGTCGAAAAAGTCTGCAATCCTTGGGAGAGGAAACCTATCTTTCATGGTGATCTTGCTGAGTTCCAGATAATTGGTACATAGACCCATTGATCAATCATTCTTCTTTACAAATATTACTAGTGCTCCCCCAGGTGATGTGCTACAGTGTACGATCCCTTTGTCTAAATTAACTTTTAGTTGCTTCATTAACTCCCTGAGTTTGATAGAAGAAATCCAATACATACAATTTTAGATTGGATTAGCTCTGGTAATGAGTTATATTCAGAAATTTACCTTAAGATTTGTGGGACATCTGAGTAACTATTCAGAAAATAAATCATTGTGTTCCCTCATGATTAGTATTTTTCATAGGTTTACACTCTCCGTTTACTCAACCTTTTGAGGGAGGTGCACTTCATGAAAGAGAATCAACACTACATCATTGAATAGTTTTTCAAAGGATATTCAAGATCTCCCTTAAATTTCTAGGCAATAATTTGATGTTTCATAATATATTCAGATATTCCCTTTTCTGGAATGTTGATATGTGCACTATATAACGAGAGCCAATCCATTCCCATTATATTGTCACATTCCACTGTGGGATGAATCACGAGATTCACAGGAAGATTATTCTCACATATTCTAGTAGGAGGAGAGTCCAACACATTGGATTCAATGATTTCAGAACTTTTTGTTACAAATATACCAAATGAATGGTTAGGGGAATCAATTCAATAGTTCTATCAAAACATTCAAGATATAAAGGAATTCATATAACCGAAATCAAAAAATAATTTTTCCATTATTGATTGAATAGTAACTGAGAATTTTATGACTTCATTTCGTTGCTCCATATCTTTATTAGTGATGTCACAAGCCTTCCATGATTCCTTTTGGATTTGGTGGCCTCTGATTCTGATTTCCATTAAGGACTTGAGGTTTATATCACTAGTTTTCATAGTCCCTTTGCTCCCTACAGTTGTAACATTGGACCCTTGGTGGTGCTCTCTTCCCCCCCCCCACTTTCTCTAGAATTATCATGTATTTTTAACACTCTTGATCATGGTGGCTTTCTCTCTCACACTTGAAGCATTACCATGTTCATTTTAAGAAGTTACCATGATGTTTCATCCCACAATTTTTACATGTGGGTGTTGGAGTTTTCTTTCCACCGTTCTCATTAGATCCTCCAGAATGAATCTCCAACTTTTATTGCATATCACCATAGCAATGTGATCATTATCCCAACTACATATCCTCTATTGGATCACATCAAACGACATCATTATAAAACCTGAATTCTCAAATTTAATGATATGTTAAAATGCCTAGTTTTAATCCTCTAAATAATCAGTAATGTTTTTTATCAATGCTGATAATAGATCTCAAAGTGTACCCAGAATTCCATTTTAAATTCACTTCATAGTTCCTATCAAAATCTCCATCCATTTACTTTTTCTCTATGAATTCTCTCTCAATATTTATATGAGGAGTTCATCGGAAATACATGTTATAAAAAATTACCTTAATGTCTTCTCACTCCATATCATTAATTTTTTCTCTTGGCTTGGTGTTCTTAATCAAATACCACAATTGTTTTGCCTCTATATCATGAAAATAAATGAAAGGATTCATGTTTTGTACAATAGTTTGAATACCCAGAGGGGAGGGGGTGAATTAGTTTATTTCATATTAAAATTTATTCTCCTTAAGATGATGCATCCTCATTATATGAATTACTCTTCTCTCTCATAACCTTTTAAAAGTAAAAACATAATTTAAATCATGCAAGAGACATATAAATTTTTATGTGGTTCACCATCACTGGGCTACATCCATGGAAAATACAATGGCAGTGTGGAGATGTAAGAAATTCACAAATATCACTTCCAATAATGAGTACAATGTTAACGATATATCTTCTATGCCCCATTTTACTACCTTTACAAGAATTAGGGTTTTCCCACTATATTCTAAAGGTTCAATCTCTATGCCTCTTTCTCTAGATCACTGCTAATGAAAAAGTACATCGTCTTCCTCTTCAATCGCTCACTACTCTAGGAATAGAATCCACTCACAATTATTAGACTTGTAGGTTGAAAATAGTGTATGGACATGTATGTACCTTCATTTTCATAAGTTCATTCATCCTCAACTATAGGTAAATGCACTTCTGATGTTTATTTTTCACCCACAGATGTTGTCTACCTTCTGGGGTACTCGTACATACGAAAAAATAATTTCAAAAACTGATATTAATATGTTTAAATCTTCTTTGAGAGTTATACGAACCAACTACCCCGACCATGTACTGTGTTTTGGGTATTCTACGAATACATCCTCCTCCAAATATAGTTTTTGTTTCCAAAAACCACCCACTCTTTGTGGATGACCACTACTTTCATTTTCGTGTACCGCCTCTGTGTACCGACTACATGAACCTCCTCTGAAAACCACCCTCTGTCAATGGACTATTCTTTATTTGCTTACTACATTTTCATGTTGCATCCTACTCTTCCACAAACCACATTCTTTGCGGGATACAATTTCCTACAAATACATTTGGATAAATTATTTTTGGGAAAACCTCTTCATCCTTCACAGAATTATTCCCCACAAACATCCTTCAGACTTCAAAAAATTCCCAAAGAAAATATATTATCTAATGAAAAGTTATATCTCTTCTAATCAGTGAAATTATCTCTCTCTATATAGACAAAGATATCCGAATAATCTTAAAATCCATGATTTACCAAATCATTGATTCAATACAACCTCTACATCATACTGATCCTTCTTCCGCGAACCACAACCATTCTGAAATTAATTGTTTCTCTATGGTCATTGTCTATGCATCTCGATTCTCTGCTGCCATCCCACAAACCATCATGCCTTCGGCATACTTCATTAACATTTCCAAAATACATCTCTATGATCCATTTCTGATTTTTATGAAATTATTTGGCATACCGTTCACACTACCTCATATGTAGCCATGAACCATTCCAATACATGGTACACATAACATGTTCTGAGGTACACAGTTCCCTTATATTGATGATTTTAGGTAGAGTTACTCATTTTATTCTATCATATGATGAAATCCTTACTTTTACCGAATATAAATCATGATTTTGAGAACCAAAAATTTGGATAACGCTATAAAACTACACCACCTTAAAAACATGGTTTCTGCAAACATGAACCATACTCAATCACGGTTATCCGAATTTGACAAAAAACTAAATTACAGTTAAAAAATACAGAGTGGATACAATAGGGGACTTTTTTTCCAAAAATTAACCATATATATCTCTTAATAGTGATTTACATAGACGATATTCTCCATTGAGTTTACCAACTGTTCTGAAACAAGTGGATCGAATGATCCACTAAATGTCAGTGGTGGTTGTCATATAAAACACTTGACCCCTTTTTTCTCAATATATGCTGAAAATGATATTCCATATTATTCATGTTATTATTCACAACCTGGGTCAACATGAAAAGAAGCACCATGTTGTTTTGAACTCCACCTCACAGAGAATTGGGGATGTCATTCTAGCGATCACTACATTGTCTAGAGCATTGTTTATTGGCCTAGTTTCTCTTGGTTCCCACAATTTTCTAAAATTGAAATGGTTATAATAAAACATACGTCATCAAGTCATGAATAAATAATTTATTAGTTTTTCAAGTAATAATAAATCATATGTTAGGGTATCCATATTCTTATCAAAATTCATCGGTGCATACATATACTTCGTCTCATACTTGGGTTTTCACTAATGTAATTTAATCCTAGTTCCCAAATTAACTAACCCCTTCTTTAGATACCGAATATAGTGACCAAAAATTTCATACATTACATTTACATAATTTTAAATATAAAAATATTACACCATGAAAAGCCAAAGGAATATTTTCATGGGAAAATGTGGTCCATGGATAACTTTTACAATATAAAACATAAATTTTTATTTAATTTATTCATCTCTAGCTTCTTAATGTCCCATTAATTTCTACTTAGTAATCATAATAGCCATAGGATATACATAATAAATGGGTGAAATAAAAGCCTAATAATATGATAATAACCTATCACAAAATAGTATGGGGTGAGTATTATCATCATAAAATAATCATATTATTATAAACCTTATTTGAATAATTTATTAAATGCTTGAAATGTGGAAATTCTTAAAAATTAAGAATTTTGTCAAAGTGGATAAGTACCACACATAGTTTTGAAAAATTTTAACATAATTTTATTCAATATTTCTCTTTAAATAATGATATTGATCACATTACACAATGCATTTTAGCACTGTATAATTCCAAGGGGCACCCGTTACTTCATAACACCAACATTTACGCTATATAATTCCAGGCTCACTTGTCCCATCAAAACGTTAACAATACAATGACTTCCACATTGAACATATATAAATATTGAACATGAATAACCCATGGTAATGAAGAATATTCATTTCATAAATCATACATTCAAAAACATTAGGTTCCCAAATGAAATAGGTAAAAACATACCTGATACAAGAACCATCAACCTTGAGTGAGAATTAAAATGTGTGTTTTTGAAAGAAGGGTTAATTTGGGAAACAATTTGCTTGACATAATCTCAAGGGGAAATAATTTATATACAATAAAAAGAAATTAAATTATTAGTAAATGATTTTCATGTAATAATAATGTTGAAAATGGAGTGGAAGAGGGAAAACCATAAAAAGAATGTTGGGATTGAGAATTCCCCTTTCCTTGTGTTTGAACTCTTCAATCATATTTATATCATGTAAAATCACATTATATTATTCAATTTTATCATAAAGAACCTTTTATGCATGAAATATATTCATTATGGTTTTATTATGTTCATTTATTTGAATTTGGATGAGTTATAGAGTTTAAATTGATTGTTTGGGATTGTTCTTTTTCATAGTTTTCATAAACAGTTCACATGTATTCATGAATGAAAGGTCATGTAAAACATGCATAAACAAGAAGAATTTTTTTAAATGTTATTAGTGGTATTATATAAGTTTAAATTTTCATATATTAAATTTTTTTATACCTTTTAAATGAATAATTAGTAAAAATTTAATGAAATTCATTTTCGATTTATTTTGGTGGGTTTTGGATCACAACGAACATGTTGTGTTATAAAAATTAATATTATGTATAATTTTTTTTTCCAAAACATAAATTTTGTTAAAACATATATATTATAATCATTTTTCATCAATTGAACATTTTTATTAACAAACATTAAGGCCTTCAAGAAAAATGGAAGTGCATCACCCACCATGGTGCTATGTTAGCACATCCCAGGGGAAACATTATTATTTTTAAACAAAGATAGATATAGAAAATTATAAGGAATAATAATCCATTAAAATCATATAATAACATTATATCAATCATACTATAGTTATCATGAAATTCTGATATCAAAATTTTTAGGATAAGAGATGAAATGAAATGAAATTTGAAAGGAATTTTAAAGAAGTGGGAGTGAGAAAAAAAATTACCTCTTGAATTATGCTCTTGAGATCCACCAATAGGAAGCTAGAATTGGTCTTTGGATGAATCTAAGAAAACATGAACATGGGGTATGATATAAGGAAGAGTTTTAGGAAGAAGTTTAACATGTTTTGAAGCTTGATATTTGGGAGGAAATGAGGTTGTGATGGGTGACATTAAGACTAGAGGGGAGGGGTGTTTTCTCTATATTTTATTCATTAATTTATTAATATCCCCCAAGATAACAAATACATATTATTACATGACTAAATATATTAAATAAGGAATGTTAGTTCCAACTAAGGGCCATTTACACCAGCCATGACTCAAGCGTGATGCATAAATTAATTTATTTAACATATTTTGTAAATTATAAAATATCACAATTCACTAAAAACTAACGTATTTCATAAAATTATAAAAACATCACCCTAATCATTTTTAAAAATTTATAATTACACAATTAACTCCATTTTATTAAAATAATTTTATAAATACGGGTAATTTAAATTTTCAATAAATTCATAATTTACATTGTAGAGACCCGAAGCTTGACATACAAGGACATTACATTACTTTTGCAGAATACATAGTACATAACAAAAAAAAACACACAAGGACTGTAATAGTTTAGTGTCTTTGGAAACTCGGAACTTAATCTTCTAATCATGGTGAAAGATCTTCAACATCTCCCATAAAGATCTTCCCTTTTTTTCCTTACCTAAAACCTTTCTTTATATCCTGGGGAAAAGAAAACATAAAAGTGTGAGCTCAAATGCTCAGTAAGTGTAAAAAAAAGAAATATCAATCACATCATATACATAAGAACATAACTTTTGGAAATCTTAACCTGCAAAAGAAATCATAAATTTCATATAATGGGTTAAATCATAGTAGTGAAATGTAATCCCAATAATCATAACATAAATCATGAAACTTTGTGGCCTACACACATAATCATAGAGAATCATTTCTTATTAGTCAAGACTCATTTCCAAGTATATCTTAGTGGACAAAGTCCATTTCTGAACCGAGTTCATTCCTCATTTTAGTCCTGCTTCACTGAACCGGTTTAACCTTCCGTTCCAGCCATGTGTATCTCATGAGATATAAAATCTTTACCAAATGCATTTAAGGGAGATATAGGTACCACCCATCTTATAATGATACCATTCTTATGTGTTCCACAAAATCATAAACCATACATCATAGCATTACCCATGTAATAAAAATGGGATTCTTAAACATAGTGACATCATAAAACAATTCATATAAGATAAAGGAATTCATAAAAATAATTCCATCACAACATAATCAAATCAATGAAATAATAGGGATAAAAATATAACCCTTTATTATCTTAGATGGAAAATAATTTTGATAAAACACTTGAACTCCATTCTTGAGGAAAATATCCTTTCTAAAACATTTTCCTTTCTTAAGATGTCATACAAATTTAAACTAAAAGAAGTTGATTAAAAATAAACTTGAAACATGTAAAGGAAGCTTCTTGGAAATAATGTTTTAAAAATTTATTCAGGCCTTATAAGTTAAAAAAACATTCTTCTCTTACTTTTGTCGGAAAAGTCAAAAAGTACCTTGTATGAAAAATGACAAAAGATTCCTTTCATATATTTTACTAAATACTCACTGAAGGGTAAAATTGGATTTAAAAAATTGTAGGAGGATGGAAATAATATTACAAACTGAGGAAACATGGATGTGGATGATAAAATACACTCCAGTAAATACCAAAGTATAAACAATCTCAGATAAAATGAGATTGTGATATTTTACCTTACATTAGGTCTGATTTGATTCGTAAGTGTCCAAACCTCCTGTATAATGATTTAAATAATGTTATTTACTTATTACAGAATCATATTAATTGTTATGATATCATATATGGTTCACTTATGACTTTATATTACCCTTTCTTTTGTAAATTCCATGTTAAAGAGCGTTTTGGGTAAAATCGTTTCATTTGTCGTTCGTGGTTTGACTTGTAATTATTCATATGATTACATAGATCATGATTACTTAGATCCAGAATGTACAACATTATTTATATATAATATATATTCAGATTATACATATATATAATAGATTGATTAATGGAAATAAATACACCGTTCATGGATACGGTAGGCCGTACGTACGCATGAACGTTGTTTTCATTTCCTCATTGAATTGAATGGAATTAATTGGATGACATACATATATATATATATATATATATATATATATAAATCCAGTATTATTATTATGCCATATATTTCATGATTACTTATTATATATACATTATAATCATTTATGAATGGTTAATCATTGAGAATGAATCTCATCGCGTCGTGGAGACGTTATTCCGTACGTACACACGAGCGATGATATCGTTCCCATGATCGTGGAATTTTATTCAAGTGTATGTATACTATTACAGAATCAATATCAATTTATAATAATCATATATAGTTATTATTTACACCATTATACCCATCGAACTATGGTGGTGGTGGAAAATAGATTACACCACGACGTGGAGACGGTATTCCGTACGTACGCACGCGCGATGATTTCATTTTCCTTAGGATGGATAGATAGTGAAATAGGGTTGTTTCATACTTATAATAACATATAATTATATTACTGATACTTATGTTATTACTTCATAATGAAACAACTAATGAAGAAGAAGTGGAAGAAGAAATAAAGATGAAAGAATCTGTAACGGGCATTACCTCTTCTTTGAAGCGCTTCTTTGAGACCTCCTTTTAGGGCACTAAAATTGGTCTTTGAAGAGGACCAGGACCTCTAGGATGTCTCTAGGGATGTGGAAAGAATAAATTGGCAGGGGTTGGCCGAGCTTTAAGGCTCAAAGTGGTGTGAGGAAGAGAGGGAGGAGGTGCCCTTTTATAAGGGATGAGAGGGGCACCTTTGGAATAACAAAAAATGTTATTTTATTATAAAGACAAATTCAGTCTTAAATAGCTCCAAATTGATTTATTTAGAATCTAAGGTGGGTATGGGTCGAAATACTCTCATCCAATAGAATTTATACAAGTTTAGGTTCCTATTTTAACCTTATCATTTAGATTTAACATTATGTTTAATAATTTTACTTTTACCGTGTCTTCTTGTGTTCTTACACTATAAGGTTAATAAACTTCCTATAACAAGCCAAACGAACCCCAAGTTGTTTATTATTAATATATATAACCTTACCTAAGTCATATGGCCTAACCATATATTTTTAGGAATAAAATAACAATTAATAATATAATATTTGTTTTAAAAACTATTTTATATCAATTTTGACACTATTTAGTAATTGATTTTTGTGAAAATAATAACAGAATGATTTGTTCGAAAAATGTTTATTAAATCAATACTAACATGTAATATTAACATATAAAATTAGTTTAATTCGTAAAAGTCTCAAATTATATTTATTTGGGTATTTATAATATCAATTATTCTAATTTTTCACTATTATGGTAATTACTGCATCATCATTATGTCATAATTAATTTTAATTATTTAATGTCTAAAAATTATAAATAAAATATCATTATGTAGTAAATCTTATTATCTTTCTAATTGATATTTACAATAGAATTTATCTTATGTATAACCCTATATTAAAAATGTTTTAGTAAATAAACATTGATTTTAACTCTTTTAACTCCTCTTTGAATTAAATAATAATAAATGTCCTATTCTAATCCAAGTGGGCCTAAATGGTCATATTTTATTCCTAAGGTTGTTTGTGGTTGAATTAAACTTATCCAATAGAATTAGTACATGTTTTAGGGTAATAATAATATCATTTTTACCCTTAATTATCCTATTTACTTTTAACCGTGGGAAAAAGAAAGTAAAATGTTACTATTCACCAAAAATTATTTTCATCTCATTGAACCCCATTTTACTTACTGCCATCAACCGTGTCTCTCGGATTTTTGAAATTCCACTCATAGAAGTGGTGAAATTATGTTTTATGAAAAATTCATTTTTTTTAAACTACCACTTAGTGGTTTGAATATTCATCAAAAAATAAAAGTTTCCAGAAAAATACCAAAAATTAGGCCGAAGCTATATTTGATATTATGAACTAAAAAATGATGTCTATTTTACCAAATTAAAAACATATCAGTTTCATTAATTAATTTAAAAATTAATTCCCATATTCAAAACAAATAGTGTGTTTTTAAAAGATAATAACTATCAAAAGATTGACACTTGTTTATGTCTGGCTTAAAAGTGAAATTACATCCAATGAAAAACCTTGTATTAAATTGTAAAAATATATTGTGAACATAATTTAAAACCTCTCAAATTAATAATTTATCACTATTAATTTTTTCTATTAAAAAGGTTTTTTTTAATTAAAATTTAGTAATTTTAACTGTTCATCAAGAAATGAAAGTTATCCGAAAAGTACCAAAATTTCACCCTAAGCTAAATTTGATACTCCGAATCATAAAATGAATTCCATTTTGAGAGATAAAATTTCTAAAATTATAAAATGTTGTTATTACTATTCATAACGGCTAGTTTAAATAATATCTTAATAGCATATCGTTGTTTAGGGAAACTCGGTATTGCGTACTACAGACGCTATCGAGGAAGGTCGTGATTGCGTGTAATGCAAGGCAAGTCAAGGATGTGTGTTGTGAAAGATCATTTTGGTGTAGCTTAAAACACAAGACATTAATGAAATTAAAAAGAATATTTTTCATAAAATCTCGGGGTGTTACATTCTACCCCCCTTAAACTGAATTTCGCCCCCGAAATTAATCGGGGTTATAAATCGTTTACTATTCATAGAAACCCACATTGTAAAAAGGAATACTAAAACATAATTTTAAAAACTATAGTATTAAATGCAATGATTACCCAAAGTAACTCATCATTGGGTTTCCATATAGGAGAACATAGGTGAAAATATGGATATGGAAGAAAAATCTAACCATCAAGTTCTGATGGAGAGTGGTAGAGGACATGTCTATAAAAACTCCAACAATCAGAAAACCATAAATTTGTGATGATCTAGGGTACCATATGATTCATCGGATATAAGGGCACTAGGACAACATATTTGGCTTTCAAGATTATTTCCCTAAAGTTGAAGATTTTGAATTAAAATAAATACTTACTTTATTTTGGTACAATCTCACTATTGTTCGTGGCTTGACCAATTTCCACTTCATCTCTTAAAGAAATGAAGTTGAATTTTTTATTCGTGAAATGTTATCAGATCATGTGATAGAATGACGGGTCATTCCATCTGTCTCAAACAAAACGTTAGCAAATGTTATTAAATATACATAAGTCGATCTATAATGAGATTAATCATATATGGTTCCTAAAATTGACTTATTCTTCATATATCATACTGCTTAATATAATAAAACAAGTTTTTAATAAACATGGACTTCTTGTAGGCCAGTGGTAGGTGATAAAGGCCATTCGCACTTCGGTTGTGGGTTCGATTCCCACAGCCTTGTCCGATGCGATGGGCTGTCACTCGTCCTGCAGGTTGTCCTTTTCTAAAACTATATTACTATAACATCCCATTAATAATATCGAAAAAACTTATATCCTTAAACAATACTAACTTATGTCCAACATAATCCATTCCAATCTTTAGGATTATCTAAAATACTTCGGTCCAAGCTCATAGTATAAAGAAAACGATTACTTGAAATGTCATCAACCAAGCTTGTGAATACCATCATTTATCCCCCATATATCTTTTTGGTCACATTCTAATCATGTGAATACCTTAATCATGTATTCTCTGGAAAATTGAATACCCATTAAACCTTAGTGAAAACATGAATGCTGTCAAAAGTTAATTCCTTCCACATACCAAAATCCTCAAAATTCTATATACTCAAACCATGATATCACTTAGTCCTTATATCAATCATGAGCTCAGAAATACTGTCAAATATTTCATTTTCTCGTTTTCCCTTCATTATGGGCATATCATCTTTTTTTCCAAAAATATCTCAATCACTTTCCCTGGTTACTGGTACCATAAAATTATTGAAAACCACAATTGACCAATACATAAATATTCCAATATTCCACGATACTATATACAACATTATTTTGGAATCCCATTACATAATCACTTAATCATTCAACCACATCGTTATCATATTCAACATCGCCAATGGTGATCGCATGTGACTTCCCTTTGTCCTTTGCCTTAAGTGGTTGCTCATGTCGATCATCACTAACCCTTGGATTAGGGCATTTATTAGCATATTTCCCCATTTAATTGCACTTGAAGCATTGAAGTGTAGTAGGTTCATTCTGTTTATCCCTTCCTTTGTTTGCATCATTATACATCTTCTTCCCATCATTGTGGCATTCAAATGCCCGATGAACTTCCTTTCCACATTTGAAACATTTACTTGTCCCTTTAAGAGAATCTCCACCATGCTTCTTTCCACACATCACTACTGGAAAGATGATCTTTCCCAACACTTCTATACCAACGGTTTGTAAAAACCGTTGGTATAGCTACCCTTTCCCAACGGTTCACCAAAACCGTTGGGAAAGGGTCCCTTTTCCATCCCCTTTCCCAACGGTTCACCAAAACCGTTGGGAAAGGGTCCTCTTTCCCAACGGTTCACCAAAACCGTTGGGAAAGGGTTCCTCTTTCCCTCCCCTTTCCCAACGGTTCATCAAAACTGTTGGGAAAGTGTCCTCTTTCCCAACGGTTCACCAAAACCGTTGGGAAAGGGTCCCTTTTCCCTCCCCTTTCCCAACGGTTCACCAAAACCGTTGGGAAAGGGTCCTCTTTCCCTCCCCTTTCCCAACGGTTCATCAAAACCGTTGGGAAAGAGAGGGGATAATTTCAACCTTCGGCAAACTAAAGTTCACCCCCACCCAAACCTATCCCAACGGTTTGGAAAACCATTGGGAAAGGGCTTTCCCAATTGTTTTCCAAACCGTTGGGATAGATTCTTTAATTTTTTCCAGGCCATCTAACCAAGAACATTATATAAATAAAAATTTTAAATAATTATGATAATACATATATATATTTATGAAATTATGTTTACAAAGTGATGTTATGTTAGTGGTTAAGTCGTTCGATTATAAACGAGGGGTCCTGGGATCAAATCCCAGCGGATGTTTTATTTTTTGGAATTTATATACCAACGGTTCCATTACTGTTGGTATAGATTTCATATTACCTATACCAACGGTTTCCAAAACCGTTGGTATAGGTCTATACCAATGGTTTTTTGAAAACCGTTGGTATAGACCTATCGCAACGGCTTACTTGGCTACGGTTCTCAAAACCGTTGGTATAGGCTATACCAACGGTTTGGAGGCCTATACCAACGGTTCCAAACCGTTGGTAAAGGTTAGTTTTCCAGTAGTGCATTGAGCATAAGGAAACATTCATCTTCTTTTCACCATTATTCTGAGATTTCTCCTTGAACTCTATCTTTTGTTTCTTGTCAAAACTATTATATGGATAAGTAACACCAACTTCTATTTCTACCTTGATATCACAACGCACAATTTATTCATAGCTACTAAAGTCTATTATAGTTAATTCCCTTCGATGATTTGGTTTTAAGCCACTGATTAATCGATCAACTTTACTTTCAGGTTGGATGATAAATCGAGATGCATACCTTGCAAGCCTTGTAAAATTCACTTCTTATATACCAACAGATTCATCATCCTTTTGCTTTAGTTCAAGAAACTCCTTCTCCATATTTGTTTGAAGAATACGAGGGAGGAACTTATTGAAAAATATGTTCTTGAACTCATCTCATTCCATTGACTCAATTTCATCTCTTTGCCTCGTATTCTTGATATGATTCCACCATTGATCAGCTTCACCTTCCAAACGATATACTGCTAAGATGACTTTATCATGTTCAGAACATTGAAGAACTGAAAATATCTTTTCAATACTACTGATCCATTGATCAGCCACAAGTGGATCAGAAGACACACTAAAAGAAGGTGGACGTTGCCTCATGAAGGACTCAATAGAACATTGTTCCCTTTTCTGCTTATTTGGAAGTCCAGAATGATTCATAGCTTGTGTAAGTATAACAATAAGATTTTGCACTCCATATCCCGTAAAGATCATCCCATTATTTTCTTACCTAAAACCTTTCTTTATATCCTGGGGAAAAGAAAACAAAAAAGGGTGAGCTCAAATGCTCAGTGAGGGTAAACAAAAGAAATATCAATCACATCATATACATAAGAACATAACTTTTGGAAATCTTAACCTGCAAAATAAATTATAAATTTCATATCATGGGTTAAATTATAGTAGTGAAATGTAATCCCAATAAACATAACATAAAACATGAAACTTTGTGGCATACACACATAATCATAGAGAATCATTTCTTATTAGTCAAGACTCATTTCCAAGACTATCTTAGTGGACGAATTCCATTTCTTAACCGAGTTCATTCCTCGTTTCAGTCCTGCTTCACTGAACCGGTTTAACCTGCCGTTCCAGCCATGTCTATCTCATGAGATATAGAATCTTTACCCAATGCATTGGAGAGATATATATGTCCCACCAATCTCATAATGATACCATTCTTATGTGTGCCACAAAATCATAAACCATACATCATAGCATAACCCATGTAATAAAAATGGGATTCTTAAACATCGTGACATCATAAAAAAATTCATATAAGATAAAAGAATTAATAAAAATAATTCCATCACAACATAATCAAATCAATGTAATAATAGGGATAAAAACAGAACCCTTTATTATCTTAGATAGAAAATAATTTTGATAAAACACTTGAACTCCATTATTGAGGAAAATATCCTTTCTAAAACATTTTTCCTTTCTTAACATGTCATACAATTTTAAACTAAAAGAAGTTGATTAAAAATAAACATGAAACATGTAAATTAAGCTTATTGGAAATAAGGTTTTAAAAATCCATTCATGCCGTATAAGTAAAAAAACATTCTCCTCGTACTTTTGTCGGAAAAGTCAAAAAGTACCTTTTATGAAAAACGACAAAAGATTCCTTTCATATCTTTTACTAAAAATTCACTGAAGGGTAAAATTGGATTTAAACAATTGTAGGAGGATGGAAATAATATTATATATTGAGGAAACAAGGATTTGGATGATAAAATACACCCCAGTAAATACCAAAGTATAAACAATCTCGGATAAAATGAGATTGTGATATTTTCCCTTACCTTAGGTCCGATTTGATTCGTAAGTGTCCGAACCTCCTGTATAATGACTGAAATAATGTTATTGACTTATTAAAGAATCATATTAATTGTTATGATATCATATATGGTTCACTTATGACTTTATATTACCTTTTCTTTTGTAAATTCCATGTTAAAGAGCATTTTGTGTAAAATCGTTTCATTTGTCGTCCGTGTTTTGACTTGTAATTATTCATATGATTACTTAGATCATGATTACTTATATCCAGAATTTAAAACATGATTTATATATAATATATATTCATAATATTCATATATATAATAGATTGATAAATGTAAATAAATACACAGTTCATGGAGACGGTGGGCCGTACGTACGCATGAACGTTGTTTTCGTTTCCTCATTGAATTGAATGGAATTAATTGGATGACATACATATATAGATATATATAAATAAATCTAGTATCATTATTATGTAATATATTTCATTATTACTTATTATATATACATTATAATCATTTATTATTGGTTAATCATTGAGAATGAATCTCATCGCGTCGTGGAGACGGTATTCCGTACGTACGCACAAGCGATGATATCGTTCCCATGATCGTGGAATTTTATTGGAGTGTATGTATACTATTACAGAATAAATATCACTTTATAATAATCATATATATTTATTATTTACACCATTATACCCATCCAAGTATGGTAGTGGTGGAAAATAGATTACACCACGACGTGGAGACGGTATTCCGTACGTACGCACGCGCGGTGATTTCATTTTCCGTAGGATGGATCGATAGTGAAATAGGGTTGTTTCATACTTTTAATAAAATATCAGTATATGAGTGATACTGATGTTATTACTTCATGATGAAACAACTAATGAAGAAGAAGTGGAAGAAGAAATAAAGATGAAAGAATCGGTAACGGGCATTACCTCTTCTTTGAAGCGCTTCTTTGAGAACTCCTTTTAGGGCAGTAACATTGGTCTTTGAAGAAGACCAGGACCTCTAGTATGTCTCTAGAGAAGTGGATAGAAGAAATTGGCAGGGTTTGGCCGAGCATGAAGGCTCAATGTGGTGTGAGGAAGAGAGGGAGGAGGTGCCCTTTTATAAGGGAGGAGAGGGGCACCTTTGGAATAACTAAAAATATTATTTTATTATAAAGCCGAATTCGGTTTTAAATAGCTCCAAATTGATTTATTTCGAAGCTAAGGTGGGGATGGGTCGAAATAATCTCATACAATATAATTTAGACAAGTTTAGGTTCCTATTTTAACCTTATCATTTAGATTTAACAGTAAGTTAAATAATTTTACTTTTACCGTGTCTTCTTGTGTTCTTACACTATAAGGTTAATAAACATACAATAACAAGCCAAACGAACCCCAAGTTGTTTATTATTAATATATATAACCATATTTAAGTCATTTTGATGAACCATAGATTTTTAGGAATAAAATTACATTTAATAATATAATATTTGTTTTAAAAACTATTTTATGTCAATTTTGACACTATTTAGTAATTGATTTTTGTGAAAATGATAACAGAATTATTAGTTCGAGAAAAGTTAATTAAATCAATACTAACATGTCATATGAACATATAAGATTATTTTAATTCATAAAAGTCTCAAATTATATTTATTTGGGTATTTATAATATTAATTATTCAAAATTTTCACTATTATGGTAATTAATGCATCATCATTGTGTCATAAATAAATTAAATTATTTAATGTCTAAAAATTATAAATAAATTATAATTATGTATGAAATCTTATTATATTTATAATTAATATTTACAATCGAATTTATCTTATGTATAACCTTATATTAAAAATGTTTTAGTAAATAAACATTGATTTTAAGACTTTTAACTCTTCTTTGAATTAAATAATAATAAATTTCCTAATCTAATCCAAGTGGGCATAAATTTTCATATTTTATTCCTAAGGTTGTTTTTGGCCTAATTACACTTATCCAATAGAATTAGGACATGTCTTAGGGTAATAATAATATCATTTTTACCCTTAATTACCCTATTTTCTTTTAACCGTAGTAAAAAAAGTAAAAAGTTACTATTCACCAAAAAAATATTTTCATCTCATTGAACAAAATTTTACTTACTGACATCAACCGTGTCTCTTGGATTTTTGAAATTCCACTCACAGAAGTGGTAAAATTATGTTTTATGAAAAACTCATTTTTTTAAACTACCACTTATTGGTTTCACTATTAATCAAAAAATGAAAGTTTCCAGAAAAATACCAAAAATTAGTCCTAAGCTATATTTGATATTATACTCTCAAAAATGATGTCTGTTTTACCAAATTCAAAACATATCATTTGCATTAATTAATTTAAAAATTAATTTCCGTCGTCAAAACAAATAGCGTGTTTTTAAAAGATAATAACTATCAAAAGATTGACACTTGTTTATGTCTGGTTTAAAAGTGAAATTGCATCCAATTAAAAACATTGTATTAAATTGTAAAAATATATTCTAAATATACTTTAAAACCACTCAAATTAATAATTTATCACTATTAATTATTTTGATTAAAAAGTTTGTTTTGAATTAAAATTTAGTCATTTTCACTATTCATCAGAAAATGAAAATTATCCAAAAAGTACCAAAATTTCGCCCTAAGTTAAATTTGATACTCCGAATCAAAAAATGAAGTCCATTTTGAGAGATAAATTTCTAATATTTTAAAAGGTTGTTCTTACTATTCATAACGGCTAGTTTTAATAATATCTTAAAGGCATATCGTTGTTTAGTGAAACTCGGTATTGCGTACTACACACGCTATCGAGGAAGGTCGTGATTGCGTGTAATGCAATGCAAGTCAAGGATGTATGTTGTTCAAGATCCTTTTGGTTTAGCGTACAACACAAGACATTAATGAAATTAAAAATAATATTTTTCATAAAATCTCTGGGTGTTACATACATGAAAAATACAAATTTCAAAATTAAAATAGCTTTTCTAACACTTTAAAAAATTATTTATGGTCGCATAAAATTGTAATATTGTCATAATAAATCAAAATACATGTTTAGGAATATATATTATAATAATAAAATTTATTATAAATCATTTAAAAAATCATCAATCTTTCATGACTTATAAAAATACCAACACAATAATATAATTATATCATATTATCAAATACAGGACATATAAATTTTATTTATACTATTAATGGTAATGTTCATATAATCTTGGATGATTTACTATTAATAAGGATCATATTACTATTCAAAAAGGTAAAGAAACTATTCATAAGGGTCTGTTACTATTTAATAAAAAAGAGGTTTGTCCTATCGAACTCTAAAAATATGAATGATCGAAATCATCTATATCATATTTTTGAAAATCAAATCCCATAAGAGGAAAAATTATGTTTATAGTTCACATAGAGTATAGTAGTTAATTTATGCATGATGTATAATTGTGTTTCCTATTGTGATATTATGCGATTATAATATATGATATTACTATAATAAGGGATTAATTTAATTGATAATAGTTTGGTTTTCTATAGATACAATTGCCGAGAATATATAAATACCTCAAAGTATATGAGGGTTTGACAAGATTCAATAAAATTATAGATAGTTGTTTTTAATGGATAAATTAATTCCTTAAATAATAGGACTTCCCCTTTTAAATTTAATTGTAATTTTCAATTGAAATATATATTATTTTATTTTATATACATAACATTATTATTTTCCTCTATTATGTATTCTTATTGAATCTATATAATTGTAAAATACATTAGATGCTAAACTGAAGTCTCTTAAAACTCGTGATTATCATGTACTTCGGTAAGATTTTATTCCTAAAACATTTAAAATCACATCTAAAAAATAGAGGAGTATTGTGATTAAAATATTATATTTCTATCTAGAACTTTGTGACTAATGAATTAATATAAAAATTCTAAAAATATTATTTTAGTGTTAAAAAATCATTAGTTGTGGCTTTTAATGAAATATAAATTCTCAATTTTCACATGTATATTGAATCTGACTATGAATCTCACAAAGATATTTTATTTTACACTCATGATCAATGTCATTGGATATATGGTATTAAAGAAATAATCTAAAAAATGAAACAATAAATTAAAAATATGAATCATCATAAATGATCCATTGTCATGTTTTTTCCATATTAATGCATATATTTCAATTCAAATTATTTGTGTAAAATAAATAAGAGATATAATCAACCAATGGGAACTGATGATTATAAATAAAAATATATTGTACATAAATGTACATCAATACCACAATTATGGGTAATATATTTATCATATTCAATTAGTATATTTAACGCAATAATGTTAAAAATGTCTCATCATATAGTATTGTTCAACACTGAAATGGATAAAAATAATTTACATTGTTAAACCTATAAACAAGTTTCCATTTCATATAATATTTAATTTATCTTAATATTTAAAAATTTATAGATAATTTATAGAAATTTAAAAAATGAACACATTTTACCTTATCTATTTGAAGGATAGTGAATTTCAATATGAACATATTTCTATATATTGGAAAGGAAATATAAGATAATTAATATTATAAATTAATTCAGTATATGAAATTATTTAGTTTATGTATTATATAAATGTTAGGTACATATATTATCATTGAATGATGTATCTCTTCAGATTATGGTATTTATTAATTAGTCTAAATAGTTTGTAATATGATTTTAGATAAATGTTTGTTAATGCTTATAAATTCATTATAAATAGTTCAATAATAATCAAATAAAAAAATATGAAAATTTAATATTATGTCAAATTAAATTTGTTAATAACAATGCATCATACATGAATCCCAGATTGAAAAATGTATCTCATAATATAAATTTCATGTAATTGTTATAATAGATTAATATGCTCGTGGAAAAGTTTAAATGATTAAATACATGTGGTTTGATGAAATTTAATATGTTGGAATACATATAGAAATTTTTTTATTTAAGGTGTTGGACTAGAAGAATCAAATTTATACATATGGGCCTTATATTCTCAAATTAATTAAAAAAGTATTCTAGTGAAATTCCAATTTAATACCAATATTCAGTAATATTACTGACATTATTCCAAGAAATATATATTATTTTAAATCATGTATGATCATGAAACTTTTTGATGAACAAATTAGTGTAAATTAAAATGTTATATATAATGATGTGGATGATTATTTTTTAAAATATTTTTTATAAAATCATTCTTTCATGTATAAACCAAAATTAAAACAAACATTTATTTTTTATCATTTTTTTCAAATGTACCCATAATAAATAAATCTTTATATGGGATCAATTACAGGGTTTAAATTGATTATTATTAATACCATCTCTATAATTTCATGTGAAATTAATTAAAATTTCCCTATCAATAATATGATGTTGGAATAATGATAATGTGATGGCATTAGAATTATAAGAGATAATAAAAAACTCTAGTGGATATTTAATTTTCCATATATTAAATTGTATTTAATTTTTTGTATATTTAATTTTCCTTCTATTAAAATGAATTAATAGTTATGTTTTCTTATATTCATCAACTTCTAATTTCATTCAAAACTTTTATAGTTTAGTTAGCCATGTAATGTTTGTGTGATATAATAAATTGCATTTATCAACATCAAATATTCCTTCACATTATTACCTATGTTTTTTAGGACATGATGTTTGAATAAGATGTGTTACGTGTAAAAAGAAAATAGGAAAATGAGTAGTTCATATAGAAATTATGGACAACTCCTATGATCTAATTTAAATTTAATAAATTTTATTTTGAATTATTTATGTACATAAAATTTGTGAAATTCATATTTTCCTTTCATATTTTATTGGGGTTATTTTTTGAAGTGACGTGTCAAATATTTTAAGGGTGAATATGGTAGTCTAGACTATAGTGTTATGTGTCATAGGGTATCATTCCAGAAATGACCATGCATGATATTCTTCATACATCTTATCTACTTTTTTCTTATTCATATACATGAACTATTGTGTAAATTTCCACTCATTTATTCATTCAAACACTATATCAATATCGTCCATCTTATGTAAAAATTATTAGTTTTGTTTTTATCCATCACCCACATTAGTATCCATAAAAGTGTAATCATAGTAGTTATCCCATTTTTACCCCACTTCAAAATACTCAAGATATATACATTTCTGATTATTTTGAAACATTTTATTTTTGAAATATAGGTTATCTAATTTATGGGGAAGGTTTATAATGTAATAAAGAAAACAGGTTTCATGTATGTATAATTTTTATAAATTTAATAGACAAATCAATTATCATCTGGTTATACTAACAACTATTTAGGTCACAACAAGATTCATGCCTTCTAGAATATAAACCTGTAAGTTATGGGTGATTATAGTGAGAATATAGAAATTATCAGAAATATTGACAATAAATGAAAAATGCATATTATAAACACTTTTAAAACATAGTAACACTATTATCATTCATTATATACCATAAAATATATTTGATATAATATAATTTTTAATTTATATATTGATATATGGTTAACTATTAATTTTTAGCATTTAAAATATTTTATTATTGTGTTTGGTTAAACAAAACTTCTCAGTGAAACATCAATATAAAATACAGGATGATGATTATAAAAAGACTATATGGTTAAAAGAGAATAATTTAATTTTCATAAATTACCTATATAAATAGAACATTTTTTGGAAAATTAAAATTGGTAATGATCATAAGGGTATAATAATCATTGATGAATACCTATATTGATAGTTCCATGAGGTAATTGTTTGTTGGAAGATGATTGTATTAGTTAATTTTATCAAAGTTTATGTATGTATTTGAAAATATTTTTTATGGTTTGAGTCAATTTATTAATATAAAAATTGTAGATCATTAGTATTTATTTTAATTTTATTTCTTATGAGTTAACATGGAAAATAAAAAAAAAGTACAATAAAACACTCTTAAATAGTTGGAAATATGTCTCATATATACAATGGTGATCTTTCAAAATATGAAAAATAACCATCATAATGTAATATAATAATTTAGGTAGTCTTATTATGAGTTACTCCAACTCTAATGTGTTTGGAATTTTGTTATGATTGGTGATGAGTAAGAATTAATATATGTATTTAGTAGTTATAAGTTAACATATTCCTCTAAAACATTGAATATGAGAAAAATATAAACTTTTATAGAGGTGAAATAAAATAAACCTTTTGATCTTAGATATTATATGGATATTATTCTATAGGTCTTTGAGAATATTTTATTAGAATTTTAAAAATTCCAATAAGATTCTCATGGGACGTTATTTAAAATTACTATATTTCATAACCCATATAGATTTTAGAATTTGGGGTATAATATTCTAAACATGTTAATTTATAGATAAGGATGATTAATATATTAACATAATTATTTCTGAATATCATTAATGCCCTTCTGGAAAATTTTATAATTTTTTTGTATTCCAAGACACTACTCAAAATGAAAAATATTGTTTCTAATTCAATGGGGTTTAATGTGTTTAATTTTTAATTGAATTCATCTAGTAATTAAAAATGATATTATATAGTAACAATAAATAAAAATTATATATCATAGATTTTAATATGAGGAACATTAATGTCATTTTTATTCTAAAAGTATGGGAGTATTTAAAAAAAATTTATAACGAGTAATTTAATTTATATATAGAATGTTAAAAACATTTATCTCATTTTTAGGAAATAATTAATTTAATTTATTCTGATCCATGATAACATGTCTCAATTTTATAATTTATTATTGTAACATAAATTGAATAATGCATCTTCTGTTACACAATCTATCTTTTGTAATTAAAGTATAGAAAATTAGTGGAGACACCATAAATAGAGAGACTAAAGTAATATCAGAAGTGTATTTCTATTTTTTAAATTTTTTTAAATTTTTTAATTTCATTTTTTATCCATTTAATTAATAAAATATTTTCCTCAACTAAATTATCCCCATTTTTTTATAGATAAGGATACAATCATTTTCATAAAAAATGAATATCCACAACATGGGTTAGAGGATAATTATATGGGAATGGTATTCTATTAAAAAGTAAACAAAATTGTATAATATAGATATTTTTCATTCCTCCATGTTTCATTGAACACTCGTAATTGTATTATTATATAGAATAAACATGATTTCATCGAACCAAAAAATATGAAAAGTTGAATGATGTTCTCAACATTTATAAAAGATGTTGAATAAATAAGTTTCCAAAGAAATATATGATTTTTTTAACTAATTTCTAGGATGATATAAATTATTTATTTTTTTAAGTGATATGGATTCAATTTTTTATGATGCCTATTCTCTTATTCCTATTAATGATTTATACGCTTATGATACTAGTTATGACAATGGAGATGACATCAATGATATTAGTTCCAGAGAAAGCCAATGTTATTTTTATCATTGTGATGGTATTAATGAATATGATTTCAAAAAAAAATATGGTGAGGGTGGGATTGGTTCTTATTCTTGATGGGGAAGTGGTGTTAATAATTTTGAGAACCATTTTTTCTGTAAAATTTCTTGTCATCACAATAATTTTGTTGATGACTAACATTAATGTATGTTTTTAATTTATGGTCATCATTTCATATGTAAATATTATTGTATGTGTAAAAATGGGAATTTATATATTTATATATAATAATTTAAAAAAATTATATTTCTAAATGTAATTTCATTATTAATTATTCATGGTGAGCTTCAGGGTTACCGTTCTTCTTCCACCATTTAGTATTATTGATATAGGTTTAGAGTCGCGAGCAATGATCATGAACAAATATATTCAACTAGAGTACATAAATATCACCAAAAAATATAAACATTGTATATCACCATAGTAATGGATATAATCCCCTAACTATGATTTAATATTATAGACCACTATCAAGGTCCAAATATGTAATACCTTATGTTTTTATTAATTATATTCTCTACATCATAAAAATGTTTATAATTATAATCTAAATTTTATATATTTAATGTATTATAATTTGATTAGGAAAAAGTTATAAAATATAGGAATTGTACTAAAAATACATTATTCATTAATAATAATAAAAATTATACAAAATATTATATGAAATAATGTACTACAAACCATAAATAATTATTCACAATGGACATAGACATCCATTAAATATGAATGAATTAAAAAGGATCAATAAATAAAAAGGAATAAAATTTTAAACAAAAGGAGATCTCATATATCATATTCACCTTTAAGGTTCACCAATAACTAACAAAAACATATAATGCAGAAGAACATCATTAGTGGAGAAAGTACAATGTTATATAAAAAAATAAAATCAACTAAAATTAGTAGATTGAATATAAAAACATTTGTATGACTATATATACAAATAAAAAGTAGTTTTTGTCAAAATAAGTTCATTTTCAATAGAGTTGTGTAAAATATTGTTTTTGATGATATGATTCTTGTATATAAGTTAAATAGTTACATTATGGTCATGTTTTGTACAAAAATATAATGTTCAATAAAATAAAACTATTATTTCAAAATATTATATATATATATATCAATTACATATATATATATATTAATATTATTATTATTATATTAGAATATTTATATATAAAATTTATTTAAATATTTAAATATCAATCATGTATTAAATATTACTGTTTACAATTTGAATAATTATTTAATTATATCTGGTAAATAATATTTAGTATAAAATTAATATTTATTGTGATGAATTGTTTTATTATATATTATATATTGTTTTTGAATAAATAATATTTCAATTTTATAATATTTTTATATATGGACTAATATATTAACATCAATTAATTAATAAATCAACCTGAAATTATAATAATTACACATATTGTTTAAAATTACATTTTTAAGTAAAGATGTTTTATTTATAATTTTTTATTTCATTTAAAAGATAAATACGTAATTTTTTAAATTTCTTCTTTATGAAATAAACATTATTTTTTAATTCATTAATTGAAAATAATTTTTGAATTAAAGGTAAATTTTTATGAAAATAATCGATTATTTTGTGAATAGTAATAAAGCCGACTTTTATAAAAACTACAACTTTTATAATATAAGTATTGAATATTAAGTATCCTTGTTGATATATAAAAATAAATTTAATAATTAATATAAAAAAATTAAAATTACTATGATGAGTTTTTAAAAACATTATAACATTTTCTAAACTCAAGAAATATTTAAAAAACCATTTACAAGCCTTTTTTAAAAATTGACGTTTATCACTTTTAGAAATAAATATAAAAAATGTTTTTTTATATTTTATATCTACATTAAAATATTATGTAAAAAATAAATTTCAATTTTATTCATAATTATATTTTTAGTAGGATTATAGTTATTTTTCATGATAATAGTTATACTTTTTTTAAACGAATTGTTTTATTAATATTATTTAAATTTCATATAATATCTAAAGTTTATACAAATCTATTGATGATTCTAAAATGATGTTTAAAAAAAAATATAAATTTATTTAGACTAATTAAATTTTAAATTTTACTAAATGATTTTTAGAATATACAATGTTAAAATGACATTATTCGAAATTTTTATTTAATATATTATATATTTTTATTAAAAATTTTATTTTCACATACTTGAAAATAAAATTAGACTCAATGGATATTAAATCTATGTTAATGGATGAAAATTTTCAAACAGTGTTTACCATTTTATTATGTAAGATATATAATTTAGTTAAAAACATGTTACCAATGTAAAAATATCAAAATGTTAAAATTTATATGTTTTTTTAAATAATGTAAAAGATTTGTAATACATGTGTGAAAATTATTGTATATGGAATCACATATCCAAGATAACCCCAATCATAATTAATAATAATTTTTGGAGTTATTGAACAAGGAAATGTGAAATGAAATCATAAATGAGTAAAGAGTATTCCCAAAAGTGTCCTTTTCTTCACTTATCACAGGTGATTACTTCCCCCACCCCATTTTTTTAAAAATATCATAATTTTTTTGTTAAACTCAAAAAAAATTAAATCAAATAAAATTAATTTGTTCCTCCGTTGGTTCAAGAATATAGAATTTATCTTGAAGACTTCTTATTTAAGAAAATCTCTATGAGATGATCCAGATTCAAATGTATGTAATACATTCATCATAACCATTTCTCTATAAAAACATCTCCCAAATATCATATATAAATAATAATATAATGAGATATATATTATTATTATACTTATATGTTAATATAATAATATAATAACATTAATTTATTCATCTTCATTCTCAAATAAAAAAAGAATCCTTTGTGTGTTGAGTGAACTACCACCTACAAAAAAGTGTAATCTTTCATTTTTCATTATGTTAATTCTTATATGGTAAAATTTATTTAAGGTATGAATAAATAAATTTATATAATATAAATATTATTTTTAAATTTCAAAATTATTAATTTACATTATCCCCACTCATTCATTTAGAAATGAAAACATTAACCGTGCATATATGAGAACTACAACCTTCACGAGTAGTGAGATTCATTTTTCATAACCAAACATCATGGATGGATTTTTAAATATGTATATAATATAAAAAACTAACCCAGAGATTAAATAATTATTATGAAATTATGAATCTATTTTTCTATTCTTTTGACCACGGTGAACATAAATATGTAATTTTGAAAAAATTGACCAAACCACATTTTGTAATCGACATTAGCAAAAAAAATGTATTATAAATAAACTAGAATGATTGGTGAAGGAACATGTAATATAATATATAGTTTATAACTATTCTTATGAAATGACTTAATAAACATAATTTGGTTATTCAAAATGTCTATCAAAAGTGTAGAGAAAATATTTTTTGGGGAAATGGTTTAAATTATAATCAACCTTCATTGAGAAATACTTTGATATTATATAGAAATCATCACCAATGTAGTTTAACTAAAGATACATTAAATTATAATACCATCAATTAATATTAACCCTTAAACTTTACGTCCATTTGATATCTTCAAATCCTTATTCTATGAATGATTTATTTTGAATAGTATAAGGGTCTCAAATAATTTAATATGTTTTCTTGAGTTATAATGTTTATCTAAGTGTTTTATATTTTAATCCGTATGGAATAAAATATATTTATGTTAGGATAATTTTTTTTATTAAAATCCTAATAATTGATGTGTTTTATTTCTTCATGAAAATGAATCTATATTAACAATAATTCTCATCCTTCAAAATGATGGTTTCCCCTTCGTTGCCGTAATTTCCATTCCCCCCATTGTTATCATTTAAAAATTGAAACCTAATTTTTGGTTGAGTCTTCTGAAGATTATAAATACAATTTTTCATTATAATAATTCAAAAAAAGTAATTTAAAATTGGTTTCCTTCCATTATCATTTGTTAGACATTCTGATCCACCATTGAATTGCACAATATTTTTATTTTTCTCCCTTCAACATAATATTAATCATGTGAAATTATCTTAGTTATCTATATATGACCCTTAAATTTATAAATAGTTGAATAAACTATTAATTATAGAGTTATATGTGTTCTTAGTTCCCTTTGAAATTATCACATTTAAGTAAATATGATTGAATAGAACTTTATTATTTCCTTCCTCGTGTAAAGAACCAAACCCATAATATGTTTTTTTAATTAATATCTTCTAAACAACATCGTTATTTTAGGATTGACCCCCTTGGTTTAGTATTGGTATTATAGATAATAATAATTTCATTCCTTCATAAAAAACATCCTTTAATAATTTCACAATGCACTACCAAAGTGTATTATTTTTGTTCTTTGTTATATGAGATACTTACTATGATTATTCTTCATATGAAATCCATGTTAAATACAAAACGTACCGTTATAAATTTCATAAAATAAATATTATATAATTCCATATTTTATGGGTAATCCTTATGATTTATCATTTGATTATGACTAGAACCAAATTTCTGAAACAAACTTTCATCTCATGGGTGTGATAATTTGTATGATTTATGCATGGTTCATTTTTCTAAGGTGGAAAACATATTTATGATTTTAACTTATGTTTAATCTAGTCTCAAATTTATATATCCCAATAATTCATCTAGAAAACATTTTTATCTCGTTTGATGTTATGTGCATGATTATCCATTGAACCTAATTCGCCTTGGAACATTGTTCAATATGATTATGGGAATGGGTTGTGAACCCAATCCATAATGTGACTATTTCATCTTCAGGATGATGGTATTGTGAGTGACCCTTGACATGGGTTTATGAATTAATATCTTATGTTTTTCACATATTCCATGATTATTTGATATTATTATGATATTTAGTTATTACATGTTTCCAATATTACAATACTCTTATTTATCGTATCATTTTATTATTATTAACTCACATGTTCTTAATTATTTCAATTTCTATTCACTTAATGTTCTTGTTATCTCACCCTTTATCTAATTTATTATCTTCTGTTTATCATGGAGAGTATTAGAAGATCTATGGGAGGTCGGATCACTAGATGGATTTTTAATTAAAAATTAGATATTATGTTCAAGATGATGTATTAATGTATATGGTCATAAAAACACTGGCCCTATCAATAATTATATTTAATTAATTGGAAGTTTATATAAGAAATTAATAAATGAATTGGTTTTAATATTATGGATACTAAATTTGTTTGAAGAGGAAAATATAGATTATTTTCATTATTATGAATTGAGGTATGTATTGAAACACAAGTGGATAATTTTATGGAATCAGTTTATGTATATGATTACATCTTAAAATTTTAAAAAAATTTATAGAGTGTTAATTTTCAGATAAAATACATACATATTTGGATACTAGGACGTAAATGTTGCTATGAAATATATGTATATAGAAGTAATGGCCCTAAAACGGGTCATTGGGAATAATCTTAACTTGTCAATGATGCATGAAAAATAGGCCTAAAAATTCACACATAACAATTAAATCTCAATGGATGTGCATTGTTTGATCAGTTTATCAACATGAACAACTATAAATGATCTATTTCATGGTTATATTAAGAGAATAATTTGACAATTATTAGAAAACTAAATGTAAATAATCCTATAGTTAATCACGATTTTTATAGGTGGACATAATATTAATATTGGTTGGGTTCAAATAAATATAAGATAATGTGATAGAATTATAGGATATGAAATTATTTTTTTATACACTTTTAGTTTTAATAATGGATAGAACTAGAAGGAACATTGGGTGTGATGGATAATGTGATGATTAACATAATTAACAACCCATTAAAATGGGACACAGAGTTGGAAAACATGTAATTATGTCAATCTAGATAACATTAAATATAATTATTAATATAACTATATGTAATGTATAGTGTCAAATAAATAATCCTATGATTGAGTTCTATGAATGATCAAGTGATGATATTTATTAAGGAATGGGTGTCAAATTTTCTAAATATATAAAATGTGTAAGTATTAATATTATGAATTTACCTAGTGGTAATAGAAGATATTATAATTGTTGAAGAGGCGGTCATCATGAATTAAACTATGACAGTAAAATGAAGTGTTCCATTTTGTAACATCCTAATTATGGAGGCCAATGAAATGTTCTCTATACCCAGTTGTCCACATGGTCTCAAAAACATCTCCCCAAATGCTAGATGATTTTGACGAGTATTGAGGGACTGAGGGATTCAGTGGAGAGACTATTCTCTTGATAGAAAAATGTAACACATAAATAATATAACAACAGTTAAATAGTAGAAGCAGAAAATGATGAAACATAAATAAATAGTGGAATAATAATTGTATAAAAATATTGAAGTCATATGAAATACTAGATGATGATATTTGACACATGTATTTAATAAAACATCAAAAATGGTAAAAAAATCAAATAGTATACATGTACCAAATGTTAAAAGTCCCAATTAATCCTCATAGCATTGAAAAACTCATCTTTGTCCCATTATCCCCTTATCCTAAGTAGTATATCAAGTACATGTATTATGGAATGTTCCCTTATCGACACCATCAATCATATAATATTTTTTTGTCCAAAAAGATTTCTCAAATAGAGGGTGAGATATACTCACACTTGGAAACCACCCAAGGTCTTTTCCAATCAATTGGTGAGTATATATAAAATATTTGTATGAAGTATAACAATAAACAATGAAGTAATAAAATGTAAAAATCCTTATTATTTAACTAATTTAATATAATAATTAAATCTCATTGAAATTATATGTCTTATGGTTTAGCTCAAGATGGAAATCCCTGTCACGACCCCGCCCCTGGGGCATGTGCTGTGACTACCCCAAGTCCACCTTCCCTAGGCCAGGGGCTGGCGACTAGCACAAAGGTGTAACTCCCTAAAAATAGGAAGGCATTACATTTATAACCAGTAAACACATACACAAGAAATCAAAAAGGTGGATATAAAACACCATGTAAACTCTATAAAAAAGAGTGATGAAAGTTAAGTGGGCTATAATAAAAGCCCAACTAGTATGTAAATTACAACAGTGATAAAATTCAACTGAAAGAAAAGATAAGACAACTATTGGATGATCCCCCGGGGTATCCTACCTGAATGGTAGGTACAGATCGCCTCCTCTGCACTCCATGTCCGTCCCACTCATCCATGTATCAACATGCCGTATCGTCCACCTCCAGGGATCGTCCATTCCTGGTACTCACAGCCTCACTCAGCAATTTCTGTGGTCTGCATCCAACACAACAAGGTGCAGGAAAAGCCCGTGCAGGTGTGAGTATAAAGATAATCAGTAGGGACCCCGAGACCATCAATGTCTCAAAAAATCCACCATGGAGAAACCACAAAGAATGTAATCAATAGATAACCCTAATTAGGTATATTCCCATACATATACATATGTTATCATTTGATCCATCTCAATCATGATGTAAACATAGAAAAAATGATTTAGCTCAACCAGGAGTTTTATTCCAGAGCTCGTATCAAGTAACATCACCAGTTCCATTTTTAAAACCACCGATGATAGAGAACTCCTCCTCTATCGAGTACAGTGCGCCAGCTGTGACACCAAATGTGCTTCCCCCTATCCTTGTACTGCTGAGGTGCTCCTCCTATCGAGTATTGTGGGTCTGTCACGTCATACAGAGTCTCTCGCCACCATGGGTCTGCCGCGTCACCACGTGTACTCCCCCCTCATATCCTACTACGACACTCCTCTGGTTGAGTACCTTGGGTCTGCCATGACACCATGGAACACCCCAATGTGGGCCTTCCCTGACACCAAGGTGCACCCCACTATGTTATTAGACTCACTCTGATTCAAACGGTCAGCAGTCATCAGGTCTCACCCAGCTACTAGGTCTCTGCACTCTGGTCGCTCGTCTCCAGGAGGATCCACTCCACGAGCTACTGGTCAATACTCCAATTTTAACTAAGTCCTATTAAAAAGTATCTCAAAGTTCATCCATGTTAATTGGGTCTCAACGTAATAGACGACGCATCAATCAGATACCCGGTCTGTTAGTTATTAGCCTTTTAGTCCCGGAGGTCCGGTTAGATTCGTGCTCGATCCGACATGACCGTTTCCCATCTCAAAATGAAACTCCAGTAGAGTATACTCAAAGGAGAAATCTCGCCCCAAGATTTCCAACACCGCCGATGGTTCTTCAACGGGAGTTTCGGTGCCAATGATAAGGCCAAAAGAAAGGAATGGGTCGTAGTGGGCTCAGGTCCAATCCGAACCAGTCAGACCTACCGGGCCTGACCGCATCTGGGCCGAACCGGTTCGAGTCTCCTTGGCCAAACACATTGGGTGTAGCCTGGTACGGTCTGCTGGGCCCAGCCGAGAAGGTCACGAGGGGACACAGAGTGTCGTGAGGGCGCAGACCGGCTACGAGTCGGCGCGGGGGCGGTTCGGCCCGGACGGAACAGTGATGGATGCTCAGCCCGAGGCATGGGTCTGGTTCCAATCGGAGAGACAGGGTGGATGGGGTGGGGTGCTATGAGGTCGCGGCACGGCTAGTATGGCCGGCGGGTGGCACGACTGCTTCATCAGGCGGGTGGCGCGACAGGTTCAGCCGCCGGGTGGCGTGACCGGTTCGGCCGGAGTGGGGTGTGGCCGACGGATGGCGCAGCGAGGGCGGTCCAGCCTAGAGGCCATGATGGTAGGGGTATGGAATGGCCGGGGCATGGTGTGGCGCGGTGTAGTGCCTGTTCGGCCAGTGGCGGTGCAGGGAGTGTTAGGCCAGGAGGTTGGGGTGCCACAATGGTGGTGCGGGTCACAGAGGCCGCGGGTGGCGGTGCCATTGGCTTTAGTCTCCTTCGTTATCTTCGTCACCTTCCTCCATTTCAAATAACACCAAAAATCAACACTAGGGTTATAGAGAGGACGGTCCATGTTAGTTTGGCACGTACTCTCTGCATTATAGCAGTAGGAAGAGGCTCACAAGAACAAAGAACATCAATCCCTCTAGCAATGATTCTTCCCAACCCACAAAAAAAAAATGAAGGGGCGAACATATGAAGTTGTAATCAAACAACATTATACTCCTACCTCGATCGTGTTGGGTTGATGTTAGCGCGAGAAGGCGGATGTCGATTCGTTGTAAACGAACACGTCCTACATTAGAAGAAGTTTCGAGGAAGAAAGTCAAAGTCGATGTTGTTCTTCATTGTCGAAGGTGTTCCTCGTCGATGTTCTTTTTCGGTGGAGAGTTCATTGTTGGGAACATTCTCCAAAGCTCCTCTTGTCCCGAATTCAACCAAAATAAAAAATAGCCCCAAATTAATATATTATGATATCTATTAAGTTTTTGGCATAATATTCAAAATGGTTTAATTAATTAATTGATTTTTTTGGTAAATTAATTAAAGGGGGTGGGATTAGAACAATAAATAGGATGCTTTGGCACAATTAAGTTTTGGAGGTGTTGAAGATGCTCCCCCTATATTAATTATGGATTTGAGCATCTCTCCCAATTAAAGGGGGGTTTCAAGTGTGCTTAAACCCGGGTGGTCCCCACCACCATAACCTCTCATGGGAGGTTATGGTTCCGGTGGTCCCCACCACCATAAACTCTCATAGGAGGATAAGTTCTGGTGGTCCCCACCTCTAACTTCCACATTGATGTTTAGTTCTAGTAGACCCCACCTCCCAACACCCACATGGGTGCTAGAAATAAAAAAAAGCCACACACTTTTATTCTTATTTTTATTCTGACATGAAAAACCCGAAATCTAACATTCACTCTCATCCAACTACCGTTAAGGTGAATGTCTCCTTAAAAAACAGCACTGCGAGTTCAACAGTGCCCTATGATTTAAATTCTGAGCACCGGTTCAAATGTTATAAAAACCCGCTCGCATGTTTACTCAACGTACCTAAAATAATGCACAGAAATTCATTATGGAACTCCGAGCCTTGGAATCATGTGCTAGAAATTTTTGTGGACTTGTAATCATCCCATTTATATAAAAAAATTAAATGTAAATTATAGGTCTTTACATTCTCCCCACCTTAGGTCTCTACACCCCCGTAATCCACAACTAAAACTATGTAAACATATGGGGGTAATGAGCATGCATCTATGAATCCAGCTCCCATGTGCTCTCTTGGAGGCACTTGTGCTTCCAGCAAACACGCACCATAGGTATCGACTAACCATGAAGGACCCTCTTCTTTCGATCCTCAATCTCTACTATAACCTTCGTAAAATTCTCCCCATCATCGATGTCTAGATCACCATGGTTGATGATTTGAGAAAGTTCGTACATGTATCTCCTCAGCTGGGATACATGGAAGACATCATGCACTCGGTGCAACTGAGGTTGAAGAGCTAAGTGGTAGGCCACCTCGCCAACTCTGCTAAAGACCTAAAAGGGACTGATTAATCTCGGAAAAAACATGTCACCTCTACCAAATCTCTGCAAACCTCGTTGAGGTGAGACACATAGAAAGATGTGGTGGCCATCCTTGAACTCCATAGGTCTCTATCTCATGTCAGCATATGACATCTACATACTCTATTCTATCTTCATCATCACCGGGATAATATGAAATTTCTCTCTGGTAGCCCGTACCATCTCTGGTCCCACATGTGCTGACTCCCCTGGGTCAGTGCAGCACAACGGTGATCTTCAGGATCGCTTGTACAACATCTCGAATGATTCCATCCCTATGGTGGAGAGACATCTTTTTTTGTATGAAAACTCCACCAAAGGTTAGTGATCCTCCCAACTATGTCTGAAGTCGAGGACACAAGCACCCAACATGTCCTCGAGGGTATGAATGGTCAGCTCAGACTGGGCATCCTTCTGTGGATGGAAGGTGGTGCTCAAAAGAAGCTACATCCCGAAAGCCTCCTGAAATCTCTTACATAGTCAGGATGTAAATCATGCGTCACAGTCGGAGATAATCGTTGCAGGTAATCCATTTAGGCGCACAATCTCCAACATAGAGAGGCGTCCCATGATCTCTACTGAACCCTGGTCTCTGATCAGTAGAAAGTGGGACAACATGGTGATTCGGTCGACGATCACCCACATCGAATAATGTCCCCTGGATGTATGTGGAAGTCCTATCATGAAGTCCATGAATATCCAACCCACTTCCACTATGGGAACTCTAAAGACTGAACCTAGCCTACTGGTACCTGATACTCCGCCTTCGCATGCTGAAAAGTGAGGCATTGAGAGACAAACTCTGCAACTTCTTTCATTATTCACGGCCACTTGTGCTGTCGTCGGAGGTCCAGGTATATCTTCGCCACTATTGGATGTACCACTAGAAGGGATTAGTGGAACTCCATCAACACTTTCTCTTGAAGTGACCCTGGTACCATGGTATGTCCTTTGAAGAGGATGACGTGCTCCCCACCTTTAGAAAATCCATAAGGTGCCTGCCCTATGGATATGTTAGCATTTCGAGCCTTGTAGTCAGCATCCCCATGTTGCACATCCCTGACTCACTAAAGATGTGGGGGAGTGACTGTAAGAGACTGAAGAAATGATACTCCATCATGATCCACAAATGATATCTGCAAAGTGGGTAGCTACTCTGTCGCCTCTCCTAGCATCTGTATACCAGATAGCCAATGGAGTGCATCTACAACAACATTCCCCTTCCCAGGAGTATAGACTATCTTGAAGTCATAGTCCTGGTGGAACTCAAGCCAACGTCACTGTATCAGATTGAAGTCCTTCTATGAGAAGATATACCTGAGACTCTTTTTATTAGAGTACATGGTAAAACGTTCACCCATCAGGTAGTGCCACCAAATTTTCAAGGCAAAGGCCATTACTGCTAACTCCAAGTATTGGGTAGCATAGTTCTTCTCATACTATCTCAGGTGTTGATAACCATATGCAATCACTACTCTCTCCTGCATCAGGACACATCCTAGTCTGGTCCCTAATGTGTCTTAGTATACTATGTACCCAATGCCTTCTTATGGAAGCCTCATGATGGGGACACCAGTCAGCCTCTACCTCAAGCCCCGAAAGCCTTGATGGCATCTCTACAATAATACAAATAGTTTCCCTTTCATTGTCAAATCTGGTAGTGGTGATGCAACTCTAGAGAAATCTGGCACAAAATTTCGGTAATATCCAGCCAAACCAAGGAAACTCCATACCTCTCTCACACTCTTGGGTGGCTTATAATGAAGTACCAGATCAATCGTCACTGGATCTAGCCCAACTCCAGCCTCTGATATGACATGTCTAGGAAGTGAACCTCTCAGATCCAAAACATTCACTTAGAGAGCTTACCACAAAGTTGGTGCACTCGGAGTCTTTCAGGTACTACCTACAAATGATTGGCATTCTCCTCCTCGGTAGTCAAGTAGATTATAATGTCGTCGATGAATACCACTAACAAGCGATCAAGGTATGGTTGAAAGATCATGTTTATGATTCCCATGAACACTCATGGAGCGTTGGTTACGCCAAATGGCCTAACTAAGAACTCGTAATGGCCATACCAACATCTAAAGGCCATCTTCTACACATCCTCATCCTGAACTCTGATCTGGTGATAGCATGATCTGAGGACTATCTTTAAGAACCATCATTCTCCCTTCAGTTGATCAAAGTGGTCGTCAATCATCTGGAGTGGGTACATGTTTTTCACGGTCACCTCGTTCAGGTGCCGATAGTCAACACAAAGCCTCAAGCTCCCATCCGCCTTCTTTGTGAATAGAATTGGTGCTGCCTAGGTAGAAATACTGGGCCGAAAGAATACCTTCCCCTACAAGTCCTCTTGTTGTACCCGCATCTCATGAAGCTCTATGGGAGCCATCTGATACGCTGGGGTAGATATCAGTGTAGTCTTGGGGTATAAGTCAATGTAAAAGTCCACCTCTCTGCAAGGAGGTAGACCCATAACATCATCCGGGAAGACATCCGCACACTATTCAACCAAAATAGGAAAACTCAGACTCTCCACTTCAACTACTCCAAGGGTAAGGCTAGCCAACAGATGAGTGATCGGCTGCACACTCCTACGGGTAAGTCCATACTACTCTGCAAAGGATCCCTTCTCGCCAATGAAGGTAATCCTTGTCCCATCTGTGTGGAAACACCACAAATTGATCCAAATATAGTTAATGTCATCATGGACTGTAGATAACCACTACATACCCAATATTACATCGTAAGGCCTCAACGCCGCAACTAGGATATCCCAGCCGAAGCTCCCATCTCCTAGAGTAAGCTCGCACTACCGACACCAGTGTGTAATCATCGAATCAGCTCTCATAGTAGTCTCTAGATGTAAGGATCGAGCCAACAGCTCTGTCAGAATCTACGAGTTCTGAATGAGGGTAGTGGAAATGAATGAATTATGGGACCTGTGTCTGTAAGTACTTCATCTATGGTGGAGGAGGCAAATAATGTAACTAGAATCATCTCTGGAGTGTCGTGATAGTAGGCCTCATCTACCTGGAGATGATATCTCCCCTATTCACATGCTCCCTATGGTTGGGGTGGACCTCTAGGTGGTTTTGGCAGTAATATCTCGAAATTTTAGCCACCTCTAGCTGCATTACCAGCTCCTCTACGACGTCAGCCTGCTCCCTACAGACCTCATCTGTTGATTCTATATCTCTGCCTGGGAGGTCCTATGACCTTTTGCTGATCATTCGTATGGTAGGTCAGACAGTCACGATCCATGTGACCCTGTCTGCCACATGCATAACACTACCTGATCCTGGCATGTTTGTCTCCACCTCGAGTGTCCCGCACAAACGACACTGAATCCTGTAGTTATGAACCTGTATGTTTGGTCCTCTTAGACTTCTGTGATGTATGTGTACTGCCACCTACAGAAGACTCTTCTACATGATGTCTGGTGGCGGGTCTCACTACTGGTGAATGCCTAGCAAGAAATATCCCCACTAAGAGGAATCTATCTAACACCCCCGCCAATGTCGGGATGATGAGTGAGATCATCAAAGCCCAAATCTCTCACCGGATCCCCTGCTCAAAGGTCTGGGCCCTGAAGAAAAGGTCTTGAACCATATTGGTGGAGTAACATGAGAGGTAGCTAAACCACACTAAATACTAAGCTACATTCACGTTTCCCTTATATAGATGAATCATCTCCTAAATTCACACTACAGGAAGAGTCGCTAAAACAAACTCCACCTGAAATAGGCTCACAAAGTCTACCCAGTGAAGAGTCACCTCATCGTGAACCCGGATCATCATGCTCCACCATCTTCCAGCTACTTCCTATAAAAGGCTGGAATTAAGAATCACCATGACATCGTCTATTGTCCCTACGAGTTGGAAAACCCTTCACACATCCTCTATCCAATCCTCATCCGCCTGTGGGTCCATTTATCCCTTGAACCAGGGTGGACGATGGTGATGGTACTCGTGCAATGTGCTCAAGAGGTGTGCACCTTCGAATGTTGGGGCTGGTGGTATAGGTGGCCCAACAGGGAGTGGTACCACTGGTGCCATCCATGGAAAAGGGCCCTGCACCGAGGGCTTGTCGCTCGGTGGGCTATCAGTGTGTATGACTCTCAAAACCCTAATGGGCTGTCTACATGGAGGCATCCTAAAAAGAAACATGTGCTCTATGGTTAAAGGTTATACCTGGTAATATGACCTTGTTGAGATGACATAGAGAAAACTATTTGAAAATGCACACACAGTTAGTGCTTTCATGTAATGAGTCCAAAATCATATGTGAGGGTCCTGGTAAATGGATACGTCGGCCACCGCACCAACACTGGTCTCCATGGACTGAAAACCACACTCACTACACATAATAAAATTTCTTCATAGAAAAGATCATAGACCTATGTTCTATGGTAGAACATGGCTCTAATACCAATTTTTCACGACCCATCCCCCAGGGCTCATGTCGTGACTACCCCAAGACCTCCTTCCATTGGCCAGGGGCTGGAGACTAGCACCAAAGGTGTAACTCCCTAAAACCGGGAAGGTGTTACCTTTATAACCTGTAAACACACCCACAAGAAAGCACACGGCTGTATATGAAACACCAAGTAAACCGTATAAAAAAAGAGTGCTAAAAGAAAATGGGGCCAAAATACAAGCCCAACTACAAAGTACAAGTACAACAGTGAAACAATATAACTGAAAGAAAAGGGAATAAATCTATTGGATCACCCTCTAGGGTTCCTACCTAAAGGGTATTTATAGATCTCCTCCTCTGCACTACATGTCCATCCGTCTTCTCCGCATATCGAGACACCATATGGTCCACCTCCCAGTACTATCCATCCCTGGTACTCTCAGTCTCTGTCAGCACTATATTTCATATGCATCCAACACAACAAGGTTTGGGTATATCCCGTTCAGGAGTGAGTATAATGATACTCAGTATGGCCCCCATGACCCTCATGTTCTCACAAAATTCACCATGGATAATGCTCAAAGAATGAAATAAACAGATAATAACACTTAGGTATATGCCCATACATATACCTAAGTGATAAAGTGATCCATCTCATTCATGAAGTAAACACAAAAAAACTAATTTAGCTCAACCCGGATTTTCATTCCAGTGGTAGTATAAAGTTACATCCCCAATAACATTTTTGAAACCATGGCTACTGGAGAACTCTTCCTTTATCGAGAATAGTGGGCCTGCCATTACACCAAGTGTGCTTCCCACTATCCATCGACTGTTGAGGTACTCCTCATGTCGAGTATCGTGGGTCTGCTGTGTCACACAGAGGCGCTCCCCACCATGGGTTTGCCGCATCACCAAGCGCGCTCCCCCTCATTGAAAACGGAGGTACGCCTCTTATCGAGTACCATGGGTCTGCTGTGACACTAAGGCGCTCCACACTATGGGTCTACTTTGACACCAAGGTGCTACCCACTGGGCTAGTAGAGTCACTCTGAGTCAAACGGGCAGCAGTCATCAGGTCTCACCCAGCTACTAGGTCTCTACACTCTGCCTGCTATTCTCTGGGAGGATCCTCTCCATGAGCTACTGGTCAATACCCCAAATTTCATGAAATCCTGGTAATAATTATCTCAAAGGTCCTCTAGGTCAAAAGGGTCTCAACGTAATAGACGTTGCATCAATCGGACACCCTGTCTATTAGTTATTAGCCTTTTAGTCCTGGGGACCCGGATGGATTCGTGCTCGATCCAACCTGAATGTTTCCCATCACAAGCTGAAACTCGAGTGGTGTATACTCAAAGGGACCATCTCTCTCTAATGTTTGCAGGACCACTGAAGGTTCTTCAAATGGACGTTTGGTGCCAATGTTATGGCCAAAAGAAAGCAAAGGGTCCTAGTGGGACTCGGTCTAGTCCGACCCGGTCAATCTGACTCAGCCCGACCCACTCTAGGCCGACCCAATTTCAGTTGACCCCACCTGACCCGTTGGGCCTGGCCTGACCTATTGGGGATGCCTCCTGTTGTGTTCGACCTGGCCCGTTGGGCCTAGCCCAATGGGCCGCGAGGGGCCTCATAGTGCCGTGAGGGCATGGACCGGCCGCGAGGGCGTGGACCAGATGATAGTCGGCATGAGGGAGGTCCGTCCTAGAGGGAGCCATTAGGGCGGCTCTTCCTGGGTTGCAGGGCCGGTTCGTCTCGAAGGTTCAGGGAGGCCGGGGTGCTGTGCGTCTAGATCTCGGTGCTGCCGGGGTGCGGTGCGGTCGGTTCAGCGGGAGGGCGGTATAGTTGGCGGACAGCACGACAAGGGGGCTTGGCCGTGATGCGGGGTGGCCATGGTACAATGCAGCCGGCGCGCGGTGTAGCTCCGGGCCGGTTCAACTTGCAGCGGTGCGAGGGTGGTTCGTCCTGGACACCGAGGTGCCACGGGGGCGGCATGGGTCTCGGATGCTGTGGGGGGCAGCGCCATTTCCTTCGTCGCCTTCGTCGCCTTCCTCCATTTATAAGAACACCATAAATCAACACAAGGGTTATGGAGAGGATGAACCATGTTAGTTTTTCCCACACTCTCCAAATTATAGTGGTATCAAAGTGACTAACAAGAACAAATCACATCAATCCCTTGAGCAATGATTCTTCCCAACCTGCAAAAGAAAAGAAGGGGTGAACTTGGGAAGTGTTTATCAAACAACATTAAACCCCTAACTTGATCATTGTTGGTTGACGTTGGCGCGAGAAGGAGGATTTAGATTCGTTTTAGATGAACATGTCCTATGTCAGAGGTTGTTCTGAATAAGAAATTCTAATTTGAGGTCATTCTTCGTAGTTGAAGGCATTCCTCGTCGGCGTTCTTCTTTGGTAGAGCGTTCTTCATTGGGAGATTTCTCCAATGCTCCTCCTCTCCCAAATTCAACCAAAATGAAATAATATCCACAATATAATAGATTAAGATATCTATTACATCATTGGCATAATATTCAAAATGTTTTAATTAATTAATTGATGTGTTCGCACAATTAATTAAAAGGGTGGGGGTTGGCATAATTAATATGGTTCATTGGCATAATTAAATTATGGAGTTGTTGAAGAGGCTCCCCCCGCATTTATTAGTTAGTTGAGGGTTTCTCCAAATTCAAGGGGGGTTTTAAGGGAGTTTAAACTCAGGTGTTCCCCACCACCATAACCTCTAATGGGAGGTTCAGGTCTGTTGGTCCCCACCTCCAACTTCCACAATGCGTTTTAGTTTCGGTGGACCACACCTACCAACACCCACAAGGGTGTTGCAAATAAAAATTATAATGTCACACACTTTTATTATTATTATTATTCTTACACGACAAACCCAAAAACTCACTTTCACCCTCAACCAACTGCCACCGAGGTTAAAGACTCCTAAAGCGAAAAATGGCGTTGCGAGTTCCATGGAGCCCTCAGATTTCAATTCCAAGAACCGGTCCAAAAGTTATTAAAACCCGCTCACACGTTTATTGAACGTACCCGAAATAATGTTCCGAAATTCATTCCAAGCACTCCGGTCCTTGGAATCATGCACATTAAATTTTGACAGACTCATACAATTCCCATTTATTTAAAAATAATACTTTTACATGGAAATTCCAGATCTTTACAGTCAACGTATATTAAATTGAAAAAATTCATGAATATTCCATCAATAAAGATATTAGACAACATTGAATCCAATATAGTTCATTATCTTGTTAGATGATTCATATAGTATTTATTAATAATAAAATTTGCAACCTGATCCCATCCCTGAAATTACTAAGCTAGAACGCAGGTATCTCTTCTGGTATGACATCAAACTATTTCCATCCTTGACATTACTATGTTTTAATTTAATTATTTCATATGTATGATATCCACCATCACCCTACAATCTCATCCTTGATAACCTCTAAGGAATCCATTATTACACCATGTTAGGTATAGATTCATTCTGATCATGTCTATATTTATTGTTCCCATGGGGAGCCCAAGAATCATCAATGGAACAATTAGTCAGTTCCCTCTTTTATTCCATAAATTGATTTCGTCATTTTTATCCATGATTCATGTAGAATATAACTCAAGGATTTTAAAATTGATTATATCCATGGCATCCTGTAATTGAATCCATGATTCACCCAAGTCATAAAAATCATTATTCTAATGGGTCCATCGCTAGAATCCTTTAATTGGATAAATGATTAACCCATGCATAGTAATCATTTCATCAATTATATTCCATTTAAAAATTACATTTCACATGAAAATGTAAAACCCCAAATCATCCATTTCATCCTCACATCAAAAGGTAAATCAAGAAATGGTTAACTTCAAAAGGGCTTATCCTTCCAATTATTTACATGTGAATTTTCAACATAATGTCATTCAATTACTAAAATTATATTAAATGTATTATATAACATTTAAATATTTTGGTAATAACATTCTAACACGAAACTATTCTTAAAACACCATTATATAACATGGCCTATTTATAAATCACATGGGCAATTCACCATGAAAAAACTAAAGAATAAGATGCTAAACAAATATAAGGTCCAAGGTTGATGCTTATTCATCCCTTACAAATCAATCCATTTATTTCTAAATGCATTATGTTACTCATAAATTGAAATTTTTATCCCCATTACATAAAAACTTAAAAATTCCCATGTTAAGAGGTATAGGGAACACTAAGGGTGTTTAATGCCAATAACCATCACATTCATACTTAATAAACAAACCCCAAAGGGGTGATTGACATTAATGATACTTAGCCTATAACAGAAATAATCAAGGATCTTAAATCACTTCAATCATTCATTGAAATACTAGTGATTTAATTTCATTTTAGGTGATACCCAAAAATTGGGTGCATGACATGATGACATACATTAACAGCCTGACATTGAGCGAAAGGAATGAGACTACCTAATTAAGGTCAGTTCTAGATATCTCATCTATTGTAATATTTTAATTGGACCCATATTCGTATAAATATGAATAATGTATGAATATTTTATAAAATGGAATATGAGCCTAAATCCAAACAGTTTATCTTATATCCATAAGAACATAGAATGGATAAAAAAGAGTATAGATCATGTCGTTTTCGATCCGATGAGATATAAATGAATCGAATTTGAGATATGATAGAAGATTTATATCCAATACTTGAATACATGATATTTATACAATATAAATCTCCATTTTATTTTCATCTGAAATGAATCAAAATATAGGTTTACATTATTTTGTTAATTTAATAATTTTTTTTAATTTTTTAAACATACTGTGTCACATGGTGTAGGTGCATAGATTTGAATACCATAAACCAATTGTTCATAGTATCCAATAGGACATGAGGAACCAATACGGTTTAACCATACAGTTTGCTGACTATAAAAACAATGTGCAACACCGCTTTCAAGATATGATTAAATTTTAGACCTTGTTACACGATCATGATTCCCAACCTGTATAGTATCCACAAACAATCTGGCCTCCTATTTTCAAAAAAAACCAATCATCTGGGACCGTATCAGCCTCATACACCACAAAGACTGCTATGACCTCAACACACATACATATTGTTATATATTTATTAAATAAAATTGATAATTGTATGAAAAAACGAATCTATAGCTCATAGGAGAACCATGTTCATATGAACATTCCCCCCTTAAAAAAATCACCTCTAAATTTCCATTCCAAGGGTGGTGATACATGATAAGAGAATAACTAAAACCACTATGATCATACATCGGCCTCCCACAAAAAGGTATCATTATATACTCATTAGTGCATCCAAAACACCCATAATAAAGGAATATATGAGCCTCATAGAATCTGCATTCTATGATCCATAATTAATATAGGATTCTTCTCAAAGGACACATCATCCTATAAATAAACCTCCTCAGGGAGACATGCATGACATGGGTCCAAATGGAAACATCACAAATGGGAAACATGGATGATTTAGTGCATATCCTTGAACTATAGAGGTAACTACAACCAAAAGGATATCATCCTAAATCTATCATGAATATTGAATGTCCTTACATACCTCTAAAAAATATTACCATCTCTCATGATTCATTTTTTCCCCATCCTTAGTATACCACATATGAAAACATGATACCCAATTTTTTACTCATGATTTCATCTGAAGCAATTGACATATCATTTCTGATGAGACTGTGTAGTATCCATACACTTCTAAATAAAATACACATGCATTGTGGTCTACTGGATTAGATGTGATCCCAATATATATTCTACCCATATATTTAACCATCATAGGGGAGATCAATAATGCCCTATTTACAAATCCTCATTTGGATCAATATGATTAGTATCTAGAATCAGATTGTGGTAGGAAAAGTAAACTGTTGGTATATTCCTCTCATAGGAACCACTGATGTCTAGGACAGATGGATGCAACATTTCCTCAAGCACCTTAATCGTGAACTCTATAATTCCATCAACCTGGTGTGGTATGTCATGCTCAAATGTAGCAGAGTACCGAATTCCTTATACAAGATGTTCCCAAACATTGAAGTAAACTTGAGAGTCCCTATTTGAAAATATGGAATATGAGACCCTATTATGTCCTAATGTCTCATGAATATACTACCTCCTAGGATCATTAATTCAAAATGTCTCCATTATAGGTAAGATGTTTTTTACCTTCATGAGACATTCCAAAGAAAACCATACAGCATTATTACCACAATATGATCTCAATTTATCAGTCAAAAAAACCATCATGACATCATTCCACTTCTACTAAGGAATGAGTAGATGCTGTGAATGTTTGGTTGGTCGCTAGTTTCCAACATTCGCAGGTTGATAGGTGGAATGCCTCTTGAAAAATCTAGTTACATCTATTTTCATACCCAACAACAAATAATGATGATTTAAATCTCAATATATCTTTGTGACACCAGGGTGCACTCCCTATGATAAAGCATGAAAATATCATATCATCTCATCATTCTTGTCTATTGAAACCCATATGAAACCATGTACTCAAAATATCTCATCATCACCTATATTCCATCTAGGATGAGGGTCATAAACTGCAACACTCTATCATAGAACTAGGCCTTATGAGTCTGATAACTAACTTATCCTCACTTTTTCCAGTAGGGTAGAGGGTATATCAAAATATGAATGGAAATTCATCACATGACTACCCTGAATCCCCAAGTGTATATTAGATAACAATTCCATAAGCTTCCACTCGCTACTATCCTGATGAACTTCTCGTCTCAGATTCATCCTACTCATGGAATCATCCAATTCATTTCCATTACCAAAAATTTAGGTATGCTTGATGATGAAGGTATAAAGATATTCATCCCACCTACACTACCTCAGATTCAGATCACACAATATAAATATATAAATTATGATTTTTTGACCTTGTAGACACCAACATTTTCTCCCAATTACAAATTTATCCAATAACATAATGCAAGTTTAACTACGACTTACATGGTATTGTGTGTTATTTAACTCCTCTCATGTGGCATCAACTACTGAGACCCATAAATGAGGACTAGATACCCATACATATGAACTGCTCTTGTCCTAATACAAGGTGCATCACAGTACACACTCTAACTCCTTCATTTCTCTGAAAAATTACTATCACAACTCATGTGAATCCCACATTCATCTCTTTAATGATGTTCTCGAAGGAATCTGACCATACATACTTCACACTAATTTTATTTAATCCCATCAACATCACTACTAAATGTGATATGTCTTTTATGAAATGATTATAGTAACTATCCAACCCCATGAAAATATACATCCCAAAGATACTATTGGGATCCTCCCAAGAATATATAGGTCTCCCCTTCTCTGGTTCCATTGATTCTTCTATCTCTAAGATGATGTGATTAAGATCGTAAATAGAATCCATCTCGAAGTGGAACTTTATGATCTTAGCATATAACTAAATCTCAGTTAGTTTATGAATAATGATCTAAATATGGGTGGAATGGTCATGTCTATGATGAGAATACACTAAGATATCACCCATGAAACCAATAAAATTGTATCAAGGAATGGATATAACACGTAGATAAATAGGTCTATGAAAACCACTATAATTTTCATGAGACCGATCAACATAACCAATATTCATTTAGACTGTACCTTCTCTTAATGGTTGTTTGAGGTATGTATTATGTTCTAAAATGATTCTAAATGTAACTATATTTAAAATAAACATTTAAAGATACTCGAGGTCTTCTAATCTTGTCGGAGAGATCATATATCCATGGAAGATAATACTGATTCTTAACCATCAACTAGTTCAACATCCAGTAATCCACACATCAACTGAAGAAGTTGTCTACCTTTTCCGTATAAAGAACTAGTAAAACCCATAGGGAATGAATGTGTTAGATGAAACCGTTTTCCTCTAGATATTCAATATTCGTCTTGAGCTCTTAGAACTTCATCGAAGACATCTTATATAGAGGAATGGATGTCGATGCAACTCCAGACACTAGCTCGATAGAAAAATATACCTCTCTCACCAGTAGTAATCTTGAGAAGTCAACTAGAAAGACATCCCTACAATGATATACAAATGGATGGAAATCAATTTGACATTTCCCCTATACATATTGATATAAAATCACAATCTAGGATTTCATCCCACCATTCCCACGATGCTTATGTCTAACGTGGATTTCCTTTGCATCCCATTATTATTTGTGAATGTAGACTCCAACATCTACTGTTGTAAATATCACACCCCAGTTATATTAGTCAATGAAATATTTAAATGAAACCTACTATTCCATCCTAAAAATGATATCAAATCATGTCATCTCGAGGAAAAAAAGTCTCAAATGAAGTTAAACTGGAAATCTTGAGGGGGAACTCCCAGTACTATTATAGAACCACCATTCAAATTTCAAATTACATTCAAGAGTTAGAATGTATTCATAAGAATGACCACTATGCCTAAAAATTTCCACAAAGGGAATATATATAATGATATGTGAAGCACCTGTACGAAAGAGCGCAGAATATAAATTGGAGGCAACCAAAATATTACATCTGATAGTAGACAGTAATCAATACTTATACTCACAGGGATATTTCATATCATATTCTAGTCATGTACCTTGGAACAATGACACTTATTGGATAACATGAACTGATCTACCCTGCTTTCAATGTGAACCTGAGGTCTAGAAACCATGATTATGACCACCAACACAACATGTTTGGCTATTTTCACCCTTGTTCCCTACCTAAGGAGAAGATCCCACCCATTCACTTACATATGGATACATTGAAAACCATATCACATTAGCTTCTAGTAAAAACTTATTTCAGAAGCAATGTTCATAGACCATCATTCAACATGATCGGCACTCAAATGTATAATAACCCATATTTTTATTACACACTTAAACATGATTTATTCACTAAACTATTCAGTAAATATAAAATAAAAGATAAATTGGTATAGTGGCTTTTGTTATTAGGAAAAATACATAATAACATAAAACATGAAACACACCATCTTTATTGAACACTTCCTTTACATTACCACTAAATTCCATCACACTTAGCATTGCATGGGATAACCTAAGGACATGCATAAGAAAATATTGAGCTATATATCCTAGTAAGAGAGTAAAAACTTATAAAATAAATTATACAATACATTTTAGTGAATAGTCTCATTAATGGATCCTAACATAAAGGCATGATATAGCATGATTATCGTAACATGTAAATGTGGCATCAACACTTAACATAGTATTAACTCGAGCCCAGGCTCATTGCACATGGAGCATGAATAAACCCACATTGCACATGAATTTTCATGTGTAAACCCCCATTTCACATGAATTATCCTGAGTAAACCCTCATTTAACTTGATGTATCATGATACTAATCTTTATCTATTGCATTGGAGAACTATTAGGCACACCCTTCTTAAACCTTTCATTTTATGCATAAGTGTGACACATGGATCATACAATATGGAATCATAAAATATAATCATTTATTACATTATAAAATAATGTGGAATTAATACATGAAACTCTATAATAAATAATTAAATGTGCATAATGTTGAATACCCTTGATAGAAAAATGGGCATGGTATTCACTACATAATGACTTTGGGTTGAGAAAAATCTTAGTGCAACTTTGGTATCATAACAATGTGACATAAGAATTCATAAAAAATGGATGATGAGAGATGAAGGGATTTCAAATTATATGTACATTAAAGGATCTATAAGGGGGTAATATACATACTTGTCCCAAAAAATGTTATTTAATTTTGATACATAATACAATATGATTTCTTCAATGCGAATGAGAAGAGAGAGATTTCTTATAGAATATCAGCATGGAAATGAGTGTACATTAGAGGAATTAAAGTGGGAGAAAGGGGTCTATCATCATTAAAAAATAAATGGAGGGGAAATAAGGAAGGTTACAAATCATACCCCTTCATTTTTAATAGAAGTTAAAATGGTATTAAAACATAATGAAACATGGATAAAAATAAGAAATGACGAAATCCCTTAAATGGAAGTGTTTTACCAAAGGCTTGGTAGAGGCTTGAGAGAGGCCTTTTTGGAGATTAGTGAACCTTGGGAGGATTATAGATAGAGTAGGTAAGGTTATAGTCGATCTACAAAGGATTTGAGTGAAGATGAAGTGGGAGGTTTGTTGGGTTTATATAGGAAAAGAGAGGAAATTCTTTATTATTTAGGTTTGGAACACCACACATTAAAGTAATCAAAATGACAAACCATCCAATAGTTTTTGGCCATGGTTTTTTCCAAAGGGGATTGTAATAAATTATTTTATAATTAAAATGGCTGAACATCTTAATATATCAGGCTTGCTAATGTGGAGGTGAGTCACACTCTCATGGAAATCAATTAAAAATGGAAAAATGTTTTATAACGATTGGAGGGTCCACTAATGTATATTAAAATAAATCAAACAAACCAAAAATTACTTTATTATAATGTCACAACATATATTGGACTAAAATTATGTTTATATTATTTAATTATATCACTATTGGGTCATTATTTTGTTATAAAACAAAATATATTTTCAAACAGCAGTCAATTTTTTCCAAAAAAATCGACTATCTCAGAAAATTATGAAAAATTAATAGTTGGATAATTTCAACATCATGATTCAAAAAAAAAATCATTTAATATAAATAATTTTTTAAATATTTTAATATTTACATTTAAAATAAAAACCAACAATTATAAAAAAATATATGGGTTTTTTCAAAAAGAAATTTCAAACCACAAAATAAATTACCATTGTATTCATAAAAATTATATGATCATTTTAATAACATGTAAATTAGTAATAATATTTCATAAAAATATTATTTAATTAAAAAGTCCATTAATTCATCAAAAAAGATTTCAAAATTGAATAAGAACTAAAAATTCAATTTTTTATTTAAAAAACCATTTACAAATTATCAATAATAAAATAAATGTCCATTCTCTATACATGAAATAATGTATATAATCTCAGTGCTAGGTTTTTGTTTCATAACCCCATATAACACCCACATATGGTCGAAGGGTATGGTATGAGATATTGATAGAATCTTTTTGTGGCTCAGATAACATTACTTGGGTGGTAATCTATTTCAACTTCCTCCTCTACAATAGGAAGTTATGATCAATCTTAACATGTTGAAAATAGGCTTAGGGTTGTTTAAGAGGGAAGACCAATGATGCCACCTCCTTTCTGAGCACTGAGAAATGGGCTTCATATAGAGCAATTCTACTAGATGAGGCCATTTCTTCCTTTTTCTGAGTAAATTGGATTTGTAAAAGCCCTGTCTTTATACTAATCATGTTATCACTATTTAAAGGTAATATTGACAATGGTAAAAATTCATAAAAGTACTTTAAAATGCAAAAACATAAAACTCTTGATGTTTATAAGTTTTATATATGCATAAAATAAATTTAATTATATCAAGATGAATTTTCATTAATGAATGATTGGGTCATTACAATCTTCCCCAATTAAGAAATTTCACCCTAGAAATTTTATTTTCCAATAAAAATAGTAGATGTGGGTAATTCTACTTCATCACTTCCTCCAATTCCCACTTCTCTTCTCCAAACATTTGGTTTCACCACAACACCTAAAAAAGAGAATAGTCTTATTTAGCTTGAATTTTTCTCTATGATATAAGATCGTCACTGGCTTCACTTCATATGAGAGTTCATTCTATAATGAAACCATATATATATTGATTACATAGGTTGGGTAAGGTATGTACATCCTCAAGAATGATACATGGAATATATCATGTACTTAAGATCAGTTTGGTGGGAGTGCTAGTTGATATGCCACTGATCCAATGTGATCAAGGATCTCAAAAGGGAAAATGTTTGTTGGACTACGATTTACCTTCTTCCCAAATCTAATAACCCTCGTCCACAATGATTTGCAGAGAATACCACGTGTCAGACATCAAACTGTAGGTCCCATCAATGATTATCAGCATAGCCCTTTAATCGAATCTGGGAATCATTAATGTTCTTCTAGATTGTTTTAACTTTCTCCACCATTGCTTTGACCATTTTTGGAGCAATGATTTTTCCCTTCCCATCTACATCCACACATGTTGGTGTTCTACCCCTATTCTGATAAATTCCTTCATAATGAGTAATTTGGATTCATGAGTAGAAACTGTTATTGTAATAGAACTCTACTAGAGAAATATGTTGATCCCATCTTCTTTTTAAGTTCATTAAGAATTCTCTCAACATGTCCTCCAGTGTTTGGATAGTCTGCTCTGATTGGCCATCAGTTTGAGGATGATAAACCCTACTTAAGTTCAGCTCCGTATCCAAAACAAGTTGAAGACTCTTCCAAAACATAAAGGTTAATCATGAATCTCGATCAGATACAATCGATAGTGGTACTATGTGCGTACTTACCACGTATGTGATGTATATCTATGCTATTTTATCCATTGGGAAATCTTCCTGAATCACGATAAAATGAGTTGTCTTCGTAAGATGATCCACACCGACCAATATAGAATAGTTTCATATGAATATCCATTGAATACCAGTGAAAAAGTCCATGGTAATTTTCTCACACTTCCATGTTGGTATGGATAGTGGTTAAATCATCCACTTATTCTTTTTCCTCTCAGCCTTCACATGCTATAATACCATGAACTTTGATGTATATTCAGAAATCTCCATTTTCATATTGTCCCACCAAAATTTTTCTCGAAGATCAGGATATATCATCATGCCCCTTTGGTGAATAGAGAAGGATGAGCTATGTCTATCATTTATAAGTTCCTTCTTTATCTCTGGATATAATGTAACATATAATTGTTACACTAATTATGAAATTATATCCTTATGAACCACAAAAATCTATTATTTCTGATTTCAGATAGCTTCCACGCTAATCATAATATCCTTGTAATTCCATTGAGCATCATTTATTTTCTCCATGATGGATGGTTGAATAATCATTTGAGAAATTATTTATGTTGTTCCTCTATTAATTATTTCCATTTCTATCCTCTAAAAATCTACAAAGATTGTATAGTTTTCAATTCTCATTGTTGATAACTATACAAGATCATTTTAACATAGAGCATCAACCACCGGGTTTTCCCTACCAGGACCATAGTGGATCAAGCAGTCATAATCCATGATGTGCTCTATCCATCTTCATTGGTCCATATTAAACTCATTTTGTGTGAATATATATATTTGAGGCTCTTGTGATTGGTATATATATATCACATTTCTCCACATAGAGATAATGCCACCAGATTTTCAATGCAAAGTTCACACCCGTCAACAACAGATCATTTGTGGGAAATTTTTTCTCATGTATTGTCAATTTCCATGAATCATAGGCATGTAATTTTTCATTTTTCATCAACACAAATCCCAGTCCTTTCCTTTAATAATCAATGAATAACTCATAATGTTCTCCACTTTTTGTTTGTGTGATCATGGGAGCAGTGATAAAGCCTATTTTTCAACTCTGTGGAGCTCTATTCACATTCATCACTCTAAAAAAACTTTTCTCCCTTTCGAGTTCGCTTGGTAAAGTGGTTGGGCAATCGTGAGAAATTTCTAAAAAATTTGAGATAATATCTAGCTATCCCCAAGAAGCTACTGATATTTGAAACCGATGTTGGCCTCATTCATCCCTCAATTGCAATAATCTTGGAGGGATCCATAGATATCCCCTTGCTTGTGATGATATGACCCATGAATGAGACTTACCTCAACTAGAACTCACACTTGCAGTATATTTAATCGAGATACTCCATTCTCAAGGTGTCTACTACTATGCTTAGATTCTCCTCATGATCCTCCTTGGTTTTAATGTATATTTGAAAATAATTTATATATACTACAAACAATTTGTCGACATAATCTCTAAAAAATCTACTAATCATTTCCATGAAATTTTTGGGGGCATTAGTGAGTCCGAAAGTCATTACTATGATTTGATAGTTCTCGTACCTTGTATGAAATCTGTATTGGGTATATAATCCTTCTTCACCCACAGTTGGTAATACCCTTAACATAAATCCACCATGGGAATGTATTGTGCTCCACGTAGCTGATTGAACAAGTCATCAATTTGTGGAGGAAGATAATTTTTGTTTATCAGAATTTTTTTGAGCTCATGATAGTCAATGTCGATGAGCATTGTCTCTTCCTTCTTCTTGATGAAGTGCACTAGTGCACTCTAAGGTGAAGCACGTATGCTTATAAACCCTTTATGTAGATTATATTGTTGTTTATTCTATAGCTCCTAAAGTTCCATAACAACCATTATATATGGAGTCTATGATATTGGAAATGGCATTGGTATATGGTCAATTAAGAATTCAACATCTCTTCTAGGAAAAGGAACAGACAATTCCTTGGGAAACACTTTAGTGAATTCCCTCACAATAGGTTATTTTTCAATGTTGGTGGCTTCCTTAGACTCAATCATCTGTGTCAAACACACATGCTCAATGGGAAATAATATATACTCTTGGGATGAAGGTGATAAAGAAGATCCATCTTACTCCTTGCACTGGTATCAAATCGGGTGTCAATTCTCCATATAGAGATTGATTTCTCTCTCACGGAAATTTAGGTTGGATATATATAAGGAAAGCCACTTTATGATGATAATTTCATAAAATTCCACTAGAGGAAGTATGACGAGGTCACCGTGAAGATAAATCCACAAATTATGACAAGGGAGGAGTTATATTCTTGGGATGCAATGATTTTCTCATTTTCCATACTCACTGAAATCGTTACTTCATGATATTTTTTTGGTGTTGGGATTCTTCTACTAAACATTCAGGTTATAAAAGAATGTGTAGAACCTGAATCAAAAAGTAACTTTTCTATTCATGAATGAATAACTAGGGTACCTGTCACCACTTCTTTTTAAGGGTTCACATAGGTCGTGGTGATGGAAAAAGATCTCCCTTTCAACCTTAGAGGTTCTTGGTTGCCTCTGAATACCCTTTGCATAAGGCACTAGTTTGCAAGGTTCCTTGGTTCTTTTCAGTTAAAGAGATGAACAACACATTGTGGTTTGAAGGGAGTGTTTTTCTCCTCTTTCGCATCCATGAGTTTTTCTTATAGGTAGTTAATGTCTAGGTGCCCTTATCTTCCATACCTATACAGTTTCCTCATCCCCATCAAAAAATTTCTGGGGTTCTTCTTTCTATACCTATGGCAAGTGGGGTGTGAGATTTTTTTATCACCATTGGATTTATGCATCAAAGCACTAGAATTAAAGACCATCTTTAGTTTCATATCCCATTGATACCCCTGAGATTTTTGGATCTCCATTTCATCATTGAGGGAAAATCGGACGATTTCATCCTAGCTATCAAAGTCACGGATATATAGCGATTTCTATAGGCTAGTTTTTATCATACCAAAGAAGTGGTCAAGCATGAATTCGAGGGTAATGAAAAGGCCAAAGGAATATTGTGAAATCCTTGTGAATTTTTCCTCATAAGTTCCAAGGGATTTGTTATCTTTTTTCTTGGGGTAAATGAAGTCCAGTTCGATATTAAGAGGTAGTGTATGGGAAATTAATTTTTTGAATAACATTTTCTGGAAATCCATATATTACAACGCCTCGATCTCCCACTTAGGATTCATATTTTTTATCATTGTCCACCATTGATCTATTTCACCCTCCATACGATAAGCTTCTAGAAGAACCATCCCTTGTTCAGAACATTGAAGGATGGAAAAGTTATTTTCAATAGAGATGATCCATTATTTAGAAATTGATAGATCAGATGATCTATTAAAAGTAGGAGGCATTTGTCTCATTAATCTATCAATTTCGACTTCATCTTTCTTTCAGGGGGTGGAACGTTCCTCTTGACCCATGTTTTTATTCAAATATTGAGTTAAATGAGAGTGTATCATGACAATGTTCAGCATTCCCACTCCCATTGCACTGGGAATCTCATTAGAATATTCACCACATTGATCTTCACATCTATTGTATGCCCGAGTACTCCTATTACCTGTCATTGGATGGAATAAAAGGAATGTTATGGGTAAAACATAAAGGTTAATCCAAAGAAAAAAAGGATGACTTATAAATAATTTTTATTTTTTGAACATATGAATTTGTAGGCATCAATATATGTTTTTCATGATCTACGTTCCAACATTAATTCTTAGGGGTATTTTTCTCTTAAAATGGTTCATACTAAAGCTTGTGAATTTACCAAATCATATCCCTTAGGAGTTTTGTAACCAAGAGTTCATCAAGTCTCGTTGCCATGTACCCGGATAACCCTAGTAAATCCTGAAACTCCTTGTCAGAGTTTTCTCTGCAAGATACATCTGTGCTAGAGACGCCTCTACCTGATCGAATCCAGACAGGGATATATTTGACTGATAAACCACTTAGTCAATTCTCACTAAAATTTAGGGATGTTTTTATTATACATAGTCTTATCCCAAAGTCATTCACTTGTGTTTTCTAATCCAAATCACAAAATAACTAAACCTATCCTTTATTACCTACTATAATAACCCTTCTTTTTATTATAAACATAAACATGACTTGTTACACAAACTCTTCACTTGATACAACATGGAAGATATAGAGGACTAGTGTGATTGTGGATTAGAAAAATTACATAAAAACATAAAACACTAAACAAAGCATCTTTATTTAAAACATCCTTTACATGACCACTATATTCCATCACACTTAGCATTTCATGTTATAATCTAAGGACCTTCATAAGAAAAGGGTGAGACATAAAGCCCAGTAAGGGAGTAAACAAGGGAAAATGATGAATACAGTACATTTTTTATTATAGTCATAGAAATAGAGCATAACATAAATTCATGATTCATCATGATTATCATAACATGGAAATGTGGCAATAACTCTTAACATGGTATTATAATGAGCCAAGGCTCATTGCACATGGAGCATGAGTAACCCCTCATTACACGAACATTAGTATGATTAAACCCTAATTTCACATGAATTAGCATGACTAAACCCTTATTTCACTTGACGTATCATGATACAAATCTTTTCCCAATGCATTAGAATGCTATCAAGGGACACCCTTCTTAAACATTACATTTCATGCATATGTATGCTACATGGATCATACATCATGGAATCATAAAAGATCATAATTTATTCCATGATAAAGGAATATGGAATTCTAATAGGTAACTCATTAATACATATATAAACATAAATAATGGTTAATAACCATTCTAGAGAATTGGTCCTGATATTCACTACACAATGACTTTGGCTTGAGAAAAATCATGGGGCAATTTTGATGGCATAACGACATGACATAAGAAGTCATAAAAAATGGTCGATGAGAGAGAAAGTGGTGTATCATTATATTTACATGAAATGGATAGTAAAGGGGGTCATATAGATACATGTAACAACAAATGTAATGTAATTTATTATAAAAATACAAAGAAATTTCTTGAATGTTATCAAGAAGAGATAAATTCCATACAGAATTTCTACATGGTAACGGCTATACATGGGAGGCGTTAATGGTAGAGAAAGAGGTATATCATCATTACTTACATAAAGAGGGGATAATAAGGGAGGTGCAAAATCATACCCCAATATTTTTAATTTAATGTAAAATGGTATTACAACATAATGAAATATGGATAAAAAAAGAAAGGAATGAATCCATTACTTGAAAGTGTGTTCTCAAAGGATTGAGAGAGGCTTGAGATAGGCTTCATGGGAGCTTGGGGAGCCTTTTGATGATTCTAGAGAGAGGAGGAAAGATGTTGGATGAGATCCAAAGGATGTTAGGGAAGAGGAAGTGGGATCTTGAGTTGGTTTATATTGGGAAAGTGATAAAATTCAGTTTTATTTAGGTTTGGGAAACCACACATTAAACTAATGAAAACCAAAACTAGAACATGGTTTTTGCCCATGGTTTTTTAAAAGGGGAGTGAAAAAAATTATTTTATAAGCCCAATGGACTAACTTCTTAAATTATTAGGCTTTCTTATGTAGAGGTGAGTCACACTATAAAGGAAATAAATTTAAAAAGTTAAAACATTTTATAACTCTTTGAGGGCCCACTGTGGTTTTTTAAAATAAATAAAATGAACCGAAAAATACATTATATTAATGGTAAAAAATATATTGGCCGAAAATAATGTTTATTTTATTTTAATACATAACTATTGGGTCATTATGATGTCATAAAACACAATATATATTTAAACTGTAATTAATATTTACCAAAAAATTTGACTATCTCAAAATATTAGTAAAAATTTACCATTGGATAATTTCAAAATCTATATTCCAAAAATAATATTATATTTATCTATATAATTTTATAAATATGTGAAATTTTTCATTTAAAATAAAAACTAGCTTTTTTGAAAAATTCATGTGTTTTAAAAAATAGCTTTCTATCCAAAATAATAATTATAATTGTATTAATAATAATTATATGATCATTTTTAAGAAAAATTAATTCTGTAATAATATTTAAGTAAAATATTATTTAATACTTAAATACATTAAGTCATCAAAATAGATTTCTTAATTGAATAATAACTAAAAATTCTATTTTTTCACTAAAAACAATATTCAAAGTAACAATAATTAAATGAATGTATATTATCTATACCAAAAATAATGTACTTAATCATAGTGATATGTTCTTTATACATAATGCCTTATAACACCCACAAAATATCAAAATTGTAAGGTGTGCGATAGTGATAGACTCTTGGGGTGGCTTAGATAACATCGCTCATGAGGTAAAATTTTTCAAATTCAAATTCCCTCTTAAGAGGCTATGCTCGAACTTAACGTGTTGAAAATCGGCTTGGGCTTGGTCAGGAGTGAATTCGAATTAAACCACATCCATTCTGAGCTCCATCAAATGGGATTTCTATGGATAAATTATCTTGGATGTGGCCATTTCTTCCTTTGTCTAAGTAAATTGGATTTGTTAAAACCCTATATTTATACTAATTATGAGATCAATGTTTATCAACTATATTAGAAACTATTAAAATTCGTATAGGTATATTAAAATCCAAAAACATAAATCCAAGGACGTTCATATGTTTTTTATATCTGTAAAATCCATTTAATTAGATCAAGAGGAAAATTCACTATTGAATTTTTAGTTCATTAAAAACTGGGTCCCCCAAACATTGTGGCTTTTAATGTCTTAGCCTACTATATTTGTAGCACCTCACCTGGTTACCTGAAGGTGTGGCCTAACTTATAATATCACATTGTGGAAGCTCCAAATTATTCTGTGTACTACCGATCAGTGTAGTTCTAGATTAAGGTGCCAAAAATCCATTGATCGTGCCCTAACCTTCTATCAAGTTACACTCAATGACCAGTGCATGATTCACTATTAAATGAAATGTAGTATGAAAAAAAATACATTCACCTATGATCAGATGTCATACCTGATATCGTCCTAAAATATCATTTCTCTAGATAACTCATCACCCATCGTAATAACTGTGAAGCACTGGACCTCTATAAAACATGATGAATAGTCCAAAACTAACAGTATTCTCTAAACCAAGAGTAATAACATCTAGGTTGTATTAGACGTTAATGTCTCATGATAGAAATAATCATAGAGGGATTATTGAAAATCCCTCCAAGACATTACTTGATGAAAATTAATATGTGTGTTAACATCCAATCATATAATGGTGGAATCATTCATATTATACGCATCGAGATTTACCATCCTCTCAGGAGGTCTCTCATTGTGCTAAATGATAGACATCCTGGCCTCTAGCTATGAATTCATAGCCTTTGGTTCTCCATGCCACAAAAATTTGGGCGGTTGTAGATGCTAAAACTCACGTGTCAACTCTTTCATCATCAGGGAAGGTTGTGTTTCTCCCTGAATGGTCAGTATGAATCACACGAACACAATAGGAATGTTTTTCACAACACCTATGTCTAATAAAACAACTAGGATATCAGCATTAAAAAATAGAGGATCCAAAAGTAGCACATGGACTACCATATCTTGATTATGATTGTATACACCCTCCTGGAATAGCACATGAAGCCATTGTGGTGGAATACCTCTATATTTCAAACACACATCCTTGTAAAAACATTTTAATAATTTAAATCTAAAAAACTTATATTTCAAAGTAGGATATATAAAAACCATCCACTGTAAGAACTCACCCTCTTCTTTCCCCATGGGATAGGTTTATTCAACAATAAATTAAATTATAACAAAGAGACACTACCTAATTCCAACCACTATGGTCGATTCATGGAATGTCTCAACTATATAACATTTTGTTTTCCATTTAATTATCATTTCAACTTTATAATAATTAAAATTTATATCATATTTAATTCAATAATGTTAATGTCGTTGTATGAAAAAAATTATCACTTAGGGTATGTACTCCATAGGGATAAAATTATGGGGTCCATTTCATCTATACCATATCAAAATTAAAACTATGTTTCCCAAAATTAGGCATACATATCATGAAACCTAACAAAAAATCATGAAACCTTTAATTAATTTTAAACTATGTGGCATAATAAATGAAATTAAAAATATAGTAGGTTCATATATGATTCATGATATGTAATTCAATTATATCATCTGGTTCCAAAAGAATATAACCCAAATGCATATCAATAAAAAATATGAATCATTTTCATAAACCAATAATTAAATGAAATCAATTGTATTAGTCAGTATCCAGAAAATAGTATTTCAGTTTGTGGAAATATCGGTTTCCTTGTACACCATTTAGAAATGTGTGGGCACAACTCATTACAAAAATCTAATTTTTTATATCAACACCAAATAGTAAATTAAAACAAAAAATAACCCCAATGATACCATAGTGGAACATCCAGGTTCCAGATTCCACTCAAAGGTGCTCCATACCCGGATATCTACATGGACTCGTGTGCATCCCCACAAAAGTGAGATGCTAGAGAATAGACATGTAGGACAACGTTTGTCTATGGGGAGACAATTACCTCATTAGAAGAGTGTAACATAGTTGAAATACAACAATTATTTTATATATTATGAATTAAACCTTACAACATTATTAAATAGTGGAAGACTGTAACGCCCCAACCCCAAAATCCAGGAGCTGATGCATTATTTTAATACTTATTCATTATTACAAGGAATTATGTCCCAAAGGGCTGATTAGTTTAGTAGTCTTGGAAATAAGATACATATATAATTTCAGCACTACAACTTGAAAAGAAAAAAAATCACTAATTTATTCCATTAGAAACATCTAATCTTCTATGATTATTCCTACAAGTCACTCATAAATAACTTCTTCATCTCCATGAAAAATGAAACATGTGAATGGGGTGAGCTCAAACTCTCAGTAAGAGTAATAAATATAGTGCAAAAAAACATACGTCATGGTGAATAATTGAAAACAATACATTTAAAAATAATTAACATGAACAATTTATGGAAGGAATATGAGCTATGTAAATAATATCATAAGAAAACATTGTGATGGGTATTTCACTAGTCGAATAAACACATGAAATATCAATAGCTAATGTCATAATGATGGAATAAATAATGTCGTACATCATAACCACATAGTCATGGTCTCTTTCCAAGAATACAAATATGATTTTTTCAAGGCCTTATGCCAAGACACCAGTTTGTCTCATTAAAGATACTGATTCATCAGGGAGCTATTGCGGGTTCCACCCATCACTAACTATGTACATTGCATTCCACATTTGAAAATGATTATATATAACATAAACATTTGTATTAATCTATCATACAAAATGTCAATACTTTATCCGTAAACCATGAATGGTATAAAAATAGCACATCCACAGACAAACATAACCCATTCAATACAATACAGAAGATTGTATGATGAGAAATTAACCTCAATAGTGAATAATTAAGGATATTGACATAGATGAAAATAATCCTCAAAAGTATTTGAGATAAGTATCCCCCTTTTCCTTGAAAACATTGAAAAGTATCACTATTTATCAAGAAACTGTTTTAAATAGATTTCTGAATGAAAGTGTGTTGTTACACTTTGAAACATTTAAAATTAATTTTAATTATAAAAAATTAATATACATATAGATAAATCTTTAAAACCATTTTTAAAACATGTAAAATAATGATAATGATTTAGAAGAATAAAATTTTAAAACATTTAAAATTATAGTTTAATTAGAGTTCCTAACCAAATGAGAGATTCTTGAAGACAAATGATTGAGTTGATCAAAACATAATAACATCATGAGAATAAATGGATTAATGATATATTATGTCAAATTATAGTATATACACCAAATAAAGGTGAATTGTCACATAATAACAATTAAGTCTCAATGGAATGTTTCTTGAGATGAAATCACTTATAAAGACCGTATCCTTAGGTTAAGGATAAATCAATGACATAATTATCTATGAAAAATATAAATAAATTAAATATAATAGGTTATTCTATGTAAATCAATCTGACAACATTCACACATATTCTTGTAAAAACAGCACCAATGACTTGGATGTTTAACTCAATGAATGGAAATTTTGTTAATATTTCTCTTATCATGTTCATATCAATGACTTGAAAAATCATCAATGTAGTGATTATGTGTATCAATAGTATATACACACAAAGGGGAGTGGAAATTAATAAATAAATAATAAATTGTTATGACCCTCATAATCTTGGAGTAAAATAGTCAATGAAGTATGTGTAAATCTGAATGAGAGGAAATTGAAATTTTAAATTCCCATACCGATTTGGTAACATACAAAACATACATCCCATGAAAGAAGGATCACAAAATGATGATTTAAATACCCATAAATTAATTTATATTACATAATTAATACAATCACGGGTAGTACATATGCCACAAACAAAAAAATAGTGGCCAATATTTCATGAATCTCACATGAATAAAAAGTGAGATGAAAAGCCCTTACTTCATTGTGATCAGTCAAGTCGTATGACCAAAAGTTAATAACAAAAAAATTAGCCACAGAATACAATGAATATAAAGATAATCATGATAATATATATCAAATGGTAGTACACAATACATCACATTCAATAAATAAGTGGCTAACAATGGAAATCTCACAGTATTAAAAGTTAAATAAGAAACCCCTTACCTCAAGTATGACTAGTCTTGTATGTTCCCTGTTCTTCCTGAATAATAATCATAAGTAAATTTATAATTTATTAAGAGAAATATTCAAGTCATTTATTCCTTTTATATAACTTATTACCTTTCTATAAAAATTATTTAATTATTTTAGATCAGATTGGTTATTTTATCGACGTTCAGAACATAAGTAAAAAATGAACATGTTATAATTACAAATTTCCCAAGTGGTAAAAAGTCCATTATCTCAAAAATGACATAAATGATTTAGATATCATATATATATATATATATATATATTATCTAGTATATATATCTATTTATAATATTACATAACATTTTGAGATAAGAAATGAAATGTACCGTTCATAGAGGCGGTAAGTCATACAAAAGCATGAATGCTACTTTCATTTCTATTTTGTATTTTATTGGAATTAAAACATAATGATACATAAGTATATTATAATTCTAATATAATATCATATATAATTTCATTAATTTCATCTTTTATAGGACCCGCATAAGGCATTAACGAGTCATATCATGTTGAGGGGGAGATAGTCCGCACTTCCTCATATGAAATTATTATGTTTTACCCATAATGGAAACAATGAAAAAAATGATATAAATGGAAAATACAGAAGCATAAAAAAACATAAACATAATATATATATCATATATAAATACAGTTCCATATTAATGGCCACCATGAGAGGCGGTAGGAGATAATTGAACAATCATCGCTTCATGAGGCATTCTTTTTCCATCCATAGAAAGAGTTTGTTCTTCACCTATTAGATGGAGGTGTGTGTATGTGTAGTTTTATTACATCTCATAAAAAAATTATAATACATAAATTATACTGGAATTTTATAGTTGTATGTAATAAAACATGTTTATGGGGTAGGATAAGTAAAATAAAACAAAATAAAACAAATTAATATTAGTGAAATCGTAACCTTTAATTTGGGTAACTTCTTTTGGTTTAAAGCAAAAGGACTACTTAAAGTTCCTTAATCATACGGTACGGCTTCTAAAAGGAAGAGGGGGATCTTGAGAGATTATTTTTTCAGGTGTTGGACGATCCAATGGGATTAAGAGTTGTGTGGAATGGGTTTTAAGTTGTGTCATTTTATAAGGGGAGGAGGGGCTCTTTAGGAAAATATGAAAATATTATTTTAATATATAGTGATATTAGGTTTAAAAAGGTCCAAAACTAATTAACGTCGAATATAAGATGACTAATGATCGAAATAAAATCATCCAACAAATTTTTGACAGGTTTTGGATATTCTTTTAATATTAATAATCATATTTATTGAAATCATTTATTAATGATGTAAATATTACATCATTATTGTGCCATAAATAAGTTAATTTATCTTATGTCTAAAAATTATAAAAAAATTACCATAATGTAGGAAAGATTTTTATATTTTAAATGATTATTTATATTTGAAATGATGTTTTATATAACTTATTTTAAAAATAGATATAATAAAAGATATTTGTTAATGTCATTTTTGTCTTTTTACATTAAGTTAATTAAAATAAAGTGTCATTAACATTTTTATGTGGCTCTATGGGGTCCCCAATGTGACTCAAGGATACCCATGGTCGACCATGACTCATCCAATAAGGATAGGACAAGTGTTACAGAAATTTTGTATTAATATAATATTATTTTTACCATGAATTACCCAATTTACCATTAACTACGGTAAATAAAAGTCAAAGGATACTATTCTTAAAAATTTATTTTCATCTTATTGAACCAAATTTTAAATACTAATAACAACCCTGAATCTGAAATTTTTGAAATTAAATTCATAGAAGTAATAAACAATCATTTAAATGAAAAATTCGGATTTTTCACTACTACTTAGTAGTTTCACTATTCATCAAAAAATGAAGTTTTTCCAAAAAATAACAAAAATTCAACCTAAGATATATTTGATATTATGAATTCAAAAATTATGTCTATTTTACCATATTCAAAACATAGAATATGGATAAATTAATTTAAAATTAATTTCTGTTGTCAAAACAAATAGCGTGTTTTAAAGAAACAATAACTATTAAAAGATTGACACTTGTTTACGTATAATTTCAAATTGAAATTAATTCCAATGACAAAAAATTTATTAATGGTTAAAAATATACTCTAATTAAACTTAAATAACAATTTAAAATATAATCTAACCATATAAATAAATTAGATTAAAAGGAAGTTTTTAATTAAAATACATTACTTCTCACTATTAAAAAAATAATATTATTAGAAAAATACAAAAATTTCATCCAAAGTAAAAAATTGATGTCCCGATTCTAAAGAAGAATTTTATTTTGTCAAAATGAATATGTAAAAGGTTCAAATACTGGATTTAAAAGGTATTTCAAATAAAAGGTGGTAAATTTTGTTTTCTTTTGAAAAATGCATTTTTTTATCTGAAAAATTGAATTTGTTCTTGTAATATTTCTAAGAAACACATAATAAATATGTTAAAATTATATGAAGTATATAAAATTTAAAATATAGTTAATACTATTCATAACAACTTTTGAACAGCTAGTTTGGAAAGTCGTGGTGTGCTCGAACTCGTTGTTGCATGTAGCACAGGCTATTGAATTTAAAGAAAATAACATACTATGAAATCTTGGGGTATTACATTCTACACTCCTTCAATAAATTTCATCCTTGAGATTTGAAATTGTTATTTGAAAATAAAAGGATAAAAATAGAAAAATACCTTTGTGGAAAACCTACATCGGAAACTGGGTTAAAACAATTTAGTCATAGTAAGAGGGAAAAGGAGTTGAAAATGTTACCACTAAATTATGATCTCTATTAGGAGAACATTGGTAGAAATTAGAGACACATAATTGGACGAAAAACATAAATATATATAGGGAGTGGTTAAAGTCATCAATAGAAAACATGTGTAAAATTGAGGGCCCCAAATCCATCAATCTATGATGATTTAAAATATCATCGGTTCAACAAACCATAAAGCATTAGTATAACACATTTTTGGTTTTAATATACTTTCCCTAAAGTTTAATGATTAATTTATTCATAGAATATGAAAAAATATATACTTGACAAGTTGAGTTTCATCCTTTATCTAATTCATAACAAAAACTCATCATTCACTCCAAATGATGAGTATTAAAGATGACATGGTCACACCTGAAGTGCTAGAATCAACTTATAGATAATCACATAATCCAAAATGGATGAACTATATATTTCCCTTTTCATTAGAGATTAACCAAAACCAAAATAGTTATTAAAATATCAAATGATCTCGAAAAAGGATAATACATTAGGGAAAGAAATACTAATCTTAATTTCATAAATTAAACCAACAATACACAAAGTTCAATAAATACCAATCATAGAAAAATTTCCATAAAATATTATAATATAAACCAAACATATATTGAAACCGAAACCTCAGAAGAATTTTCTTACGTAGTTTTCCACGTTAAATTGTATCTCAAAATAATATTGTCTACTCTTAAATTCATAAACTTAAAAGTAATTAACCAAATCCCATATTCTCTATGATACGATAATTATTTCAATAAATAAACAAAATTGATATAAATTCACAATAAAAAAATAGGTAAAAAAACACCTTTACTCGTAAAATGAAATCTCATAGTATTCTATTTTCTTTAGGCATATAGTATTCCCAATAGAACAAACATCTTCAAAAATAACATTTATCACTTAATTAGAAAATCATTTTCCTATACTAAGAATATCCATTTGATAATACAAAAGATCCCAAATCAACTTATTATTAATCAATAAAATCATTTAACAAAAATAATTTGTCACACTAACTGGTGACTTAACATAGTCTGGTGGTATGTGATAAATCTCAATCTCACTATGGTTGTGGGTTCGATTCCTGTAGCTTTGTCCGACACGACTATTTTTCACATGGTCAACGTGTTGTTTTTTGTCAAAAACCATATAATTTTATAATATTCCAAAAAATGAGATAGATTCCTCAAATTAACTATTACATAATTTCATCACAAATATGATCTCAAACCTCTCATTTTCATTCCAAACTATAATAACATGTAATTTCCTCAAAATCAATGATCATATAAAACCAAATGGTTATTTATTACTATATCCACATGGGAAAAGATAATTCCTCCTCAAATATCATTTTCAAATGACAAACCACCGGGTTACAAATACAAGAGAAAAGTCTTCCAATGCAATCCTATCAACAAATAGAACTAATAATTTTTAATCATTTCTCCATCCATTTATTTCAACATAGATTCTTCCTTGACCAAGATGATATCATATAGAATAGGTAATTCACCCAGGTAATGGCCAGGCCTCCTACATTTACTACAAATGACTATAAATGGATTCTTAGGACCATTATTATTTTCATCCACTATACTCTTAAATTTTCCTCAGCAATTATTGACATTATGTCCTTATTTACCACACATAATGCATTTATTTGTTCCATTAAGAAACCTTCCTAGGTGTCTCCTTCCACATTTACTGCATGATATAAAATGAGATTTCTTTTCTCTATGGTCTTCATTGCTAGATCTCTTATTATTCACCACTTTTCTCTCCCTTTTTGAGTCTGGGAGTTGCTTAATATATATATTGTTGATCATATTTTTTGAAAAAAGATTTGGCATGAACAAGATATCTTTTACTCTTGTCATCATTCCATTTTGTTGCTCATTTCCAAAACCGTTCAAACCTTGTACATGATGCTTAAAGTTACAATGACTTCCTTGGAATCTAGCCATTGACAAAAACTAGAACGCATTGTGTGAGTAATAATAGTAATAAAATCATTCAGAGAATATCATGACACATTATTTTCAATTTAAAACACCTTAGGACCAACCAAAGTCATTTATTCTCATCTTATATTAAAATAATTAAAATCAGTTTGTAATGAGAATTTAAATTATCCTAATCATATCCCCAAGGTGTGTTGTAACCAAGAGTGCAACAAGGACTTTTGTCATGTACCAGGAAACCCTGGGTCAAGCCTGAACCTCCTTGCCAGAGTTTTCACTCCTAGGTTCATTTGTGCCAGAGCTGCCTCTACCTAATCGTATCCAGACAGGGATGTACTGCCTGGAAAATACACAAAATCTCTACATTACCAAGTTTCTAGAATTTTATTCTATACTAATCCTCATAGTATATCTTAGGCTAATGTGCTGAAATAAGAGTTAATCTAAATCTAGTTTCAATGGTTTGTACTAAACTTTCTCTGATACCATATATAATGCCCCAAACCCAGAATCTAGGAGCCGGTGTATTATTTTAATACATTGTAATGATTACAAGGAACCAAGTCCCAAAGGGACGGTTAGTTTAGTAGTCTTGGAAACCAGATACATACATAATTTTGACAATAATCTTGAAAGAAACAGAAATTTATTTCATTAGAAACATCCATGCTTCCAAGATTTTTCCTGCAAGTCACTCATAACTAACTTCGTCATATCCTGGTAAAATGAAACATGAGAAAGTGGTGAGCTCAATCACTTAGTAAAAGTAAGCAATACAACGGAAGATAATATAAGGCATGGTGAATAATTGAAAACACATGCCTTTACAAATAATTAACTTGAACAGTTTATGGCAGGAATATGAGATGAGTAAATAAAATAATAATAAAACATAGTCATGGGTATTACTCAAGTCAAATAACCACATGAAATATCAATATCTAATCTCATAATTATGGAATTCTTAATATCAGACATCATAACCACATAGTCAAGGCCTCGTTCCAAGACTACAAATAAGATTCTGTCAAGGCCTCGTGCCAAGACCCTAGTTTGTCTCATTAGACTGACTGATGAATCTTGGAGCTATAGAGGGCTCCACAAATCACATACTAAGTCCAATATATTCCAAATATGAAAAGAACTAAGCATAACATAAGCATTCATATTTATCTAGCATATCAAATGTCAATACTTTTACCCTAAACTATTAAAGGTAAAAAAAATAGCACATCCACAGTCAAAAATAATTCATTCAATAAAATATGAATGATTGTATGATAATAAATTAACTTCAATCAAGAATAATGAGGGATATTAACATTGATGAAAATAATCATCCAAACTATTTGAGATAAGTATCCCAATTTTTCTTGAAAACATTCAAAAGTATCACTATTTATCAAGAAGCTCTTTAAAATAGTGTTTTGAATCAAAGTGTCCCATTCAACATTAAAATTTTTATAATGAATTTTAATTTAAAAAATAAATTTCCATATAAATAAATCCTTAAAACCATTTTTAAAACATGGACAATAATGATAATGATTTTGAAGAATAAATTTTTAAAACATTTAAAATTATATTTTAGTTAGAATTCCTAACCAAATGAGAGACGTTTGAACACAAATAATTGAGGTAATAAAAACGTAATAATATCAAGAGAATAATTGGATTCATGATATATTATGTCAAATTATAGTATATACACCAAAAAAAATTGAATTGGCACATAACAACAAAGATGTCTCAATGGAATGTAAGTTGAGGTGAAATCCCTTATAAAGACCATATCATTAGGTTAAGGATAAATCAATGATATAATTATCTGTGAAATATATATATAAACTAAATATGATTGTTTATTCAGTGTAAATAAATCATATGACATTTACACATATTCTGATAAAAACAACACCAATGGCTTGGATGTTTAACTCAATGAATAGAAATTGAGTTAGGATTAATCTTATCATATTCATATCAATGACTTGAGAAATTATAAATGGAGTGATTATGTGTATCAAGAGTATATCCACACAAAGGGGAGTGTAAATTACTATATAAATAATAAATTGTGATTCCCCATATAATCACGGAGTAATATTGTCAATGATGTATGTGTAAATCCGAATGAGTGGAAATTGAAATTTCAAATTCCCTTACCAATTTGGTAACTTACGAAACATACCCCCCATGAAAGAGGGATCATAAAATGATGATGTAAATACCCATAAATTAATGTATATTACACAATTACTATAATAATGGAAAGTACATACTCCACACAAAAGGAAATAGTGGCCAATACAGCATGAATCTCACATGAATAAAAAGTGAGATGAAAACCCCTCACTGCATTATGATCAATCGAGTCATATGACCAAAATCTAATAACCACAAAAGGAACCACAGAATAACATGAATATAAACTGAATAATGATAATATATATCAAATGTATGTACAAAATACACCACATTCAATAAATAAGTGGTGAACAATGGAAATGTCACAGAATTAAAAGTGAGATTAGAAACCCCTTACCTCATGTCCGACTTTTCTTGTATGTTACTTGTTCTTCTTGAATAATAAACATAAGTTAATATCTAAATTATTAAGAACATTTTTCGATTTTATTATTACTTTTATATAACTTATTAACTTGATATAAAAATTAGTTAATTATTTGAGTTCATATTGGTTATTTTGTCGATGTTGGGAATTTGAGTAAAAAATGAACTTGTTATAATTACAATTCTTCCATGTGGTCAAAATTACATTATGTCCAGAATGATATAAATGATGTATATATCATATATATATATATATTATCTATTATATATATCTATTTATAATGGTACATTACATTTGGAGATATGAAATGAAATGTACCGTTCATGGAGACGGTAAGTCGTATATACGCATGAACGCTACTTCCATTTCAATTTTGTATTTTAATAGAATTATAACATAATGATACATATTTATATTATAATTCCAGTGTAATATCATATATAATATCATTAATTCCATCATTTATACTTCCCACATAAGGCATTAATGAGTTATATCAGTGGGAGTTAGTCCGCACTTCCTCAAATGAAATTATAGCGTTTTACCCATAATGGAAACCATAAAATATTGATATAAATGGAAAATATGAAAACATAAAAAAACATAAAAATAATATTTATATATCATATATAAATAAATTTCCATCTTATTGGCCACCATGAGAAGAGGTAGGATATAATCGAACAATCGTCGTTTCATGAGACGTTAGTTTTCCATCCACATAAACAGTATGTTCTTCACCCATTAGATGGAGGTGTGTGTAAGATTAGTTTGAATACATCACATAAAGACATCATAGTTTATTAAGGATACTGGTGTTGTTATAAAAGAAAGTAATAAAAAGTGTTTAGGGGGTGGGAGAAGTAAAATAAAACAAAATAAAACAAAAGAATTTAAGTGAAAGGATTAACATTAATTTGGGTAACGTTTTTTTGGTTTGAACAAAAAGAAATTCTTGAAGTTCTTTCTGCATAAGGTGAGGCATCTATAACGAATAAAGGCATATTAAGAGATTATTTTGGTAGAGTTTGGATGAGCCAAGGGGCTTGAGAGGTGTGTGGAATGGGTTTTAAGTGGTGTCCTTTTATAAGGGGGAGGATGGGCTCTTTTGAAGAGTGTGAAAATATTATTTTATTATATAGTGATATTCAGTTTCAAAAAGTCCAAAACTAATTAAAGTCGATGATAAGATGACTCATGGACGAAATAAAATCATCTAATAAGAATTGGACAGGTTATGGATATTATTTTAATAATAATAATCATAATTTTTTAAATCATTTATTAATGTAGTAAATACTACATCAATATTGTGTCATAAATAATTTTATTTATTTGATATCTAAAAATGATAAAAAAAATTACCATAATGTAGGAGACCTATGTAGCTTTAAAATTATTATTTATAGTAGAAAATATGACTTATATAAACCCATGTAAAAATTGATATACTAAAAGATATTTGTTAATGTCATTTTTGCCTTTACTCTAAGTTAATTAAAATAATGTGTCATTGTTAATCTTATGTGGCTCCACTGGGTCCCAAAATAGATCCAAGGATACCAAAGGTCGTCAATGACTCATAAAATAAGGTTAAAACAAGTTTTATGGTAATTTTGTGTTATTATATGATTTTTTTACCATGAATTACCCTATTTACCTTTAATTGTGGAAAATTAAAGTCAAAAGTTACTAATCACCAAAAATTAATTTCATCTTATTAAACCATATTTTAATTACTTATAACAACCATGCATCTCAGATTTTCTAAATTCAATTCATAAGAGTAGTAAAATTTTGTTTAAATGAAAAGGTCGGATTTTTTACTACTACTTAGTGGTTTCACTATTCATCAAAAATTTATGTTTTTTTAGAAAAATTCCAAAAAATCAGCTTAAGATATATTTGATATTCTGAAATCAAAAAAAAAATTTATATTTTCCCATTTTCAAAACATATAATTTGGAATAATTAATTTAAAATTAATTCCCATTTTCAAAACAAATAGCGTGTTTTTGAGAAACAATATCTATCAAAAGATTGAAACTTGTTTATATATAATATTAAAGTTAAATTAATTCCAATGACCAATATTTGATTAAAGGGATAAAATATAATCTAATTACACTTAAAAACCAATTTAAAATATAATTTAACCATATGAAAATATTAGATTAAACGGTAGTTTTGAATTAAAATACATCACTTCTCACTATTCATAAAAAAAGAATTTTATTAGAAAAATACCAAAATTTCATCCAAAGTAAATTCTGATCTCCCGATTCTAATTCTTTTTATTTTTTCACAATGAATATGTAAAAGGGTCAAATATTGGATTTAAAAAGGGTTCTCCATTAAAAGGTTGTAAAATTAATTTTTTTTTAAAAATTCTTTTTTTATCAGAAAATTTAATTTGTTCTAATAATATTTCTAAGAAACACATAATACATAAGTAAAAATTATATGGATTATATAAAATTCAAAATCAAGCTAATAATATTAACAACTACTTTTGAATGGCTTGTTTGGTAAGTCGTTGTGCGATTGACCTCTATGTTACATGTAGCACAAGTTATTGAATTTAATGAAAAAACTTACTATGAAATCTTGGGGTGGTACAAAGACTGTGTAACACCCCGAGCTTCCATTATACGCTTCTCTTTCAATAATGCAATAGCTTTCATTATACGCAAGTTCGAGTTCTAACACACCGCGACTAATCAATGAAGCTATTATGAATAGTAATACCCTCTTTTTAAAATTATGTAAATCTTATATTTCAATATGGACTTCATTTTTGTATTCGTAATATCAAAATTATCCAAAGTTGAATTTTTTGTAATTTTCTGAGAACTTTCAATTTTTATGAATAGGGAAAAATACTTAAAAACAACTTTTTTAATCAAAGTATTTTATAGTGATAAATTATACTATTGAGAGATTTTAAATTATAATTAGAATATATTTTTACTATTTTATCCAATGGTGATCATTAGAATTAATTTCACATTGAATTTGGACATAAACAATGGTCAATCTTTTGATATATATTGTTTCTTAAAAACACTCTATTTGTTGTGGCAGTGGGAATTAATTATAAAATTAATTAATTCAACTGATATGTTTGGAATTTTTTAAAATAGACATCATTTTTGGATTCGGAATATCAATTATAGCTTAGGGTGAAATTTTTGCATTGTTCTAAAAAACTTCAATTTTTGATGAATAGTGAAACCACTAAGTGGTAGTTAAATAACTGATTTTTTGTTTAAATGAAATATTACCACTTCTGTGACTTGATTTTAAAAAATCCGACATACATGGTTGACATTATGAAGTAAAATGTGGTTCAATGGGAATAAAATATTTTTTGGTGAATAGAAACTTTTAAGTTCTTAATCGCGATTAGAGGTAATTAGTGCAGTTTAAGGTAAAAATAATGTTGTAATAATATGAGATGAGCTTGACACATGTCATACCCTCATTGTATGTTCCATGGACGACCATGAAAATCAATGGGTAGACTTGGGTACCCCATGGAGCCACTTTAGTTGGAAAATGACATAAATACCTTTTATTTAATGTTAAAGTAAAAAATAACACAAACATGAAATGTTTTACTAAAACAGTTTTTACATAGGGTTATACAAGAAATATTTTTGATTATAAATAGTAATTGGAAAGCTAAAAAGATTTCCTACATCATAGTATTTTTTTTATAGTTTTTAAACATTAAATAAATTAAATTATGTATGACATCATGATGATGCAGCGATGACCTCATTATTTAACGATTTACCTAAAATGGAAAGATAATGTAATATATAAGACCTACACATGTCCAAAACCTATAGTAAGGGTGGATTTAGAACCCTTATCACCTTATACTCGAATTATATCAATGTGGGACCTCTTAAATCCGAATACCATTTTATAATAAAGTGACTTTTCTTTACTTTCCAAGAGTTCCCCTCTTCTCCACTTATAAAAGTCCCCCGCCACTACCACCTTACTCACACTATCAAGCCATTTGGCTCGGCCAACCCCTGAAAAACTACTCTCCCAACATCCCTATATTACTCATTGAAGCCTCACTTTGGGTATAATTCTTCCCAAGGAAGCCTTTGTCTCAAATCAAAAGAGTTACCCGATTTTAAGGTAATGTCTTCTCTTATGTTATTTTGTTTTATTTTTCTTCTCCAACCCCATAAACTGTTTTTATTCATTTCTTTTGTAACAAAACCAGTATCCCTAATATACTAGGATGTTGTTATAAGAAGGATTCGAGATACACTTACACACACCTACATCTAATGGTTAAATAACATACTGTTTCTGTGGATGGTGAACTTCTGCCCCACGAAACGATGATTGTTCAACACTCATATAACACCTTCAAAGGTGGCCATTAAGATGTCACTATATTTATATATGATATATAATATGTTTATGTTTTCCTTAGGCTTATGTATTTCTCATTTATGGCATACTTTATGATTTCCATTATGGGTAAACACGATATTTTCATTTTAGGAAGTGCGGACTACCGCCCCCTCAAAGTGATTTGAATTGTTAATGCCATATGTGGGATGTATAAAGGATGAAGTAAATGAAATTATATATGATATTATACTGGAATTATAATATACCATTATATCATTATGACTTCATTCCATTAAATATGAAATGGAAATGAAAGTAGCGTTCATGCGTACGTACGGCTTACCGTCTCCATGAACGGTCCATTTCATTTCTTACCTCTAAATTTTATGTAATATTATAAATTAATGTATATACTGTATATACATGAGATATATGATATCTATATCATGAATATAATTCTAGATATAATGGATATATCACCACATGAACAACTTGTAATTATAAGAATTTTATTTTTGACTCAAGTACCTAAGATCGACAAAATGACCGTTATAAACTTAAATAATTACATAATGTTCATAACATGGTAATAAGGGATATAAAAGGAATAATTAACATGAAAAAGGTTCTTAAGTAAATAGAAATTAACTCTATTTTATTATTCAGGAGGTTAAAGAACGGTCGAGTCAGGACACGACGCAAGGTAAGGGAACTTCTTAACCCAATTTCTATTCATTGGGTTAATCTCCTACTTTTAAATTATGTCATCATATTATTATGTCCTGTCTTGTATTTGTACTTTATTTATGTGTAATTATAGTGAATACACATAATAGACCTACTTTATTTAAAAATATGATCTTTGTAAGGGTCTTCATCTCAATCTCCTTTCATTGAGGCATATTTTGTTTTATACACAACTTTATTTTATACGGTGTATAAACCCCTTTGACTTTTATGTTTATTCAAAAGGAATCAATTTTATATGAAGCATTTTACTAAAAGAAAAAAAGGGAATGTTTTTCATTACGTACATATGCGGCGACAACGACTTCTCTGCCGCTGTGACCATTATTTGAGTTTCGGCACCCTCTACAAGCCATCACTTTTTTTTAATGAAAAATAAATACAAAGTTTTAACATTCTTCTATTTTGTTATTGAAAATGGTTTTGAAAGAGTTTTCATTATATCAATGTGTTGTATTGATATCTTGTGATTGAAATGTGGAAATGTTTTGTTTCCTTTATGCATTTTTTTTGTGATACGATTATGTTATGATTTATTATATGTTTAAACCTGTTCATATGAGGAATGAATTTGACTTAATAATTGATGGGTTGAGCCCGCTATAGCTCCTCGATGCATCGGTGGGTCTCATGAGACAAACTAGTGTCTTGGCACGAGGCCTTGACAAAATCTTATTTGTGGTCTTGGCACGAGGCCTTGACTACGTGGTTATGATAGTCTGGCATGATGGATTCCATCATTATGAAAGTGGTTAATGATATTTCATGTGATTATTATACTAGTAGAATATCCATGTGAGTAAGTAAATAGCATTATTTCATTTTACTTTTGCCATATTATGATAAAGTTCACGTTTAAAAGGCTTTTGTTTTAGTTATACATTGCCTTAAATGTTAATGTTTATTTATGAATGCTTCCACTATGTTGTTATCCTTACTGAGCATCTAAGCTCACCCCTTTAAATGTATTAATTTTTCCATGATGTGAATAAGTATATTATGAATGACCTGCAGGGATAATATAAGGGGATATGAAGAGAAGATGTTGTAGTTTTGTTTTACTTTATGATGTAATGTAAGACTTATTAATGTATCTAGTGTTTCCAAGGATGCTAAACTAATCGGTCTTTCGAGACTTGATCTTTTATGATCATGCCAATGTTACGAAGTAATGCACCGACTCTGGGTAGCTGGGGTTGGGGCGTTACAGTTGGTATCAGAGGCAGTTTAGTACTAACCTTGGAAGCTAGATTTAGATAAACTCTGATTAGAGCAAATATCCCAAAGATAGACTTTGAGGATTAGTATAGAAAGATCTTCCTAGAATTTTGGTATTGTAGAGATGTTGTGTGTTTTCCAAGAAATACATCCCTGTCTGGATACGAGCAGGTAGAGGCGGCTTTGGCACAGATGTACCTAGGGGTAAAACCCGAAAACACCTCTTTGATCTAGACTCGAATTGGAACTGGTGCACGACAACGGGCCTTGCTGCACTCTTGGTTACGACACTCCCGGGAGATATGCTTTGGATAATTCTCATTTTCTAAACAAACCACTACGAAGGATTGTGAGTATATACTTCCTCAATGAAAACATTTTATGGATTATATCTATAAATAGTTCAATTTATGTTAAGTATCTTACAAGTATGGAATTAGGTATTTTGATTCATAAACTAATCTAGTTTATGCCATTGTTTAGAAATGGAGCCTCGTGGAAGGAATGGAAACCGTATCAATGCACGCACTCCGTGTAGGGATTTCCCTCCTACTCAAGATAATTATTGTGGAGCTGGAGATACAACTGGTGCTGATCAACTTATTACCATACTGGGACAAATCACTCAGGTTATGAATAATAACCTTACTCGTATGGAGCACCCTGATCCGCAACATGGAGGATCAATGTTAGACCGCGTCATGAGGCAACAACCACCAACATTTAATGGGGGTACAAATACATTAGTATCTGAGAAATGGATAAACTCCTCAGAGAAAATATTCCATGCCTTGGGGAGTAGTGAAAGGGAGAAGGATTTCATGGCAGTCTACCGCCTCACTGGAGATGTCGATCAGTTGTGGTCGCTCATTCAAAACACAAAGGAAGATGATGAAGTATCGAATATGGAATGGATGGAGTTTAAAGATCTTTTCCTAGAAAAATACTATCCTCGTGACCATCGAGCAGATATGGAAAGACAATTTTTGAGTCTGAGATGAATGGAGGATGAGAATGTCGCAAAGTATGAGGCCAACTTTACAAGGATAGCGAGGCATGCTGCAGATTATATACGTATCCCAAGAAGTAAGATTGATCATTTCTTTGATGGGTTAAAACCATTTCCCCATTGAGCTTTAGTATCACAATCTTTCTCAACATACGAAGATATAGTCTCATGTGTTATCAAGACGGAAAAAGAAATTTTCTAAGTCTTATGACAATAAAGTAAAGCAATAGAAGAAGAGAATGGTGGAACATGAAACAGATAAAGGAAAAAAGGGAAAGAAGGACATTCCATTATGTGATAATTGTGGGAAGCATCACCCTGGTACTTGCCTAAAAGAAAAGGGAGTTTGTTATAAATGTGGAGAAAAGGGTCACCGGGCTCGTGGTTACAAGAGAAAGAAAGAGGCTATCAAAGTTGAATGCTACAATTGTAGATAATTGGGTTATTATGCAAATGAATGTCCTAAGCTTCAGGGAAACTTACCTCAAAAAAGGCCAAGGGATGAAGGGAAATCTTATGCTGTTACTATAGTTGAAGCAGAATAATTAATGTATTGGTGATTTTGGACTCATGGATTATAATCTGGTTATTAGAATAATGTGATATATATATAAGGATTGTACTACAGTACTTGTTGATTTCATTAAGGTTTTAATATGATGAATGTAATCATATTTTTGTATGTGACAATAAGAGAAACTTTACTTTGTTTGAGGAATCTGATGATACAATTGATTTTGGAATTTAGAGACCTTCTAGAGAATGTCTAGACGGAGGTATTTTGGATAAATATAAAGGTGGGAATGTATTAAGTTGAACTTTGGATAATATTTTTTAAGGTTAAAACATTTATGAAGATTATTTTTGGAATATTATAATAATATAGTTTTAGGAAAAGGACAACCTGCAGGGAGGGGCATAACCCGTCGCGTCGGACAAAGCTGCAGGAATCGAACCCACATCCATAGTGAGATAGGCCTTTATTACCTACCACTATCCTACAGGAAGTCCCTGGTTATTACAAAATAGTTTTACTAATCTAAATGTTATGTGTTAATATTTGGAACCTTATATGATTAGGATAAATAGAATATTTTTGAGTTGCATTACCTTTTAGAGTGAAAGATGGGTTTGTGGTAAACATTTATTAAAGAATGAAAGTCTACAAAACAAGTATGTTTATTCCCTTACGTTCTTAGTAAATCTCCTAAATAAATTCCTCAACATTATAAAAGGTAACTTAAAACAAAAAAGTTTCTGGTTATCTTTTCCAACTGGGGATTCAAGGACCGTTTAACCAATCACAAGTTTGTGATTTGTTTATGGTTAACTTTCTCCTAATCCAGTGTTCTACAACTCTCCATCAGACCGTGATGGTTTTTTTTCTTCTATATCCATATTATCAGAGAATCCTAGTATGGGCTATCTCGGGTGACCTTTGTACTTATCTTTCATTATTTTAATGTTATATTCTTATTAACCCTATTTCCGATGTGGGTTTTCCACAAAGGTATTTTCTATTTTCAACCTTCTATTTTCAAAGAAAAATTTCAAATTGTGAGGAAGCAATTTATTGGAGGGGAGAATGTAACACCCCGAGCTTCCACTATACGCTTCTCTTTCAATAATGCAATAGCTTGCATTGTACGCAAGTTCGAGTTCTAACACACCGTGACTAATCAAAGTAGCTGTTATGAATAGTAATACCCACTTTTTAAAATTATGGAAATCTTGTATTTCAATATGGACTTCATTTTTGTATTCGTAATATCGAAATTATCCAAATTTGAATTTTTTTGTAATTTTCTGAGAACTTCCAATTTTTATGAATAGTGAAAAATACATAAAAACAAATTTTTTAATCAAATTTTTTTATAGTGATAAATTATACTATTGATTGATTTTAAATTATAATTAGAATATATTTTTACTATTTTATCCAATGGCGATCATTAGAATTAATTTCACTTTGAATTTGGACATAAACAATGGTCAAACTTTTTGATATATATTGTTTCTTAAAAACACACTATTTGTTGTGACAGCGGGAATTTATTATAAAATTCATTAATTCAACTTATATGTTTGGAATTTTTTAAAATAGACATCATTTTGGGATTCGGAATATCAATTATAGCTTAGGGTGAAATTTTGGCATTGTTCTGAAAAACTACAATTTTTGATGAATAGTGAAACCACTAAGTGGTAGTTAAATAACTGATTTTTTGTTTAAATGAAATATTACCACTTCTGTGATTTGATTTTCAAAAATCCGAAATACATGGTTGTCATTAGGAAGTAAATTTTGGTTCAATGGGATTAAAATAATTTTTGGTGAATAGTAACTTTTAAGTTCTTAATCGCTATTAGAGGTAATTAGTGCAGTTTAAGGTAATAATAATGTTTTAATAATATGAGATGAGCTTGACACATGTCCTACACTCATTGTATGTGACATGGCCGACCAAGAAAATCCATGGGTCAACTTGGGGACCCCATGGAGCCACTTTAGTTTAAAAATGACATAAATACCTTTTATTTAATGTTAAAGTAAAAAATGACACAAACATGAAATGTTTTACTAAAACAATTTTTACATGGGGTTATTCATGTCATATTTTTGACTATTAATAGTCATTGGAAAGATAAAACGATTTCCTACATCATAGTAGTTTTTTTTATAATTTTTAGACATTAAATAAATTAAATTATTTATTACATCATGATAATGCAGCGATGACCTCATTATTTAATGATTTAAATAAAATGGAAAGATAATGCAATATCTAAGACATACACATGTTAAAAACCTATTGGATGGGTGGATTTAGAACCCTTATCACCTTATCCTCAAATTATATCAATGTGGGACATCTTAAATCCGAATACCGTTTTAAAATAAAGTGACTTTTCTTTACTTTCAAAGAGTGCCCCTCCTCTCCACTTATAAAAGGCCCCCACCACTACCACCTTAATCACACATTCAAGCCATTTGGATCGACCAACCCCTTCCCAAATACTCTCCCAACTTCCCTATCTTAATCATAGAAGCCTCAATTTGGGCAGAATTATTCCCAAGGAAGCCTTTGGCTCAAATCAAAAGAGTTACCCGATTTTAAGGTAATGTCTTGTCTTATGTTATTTTGTTTTATTTTGCTTCTCCAACCCCATAAACTCTTTTTATTCATTTATTTTGTAACAACACCAGTATCCTAAATATACTAGGATGTTGTTTTAAGAAGGATTAGAGATACACTTACACACACATACATCAAATGGTTAAAGAACATACTGTTTCTGTGGATGGCGAATTTCTGCCTCACGAAACGATGATTGTTCAACACTCATATATCACCTTCAAAGGTGTCCATTAAGATGTCACTATATTTATATACGATATATAATATGTTTATGTTTTCCATAGGCTTCTTTATTTCTCATTTATGGCATAATTTAGGATTTCCATTATGGGTAAACACGATATTTTCATTTTAGGAAGTGCGGACTACCGCCCCCTCAAAGTGATTTGAATCGTTAATGCCATATGTGGGATGTATAAAGGATGAAGTAAATGATATTAATTATGATATTATACTGGAATTATAATATACCATTATATCATTATAAATTCATTCCATTAAATATGAAATGGAAATGAAAGTAGCGTTCATGCGTACGTACGGCTTACCGTCTCCATGAACGGTGCATTTCATTTCTTACCTCTAAATGTTATGTAATATTGTAAATGAATTTATATAATGGATATATATGAGATATATGATATCTATATCATGAATATAATTCTGGATATAATGGATATATCACCACATGAATAACTTGTAATTATAAGAATTTTATTTTTGACCCAAGTACCTAAGATCGACAAAATGACCGTTATAAATATAAATAATTACATAATGTTCATAACATGGTAATAAGGGATATAAAAGGAATAATGAACCTGAAAAAGGTTCTTAAGTAAATATAAATTAAATCTAGTTTATTATTCAGGAGGTTAATGAACGGTCGAGTCAGGACAGGACGCAAGGTAAGGGAACTTCTTAACCCAATTTCTATTTTTTGGGTTAATCTCATAATTTCAAATTATGTCATGATATTATTATGACCTATCTTGTATTTGTAATTTATTTATGTGTACTTATAGTGAATACACATAATAGACCTACTTTATTTAAAAAAATGATCTTTGTAAGGGTCTTCGTCTCAATCTCCTTTCATTGAGGCATATTTTGTTTTATACACAACATTCTTTTATATAGTATATAAACCCCTTTGACTTTTACATTTATTCAAAATGAATCTTTTGTATACGAAGAGTTTTACTAAAAAACAAAAAGGTAATGTTTTTTATTCCGTACATATGCGGCGACAACGACTTCTCCGTAGCCGTGACCATTATTTGAGTTTCGGCTTCTTCTACAAGCCATCACTTTTTTTTAATGAAAAATAAATACAAAGTTTTAACATTCTTCTATTTTGGTATTGAAAATGGGTTTGAAATAATTTTTATTATATCAATGTGTTATATTGATATCTTGTGATTGAAATGTGGAAATGTTTTGTTTCCTTTATGCTTGTTTTATGTGATACGATTATGTTATGGTTTATGATATATTTAAACATGTTCATATGAGGAATGCATTGGACTTAATAAGTGACAGGTGGAGCCCGCTATAGCTCCTCAATGCATCGGTAGGTCTCATGAGACAAACTAGTGTCTTTGCACGAGGCCTTGAAAAAATCTTATTTGTGGTCTTGGCACGAGGCCTTGACTACATGGTTATGATAGTCTGGCATTATGGATTCCATCATTATTAAAGTGGTTAATGATATTTCCTGTGATTATTCGACTACTAGAATATCCATGTGAGTAAGTAAATGGCATTATTTCATTTTACTTCTTCCATATTATGCTAAATTTCATGTTTAAAAGGCTTTTGTTTTAGTTATACATTGCCTTAAATGTTAATGTTTGTTTATGAAAGCTTCCGATATGTTGTTATCCTTACTGAGCATCTAAGCTCACCCCTTTCAATGTTTTAATTTTTCCAAGATGTGAAAACGTATATTATGAATGACTTGCAGGGATAATATAAGGGGATATGAAGAGAAGATGTTGTAGTTTTGTTTTACTTTATGATGTAATGTAAGACTTATTAATGTATCTAGTGTTTCCAAGGATACTAAACTAATCGGCCTTTCGAGACTTGATCTTTTGTGATCATGCCACTGTTACAAAGTAATGCACCGACTCTGGGTAGCTGGGGTTGGGGCATTACAGACTAATAGTATAAATAATTCTAAAAGACATATCAAATTCAAGATGATGATACATGTCACATGTTTCTAAATAAAATATCCAAATAAGGAACACCAAATTCATATGTAATACATGTCCCAAAACTCAAAAAATCTAAAATAATCCCTATATCATCACAATCCACATCCTGGTCCCATGGTCTCCTTCTCCTAAGTAGCATTTCACGAATCATTATTAGAGAACATTCCCTTATCGACACCTAAAATCATATAATATTTTTAGGTCTAAAAAGGTTTCCCAAAAGGGTGTGAGATATAGTCCCATTAGGAAAATAACTATGGTTTTTTAGAATTAGTAAGTGAGTATATATAAAAAGCATGCATATAGTATAACATTTAATAATATGTACACCAATGTAAACACCCCTCTCAAATAATCAATATCATCTAACAATTATAACTCGTTGAATTTATATGTATCATTGTCCAGATCAAGCCTAACACTCCCATAAATTCAGTAGAACCATAATATTTTTAAACATTATTTCAATAAAGATATAAATCAGACCGAATCCAATACTATTCTTTGTCTAGACATATGGTTTATATAGTCTTTAATTATTAATTCAATTTGAAACATGATCCCATCTCTGACATTTGGATTCTATAATTTAAATATCTCTAAATTTATTATATCAACCTGGGCACATCAAAAATATTACCATGTTGTAATTAAAGAATCTCTAAGGTATGATATCAACCAACACCCTAAAATCACATCCTAGTAAACCCTTTATGAACCCGATATCAATCTAGGTGAGGTATCGATCCCTCCAAATCATGTTCGTCCCCAAAGGCCCAATATAGATCACAAGTATCACTCATCTCATAAATAAGAAATTCCATTTTATTGCCTCCATGATATCCGTAATTTATATCTATGACTCACTCAGAAAATACATCAAGGATTAGGCTGTTGCATCTATCTGTGTGACCATTCATTTGGATACATGATTCCACCAAGGAATACAATTCACTACACCACAGGGTCCTTCCATGGAATCCTTCTATAGGATCCATTAATCACCAATGGATATTAATGAGTTCTTAAATTCAATTTAATTTATACATTTCATTTACAATGTCACTGTGAAATCCAAAAGCATATATTTCAATCTCACATCAAAAGGTATCTCAAGCATTGGAAAACCTCTAATGGGATTTGAATTCAAATTAATCACACGGGAATCATCAACATATTAACAATTCATTGAATAACATTATTTTATATTTATTTTATATCATTTAACTCATATGGGAAAAAATTATAACAATAAACTAAAAATAAACAAGACCCTACATAACATGGACTCTATATAACTTACATGGTTAACTCACATTAAAGGAAACTCAACCATAACATGATAAACATGGAAATGGTACAAGGGGAATGCACACACAACCCTTACCAATCAATTAATTTAAATCATAATTCATTATACAACTCATCAATTGAAAATTTTACCCCCATTGTCAACTCAATTTAAATATCCATTGTCATGATATAATGTGTAGGACAAGGTTATCCAAGACCAATAGCAATCAACGGCCAATTTGAAAAATAACACCCAAAGGGATGATTCAAATTTAAGATGTTACACTTATAAAAAACTACACAATAGAACCTAGACCGGATAAAAAATTATTACAATTACAAGGGATTAAATTTCTTATTTTGTGACAACTGAAAATTAAGCATGTGACACGACAGAATATATAAAAATATCAATGATGTGTGAAAGGCATGAGAAATCCTACCTTAGGTATGTGCTAGATAGTTCATCCATTTTCAATTACTAATTTAACCTAGATTATGAGATATATAAATAATGGTTGATGGAAATAAAATTTGGGAATATGAACATAAACCCAAATAGCACAATCGATATCTAGAAGATTGTAGAATGACTAAAAAAAATTTAGATCTTATAGTAGTAGATCTGATGAAACATATGACACTTGAATCGAATCATGGACGGATGATTTATCTCAAATACTAGAATTTCCAAGGCTGATATATTCTTAGGATCCCCTTGTTGTTAATAGTAAAAGAAACCCAATTTATGATTATTATAGATTTTGGATTTAATTTTAAATTTTAAATTTTCTAAAACTGCCAGGGTCGCATGGTTTAGGTGCACGCTTTGGAAAATCATGTCCAATTATGCACGACTTCATGTAGGCCAATGATAACTCACATGGTTTACCCACATGGCTTATCATCCAAGTGAAATCAATTCACAATGAAACTATGGAAAATCAATACAAATTTCAAACCGAGATGCACAGTCATATAACCCAACCTGTATAGTTTTACCAAACCGTGTGGCCTCCTCTTTGCACACTAAACTTGTGTTTGAGGCTCTAGACCAGGCCCACATACACACGATCCCTCTATTGCCTCAATGGAAATTCATATTAGCCCATATTTAAGAAAATAAAATATGAATCTTCAGAAAAGAAGGAATTTATATCAAAAATAAAAATTAGGTTGTTACACTATTAAAATAATTGAATAAAATAATGTTCACCCTAAGGTACCACTAATAATTAAATGTATTATGTTCGTCAAACTTTTATAGTATTTATATCAAGACCATAACCCAAAAAAACCCATTATGGGAAGCATCACCAACCTCTATGACCAAGAGAAAAATGTAATTATATTTTAAGTACTACCCATGAATTCAATTAAGTTATTTATGTTACACATACCCTCCACTCCATAGTTAACTATGTGATATTGGAATTTTATTATAGGAAATCTAAAATATATATAAATATATATTAGTTGTTTTATGTCATCATTAAATCACCACCTACTTGCTGGAATTTTAAAGTAAACATCTATTTGAATATATAATATATTCCAAGTTATTGTTTATGGGATTATGGCTTGTGAAAATATTTATATAAATTTTTTATGATTATATTTTGAATCTGTAGATGGATTGATTTTCCTCAGAAAGTGAACAATAATTTTTTTGGAATAAGGAATTAAAATTTTAGCTCAATCAATGATGGCATAATAAAGAATGATTATAAAAACACATTATAAATATTTTTTACAATGTCATTTATTATTCCAAGAAATAATAAATTCTTATATTAAATGTTTGGAGGAAATAGAATATTTGGGAAATTAGTTTTTTATGGAAAAAAATTATTCTTTATAAAATTATAAGGTTAAAAAAATCTAAATATTATATCATGGGATGAATCAATCTCCAAGAATTGCTTATATATTTTCATTAGTATGCAATAAATAAAATTTTCTTTATGCTCTTTACTTATAAGATAATATAATTCCCCATTATTTAAGATATATAAATCTCTCCTTGATCTATATGTCCATATTATTAATTTTTCTCTTTATATTAATGGGAGTGAAATATGTTAATAAATAAGTCTTATAATATATGAATTGTATTTGATGTATTTTATTCATTAACGATAAAAATTATAATAAAATAAAAAGAAAATATGTGTTAATAATCTCGGATTATTGATCATCATAGAATAGTGCATCCATTAAAAATGAATAAATTAATAGGGGCTAATAAAATAAAAAAAATAAAATTTTCAACACTAGGATATAAAAAATATCATCATCACCATTACGGATTACCAATACCCCAAGGAAACATATAATGAGGATGAACATTGTGAATAGATTTTGAATATTATAAAATCTAAACTATAAACTACTGAAATGATAAGTGTTAGTGGAATATGTTTAGTATGACTACATATAAGAGCATAATATAGTAATTTCAATTTTCTTCATTACAAATATGGTCACTGTATAAAATTAAAATAAGTATACTAAACACATTAATTAAAAAATATATAACTCTTAATAAAATAGTGGTATTTTATTCTAATATTATATATATATATATGTTATGTTTAATAATAATAATTATTATTAAAATATTATCTAAAATTTATTTGAAATTCAAATAATTATTTCAATCATAATAGAGTTGTATTGAATAAATTTTAGAATATAAATAATAATTAAGTAATGGTATCTTTTAAAATTTATTTATTATAGAATTAATATTTCTTTTCAAATATTTTTTTTACAAAATATATAATTTTCATCAAAAATTCATTATTTTTATAAAAAAAATATTATTTAAATAATTTTTTGTACTATGAATGACTTTGGAATATTTATAGAAATATTTTTGGAGCCAGATATTGACTTGGTGTGAGATTTCATGGACATGAGATTTATGGTCTTGATATATTAAAAAATTAAAATTATTAGGCTATGTACGAGAAATTTTTATATATACAATATAATAAAATCCAAAAAGATTCTCATCTTGTTAATTTGTGACAACAGTTTTACCCTAGGCACGACCTATGGTTGGTCAATGTTGGATATTCTGTGGTAGATGTCCACTATTATGTGCATTGAAAAAATTAACTATTTTGTATTTAATTACCATAATCCGGAATAATCCTATATAAATTCATAATTATGATGAATTTCCCCGATTAGCCACATAACTCTAAGAGAATTAGAGGAGATCCTAAACAACATTTGTGGATCATAACTAAGGATTGAAGAAGAATTGATAATTTTGAATCAAAAAGAAGATGACGAACCTGAAGGCTTCATTGTAAAAATCGCTAACAGTTGTGTTCCCCTCCACTGATCATTCCAAAACTAAAAATTTTATTTTTTCTTATTGTATTTTACTCCATTATTTTAACCTATAATTATTTTATTAATATAATGATTTAACCACCATTTCTCATGGAATTATCTTGATGCATAATTTTTTAGAATTTATCATTTGATATCAATAAGGGATAAATTTTTTTGAAACCTCCCATTTCATTCTTGTTAATTTGAATCAATCTTTATATTTAACCTATATATTTTATCTTCTCACCATTCCTCACATCCCATGAACAAACATCATGTTTTAGTGAAGGGTGGGTGGCCATGCTATGGAGGGTGATGACATCACAGTGGATCGGGGTTAGAAGAGGTTTTTTGGAATTTTAAAGTGGTCAAATAGTGATAGACTTCCTAAATGGCATGAATTATAAAATTTTGTCAATGGATGGGAGATGGGAAGTAGCTGGTTGGGCACAGTGTATGGGAATGGAAAATTTAGGTAGAGTTCCTTGGGTCATCTTTGGGCATAAGCAATGGGTTGAAACATGGGTTGTGATATTGTGTGTGAGGAGGTGTTATGTGAATGATTGTGAAATGTAAAAGTAGTACGGAGGAAAATAGATTCCACTATATAAATTCATGGGAAAATAAAATGTATTGGAAGGCTCAAAAATTAACAAATCAAATATTTACTTTAAAAATAACGAGGAATATGAATTTTCTCTATACACGCATAAAGAGTGGGGCATGTGCATTCCCTTCTTCCACACTATATTTTTAATATAATAATATATTAGTAATGATATATAATATTCGGATTATTTTTATTTTTATAGTCCATGTATCATTTATTTATTTAATCAATGATTTCAGATTAACAATATATCTATGGAATCATGACCCTGATATTAAAGAAGTTGATTCAAGATCAATGTTACGTATCTAATTTGGTTGTATGACTCAGGTCATCGTAGATATGTACATATCGAATATTATAAAATGAGTTTTTTTTCACTAAGTGTCTATTTTGGGAATGTTTATTTACTATCATGAGTGTTTTCAATGAGGATCTCAATGGTATGAACTATTTATCCATCCATATCCATTTACAGTTAAATATCAGTGGATTTATATTTTATTTCCTCAAAATGATGACAATCCCCCCACATTATTCATGAATTTTGAAGAAAAAAATTTTGGGCTCACAACTATTCCATCCTTATGAGTTGTTAATATAGAGAATAATGATTGTATTTTGATAGTAATTATAGATTTGACATTAGGTGATGTATGTGGAATTATTCTTTCAGTGATTATTAACCACAATTGATTAATTATGTTCCCTATTTTAATTCCATTTAGGTACAATGTGTAATTATATCCCCATCATAGTAATTTGATACCCTATATAAGATGAGTTTTAGATGGTGTTTTTAGTATAGAACAATGGTTCGGGGTGTGATCCTCTATCACTCATTATATTACCCTAGGTCGGGTTTGTGGTATTTTCTCAACCAAAACTATTCAAGTTGTGAGCCCAAATATAGAAAGATTACTTTGTTAGGTCTGTGGTGTCCCACAATCTTCATGGGTGAGATCTCATAACCAGGTATCATGATCATTTTAGTCCATGTTTTGTTTGTATGTCACCTTTATGAACCTAGATCTTCTCTTCAGTTATATATCATGAATTAGGGTGTTTATAAGAGAAAATGGAGTTTTGGGAAATTTTAGAAGTATAATATGTGTACTTAGGAGTACATTTCATCTACCAGTTTTCCTCGGGTAGCGGTGTACTAGCAGTGTGACAGCCGAGTTCACGACCATGTGGGGTGACCTAGAGACCGCCTAAAGTGGGTTCATGTTGATTCATTTACCTCATGTGTTAATTTAATGTATACACTGTGTAAATTTTCTATTTGATAAATCAGTCTGAGGTCACTTCTGATCCAAAGAAATGTCTTCTTATTCCCGTGTCTCAAACATGAGAGCGATGTATGAACTATTTTCTTCTAACACCTCAAGTTTCTTTGTCCGATCTCCGATCGAGGCTCCACCGAGTGGGATAGATTCCCCCTAATGAGTTATCTCTTTCCCTATTGCCTCTCCTCTTGATTTCATCTCTCTCTCGAGTTATTCATGGTTGAGAATTTATTATGTTTTGGTATATCTACATCGTTCTAGGATGATTCATGTGCCAAAATTTGAGAGTGACATCATACAACATCAAGGTAGGTGCTTTTTCATCCTTTCATTGGGTTTTTTAGTTTCAAATGAAAAAGTGTGAATAACCCATGATTCGAGTATTTCATGTTATGGAAATTGAACTCTAGTTCATAAGAATTAGATTGATTTTAGGATTAAGGGTTTGATGATGTAATATTATGTGAAAACTCATGATTATGGAATGCATCATGGGTTCATTGCCTTATTTTAATTTTTTGGACCGTTTGGTCTAGGCTTTCTTTGAGGTAGACCTTTTTTCCTTTCCTTTCGTGATTGGATGGAACTGTTTGACTTTTTCTTGTTATTAAATGCTTGTGATATGCATTGTAATTTTTTATCCCTGTAATAGTTGAGATTAAATTGGGGTACTTTGTATTGTTTGTGAACAATTTAATTTCACATTGCTATATGAAACTAGTGTAGTTAGGACACATATGGAATTAACATTGAGTGCATCCTTAGAGTGTCTATTATATTTCATATTGAGAGACCACAAGTGGGACTCACTGTGAGTACTCCATCAGAGCATTGATAGTTTACATCACGAGACCACATGGATAATTGACACTGAGTTCTTCTCCAGAGTGTATGTTGTTATTATGGAATGACCATATGGGGAATTTAAGGTGAGTGCTTCATCGGAGTGCCTTTTCTTTTTTATTGCATTATATGGCCAGAGTGGTTAGACTATGTGAGAAACCCTGAGGTTTAATGTTAATATTGAACGTTGTGATGAGTCTTCCATGGAAAAGAACAATCCTGGATTCAGTCCTATTAGGTAATATTCTATGACACATGTTTGTTATAGTTACAAGATTAAATGATGAACATTAAATGAAAATGAATGTTAATGGAAACTGTTGCATTGTTTACCATTCTGTACTCTTTATTCTTTGCTTCATTTCCACGGTTACCTATTATATATACTCACTGACATTTATGCACATATCTTGTGGTGGTTGCCTACTTGGATTCATTTCACACCCTGTTTGGGTCATGCTTTTGGACCCAGAAAGATAATATGTTTATGGTTATAGATAAGGGAAAGTTCCATTTGTCATTAGGTACTTGATCGATGTGGAGTTGGAGAGGATGGGACCAAGATGAAGCTTGTGTTGCTGCTCGAGTTTAGTTGTTTTCATTTTAACATGGGTCTATTACTTTATTTCCAGCATTGTGACTTTTTTGGCTTCTTTTAAATAAATAAGTGACATGCATCATTTATATATGTTCTACAGTTGTTTGTTTGCCTTCAGTATTCCTTTATTTACATGTTTTATGGTATTACTGGTTTTTTTCTGTTTATTATTTGTTATTCCTATTTTCATACACAACCAATGAGGTCATAGTTTCACTATTATCACACCAAATTCCCTTGCACCTAGTCGGCAACCTTTTGAATTTAGGGAAATTTCTTTGAGGCCATGTGAGGAACTGGGTACGAGGCACCTTTGGGCAGCACCTGGAACTGTGATGTTATAAAGTTACATTAGAGGCCAGTTCATTCCATATTTTCCTTACAATATGGCACCTATAGATAGGGATATGAACGTGTAGGTAGTCGGTAATAATCTTTTTCGGGAGTAGCTAACCTATGTACATGAAATATCCAATATACCTCAAATATTTCAATTTTTATAGTTTTGAAATTATTACATTTGACCTGATTTCAACATTGGATGATTCACATGTTATTTCTTTTATCATTTATATTAATAAGGTTCTATATCCGTTTCAACCCGATCTGATGTCGGTATTTCATCTCATGCATCATATAGGACCTTTATAGAGATCACATGCATTTCTTTTTATTGGTCCATTTAGGATGCATTACTGATTTCATCATGGTTTGATATATGTTGTGATAGATGATGTGATTGAGAACTTGCAATTTTGATAAGGCATTGGAAATATTTTTGATTCATTTGAATGTGAACAAAAATTTGGTACTTGAGGTGATATGGGCACTCATTTATCGGAATTTGGAGGAATTTGTTTTTGATTCCACTATTATACCGTGTATAATACATGAATATGATGCCAATGTTTGACTCGCATATAGTATGGGCCCCCCAGATTGGAATTTTTCACTTTAATGCTTGTTTTAGTGTTTTTTTGGTTTTATATAGTATTTTCAGGGACTTACTATCAAGAAAACCCCAGAATACATGGGGTGTGATGATAAATACATACCATATATCCTTCTATATGGGAATAAAATATTTTTCTTATGCACACACTATATACTATATTTACACTCTATGTAGTCTTTGACTATGTGACCAACCGTGTGGGCAGAGACATGGGTTAGAAAAAAATATTTCTTCCGCACACCATTTACTAGGTGTACACAACGTGTTTTGGTGATCTGTGTAACTAGTCGCGTAACATACGACATAGGTCGGTGAAATCATCCTAGTACACGTCATGTTTGGCATGTACATGTTTGTAGTTTTTTTAATAAAATCGTGTAGTTCTATTTGTGTAGGAGTACATGGGTATGAGGTAACATTAAAGTACACATCGTGTCTCTAAGGGAACATTCTGTGTGTATCATTATTACACAACCATGTTTGGAAGAGGTACATGATATGTTAAAAGCCTAAGGGGACACACCGTGTAGGGGTTATACACACCATATACCCCTATTTTCTAAAACATGAATGTTTTCTTCTCCTAATACTTTCATTCTCTTCTATATTTCATACCTTGATAATATTGAACTATGGTTTGCACATACCCCTACAATTTCATCCACCGAGATGTCCACTGGTTGTATGCCAGATATAGGGCAATTATCAGTCATCGGAAAATTTAGATCCGGTACTGCCCGCCAATCCCCCTGTTATGTCCATCTTGACACAAGTTTTTAGTTTAGAAACAGGTGTTGATGCACCGTTATGAGAATGTTTCATGAGGATTATTCATACTATTCAGGGAGCACCACATCATGCCCCGTCTATGAAGGAAATGATTTGGGTTTTCAGTAGTAGCATCCTCCCACCATCATAGGGAATGAAGGACCTCAAGATACATATTCAAAGTTTGAAGCCAGGTTTTCTATCTTCATGCATCTCGATACACTTCAAAATAAGATGGTAAAGATCAGTATGTAAATGTTACATGATTAATCCAAGAGATAGTGGGATGTTATTACACATGCAGGATGCGAACGAGTTTTGGCTTGGGATGAGTTATAGTGTACCTTCTATGACTACTTCTATCCAAAGAACTTATTGGCCGACTGAGCCCTAGAGTTCATTATTTTGGAGTATGATACACACTCAGTCTAGAAAAATTATTCTTGCATCATAGAAATGCAGTTCTTCAAATACATTTTGGGGGTGATTAGTTATTTCTGGCAAGGATGATTGAGGATAGTCTCAGGCCTGACATCCGATCCCATGTGAAAATCTTTAGGTTGACTTACACATCTTCTGTAGTCAACTAGGAACTGATCAATGAGTGAAAACTAAGGGATTCTACAGTTGTGGGCTAAAGAACATCAACATAAAAATTTGGTACTTTCTCGATTAATAGTAGGATGTGTCGTAAGGAGTCTATGCGTAGAGATCTGAGTTGTCAGGATATTCCTTCTTGTAGCTAGGTGGGGTGCTACTAGTGCAGGAAGTGTAGACATATGAATATTCAGTCCCTGAGAGTCCCAGATGAGATTCGATCTTGTGGATGATGGGAAATATTCAGTGTTTTTTCAACACACTACTTCATGAAGATAGTGATGGAGGACCTGTTTTTACTCCTCTTACAAGAGCAGGACCACCAATTCAACATTATATTGGGGGTTGGAGTTCTCATGACAAGGTGGTGGACATTGTCACAGTGGTCAGACATAGGGTTTTTGACATCCTCAAGGTGGATCAGCTTAGGGATCTTAAATATATTCAAAAATCTTCAAAGTAGATCATAAATTTATGCTAGATAAAATATAGTAGGATCTAGATTCCTCACCCTCTACAGTTAAAGGTATGATTTTGGATTCCTAGGTTTTGTCTTCTATTTTTCGATATAGGATCCCTCCATAGCATTATATATGTGCCTGTTTCGGAGATCCTTGGGCTCTGTATCTTCACTTATGTTGATATCATGACTCAGAAAACTCCATTGGGATTATAACGGATAGTGTACAACCGTTCAATGAGTTACCACTTGAGGTTAGTGGGTGTCACTTTTTATGGTACCTTTATGTGATAGAGATGATGGGTTACGTAGTCATTCTCGGATGGACTGGTTACGTCCCTTCCACATAGTTTTTGATTCTTATCACTATAGAGTGAGTTTTACATCAGAAGAGGGATGTTTATTTCTACATAATGGAGAATAGGATGTACAAAAGACTCGAGATGGACCCGAGCGTCAAGGATGAGAGGTGGTACAACCTAGTTTTTTAGTCTGAATCAGGATGACAAGGGAAGATCACAGATAGACTTTCCTCCAGTGGTGGATCATTTTAGGGATTTCATTCAAGTCGTATCTTCAGGTTTTCCTCTAGATATAGAGGTATAATTTTAAATTTATATTCTTCCAGGGGAAGCACAAGTGTCCATTTCTCCTTATAGGATGTCTACACAAGAGTTGTAGATTCTCATGTAGCAGTTAGAGGAGATACAAGAAAGGGGTTCCATCTAACCCAGTACTTCTCCTTGGGGATTTCCTGTACATTTTGTGAAGAAGTAGGATGGTACCCTCAGACATAATTTTTATTAAAGGAAACTGATCCTGATGGCAGTTATGAACCGATATCCTTTTCCTAGGATTGATGATCTCTTTACTATCTTTAAAGAGATCGTGTTTTCTCAAAAATCTAATTGATATTTTTTTATCTTCAGTTGTGCATTAAAACATTGGAAGTACCACTTATATCCTATCAGAGTAGGTATAGTCTATAAGTGTATTAGGATTTGTCGTTCAGTCTCACGAATGAACTGAAAATTTTCATGGAACTGATGAACTGAGGGTTCCATCTTTATTTGGATTCATTTGTGGTAGTTTCCTTGAAGATATCTTGGTGTAATATCACACTCGGCACAACGATGCCACCCATATTGAGATCATATTGAGTACACTAATAGAGGATCTGTTATATACTATGCTCTAAAAATTACACTTTTGGATGGTTGAGATTCACATCTTGGGTCATTTCTTCTTAGATACAAGTGTATTAGTAGACCTAGATATCGTGGGAGCAGTAGTTTCGTAGAAACATCCGAAGATCATATTTGAGTAATAGATTATTTGGCTCTGTTTTCTTTCAACATGAGTATTATATAGGACTCTTCATGCTTAGAAGAGCCACTGACAGGCCTAACTAAGAAGGTTGTGAATTACCGGTGAACATATTCATAAAATTCAGACTTGTAAGAGCTGAAAGGGTGGTTGAAATTATCACTGATACTGATTTTTCTATATCTGGGCCAGAGATACAATCTATACTATGATGTGTTAGGTATTGGGTTGTGAGCATTGCTTATTCAAGGGTGAGGAGTCATTTCTTATGAGACCCGGATGTTGAGGCCGCATGAGAGGAATTACCTAACACATGATCTCGAGTTAGATGGAGTTGTGAATCCTTTGCGCTTTTGGATAAATTATAATTTGGGAGAAACTTTTGGGATGTAAATAGACCAAAAATGTATCAAGTATATCTTTACTCAGCGTGATATGAATTTGATACATCAATGGTGGGATGAGTACCATAGGTTCATTGACATTGACATTTCTTATAAGGCTAGTAAAGGAAACCCATTGGCTAATGTGTTGTGCAGGAGGACTTAGATATAGGCAGATCAGGTGGCTAGTATGGAGTTAAAGCTTATAGATCTACTCTCTGAGATGCATTTGTAGGATCACAACAGATAAGGGAAGATATTTCATTCTTCTATAGATGTTACCCCAACTCTTCTAGATCAGGTGATAATGGAATAACAATAAGACTCTGAAGGACTAGTCCTCCGTGATGAGTCTGTCATGAGAGGACCTTAATCATGTGTGGACTATAGGTTGGGATGATGTCTTGAGTTTTCAATGATGCGTATGTGTGTCGGTAAAATTATATGAGGAGTTGATGTAGTATTTTCATTCCACATTTTGGACTGTTCATCCCAATGTCACCAAGATGTATCGATGTTTACACCGACTGTTCTGATCGCCAGGTATGAAGAGGTATATTTCTGGGTTTTTTATGAAATGTTAAACTTGTCAGTGGGTGAAGGAGGATAATCAGCAACTGGTATGACTTTTACAACTGTTACCCATTCCTGATTTGAATAGGAATGATGACACAATGGATTTCATGATAGGGTTTTAAAAATCTCAATGAGGGAGTGATGTAGTTGGGTTGGCATTCACAGACTCATGAAGGTTGAACACTTCTAACCAATCAAATAGACCATCAATTTTGATGATATTGGAAAATTTTACATTCATGAGACTGTACAATTTCTTGGGGTTTGACTCTCTATCATTTCAGACAGAGACACCAGTTTTACATCTCGTTTTTGGTAGGGACTACAGAGGGCTTTGGTTACACAGTTGATTCTGAGTACATTTTACTATCCATAAACAGATGGAATGTCTGAGTGCACGATTCAGGTGTTGGAGGAAATGCGTTAGGAATGGGTCCTAGATTTTGGAGGTTCTTGGAGGAAGAACATACCCTTAGTAGAGTTTTCCTACTATAACCAATTTTCAGTGACAATTCAGATCTCAACTTGTGAGGCTTTATAGGATAGGCCATTCTGATCAACACTATGCTGGCTAGAAGTAGTAGAGGCAGCTATACTGGGACCACATCTTGTCCAAGATACGATTGAGAAGGTGGAGTTGATTTTGAAGAGGATATGTAATTACCTGCCAATTCTCATTGTCTTGAGAGTACAATAAGTCATTACTAGTCATTAAGGGACATCCCTAGGACACTAAAGCTGGAAATAAATGCTTAAGGGTTTCAAATACATGTGGTGGAGGTGAATTACACGTTATGAAATAATTAAATTAAATAACTAACCATAACCAAATATTCTCTATATGATGCATGAACGAATGATAGACTACTCAAAAACTTCATTTATCTCAAAACAACATCAATGTAAGCAACAACATAATAATAACCAATTATCAATGTACACCATGTATAAACTACATATGAATCTCATAATACATCAAGACTCCATGATCCACAATATCCAAGCTCCACAATCTCTGAACACCATAAAAATCATAAGTTAGTGCTAAACACTTGTGAAACATTACATTTTATCTTGTCCCCAAAGACAGCATCTACAAAAGCACCAAAGTGAAAAAGTAGGGGTGAGTTTAAAACTCAATAGGTTTTCCCCAATTACTTCCTAACTCACTCCACTAGGATATAAGAGATAGAAAAAATTATATAAATTATTTTATATAAAAAAATATATCAAAAATAGTTTAAAATTAAATATAATCATGATTGAAAAACAATTCATTACCAAAAGAATATAAGAGAAATTGAAACTAATTATCCCAAAAATATATTTTACACAAAAAATAACAAAAAAAGCATTAAAATAAATTCACAATATCCATATATTGGCATTCCCAACCATTACACAACCCCATGCAACCAACCATGCATGCTATGTTATGATAGTTCAATACTCATGAGCGGTTTCTCATCGATATGCTAAGTAGTCACAAGTTAATTGTTTCCCATGTTCCATTAACACTTTGTCACTAATCACAAGGTCATATTTAAACCATGAATCATATATGAAATATGAAATTTGTATCGCGTGTTCCATTTAACACTTGGCGCAGAGCCGAAGGTCATATTTGAAACTAGCCCTAGAAATATAAGATGAACTCACACACCAATATGCCCAACAATCATTCCAAACACATTTTCAATAAAAACACCATTTTTATTGATTTTTTTTTCATAAAACCATTTAAAAATTACTTCAAATAAATAATTTAAAATAATCATTTTATATTCTAGAGGATAAATCACATTGCAGAATAATTCACCAAGATTTCACAAATTCACTTATACCATAAATCATCACTAAAGAAGATTTATTCCATGATTTTCACAATCAATATCATTAAAATAAACCAATTTGAAACTAATCTAATCAATTATATGAAAAATATATGAGAGTGAAGCCCATGCCTCAAATTTTTTTATGAAACTCGACAACAGACAAAGAATGCACATAAAGGAAGGTCGATTCTTCAAGAAAGGTCTTAGTTATATTATCCTAGAAAGGTCATCACTCAAAATATAATTATTTTTCATCAAAAAACATTGATCTTTACAATACCGATTTATATCTAAGAAATAATGGATATAAGAGAAGTAGATTTAATCATATCTATGAAAAAGTGACAAATTTGGACGGAATGGTGACATACCTCATGAATCAGATCAAGATTCCATGAAGGAATCTTATATCTATTCTTCTATCATGAAAAACCCCATATTTATCCATATATGACATTAATAAAAATATATGTACCAATAAGAGATGTAGATCTAGGAAAATAGGAAGGGGATAAGGGGAGTTTGTAGAAAACCGAAAAGAACCAAGAAGATCGGCACATACCCCAAGAATTGGGCAAGAAATTACCAAGGGAAGCCTCTAGGTTGGATCCAAATCATTTGGGTAGGGTTCTAAAACCATCTAAAGAGATTAATCTAGAAATAGGGGAATTTTTAGGCCAAAAGGAAATATATATAGAAAAAACGAGTATGCTCCTAGAAAATAAGATCATGATTTGACCTCTGTGCAAGGTTTGATGACATGGGTTGGTCCAACAGTGAATAGATCGTGCGGCCTTACTTTAGGACCCAAAACCCCTTATAAAAACCCTAACTCTCGCATACTTCACCTTTACCATTTTTATAGAAACACACTTTTTATGGAAACATCCTACATTATTGAAACTCCCCACTTTATGGAAACAACCCACTTTATGGGAACACAACACTTTATGGAAAAAAACCCAGTTTGGGGGAAAAGCCCATATTATGGATACAAAAAACATTATGGAAACTCCCTATATTATAGAAACTAGCAATTTTATGGAATCTCTCAATTTTATGGACTCCCTCTATTTTCTATAAACCCCTTTAATGAAACACGATTTTAAAAAACATGATGAAAGGGTTTCTATACCTGAAACTATGTGTACTACATTCTCCCCACAATTGGTCATTCCATCTTAAGAATTTAGAAAACCCTCACTGGATAAAAAGAGTTCTGACCAATGCTCTTTCATTTCCATCTCACTTTTCAATGTCTCTTCATGAACCTGACTATGTTTCCATAGAACTCGTACATGGATTATGTTTTTCCCATGAAAGGATTCATCTTATCTATAAAGGATCTTAATTGGAAAATGTACCAATGATGCATCCATTTCTAGGTCAACATGATCCCATCTGATCACATGGTAAAGATTAGTGTGATACTTTTTCTATTGGGATACATTTAACACATTATGCACTGAGCTAAACCGTGGTGTTAATTCCAATCGATACGCCAACACTCCAACCCATTCTAGTATTTAAAAATGGTCAATGTATCTTGTAAATAACTTTTCTGGCTTCCTGAAACGATGATGTCCACGCCTGGGAGAGATCCTCAGGAAGACCTAACCACCCATAATGAACGACAATGGTCTTCGATGGTGATATGCATAAGATATCTGATGACTCTGAGCCGTCTACATCCACTTTCTAATCAACTGGAGAATATCCATTGTTTATTTTAATATACATCGAATAACTAGTGATGTTTCTCGAGTTTCCGCGCAGCATAGTGGAGAATGAAAAGGAAGCCCACACAATGATTCAAATAGTTCCACATGTATTGAGGCTTGATAGTTGTTATTTTGTGTGCCCTCCACTATGGGTATATGATCCTCCCATGTGCCACGAAAATCCATTACAGAGTCCATAAAAATGTCTTCAAATGTTTTTATCGTCCTCTTGGATGGCCCATCTCTCTGAGGATGATACGTCCTGGTCATAGTCAACTGAGTCCCAAGGGATTTCTCTATAGATTTCCAAAAACATGATGTGAACCTTGAATCATTATCTGATACTATTGACATTGGTACACCATCCATATTTACCACTTCATAGATATAAAATTTTGAAAGATCATCCACTGTATGAGTTTCATGAATAATTGTGAAATGGGATGACTTTGATAGACGATCTACTATCACCCACATGGCATCGTGTTTCCAGACCATTCATGGAAGACCTGTAACAAAATCAATTTATATCTGATCCCATTTCCACCCTTTGGTGGAAAATGATTATCACAAATATGCTGGTTTTTCTTACTCTTCTTCAATATGCCAACAAGTTAAGAACTGCATAACGTACTTGGTGACATTCCATTTCATACCGCTCGACAAAAACTGCACTGTCAACACCTTATACATCTTCTCTGTACCTAGATGTACAACCCGTCTCTAATGATGGTAAGCAAGAAGAAGTGGTTCATAAAAAACATAGGTATAACCATTCATTCTATATAACAAAAACCTAACCCCCCATCAAGTTTCCAGCCCTCATTGGTCTCCCCACCATTGAGTTTTGAACTAACAACTTGAGATTCTGCATGATATTTTTTCGCTCTTTGATCGTTTTTACTAAATTAAGAACAAGAGTAGTTGAAAACAATGATGCAACATCACCTCAGTGTTCACATTCCACATTCATGTTTGTTATGACTGACATCAACATCCTTTCATCAGAAGCATCTTTTTCCAACTATGCATATGAATTTCTACACAAAGTATCTACCATCGAATTTATGTTCCCTGGTCTATAAATCAAGTTAAATTCAATCATTGAGAGATACTCCATCCATCTCCATTAACTCAAATTCAAATCCCGCTGTAAGAAATTTTTTTTCATGGATTTGTGATCTATAAAAATAGTATATTTCTCACCAAAGAGATAATGTATGCATGTTTTCAAATCATGGGAGACTATAGATCACTCAAAATAATGTGTTTGGTAATTCTTTTTAGGAACTCTCAACTATCTTGAACCATAAGCCACCACATGATCTCTTTTCATGAGAACACAGCCCAACCATGATCCCAAAGCATCAAAATACACCACATACCCCTGTCTGGATTCTGTATTGATAAAGATATGTAGTTATGTAGGCCGAATGTTTAGTTCTAGGAAATATTTCTGACATTCCTCTATCCATTGGAATGGATCATTCTTCTTTTTTATATCTATCATTTGTGATGCTATTCATCAAAAATCATGATAAAGAATCGATAGTAACAAACTGGACATAGAAAACATCACATCTCGAAATCATTATTAAGTGGTATACAATAAATAACAACTTTAATATTATCAGGATCAATAGAAACAAATTTCTCCAAAATGGGGGGGCCAATTTATTGTACATAATGTATCCAAAAATCACACTTTGATAATTTGGGATCAAAATGATGATCTCTTAATATTTGTAACAGTATTTCCATGTCGAACTCATCGACATCCCTTGTATTATAGTAGACCAAAATGTCTTCCACATACACCACAACAAATTAATCAATTTATTGTTCAAATATCCAATTCATCAATGCCATGAAGACCACTGGTGAATTCATTAGACTGAAAGGTATGACTACATATTCATAGTTCCATATCTACTTCTGAATGATGTCTTTGGAATATCCTCCATACGAACTCTCAATTTGTGATATCCTGTTTACAAATAAATCATGGAGAACCACTGATCTCCCCATAATTAATCGAATAAATAAACAATGCATGGATGTGGATATCTGTTATTTATCATAACATGGTTATGATTAGGATAATCAACACATAGTAGAAGTGTTATATATACCTTCTTCATGAAAAAAACCAGTGCTTCCCAAGGAGACGTACTTGGCCAAATGAAACCATTGCTTTCCAGCTCCTCCAACATAACTTTAAATTACCTTAGATCTTTTGGTTCCATCCATTAATATGGAAGTGAAATAGGGCTGTTCCCTAGAAGGATATCAATCATAAAATTCAATTCCCTTAAAGATGGTAACCCAGAGAAGCTCCTGTGAAGGACCTCTAGAAATTGATCCACAACAGATGGAAAACAATTTTCATTGATCTCTTAAATTGACTCCAATGTCAGCGCTTCCAACTGATAAGAGATTATTCCCACCATTGGTTCTAACAAATCTCTCTCCACACTTTTTATAGCCCTCTATCCTCAGAAGGGATGATCGATGATCACCTCATTCATGAAACTAATTTTTCTCCTATAACTATCAATTTGAGCCTTGAACATTGACAAAACAATCCATACCTAGGATTACATCATAGATATCCATCTCTAACACTGAGAAGTCCCACATTATCTCAGCTCCATAAACTATTATAGTACTTGATCTACACACAAAGGATTGAAATTCCCTTTTTCCGAGGAGTTTATTCAATTTCAAGATAGAAGGCATCATTTCATGTTTTAAACATAGGGAATAGGTTCCACAATTCCTCTTAATCATAGTGCTAGAGTTTTCAGCTCCACCAGTGAAGAAAACCATACTTACTCTAAATAGATTTTCAGTAGTGAAAAATAATGTAAATTGGGTATCTGGTTGAAGTATCAACTCACTGGTTTGAACACATTGAGTGATGCTTTGGACCAAATAGTTGTTCACCTATAGCTCAAGTGAAACTGAATTCTCAACAGCCTCTTCTGAATTGTTCTTATGATGCCTATTAGGTTCCATTTTCTAAAGAAACAACAAACTCTAAAAGTATCACTCTCTATCAAATGATGGATTAACATTTCAAATTCTATCACATCAAATATCACAGCATTGTTTTAAAAACCATTTTCCATGTTCAAAAATTTTTAAATAAAATTCACATGATATTGAAAATTAAACAATTTTAAAAATAAAAAATTCATTCACCTTTTCAAAATCTATCATTTGATATCCATTTCCATTCTTTTTTCAAAAATTAACACTTTTTTTCTCAACATGAATCATTCCTTGAAATGATGCATGCACTTCTAGTGGGAATTTATTGCACTACAATGCATGTCATTCTCATCGCATTGGATAAACCCATGACAATGAGATTTCAAAATCCCAGAAGTGTCTCCAAAAACTTATTTACCCAGATCCCTGGTAACATGATGTTTAGCATAAAATAATTAGCTACGTCCTTTTATTCTATACATTTCATGTTCCAACCATCCTACTCCTTTCTATGATTCCCACCCAAGAATAGAGATGAAGGGATTTCATCTCTAAAACTTGAAATTTCAAAGACTACATGTTAGGAAAGGACAGAACAAGCTGATACCATTTGTAATGACCCTCCAATTATCATTGCCTTGAGGGTAAATCAAGTCATTAATATGCCTTAAGAGACATCCCGAAGATGCCAAATCACCCCAATAAATGTCACTGGGCTTCAAATACCTGTGGGGGACAATTTAACCATTAACAAATAAACCAATTAAACAACCAAATATAACAAAAAATTAACTATATGATGCATGAGCGAATGAAATAAAACTCCACTGTAACGCCCCGACCCTAGTTACCCAGAGGCGATGCATTATTACGTAACATTGTTATGATCACAAGAAAGATCAAATCTCGAAAGACCGATTCATTTAGTAGCCTTGGAATAACTAGATACATTCATAAAGTTTACATTAAACCATAAAATGAAAACAAAAATAATATAGTCTCTATAGTCCACACTCTTATCCCCTCATACAATCTCTACAAGTCATTCATTAAATAATCTTTCACATCTTGGGAAAAATATAACATAGAAAAGGGGTGAGCTCAAATGCCCCGTAAGGATAACAATATAGCGGAAAATTTAATATATAAGAATGAACATTTAAGGCAATTTATAACTAAAACAGAAGCCTTTTAAACTTGAACTTCAACATAGTATGGCAAAAATGAAATGAAATAATGCCATTTGCAAATTCACATGGATATTATACTAATCGAATAATCACATGCAATATCAATAACCACTTTTATAATGATGGAATGCATAATGTCAGACTATCATAACCACATAGCCAAGGCCTCGTGCTAAGACTAAAAATAAGATTTTGTCAAGGCCTTGTGCCAAGACACTAGTTTGTCTCATGAGACCAAACGATGCATCGAGGAGCTATATCGGGCTCCACCCGTCACATATTAAGTCCAATGCATTCCTCATAGGAATAGGTTTAAACATAACATGAAAATTTGTATTAAAACTAGCATACAAAATGTAAATACTCCATCCATAAACCATGAATGGTATAAAAATAACTCATCCATAGTTAAACATATCACAAAATCTTCAATACAATATAGAAGTTTTGTATCATAATAAATCAACTTCAAATAAGCATAAAATCCATCAAAGGATGTTGAGATAGATGAAATCAAAACTCATTTTAGAGAAATATCTATTTTTATTTTGAAATCATTTAAGAGTCATATATTTATAAAATAAACCATTTTCTTTGAAATTATTCTTATACGATTATAAGGGAAGCTTCGACGATTTTATAACGGCGGAAAATAGCCGCACCTACTGTATAAGTTAAAAAAAATTCTTATATTAATTCTGTCGAAAAGGTTAAAAAGGGCCTTGTTTGGAAAACGAAGGAAATATTCCTTTATAAACCACATATAAAAGTCAAAAAGGGTATAAATGCCTTTAATACATATTCTAGTAAATAGTAAAAATGTTTTGAAATACATTTTTATGAAACATAGATGTGGATGATAATGAAATCCCAGTAGAGTATTACGTATAAACAACCTCGGATAATGAAGAGATTGCGAAATAAACCCTACCTTGTACATTTCCATGGTTGGGGTAGTTTAACCTCCTGTATAATGGTGAAATAATTTTTATTAAATTAAAAAATAATCATATACATTAATATGATATCATATTTGATCTTTTAACATTGATTTGTTAATAATATCTTAGTATTGTCGTTGTTTTGGGTGTTAACTTACTCATTTTCTTTTATATGTTTTGGAAAGTAAGCCATGTTTGTAATGGATAGGTTGTATATTAATAATATTCAGAATGATATCAAGTACATAGATACAATTATTAATCATAAAATGAGAATTAGACATGAATGGATACGATGGAGAATGAATCTCATTGCGTTCTTGGAGACGGTAGTCCGTACGTACGCACGAGCGACAATATCATTCTTTTGATATTAAAATAATATATAATTGGATGGTATATCATATATACAGAATCATTATCATGTAATATTTATTATTTACATGAATTTCACATCATTATTATACTCATCCAAATAATAATTTATTGAATAACAATTACACCACGACATGGAGACGGTAATCCATAAGTAATCACGTATGGTGACATGTCATTCAAAAGATGGATAGAATACTGAAAATGGTTGTACAATATTTATAATAATATTATAGTATATAGGAGATATTGAATTCATTATTATAGAATGGGAATAACAAAGGAAGAATAAGTTGAAGAAGAAATGAATTTGAAAAAGGGTGGTGAAAACAATACCTCTTCTTCGGGTTCTTCCATTTGATTTGACCAAAATGGATCCTTAGGTTGGATTTCTGATCACACTAATGCCACTAGGTTTTAGTGAGGGAAGTTGAGAGAGTATTTGGAATGGGGTTTTCCAATCCAAATGGCTTTGAAGTTGTGAATTAATGAGAAGGGGAGTACCCTTTTATAAGAGGGGTGAGGGGCACCTTTGGAAAATCTTGAAATATTATTTTCTAATAAATTTATATTCAGTTTATAATGTCTCAAAAGTAGTTTATTTAAAGTTAAAGGTTGGTATGGGTCTAAAACCACTCATAAAATAAAATTTATATTGGTTTGGGTCATTATATTAACCTTATCTTTTAGCTTTAACTCTTTGTTAATTAGTTTGACAATTACCATGTCACTTTTTATTTTTATATTATATAGTTAAAAAACATCCTATATACCTCCAAGAGACCCCCAAGTGGTCCATTAATGATACAAATATCATGATATAAGTCTCTTGGTCGAACCTTAGATTTTTAGAAATTTAATATCAATTAATAATATAATATTTATTTTAAAAACTATTTTATGTCAATTTTGTCACTATTTGGAAAATTGATTTTTTGGAAAATCATAACAGAATGATTACTTTGAAAAAAGATAATTAAATAATTCCTAACATGTCATATTAACGTATAAAATTAGTTTAATTCATAAAAAGTCTAAAATTATATTTATTTGGGTATTTATGATATCAATTATTTTAATTTTTTGTTATTATGGTAATTATTGCATCATCATTGTGAATAAATAAATTTAGTTATTTAATGTCTAAAATTTATAAATAAAATATAATTATGTTGGAAATATAATTACCTTCTCAATGAATATTTACAATCGAATTTACCTTATGTATGACCCTATATTAAAAATGTTTTAGTAAATAAATGTTGATTTTAACTCTTTTAACTCTTCTTTGAATTAAATAATAATAAATGTCCTAATCTAATCCATGTGGCCCTAAATGAAAAAAATTTATTTCTAAGGTTGTTTATGGCCGAGATACACCTGTACAATAGAATTATGACATTTTTTAGGGTAATATTAATATCATTTTTACCATTAATTACCCTATTTACTTTTAACTGTGGTAAATAAAAGTAAAAAGTTACTATTCCCCAAATATTATTTTCATCTCATTGAACCACATTTTACTCCTTGATATTTACCATGTCTCTCAAATTTTCTATATTCCACTCACAGAAGTGGTAAAATTATGTTTTATGAAAAATTCAGTTTTTTAATGACCACTTAGTGGTTTCACTTTAATCAAAAAATGAAGTTTTTCAGAAAAATACCAAAAATTCACCGTAGGCTAATTTTGATATTCTGAACCAAAAATGAGGTTTATTTTGAAAAATAAAATTCATAAATTTCAAAAAGTGGGTATTACTATTCATAACGGGTAGTTTGATTGGTTGTGCTGTGTTAGAACTCGATGTTGCGTACAACACACGCTATTGCATTATTCAAAGGGAAGTGTACCATAGAAGCTTGGGGTGTTACATTCTCCCCTCCTTCAAATAATTTCATCCTCGAAACTTCTAGAATAATACCACATGAAAAGAATCAGGTGGTTCTTCATCATAAGTTCTTCGAGTTCTGATGTTGCCTCTTCCATCTCATGGTTTCTCCACAAGACTTTTACATGACGAGTCGTCCGGTTTCTCAGTACATGTTCTCTCGTATCAAGAATCTAGACGGGATATTCTCAATAAGATAGATCAGGTTTTAGTTCTTATTCCTCATAGGTGAGTACATGCGTTGGGTCAGGCATGTATTTCCTCAATAGTGATACGTGGAACACATCGTGAACTTTGGAGAGATTTGGCGGCATTTCCAAACGGTAAGATACAGCCCCAATTCGTTCTAGAATTTCGTAAGGTCTGATGTACGTGGGACTCAATTTTCCTTTCTTACCAAAACGTATAACTCCCTTCCATGGAGATAACTTTAGGAAAACATGATCACTTACTTGAAATTCCAAATCCTTCATTCGATTATCGGCATATCTCTTCTTCCTACATTGAGCTGCTTTGATATGGTTTTGGATTACCTTGACCTTTTCCATCATTTCCTCCACCATTTCTGGGCCTACAAGTTTTCCTTCACCAATGTCATCCCAACAAGTTGGTGTGCAACATCGCTTTCTGTATAACGCTTCATATGGTGCCATCTGAATACTCAAATGGAATCTATTGTTATAGGAAAATTGTACCGGAGGTAAATATTGATACCACATACCCAGAAAGTCATGTGAGCAGGATCTCAACATGTCTTCTATGGTTTGAATTGTTCGTTCTGATTTTCCATCAGTTTGAGGGTGGTAGGTAGTTCTCAAATGAAGTTCAGTATCCAAGGCATTATGAAGACTTTTCCAGAATCTTGAAGTAAAACATGGATCACTATCAGAAACAATTGTTAGGGGTACTCCATGAAGTCCAACAACTTCATTAATATATATTCTTGCTAGTCGTTCAAGTGGTAAATCTTCCCTTATAGTAAGAAAATGTGCTGACATGGTAAGAAAATCAATAATAACCCATATTGCATCATTACTTCTAGGATTCTTTTGTAGTACCATGACAATGTCCATCGTGATATTATCCCATTTCCACTCCGGTATGGGAAGAGGTTGCATGACTCCTCCAAGTTGTTGCCTTCCATCTTTCACTTGTTGGAAAACCATACATCTTGACACAAAATCAGAAATCACCCTCTAAATGTTGTCCGATCAAAAATGTTCCTTCAACTCTCTATACATTTTTGTGCTCCCAAGTTGTATATAGAAATTAGAACTATGAACATCATCCAGCAATTACCTTTCTAGATCAGGTTTATCGGGAACACAAAGTCTCTTCCCAAATTTCAAAATCCCATCTTCATATACAAAGCCTCTCAATCTCCCATCATTCACAGCTTTAATCTTCATTTGAAATTTTTCATCATCGGTCTGAGAACTCTTAATCCTTTCTAGTAAAGATGGTTTGGCAACCATTTGAAAAAGCATTGATGTTTCACCTTCCTTGGTTATTCCCATGTCCATCTTCACTAGATCCATGAAAATTGGATCCCTTTCAATTCTCATATTGTTCAAAACTCCATGATCTTTTCTGCTGAATGCATATGCCACCTTGTTTTCTTTCCCCGGGTGGTAGTGTATCGTACAATCATAATCCTTGAGTAATTCAAGCCATCTCCTTTTCCTCATGTTGAGTTCTTTTTGTGAGAAAATATACTTCAAACTCTTGTGATCAGTATAAATCTCAAATTTTTCACCATAGAGGCAGTGCCTCCATATCTTCAAAGAAAAGATCACAGATACTAACTCGAGATCATGAGTAGGATAGTTTTGTTCATGAATTTTGAACTGTCGTGATGCATAGGCAATAACCTTATCATTCTGCATAAGGACACAACCAAGTCTTTTCTTCGATGCATCACTATAAATAACGAACCCATCATTCCCCAATGGTAGAGTCAATATAGGATCATTGAATAATCTTCTCTTCAGTTCATCGAAACATTCATCAACATCTTTTGTCCAAACAAATTTAACCCCATTACGAGCGTGCTTTGTTAATGTGTTATCCAACCGGGCAAAATTCTGGAAGAAACGTTGATAATAACCTACCAAAACAATAAAACCGCGTACCTCAGTTATACTAGTAGGTGCTGGCCATTCATGGATTGCCTTGGAAATAGAAGTATCAACAGAGATTCCATCTTTAGAGACAATATGCCCAAGAAAATAAATCTCCTAAATCCAGAATTCACACATGCTAAACTTTCCATATAATTCATGTCTTCTCAGAGTCTTCAGGATAATGAGAAAGTGATTTTCATGATCTTCGTAGCTTTTCGAGTATACCAAGATGTCATCAATAAATACCACAACAAATTCATCGAGATATTCTTTGAAAACTCTATTCATCAGATCCATGAATACAGAGGGTGAATTAGTTAATCCAAAAGGCATTACTGTAAACTCGTAATGCCCATACCTGGTTCGAAATGCTGTCTTCGGAATGTCTCCCTTCTTCACACACAACTGATGGTATCCAAATAGAAGGAAAATCTTTCAAAAGTATTGATCTCCATGCAGTTTGACAAATAAATCATCAATGTGAGGTTGGGGATACTTGTTCTTTATTGTTATAGCATTGATCTCCCTATAGTCGATACATAACCTCATAGATCCATATTTCTTTTTAACAAAAAGAACAGGGGCTCCTCATGGAGAAAAATTAGGCCGAATAAATCCCTTATTACTCAATTCCTCTAGTGGTTTTTTTAGTTCAACTAATTCTACAATGGACAATCTATAAGGGGTCTTTGATATAGGCCTTGATCCAGGAATTAAATCAATGGAAAGCTCAACTTCTCGTTCTGGAGGATGTCCAGGTAAATCATCCGGAAACACATCTACATATTCTTTCACAATAGGTGCATCCTCTATTTGAACATTACATTCCTCACCCATATTAATTTCATTATTTTCCACCCTAATAATTGAATTTAGTTGAGCTACTGGGGGTGGATCTAGATATGAATTAGTTGAAGACAATTCAGCTCTAAAGATAAGGTATTCCTTATCATCATCATCAAAAATCATAACCTCCTTCTTCTTACAATAAATCTTCGCATCATGGTCCGAATTACAATCCATACAGAGGATTATATCAAACTCAATCATATGTATTACGATGAGATCAGCAGATAATGAACATTTAGGTGCTCTAATGGGGACTGATTCACAAAACATTGTTGCAATGATACTTCCCTTAAGAGTTTTAACTAACAAATCCCTTGTTAAATCAAATTGGAAATATCTATTTTTTTTGAAAACTTGGAAGATATTAAACAATATGATGATCCAGAATCAAATAATGCATTTTCTAAACTTGAGGAAACCATTAAATTACCTACAACCACGTCATTCGGAGATTCTCCATCAACAGTAGTGATACCATAAACTTGGCCTTGATCCCATGGCCTTTTCTGAGGTAAGTTCCCATGATGCTTAGGACATTCATTTTCATAATGTCCCATCTCCTTGCAATTGTAGCACTGAACATCGGTAGATTCTTTCTTCCCTTTGCAATCATGAGCATGGTGGCCTTTTTCACCACACTTTTAACAGACACCCATTCCCTTCAAGCAAGTACCGGGGTGTTTCTTCCCACATTTACCACAGGATGGATATTCAACATTTCCTTTATTCCCCTTATTTCATTCCCAGATTGATCAGCAGATCTCTTCTTCTCTTTATGTTCTTTAAAGTCATAAGACTTTGAGAATTCCTTTTCTGTCTTGATATCACTTGAGACAATGTCTTCGTATGATGGGAAGGATTGTGAGACTAATGCTCGATGGAGAAATAGTTTCAACCCATCAAAGGAACGATCAATCGTGCTACTTGGGTTACGTATATGATCTCTAGAATACCTTGATAACCTTGTAAAGTTAGCCTCATACTATGCAACATTCTCATCCTCTTTTTTTCTCAGACTCAGAAATTGCCTTTCCATGACTGCTCGATGGTCGCGAGGAAATTATTTTTCTAAAAATAGATCTTTGAACTCCCTTCATTCCATATTTGATACTTCATCATCATCCTTCCTATTTTGAATCAATGACCACCATTGATCAGCATCTCCAGTGAGGCGGTAAACTGCCATGATAACTTTTTCCCTTTCACTACTTCCCAAATCCTAAAATATTTTCTCTAGGGAACTTATCCATTGCTCAGCTACTAATGGATTTGTACTCCCATTGAATTTTGGTGGTTGCTGCCTCATGAAGCAATCATACATTTATCCTCAATGATGTGGATCAGGGTGCTCCATACGGGTAAGGATATTATTCATAACCTGAGTGTGTTTTCCCAGTATGGTGATTAGTGATCAGCACCAATTGCATCACCAGCTCCACTATAATTATCTTGAGAAGGATGGAAATCCCTACATGGAGTGTGTGCATTGATATGGTTTCCATTTCTTTTACTAGGTGCCATTTCTAAACAATGGCATAAACTAGTTCAGTTTATGAATCAAATTACATAATTCCATATTTATAAAACACTTAACATAAATTGAACTATTTATGGATATAATCCATAATCATAAAAATGTGTTCTTTGAGGAAGTATATACTCATAAACCCTTCATAATGAATTGTAATGAAAATGAGAGTTATCCTATGCGTATCCCCCGGGAGTGTCGTAACCAAGAGTGCAGCAAGGCCCGTTGTCGTGCACCAATTCTCGTTCTATTCTAGCTCAAAGCGGTGTTTTTGGGTATTACCCCTAGGTACATTTGTGCCTGATCCGCCTCTACCTGCTCGTATCCAAACAGGGATGTATTTCTTGGAAAACTAACAAAATCTCTACAATACCAAAATTCTATGATGTTCTCCTATACTAATCCTCAAATTCCATCTTAAATCTATTTTATCTAATCAGAGTTTATCTAAATCTAGCTTTCAAGGTTTGTGCTAAACTTTCTCTGATACCAACTGTAACGCCCCAACCCTAGTTACCTAGAGTCGGTGCATTATTACATTACATTGGCATGATCACAAGAAAGATCAAATCTCGAAAGACCGATTCATTTAGTATCCTTGGAATAACTAGATACATTCATAAAGTTTGCATTAAATCATAAAATGAAAACTACAACAATATAGTCTCCATAGTCCACACTCTTATCCCCTCATTCTATCCCTGCAGGTCATTCATTAAATACTTCTTCACATCTTGGGAAAAATAAAACATAGAAAAGGGGTGACCTCAAATGCCCAGTAAGGATAACAATATAGAGGAATCTTTCATAAATAAGAATAAACATTTAAGGAAATGTATAACTAAAACAAAATCCTTTCAAAAATGAAATTCAACATAGTATGGAAAAAAATGAAATAATGTCATTTTCATATTCATATGGATATTCTGCTAATTGAATAATCGCATGTAATATCATTAACCACTTTCATAATGATGGAATGCATAATGCCATACTATCATAACCACATATCCATGGCCTCGTGCCAAGACTAAAAATAATATTTTGTCAAGGCCTTGTGGCAAGACACTAGTTTGTCTAATGAGACCTACCGATGAATCTAGGAGCTATAGCAGGCTCCACCCGTCACATATTAAGTCCAATGCATTCCTCATATGAACATGTTTAAACATAACATGAACATTCGTATTAAAACTAGCATACGAAATGTAAATACTTCTTCCATAAACTACTAATGGTATAAAAATAAAAAATACATAGTCAAACATATCACAAAACCTTAAATACAACAAATATGTTTTGTATCATAATAAATCAACTTCAAATAAGTGAAGAATCCATCAAATGATGTTGACATAGATGAAATCAAAACTCATTTTAGAGAAAAATCTCTTTTTATTTTGAAATCATTTAAGAGTCATATATTTATAAAATAAACCATTTTCTTTGAAAATATTATTATAAAATTGTAATGGAAGCTTCGACAATTTTATAATGGTGGAAAATTGCCGCACCTCCCGTATAAGTTAAAAAAACATTGATACCATAATTCTGTCGAAAAGGTTAAAAAAGGCCTTGTTTGGAAAATGACGGAACGATTCCTTTCTAAACCACTTATAAAAGTCAAAAAGGTTATAAATGACTTCAAAACATATTCTAGTAAATAGTAAAAATGTTTTGACATACATTTTTAAGAAACAAGGATGTGGATGATAAATAAATCCCAGTAGATTATTACGTATAAACAACCTCAGATAATGAAGAGATTGGGAAATAATCCCTTACCTTGTACTTTTCCTTTGTTGGTGTAGGTTAACCTTCTGTATAATGGTGATATAATTGTTATTAAATTATACGGAATCATATAAATTAATATGATATCATATATTATCTTTTTACATTGATTTGTTAATAATATCTTAGTATTATCGTTGTTTCGTGTGTTAACTTACTTGTTTTCTTTTATATGTTTTGTTACATAAGACGTGTTTGTCATGGATAGGTTGTATCTTAATCATATCCAGAATGATATCAAGTCCTTATATACTATTATTAATCATCAAATAGGAATTATACTTGAATGGATACGATGGAGAATGAATCTCATCGCGTTCGTGGAGACGGTAGTCCGTACGTACCCACGAGCAACAATATCATTCTTTTGATATTAAAATAATATATAATTGGATGTTATATCATATATACCGAATAATTATCCTATTATATTTATTATTTACATGAATTACACATCATTATTATACCCATCCATATAATAATTTGTTGACTCACAATTACACCACGGCGTGGAGACGGTAAGCCGTACGTACGCACGTATGGTGACATGTCATTCAAAAGATGGATAGAATAATGAGTATGCTTGTACCATATTTATAATAATATTACAGTATATAGGAGATACTGGATTCATTATTTTAGAATGGGAATACCAAATAAAGAAGATGTTGAAGAAGAAATGAATTTGAAAAAGGGTGGTGAAAACATCACCTCTTCTTCAGGTTCTTCCTTTTGATTTGATCAAAAGGGCTCCTTAGGTTGGCTTTATGATCATAATAAGGGCTCTAGGTTGTAGTGAGGGAATTTGAGAGAGTATTTAGGCAGGTTTTGGCCAAGACAAATGGGTTTTAAGGTGTGAATTAATGAGAAGGTGGTGTGCCCTTTTATAAGAGGGGTGAGGGATACCTTTGGAAGAGCTAGAAATATTATTTTATAATATATTCATATTCGGTTTATAATGGCTCCAAAGTGGATTATTTAAAAGTTAAGGTGGGGATGGGTCGAAAAACACTCTACCAATATAATTTAGATAGGTTTGGGTCATTATATAAACCTTATCTTTTAGTTTTAACTCTTAGTTAATTAGTTTGACACTTACCATGTCACTTTTTATTTTTATATTATATAGTTAATAAACATACTAAATACCTCCAAGAGACCCCCAAGTGGTCCACTAATGATACAAATATCATGATATAAGTCTCTTGGGCGAACCATAGATTTTTAGGAATTGAATATAAATTAATAATATAATATTTGTTTTAAAAACTCTTTTATGTCAATTTTGACGCTATTTGGAAAATTGATTTTTTTTTTTAAATCATAACAGAATTATTACTTAGAAAAAAGTTACTTAAATCATTCCTAACATGTCATATTAACCTATATAATTAGTGAAATTCATAAAAAGTCTCAAATTATATTTATTTGGGTATTTATGATCAATTATTTTAATTATTCAATATTATGGTAATTACTGCATCATCATTGTGTCATAAATAAATTATATTATTTAATGTATAAAATTTATAAATAAAATATAAATATGTAGGAAATCTTTTTATCTTTCTAATTAATATTTACAATCAAAGTTACATTTTGTATAACACTATATTAAAAATGTTTTAGTAAATAAATGTTGATTTTAAGTCTTTTAACTCTTCTTTGAATTAAATAATAAAAAATGTCCTAATCTAATCCAAGTGGACCTAAATGAAAATATTTTGTTCCTAAGGATGTTTTTGGTTGAGAAACACTTGTCCAATAGAATTAGGACATGTTTTAAGGTAATATTAATATCATTTTACCCTTAATTACCCTATTTACTTTTAACCGTGGTAAATAAAAGTAAGAAGTTACTATTCACCAAAAATTATTTTCATCTCATTGAACCACATTTTACTCCTTGATATTAACCATGCCTCTTGGATTTTTGAAATTCCACTCCCAGAAGTGGTAAAATTAAGTTTTATGAGAAAATCAGTTTTTTAACTACCACTTAGTGGTTTCACTATTCATCAAAAAAAAAATATGTTTTTCAAACAAATACAAAAAATTTTCCCCTGGCTAATTTCAATATTCCGAATCCGAAAATGAAGTTAATTTTGAAAAATAAATTTTATAAATTTCAAAAACTGGGAATTACTATTAATAACGACTAGTTTGATTGGTTGTGGTGTGTTAGAACTCGATGTTGCGTACAATACACGCTATTGCATTATTCAAAGAGAAGTATACCGTAGAAGCTTGGGGTATTACATCAAAAACATCATGTATCTCAAAACCACATCAATGTATGAAAAAAAACAAATAATAACCATGTATCAACATACACAGAAGATAAACAACACAAGACTCTCAAAAGTCCCCAAGACTCCATGTGCCCGAAGATCCAAGATCCACAATCACTGAATAGCTCAAACGTCATGGGGTAGTGGTAAAGAAGTGTGAAACATTACCTTTTCCCTTATCCAGAAATATAGCATCATCAAAAGCACCAACGTTCCAAAGGATGGGTAAGTATAAAACTCAGTACATTTTCCCCAATAAAATCCCTACCCACCCCACTCGGATATAAGATTTAGCAACAATAATATAAAATATTTTATATAAAACAATTTCCCAAAAATGGTTTATAACTAAATATAAACAAGTTTCCAAAACCAATCATTACCAAAAGCATACAAGTGCAATTGAAACTAATTTTACCAGAATTATATTTTTCCATAAAGATAATGAATCAATCCTTAAAATAATTTCACAATATCTCTTTATTGGCATACTAAACCATTTAACAACCACATGAAACCAACTGCGCATGCTATGTTATGATAGTTCCATACACGTGAGCAGTTTCTCATTGATCTACCAAGTTGTCACAAGTTTATTGTCCCATATGCCATTAACCCTTCGACACTGAGCACAAGGTCATATTTCGACCATTCAACATATATGCAATATGAAATTTATATCCCGTGTTCCATTTACCCATTGGCATTGAGCACACGGTCATATTTCAACCAAGCCCCAGAAATGAAATATATACTCACACACTAATATTCCCAATGATCATTCCAAAACTGTTTTTGAATAAAAAAATCATTTTTATTGAAAACCAAATTTTAATAAATCCATTTGAAAATAAAAGAAAAAAAATAATTTAAAATCACCGTTTTAAATGTGAGTGGATAAATCATGTTGCACAAAAATTCACCAAGATTTCAAAATTTCACTAAAATCATAAATCATCACAGAAGAAGAATTATTTCATTCTTTTCACAATCAATAACATTTAGATAAACCAATTTGAAACTAAGAAAAAATATTCTATCAAGAGTAGATGATAGTGAAGCCACCTACCTTGAATGTTTTGACCAATCTCAAAAACAGACGATGAACACACAAGAAAGTAGGTTGATTCTCCATGAACGACCTTAGTTCTCTCATCCTAGCAAGATCACAACTCAAAATTGAATTAGTTGGAAACACAAAACGTATATATACACACTATAGGATCAGATCTATGAAATAATGGAGATCGGGGCAGTATATCTAAGCCGATCTAAGAAAATATGAAAAATCATGAAATAATAGTGACATACCTCAAGAATCAGATCATTATTCCATAAAAGCTTCTTAGATCTATTATAATATCATGAGAAACACCATATGTAGAATTTCTTGATGTTATCAGACTTATATATTCCCACAGGAGGAGTAGATCTATGAAAACGAGAAGGAGAGATGGAGGAGATTTCAGAAAATGGAAAAGAACCAAGAAGATCGGCACTTACCCCTAGAATTCAGCATGAAATCAAAAAAGGAAGGATCTAGTTTGGCTCCAACTCATATGGGTAGGGTTATCCATCATTATCGGGAGATTAATATCGAAATAGGGGTGTTTTGAAGCAAAAAAATACATATATAAAAATTGAGTAAGCTCCTAGAAAATAAGATCTAGATTTGACCTCTACACAAGGTTTGACAACATGGTTTGGGCCAACCGTGCATAGATCGTGCGACCTTACTTTTGGTACCAACACCCATTATAAAACCACATTACTCTCCCATCATTCCCCTTTACCATTTTTATAGAAACAATGTTTTCACAGAATCATCCCACCTTCTGGAAACACCTCACTTTATGTAAAGTACCCTGTTTATGGAAACACCAAACTTTATTGAATCAACACACTTTATGGAAACAACCAACATTATAGAAACAAACAAGTTTGTGAAAACTCTCTATATTAAGAAAACTCTAAATTTTATGGTAAATCTCTATTTTATGGAAACTCTCTATTTTATAGATGCTCTCTATTTTCTAGAAACCCATTCAACAACACATCATTTAAGAAACATGTGGAAAGGGGTTATGTACCCAAAACTGGGGATACTATAGGATGGATACTACATATTCGTGATAGAAATCTAATGTTGATAAATGGAAATGACCTCTGGAGTTTGAGGTTAGAGATTAGGTTTTCTTGCGTGTCACACCGAGGTTGGGAAACTGGAGGATTAGGAAAAAGAGGAAGCTTTCACCGAGATATGTTGTTCTGTTTGAGGTTTTGGAGGGAGTCATATTGATTTCGTATCAGTTGATGTTATCTCAGAGGTATTGGATTAAGCTCGGTGTCATACACATTTCTCAGCTATGATGTTACTTCTCAAACTCATCCTATGTTTTACAAACCGGGAACGATGAGTTGGAAGAGTATAGATCGTTCGAGGAGAATCCTATTCAGATTATTGATTGAAGCATGAAGGTTCTTTGTGGCTGGTTTGTTCCTCTGTTATGGGTGTCCTGGCAGCATGGTCATGTGTAGAAAAGAACATAGGACAGGGAGATCGATGTATGATCATAGTGGCCTGAGATGTTTGAGGATTATTTTTCACCACCTTTTTAGGTCAATTTAGCGATGAATTTCATTAAGGGGGAAATTTTTAAGAACATATATATTCTTTTTAGGTATGGTTCTTGGTTTCAGGTTTTTTTGAGAGAAAATAATTTTGTTGGAAATTTTTGAAGTACACGCCCTGTACCAGTTTTCCGTGGGTATGCATGTTCTGGAAATGTAACGGATGAGTATACGGCTATGTGAGGAGACATGGAGACTGAAAAAAGTAGGGGAAATTTAGGAATGTACACATCATGTACATTAAATGAACATGCATTGTACCTTATCTTTTATTTGATAAATTGGATATGGGTCACGTCAACTCCCCAGAAATGACTTTTTCTTCCCTTGTCTCATACATGAGAGCGACTCTTGGCCAATTTTATTCAAATTCTCATCGTTTCTCCGTACAAGCTCTGATCGAGGAGCCGCTGGGTCTGTTGGATTTCCACCGGTGAGTTATCTCTTTCCCTATAGCCTCTCCTTTTGATTTCTTCTTCTTCTCTCTCTCTCTCTATCTCGAGTTATTCAATTAGAGATTTTTTTATGTTTTTGTAGTTCTATGTCAATCTAGGACGATTCAATGGATGATGTTCGATATTGTTCATCATTCAACATCGAGGTTGGTGGTTTTTTTCTTTAGTTGGCTTTCTTTGAGTTTTATATGCCAATGTGATGATTACCCATGTTTTGGGAATTTTGGGTTAAGGAAATTGAACCCTAGTTCATCTACCATAAATTTAAAGTAGGATTAAATTCTTTTTTATGTGATATTATTTGAAATTTCAGGTTTAACAAACACTCCATGGATGCGTTTTCTTGTTTCAATGTTTAGGACCATTTGGTCCAGGATGCCTATTGGGAAGACCTTGCTTCCATGCATTCCTTGATAGGATGGAAATATTTGAATATTTTCATTGTTAAATGATTCTGATATACTTTGTAATTGTTTATTCATGTATTCATTAAGATTACTTCGTTCATCTTGGTATCGTATATTCACGATTGAGTTGAATAGGGATGTGGGAACCTATTATAGTTCGACCACATGGGGAATTGATGTTGAGTGCTTCCTCAAAGTGTCTGTTATATTTCATGCTATGAGAAGACATGGGGGATTGACGGTGGGTGATATCTTTTAGTGTCTGTAGTTTGAATCATTAGACCACAGAGGGAGTTGATGTTGACTATTTCACTAGAGTGTTTGTAGTTATTATGGAAAGACCATAGGGGGAATTAAATATGACTACTTCCTCAATGTGTCTGTTACTTTTTATTGCATTATTTGGTTAGAAGGTTTAGATAGTGTGAGCTGTGGAGAGGGTTAATGTAAATATATAATGTTGTAACGCGTCTACCTAGACAATTCAAAAACATGGTTTTGGTCATATTAGGTATTCTTATGAGATAAGTATTTTTGATATATAATTTATTAAATGAATAACATTAAATCCAAATGAATGTAAATGGAAACTGTTGGATTTTTTATAGTTGTGTACTCCTAGTTCATTACTGCATTTCCATTATTAGATAAGATATATACTCACTGACAGTTAGGCATACATCTTGTGGTTTTTTTTATACTATGATTCACCTCAGACCCTGTTTGGGTCAAGGTTTTGGTCCCAAACTGATTATATGGTTTTGAGTATGGATAAGGGGAAGCACGTCTCGTCATTAGGTACTCGATCATTATGGAGCGGGAGAGCATGGGACCGAGATTAACCTTGTTATGCTGCTTGATTTAATTTATTTTCTATTGTACATATGATTTTTAATTTATTTCTAACATGTTTACTTGTTTCTATGTATTACTAGACATATGTTACATGCATAATTTATATATGTTCTCAAGTTTTTTATTTACCTTCAATATTTTGCTGTTTACTTGTTCTATGGTATTACTGTTTCTCATACTTTTTATTATTTGTTATACTATTGTTAACACTTTTTCTATGATGGAATAGTTTCCCCACTATTACACCCATGTCCCTCTCTTTTAGTCGGATTCCTCCAGCATTTGGGGAAATGCACTCGAGGCCATGTGTTCAACTAGGTATGGGGGACATTTGGGCAGCACCCGAAACCATGATGTTACATAACTCATATGTCCAAAGAGTTATTTCCCATACAAGTACTTCTTCATCAGATCCAATGACAAAAAATTATTTGATGGGCTCCATTAGTGATTTCATGGCCCATGGAGTGATTTCTCTTGGTTGATAATTACCCATGTAATGAATCATATAGTTGGTATTATATTTCAGACCTATTTTAGTCTAATAATCCTCCATGACTATATCTAAATTTTAATTTTTATTCTTTTTATTTCCCATATATCTGAATGAAATAAATTTTCGGGATTAGTTGAGACTTATCTTGATAATTTAAGTTTAGTGATTTTTTGGTTTTCTATTAGGTATTGATATACTCAAACATTAATCATCTCTTCAAACATGTGTTGAGTATTATATAGATAATATATCTTTGAAAATGTATTAGGACTAATAGGAAACAGAAAATCATAGTGAGTTAGACAAACTAAGGTTCATACTAGGGCTGTATTTGATAGTATTCCCCACTTTCTTAATGGGATAAACATTATTTCTTATTTAATTAGGATTGTATTTTGACACTTTTTTCCCTTTATACTACTTTAGATAAACTATTATTCGGGAAATATGTTATTCTAGAAATATGGGAATCAATTATTGTATTTTAAATTTCAATTTTTTTGGTCTTATAGATGATTGTTTCCCTATAGGTACATAAGAAGAGTCATACCATGTGTATGATATGCATACATGAATATATTCTAATTACCTTGGCACGTTGGAGGACGGATTTAGGTATCACACTAACCTTACCAATTCCCATGTGGGATCATATAGTTTTGTTTTAGAAGGAGAGGTATTAGGGGAGTTCATCTGATTAAGGGAGTTTGGTGTTTTTTCTATGAGGTTTTGTTTAAGATTTATTTAAATAGTGTAAAAGTTTTTCAAGTTCATATTTTAGGCCATGGAATCTAATTTTAGTGTGTTGGATGGAATATCTATTCACTAGGGCTGTAACAAAATACTATGTGGCATGGAATATTTTGGAACTAGATAAAGGGAAAACACTATTACTTGCATAATATAGGAATGAGTTTTGTTTTCCATGTCCTTCTTGATTCATCTCCCATGATATACTCCTTGAAAATTGTACATACTGATAATTTTAAAGATTCATACAAGGTGATATACAACTAGTATTATGATATTTTTTTTTGAGGATGACTAGATGAATTATGATGCCTTAATTCAAGAAACCATTATTGGGGTGATTTCTTCAGGCGATCCCCGAGCAGTTCTACAACCTTTTGAGAAGCGCATGGAACCTCCTATTATGGTCATGGAATTATGTCATCAATATTTTTATTAGTGGGTGGATTCATAACGACATGGTGAGGGTGTAGACTGGCATAACTTGTTGTGTTAGTCATACTGTTAGTTATCATTTACATTTTGCGTTTATAAATTACACCAGTTAGTGGGGGATTATCTTGAGGTGGTGGCACATGTTTTATATCTTTTTTAGACCCCACCCAATAATATGGTTACTTTAGTGACTATTATTCGTCATAGGAAATCATTTGGAACCTGTGTTATTAGTAGATTATTCACTTTTATTGTCTGAATATCACATGTATCAGTTTTAGACACCCAAAAGCTTCATAGTGAGAAAGAATCACATTTTCAGGTAGTAGGGTACTGATACGGTCCTATGGTGTGATTGTACAACTTGGATATGACACCTCATGATCCTGACAGTGAGACTTCTCTAGAGTAAATGGATGTGTCAAAGCCCTATATTGGTGATATTGTATGTAGATTTGGGAATTCATTATATAACTATGTTTCCCCAATTAATACACATTCTACTAAAATGATAAAAAATAATACAGTGTTGTTAGTTTGACAAAAAGTTGGTAGGTTTTCTGTGTGGGAGGGAAATTCTTTAAAATGTGTGTTTGAGGTCATTCTGGTGTGTTGTGGTGTCTGTGTAAGCCATGAATTCAGTGAGTAGGCAGAAAATAGAAAACACATCTTCACATTCTAGGTGCTTGTGACTTGAGGCTTTGAGAGTGGTTTGGAAATATGACATATTCCATCACATCTCTGGTTCATGGTTTTTAATTGAGTTGTAGTCTAAATTTCATAGGAAATACCCCCTTAAAATGAAATTGTTATACAAGTGGTTCCCATTTTAGCTCTACCCCTATTTTTATAGGAACTTACATAGTGGTTTTGTGATCACACACATTCCCAAAAGTGTAATATGACTCTGTGAGGTGGGATTTCCTCATGTTGAATATGTTCCCAGCTGGAAGGGGGGTCCTATGATGTGTTCCTAAGTATTGAAATATTATCCACTTTCCTTTCACATATTATTATTACTCATGAGGCATATAATGTATATAAGGTAGATAAGCATGATTATTCTTTTTTTCCTAAAAAGGAATCCTAGGAAGATAAGGATTACAAAATGTGTATAAGTATACGGTCGATTTCATCAGTAGGATAGTATAACCCTTACAGTAGTTGATGATATGAGAATTAAATTTCATTAATGGCAGTGGAGTATGTAGATGTACTTCCTCAGGGTGTTCTAGGTTCACCTCCTAGATAGAGTTTGTTTACTATATAGATATACACTGTGGAGAACATCATCATTGCAAGAGTAAGTTGGATGAACATTTATAGTTGTGAGAGATGAAGGTGTATTTTGGGAGTTTTCAGAGCATAAGATTATTATACCATGTGTGTTACTATAGGAAAACTAGTTTTGTTCATCTATGAGGTAAATGAGAGATTGATGTTTGGTTTGGATTTATTCCACCTATACTAGGAAGCTATCAGTAGGGAGTACCTACCCTAGAAAACCGATGAATTATTCTACTAGTATTTAGGGTAAATATTTTTCTTGGAGTTTGATTGCATGTTATTTTACAATGATATGTAGGTTCTATAGTATTATATTATAAATGTGGTTTCCTAAGGGATCTATGTTATAATTCCATTCTTGTTTGCATCCTTTGTCATGATTGATTCCACAGCACTATTGTGCGACATTTGAACTACATCCCTAACCATTCGGGGATCACATTGTAGTAGTATTATATGGAACCATCACAACTACCAAATCATTAAGGTGGAGGAGGTAACACACTTAAGTATGGTTCAATACATTATCCTATAAAATAAACTTCTCGGGAAGATGTCACATAGAATGTTATAGATTATGTAGTTTCTCATCAAATAACATGCCATTAGAGAGATGTGAATGAAAGAGTAAAAAGTAAAAGATATGAAAGGTATATATTGGAAACCCCGAATGGGTATGGTAAAGGTAGGATACCCTCACATTGAGTTTTTCTATTGTCAATTTTTGATCAAGGTGATAGAATAGTTTACCCCATTACAATTGGAACTTTATGATGAGGATGATGAATCCCACTGCCAGTCAATTGTTTTTACCTCTCTGCTTCTGTAGTGAGTTAGGTAAGTTATTTTTAAGATATTTAATGTGAGATTTTTCATGAAAATATTCCAATAATACATGATTCTAATGTGTTTTATGAATGTGGGGATAACATTACCATTATTTGTTAAAGAAAAATGACACCAGTCCCATAGTGATAGGAATTTCTAAGGAGAATTTGTATCTGGGATATACATCCAAGATAGGTGACATTTTATGTACATAATGTTTTAATAGGTTTCCTTTTCAATGTAGTTGTATCAGGTTTTTTATTTTAACTCTCCACACCCCACGTATCAGTAAATGGAGGTCGAGGTTCCTAGATGAAAATCGAAATTTGATGTTGCCTTTGCGGTGTTCGTGATCAAGCATCAATAATCAATGTGAATTCATGAAACTATCAGAGTTATTATAGAAAATAATTCCAAGGTAGTAAACTTACAAACCACCTAAAGATTTAGTTTAATGGATATCTTAGTATTCACATTATTGTTAGTGATTTTCTGACTTCACATAATTCCATATATGATAATTTTAGTCCATGATCCTCACCATATGTAATAATTATGGTGAGGATAGATGAGGAATATTAAAGTTAGTTTCATTTTACCATAGTATTCCAATCCCATATAAATGTTTTTGTAAAATAGACTATTTTTGATTGAGTGTTCTGGCTTTCATTTTTTTTAGAGCCATGGCTAGAAGGATCATCTACCATCAGTTTAGTTTGAGTACCATTGAAATTACAACTCCACTATCACTGTAGAAACATTTTAGGTCTTGTCTTGGATACCTTTTGGCCACCACTATACTGGTCTGAGGCAATGGGTGACAACTATTGTAATTAGAGTGTTAGTGGTGATGACTTTGAAAGGATCATCTTGTCCATGGGTAGATGATAACTTATCATAGAGGTCTGGTTCCAGTGTAGATTGATGATAGTGTCCATTTTTTTGGGGATATCATGTGTTCCAAGAGATCACACGTCTTTAAGAGTCATGGAAATATGATCAGGATGGGGGTTATCTATGTGGATCATACAATCATTTTCCAATTAATACACTTTGTTAGAGAGTTATTGTACCTTTTATCCCTATGAATAAAATAAGAAAGGGTGCTTAGTGTTATCCTTGTATAGAAACAAAAGAGATATGTGGATGAATCATTACATGATATTAACTATGGAAAACTAGACATTGAAGGTAGTTCATATTTTTTAATGTTTCTATAGTCACATTAAAATATGAAGGAGAAAACCTTACTTGGGAATGATATTCACCATTTTGTATGTTTTTTAATGGCACCTGAACATTCTAGAGAACTCAATGTAATGGGAAACTCAGAGGAGAACTCAGTATCTTCACCTGTATAATAAATTGTTTTATTATCATGATAAAAATCAAAATATTTAGACAGAATTTATGGAATCTACTTTTACTATATATGTCATTGGAATATTTATAGTAATATTTTCATATATAGGAGTGAATTTTTCATGGGATTCGAGAGCCTGTAGGTCTTTATTTTTTAGATATCAAAAACATTAAATTTGTTATATCACATGTGAATGTTTTTTAGGATATAATGGAATAACATCATTTTTTTTTCTCAGATCAAAAATATAATATAATTGTTGATATTATAATGTAGGTTTTATTTTATCTGTGATATATGGATGGATGGTATCAATGTTTCGGTGGAAGGCAGTCACTGGCGTGTTTATTGGATTAATTAATTATTTAATGAAATTAATTTATTTAACATTACATTCCTAAAAATTGTCTATAAATTAATTTTATTTAACTATTTATATAATAATCCTTAATACCCTAATAAAATTAGAATCATTTTTTGTCATCAGTGGAGGATCTGGGTTTGAGGATCATCATCAAATGAATCATAGATAATCATGAGTCAGATGATAAAAAATGGGATCATTATCTTCATCACTAGTGGTTGAGTACATCACTAACGATCAATCCAAAATGCGAGGAAGGATTTATTTTGTGTATTCTGTCCCCATTTTTTTGTTCATTGATAATTGTTTTATTGTGTTTATGATTCAAACACTATCTCTTAGTGTCTGATAGAGGGTAATAATTTTTTAAATTTCACAATTGATCTCCATCAAGAGTAATAAAATTATTGAGCCCTAACATTTCTTTCGTTCTCGGGTGAATTTTTCTTCATATTAATACCTCATATTTTATATTCTATCCATTCCTCCCCTACAATCATATAAATATATATATATATAGAGATAAAGGCCACCAAAAAATATATGGTCAACACCAACATCATGAAATATCTTGGTTAGCAGTGGGAGATTTGGCATGAGAAGGTGGATGGATGTTGATAGAGTGTGTTCCCAGTGATATGGATGCAAATAATTAAATATAATAGGGGGAAGATTCTGACCATGTGTAATTGTCATAAGTGAGCGGTGGTGGCGTTGGTCCTTGCATCGCTATAGTGTGGGGGGAAACTAGTGTCTTGGTTCCGGGTTACCTAATATTAGGTGGTTCCATATGAATTGTGGTTCCACATGAAGGAGTTTGTAGGGATAATTTTTTCACGTATATAAATTCATATAATAAAAAAATAATTGAAAAAAGAATAATTTAATAATTAAAATATTAATTATAAAAAAATAAATAGGATGTGGTTTTCCCTCTATATAGATGAAGGGAGGCGTTTGAACATACCTTAATATTTTTATTAGAATTTTATATTAAAAATTGTTTTAAGAAATAATATTAATAATAATAATATTATTATTATTATCAATCCATATATTAGATATATAATGAAATAAATATTTTGGATTATTGAGTTCTGTACGACAATGTATCCCTGATATTGGGGAAGATGATTCATGGCCAATGTTGGGTACCTAATTCAGTCTCCTGGATCGAGACCATAATGAAACAACTCTCTATAGTATGATGAAATTATTTTAAAATATTTTCCATTATTGTATAATTAATAGTATGCCCCGAGTTTTATTCCATAAGTATTACAATAAGATAATTGTTACCCCCTCTATAAGATGATTTTTAGATGTAGTCCATAGTATACCCTGGTGGCCTCATGTGTGATCCTTCATAACTCTTTCAATTTTTCATTTATAGGGATTATTGAATCTGTGTGTCCAATACTACATGGGTGGTAATAAACTATGTAAAAGGTTGATCTATTTAGTGTTTGTAGTGTAACCCAGTTTCCCAAGGTATGATAATGAATCTATGTATCATAATTAACAATTTTATAGTAGGATTTTTTATCCCTTTTAGGCACTAGGAGAGACCACATTTCTAGGTATTGGGATCTAGTAAATCTAGCTATTATATATTTGGCATGAACTGATGAGAACTCTTTCTCAGAAGAGCACTATTAGTGAGAAAATGGCTTATGGAGTTTTTTGACTCAAGCGATCATCACCCTCATAAAGAATCATGTGGTTGGAAAAATGGATAAGAGCTATTTGAGAATCAGCATCCTTTATTAGTATGTCGTAAATTAATTTTTAATTATAATCATGATTGAGGCTTTTCATTGGGAAACATTAATGTATGATCTAAATACTACATTAATGATTTGTATTTTCTAATTTAGGGGTGTCCTATGGGTTATTGTAATATAAAGAAATAAATTTACATGATTCTAATAAAAAAATATGTTATGTCTTTTTGAAAAAAAAGACATTTCTTATTTTATTTCAACATGTCATTATTATTTAACAATTTCATTTTAATTTTTAAACATGAATATTATATTAGTATGATTATTGTAAATTTATATGAAAATGGTAAGAAATTATTTTGAAATGGATTTTTTTATTAATATATAATTTAAACAATGAATTTAATATTATTTCAAAACATATATATAACTATATTAACATTCATTAAATTTCTCATTGACAGAAAAAATGAATTAGAAGATATAGTTATTGCAGTAATTTTTAATGTAAAATAATATTTTATATATCATATATTTTCAAATTAAATTTATGTTTAGATATGTAGAAATTTATTTAGAATATATAGAGATTAAATTTATGTTCAAAATAATAGAATTTGTAAAATGGTTTATCATAATTTTTTATATAAAATATAAATTACATTATAAAAAACTTTTATCAAAGGTAAATAAAAATATGTTATAATGTAAAAACCGTATGGGGAAAGTAATGAAAAATTTTAAAAACGGGTTTAGAATGTTTTATAATTTCTTCATATCCCCAATCACAAAAAAATACATTATTATTAAATATGGGATTCATTAACCTATTGAGTTGAAAAACATTCATTATAAATTCTATATCCATATTCATGCCATTCACAATCCTCTTCATTAATACAATTTAGTTTATTTACATTATATACTTCACATGAATTTATGTAATTCATTACTAGAAACGATTTTACATGTTAGAGAAATAGTTTCTCACAATTTGAAATTTTCTAAATTGTTGTAAATGCATATTTTACGTTTGAATGATAATTTCATGGTTCATTGGATGTAGGTTTAATAATTTTAATAATATAAATTATAACAAAATCTCATTAGATGATGTTATACGAGGTCCATCAGACAAACTTCATTATGAAAAAAGTAGATATTCTTTCCAGAAAAACCTTTAAAAATGCCAACTAGATGATCCTTATATAACACACTGAAAGAACATACATATTCTTCCAAAAGAAATAAATATACACTATAGTGCTATATATTATGAAAATTTTATGAAGATACTCACTAAAACTATTTTCATGTGAAAAAGAGTTTATCTTATGTCATTGAAACCAACTCCATTGAAAGTGGAACATGACTATTATATATATTTCTGATCATGCTGATTTATGGTTCATATGGTTAAAGAAATTGATCTATATTTGATTATCTTATCGAATAATTCCATATATGGATAGAAGCCCCAATGATAAGTTGAAATATCATGGATATCTTAGGCCTGATTAAGTGTCCCTATATAATTATGGTTATGTGTGGAAACTTTTTTGTTAATGTTTTGGTGTATTTTTTCTCAACTACTTTATGCACTTTATTAATAATTTTCCTTAAAATATAATTTCCTTTATGTACATATAGAGGAATGTTTAATTTCATTGGTCATTAATCATTCTCGAAAAAATATTATAATGTATACCTGAACAAATTTATGTCGGATTACTTTCCTTTAAATCAGTAGAAGTATTTGTTAAAAATATAATATTAAAGAGGATATGTAAATATGGTGTTTTATTTTCTAAAATTCAATCCTCCTGACCCCATCCTATAGCCATTTACATAATCCTTTTATCCAATACATGGAATCATAGCTTCTTTTTACTAATATATTTTATAGTTTTCATTTTTTATAAAATACTAAATTTTATATCATTGATGTCTTCTGTTTGTTAACAAATTTTACACTAATAGTATTTTAAAAAATAATATCTTTTTTAAAAATTGAATGTTTTAATGTTGTGACATTAGAGAAAATGATTAAAAGAATAAAACTAATATTTGATAAGGAAAATTATAAATACTAGAGAGATTGAATGAATACCATTTTTTTAATCACTGGAGTTTAAAATTTTATTATTCAGAACAGAGATTATAAAATTCCCTAGAAGGAATTTACTACTTTTTCAAGAGAAGAAATGTTTTGATAAAAAAATAACTATAAAATTAGAAATAATATACATTCTTTAATGATAGTACTTATATATCGAAAAATTTATTTCTATAAAACTATAAATAATATTTATATTAAATTGGATGTTACACACATTGGAAATACCAAAGTTATAGAAACTAGAAGAGAAACATTAAGATGTGATTATTGAGTATTTGATAGTCTAATCGGAGAATCAACAGTAAAAAGGAATCAAAGACTAGTAATGATTGTTAACAGTCTTATATGTATTGGAGATAAAAAATAACTTATGATATTTTTTTAAATTAATATAATATAATTCCCAATGAAGGGTAATGTAAGAGAAAAACATTATATGATACTATAAATCATACAAATATCAGATCGGATGTTCTCAATGGAACACATATGAAGTATGATGGAAGATTGAAAATTGATGTTAAAAAAATATAAGAAAACTAATAGAAAACCTTTTTCTTATACATCAAATAATTCTTTGAATGATATACATGTATATAAATTTACTGGGTCATATAATAAAATGAAAAATAAGGATTAGTTATAAAGTAGTTCATCTGAACAACATGGAAACTTAATTATGAATATTTATAATAGGTTATACAAGATAATTAAGGAATATTATTTTTATTACAAGTACAATTAAAATTATAAGCATATAAGTAGTAAGATAAATTATATTGAAAAAAATTGTTTTAAATATAAGAAACATATTCTTATAACACCTAATTGTCATTAGTTGAAAATGTGCTAAAATAATTATATAAAATCATAGATTTTATACAACTATAACAAAAATAATATTCTCAAGGACTAAGACACATGTAGTTCTAGTGGGGGAGAAAACATTACATAAGATATATTATATAATATTTTGATAGTACTAAGATTATGTGGTTATATAATGGATTTCAAAAAAAATATTCATTGTTTAATAAAGAATAATTTTATCGAATCCTTATCCAATATAACATTGACTAATAATTATCTATATTTTGATGATGAAAATTGAATCAGATATTTGATAGTATATAACAACACTTCAAGTCCAGAACCAACTAGGGTCGATCCTGAACTAGTCACCTAGGCCAGTCCACGACTTGTCCTGAGGGGCATTCTTGATCCCCACGGGATAAAAAATAGTGACCAACATCAAAAATTAACCTCTGGAAACGATATGGACCATAAAAGAGATAAAAAGCTAAATCAAAACTTGTTATAAAAATAAAACTAGTAGTGGAAAAAATGTAAAACCGAAAATACTTCAATGTGACCATCCACTTCACCTCCCTACCAAATGCTAGTCCTGCTCTAACAATAAAAAACTTATCCATTAAAATTGAATAAAATTATACCTGTATGTAAAATGATAATGGTAGGGTTGAGAATTAAAAATGCTCAGTATGGTTTCCATGAAAAGCAAAATAATCCATGAATCTCAGTTCCTTGAACAATCCAATGACCCATGTTTGAAAAACATTTTTAAAATTACGTTTTTCACATTTTAAAATATGAAACATGATTTTCCCATTAATAAATACATTAGATGATACATTATATTTCAATAAAACCATTTTTTATTTTATAAATAAAACACGAGACAAATGATACAATATTTGGACGAAAATAATACAAGTAAACAGGGAAAGCTGGAAATAAACATGTATGACAAAAATAAAGATAACAATGTAAATAATCATGTAACCAAGGGTGAACTGATGAAAACCTAGAATAGCCCTAGACCTACTCAGTTTTGGAACAATATTACATTGTATGGCAATTCTCTTAAATCTATAACAAACTAGACTCCCTAAAACTGAACAATCCAGTAGCAATGCCCTCACAGCATAACAACCAATCCAGAGTTTACCAACCCGTCCTACTAGGGTCAATAAAAAACCTTCATTTGATAATCTAAAATACGCCCTGGAGCCCATGGTGGTTATAATGATACTGTGTAAGTTGGATTCCCTCACACGTGTGACTTATCTCACCGCACTTTCCTACCACAAACAAAAACACATTATATGATAACCATAAAGGTATATACCCAAATAGAGGTGTCCCAAATATATATAAACATACATACATATGTCTTTCATCAGTGGTTCCAATCGGGTCGTCAGGCCATACAATCATCAGAACCATTTGAAAAAGTTTAAAAAACAATAGAGTTTCTTATCAGGCACACAATTATAAAACACCACCAGTTAAAGAAATAAACAAAATCATTACACTAAAACATAATGTTCTAAATATGCCTTTTAAATTGAAATGTCCAAAAGTATTACCCAAAACATCACACAAACATTGTTTCAAATTTATAGATACTAATGGGCCCTTATGTTCTAAAATGCACACCAAATAATTTCTCAACTACCAAACAAGACTTCATCATTTTCAAACTCACATAAATCACATTTCAATGGAAAACAACAATATTTTAAGAAAAAAATAAATATCTCCCTTAGAAATTTCCTTGGGGAAACCGCTTTATTTGAAATAAAAAAACATTTTATGTCACAAATATTTAAATAGAAAACCATTTTTCAAGTTACATATTCATTTGAAAACATATCCAATGGTAGAAAAAACACCCAAGAGAGTATTTGATCCCTTTCCACAAAGTCATCACTTGATTTAAAAACCAAAACCAAAAATCCAAAACATTTGGAAAAAACAAAACAACCCCAATGAGACCATAATCCCCCCTCCAAGAATTTTAACATAGACATTGATTAGGGAGAAAAAATAATTAATTTTAAACAACAAAAACATTACCTTGTAGTAATAAAATTGTTCCAAAACAATTTAACACTAACTATAAGCTCTAACATTCCCCGAAATTTTATTTATCGATCAATAAATAACATCGTAGCTTCACAATGGTGTAAAAATTTCATTAAGGATTCATTTACAATTTCAATGATCAATAGAATTGTAAAATTTATGTTGGGTTCGTAAACAAATAAAAATATTTGTTGAAGAAATCCTTATCGAGACTTCGAACCACATAAAAACATGTTTCTAAAGACAAAAATAGATATTAATCAATCTATTTTTGCAATGGTGCAGATAAAAATGTTAAAAGTAATGCACTAATACCTTTAATTATAGCAACCTATAACAATTTATAGACAACCTAGATGACCAATGAAGATTAAAATAATGTTTCGAATCAGATAAAATAAATATTTTGGTTAATTCCATGTCAACAAAATTCATCAGAATGGATAAACTCATATTCTTCTACCACAATCCGGCCAAGACAATGCATGACATCTGGAACATTCCAAATCAGGATGTCAGTTGCATGCGTGCACATAACTCCATATATATCAATGTATACCCTATACCCAATGCCAAAATTCTATGAGTCAAGATGGAACAAACTCATAATGGATACACACACACACAAACACACACCCACACACACACAGATATATATATACATACCTTCATATATGCGTTTATGTCTTCCAATAGAACTAGAATCACTCATTGTTTTGGAACTGTGAGGCTGCTTTAGCGAATGGAAAAAAATTACTGCTCACGAATAGTACATGTAAAATGCCCAGAAAAGGATGCCAATAAATAATCTATAAGTCAAGGTTTGACCAGATATATAAAAACACAGAAAAGGGAAATAAAACTCCCACACGTGTGGTCTTCGGGATATAAAACTTGTGTTCGGTCAGAACGAAAGTGGGAGGTCATCATCGGGTAACCTGATAGAGACCCCTAGAAACAAGGATAGGTCATTGGGGGTCGGTTTCATCACTAGATCAATGGGTGAGGGTAGAGGTAGCCTGTCCAGGTGCAGGGGAGAAGGTATGAGTAGAAGGGAGCCCGGGGCGATGCCGAGAATGCAGAATGGGTGAGAGGCAGGTGTTTTGATTCACTATAGGATAGAGAGGGGAAGTGATGGAAGAATAGGTCCTTAGCATGGGAGAAGCCAGAGGCAGGGATGCTACGTGAGGGCGAGGCTGGTGTGAGGAATGGGATGGAGTAGTTAGGGAGGGTAGTGAGGGGGTTGGGGGTTAGGTGTAGCATCGCTGTGTAGGGGGTAATGTGGGGCGGCACAGGATTAGGGTTACTTTGTTTATTTCAGTATACAATAATTATAATACTAAAAAGAACAATAATAAATATAATAAAAATACTAAAAATAATAAAATAGTAATAATACTATTTATACAATAATATATACGGTAATGAAAATTTATATAATTTTTCAAAAAAACAATTAATATAATTATAATAATATAATTTATAATATTAATATTCCTAATACTAATATCAATAATAATATATAGATTAATAAAAATTCAATAATAATAGTAATAATTATAATAAGAATAATGAGAAATTTCACAACTCGTAGGGCTGTTGCCTTGATACCGCCAACCACGCTATGACCGAGTACGTAACCTAAACACTGTAAAATTGTTAAACAAAAATAATTTTAAATTGGGACCTTGCCCGGACCTTTTCGCGAGATTCTGATGACATGAAATAACAAAATAAGTAATTAAATTAAAATTTGGGGCAAGAAAATTCTCCCCAACAAAGAAACATTCGACCCCCAGAAAGTCACCTAGCCGAACAATCAACAAAACCAGAATCCATGCCCGATTGAAACCGAAAGAAACCACAATACAAGAGAATTTGATAAAAAGAGAGGGTTATCCCAACCAATAGAACTCATCTAGGGTAAAAATTTGACTTCAAAAATGTCACCCTTGGAAGGGGAGGGGTTGGGTGACGCGATAACTACCAACCGAATCAAACTAACTATTATATCACGAGAAAAAAAACGAATCCGCTGAAACATGTAACTCTCAACCCAGACAAGAGTCCTTAAAATCATGGGAAAAACCTTCGAGAAGAACTTAATCCCAACAGTAATCTCAAGCATAAAAACAAAAATCGACTCCTCCATAGGCACTTACATCTCGAAAAGAATGCAACTAAGCCAAGATCATCCCATACAATGTTCAAACACAATTTTAAGAAAAACACATGATTCAAAAAACCATAATCAGACAAACGAAACAGTTTGGATTATGATAGGACATGTCCATCATAGCTTCACATTGAAATAATGAACATAAAATAATGTTAAAACATTAACAGTAGAAAAATAATAATGAAAAGATGTTAAATATTCCCCTGCAAACATGGAACAAAAAACCCGGAAAAAATAATCACACCACCAACAACTTCTAACTGTGCACGAGAATCACTCCAAGACCAGTGGCTGGGGATCTAATGGCTGATGCTTCTCCTGCATCATTGTCAGACACTGGAAACCTTTGGTCATAGAAACTTCTTCATTCAATGGTTCCAGCATTAGATGACCCAAACACTCTCAATGATGGAACATCTTCGGAGGGGTACGACATGATGGCTTCGTGTCCCCTATACGTCCACACTGATGTCACACCATTGAATTTTCAGATGAATTGGATGCAAAAGCTGCTATAGATAACTCTTTAGAAACGGGTCCATCTGGCACACTCTGCTCTCCATATGGGTAACCTTCACGTGTAACTGGTTACGTTGGATTTCCATGAACCTACATCAAGGAGACAAATTTAGATATGACATTATCATGTAACGGCTTCTCAAAACAATTTTCCCTTATATGGGGGACACATTCCTTGAACTATTGGCAATTTCCCACAATTAATATTGAAGTATTCATCTAATCCTACAATTCTACCTCTGATGAAAGGACACAAGGTCTTTGAAATGGTATACAAAAGTCTTAACTGTCTATTTTCCTTCTTGAATGCGCATGATATCTTCCATTTTCATTGTCTTAACCACTTCTGTTGTAATCCATTGGATGAAGATGTATTTAAATACATTTTTTGTTACCCCTAATTTTTGTGATGGTGTGGTGAAAGAATCTAATTCATCCATAGCTGGACCTTCTAATAGTCCCCAAACGGCACTAATTCTAAGAGGTTCAGTAGTTCCCAAAACCCTGAAGACACACTAGACCTCTTCAAGCTACTTTTCTACCTCTAACTGAACCCAACCACCTTGAAGGATTTTCAATGTTCGTGAAAGACAAAAAAACTAATCATGACTTATCAGAAACTTTGGGGCCCTTTCTAGGTGGAATTTTTAGAAAAACATATAAATCCCAAAGTCAAAACATATATAAAATCAAAATATAATTAAAAGTATCATCCAAATAAAAAATGAAAGGATCACTGTCAAAATAAATACAAACACAACCCAAAATTCACTTATCATTTTAGATTGCAAAACCACCCTTTATTAAGGCCACATTCCAAATACCAAATCCACTTGTCAAACCAAATTCAATTTCAATAATCATTTCAACTTTTTAATATCACATTAGAAAAACATGGTCATGTTATTAATTCCTAGTAGAAACCCCAGTAATCCTATTAACAGTGGCACATTTCTTCATTTACTTTCATCTATATACATCAAAATGCACTTCCAATGAATTCCCTCACATGTGAGAATGTTAATAAGTAGTACCTAAGGTTGCACCCAAAACAAATCTCTACCAATTCAAAGAAAATAAGATCTTTTTAGACCATTATCATTCAGTTTTAAAACCCATTTCACTAATTTAATTCCATTTAAAATAATTCATTCTTAATTTAAAATCCTTTTTTCAATTTTAAAAGCGCACTTACACCAACAAATACCATGTTGACTGTCAACTTGCTTCAAAATACAAGAGTGAGCGACAAGTAGCCATGCTTAACCTATCAAAATGGTAGTTGTCCAAGATGCATGTAGGCATCATCAATTAGAAGGAATATAAGTAGTGTAATTCGACTACACATGGGTCAGTACTCCGTATGAAAAAATAATGCTGCATCAGCTTGCCTCCGTTGTCATCCCTCAATCCAAAACATTCCTGAATGAGAGAAGGACACAATTCCCAGACTCCCCCTAGAGAATCGAGATTCCGAACTATCGAGGGTTCATGAAACCCTTCTTGTACCTAACTCCCAAGTCCTGATAGTCCTAATCACCATCTACCAGACACCCCATATTACAAGGGTCGACTCTGATACCATTTTGTTATGATGAAACGTTGGTCTACCAAATACCAGTTACCAGAGTCTGTCTGATACATGTCCCAAGGGGTGTTTCTGATCCAAACATGTTGGAAAGTAGTTTTAGGCATAAAAAATTAACCATTTTGAATGATTTAGACCATGAAAAAAAGTTAAATAGATAAATAAAAAATGACAATTAAAATAAACAAGCAATGGGAGGAAAATAAAACCGAACATACCACCATGTGACCTTCTAGGCTACCTCCCAACCAAAGTCCAAACTTGCTCCAATAATGAGAAAATCAACCAAGTAAACCTAAGAAAAGGAAACCAGAACTGAAATGATAAAGACCCATGTGAGAATTAAAAATTATCATTATGGTTGCCTATAAAAGCCACAAAATCCCTGAATCTCACATCCCAGAACAATCCAATAACACAAAATTGAAATACAAATTTAAAAGTAGGTTTTTCACATTTTTCAATAAGCAGAATGTTTTTAGCATTCAGAAATATAGTATACTCTACATTCTATTACAATAAAACCATTTTTCATTTGATAATAAAAACCTGAGAAAAAAGATACCAAATATGGGCTAAAATAATACAGGAAAAGATAGAAATATTTTAATAAAATAGTAGGACTGAAAGTAAACAAAAAATGTAAATAATCCATTAACCATTGGTGATACTAAACATCCCTAGAAGTCCACAAGATGTACTCAGTTTCAAAACCACTTGATATTATATGGCGAAACTCCTAATTCTATAACCAACTAGACGCTCTTAAACTGACCAATCCCGTGGAAAAGCCCGCCAGGCCTAACAACCAATCCAAGGGGTGACAACTCAATTAATCAGGTTCGATCCGCAACCATCACTTGATTATCTAAAAGATAACAATAAATCCATGGTGGTCATAATGATACTGTTTAGGTAGGAGGCCCTCACACGTATGACTCATCTCACCACACGTGCCTACCCTAAACAATTACAATCTATATGATAACCCATAAAGGTTCATCCCCCTATTGAGGTTCCACAAAAATATATAAACATAAATACATATGGCATATCATCATAGGTCCCAAACAAGCTATCACACCATACAATCATCAGAACCATTTAAAACATCTTAAACAACAATAGAGTTTCCAATTGGGCACACTGTTATCAAAAACCATCCTTTCAAGGAATCAACAAAAACATTACACTAAAAATTAATGTGCCAAAGGGTCTATGACTTGACATGTCCAAAAGTATTACCGAAAAGATTACACAAAAACTATTTTATATTTAAAAAACCAAATGGGACATTATGTTCCAAAACACACACCAAATCATTTCACAACAACCAAATGAGCCTTTATCATTTTCAAACTCACTTAATATATTATTTCAATGGAAAACGACAGTTATTTAGGGAACACTTTTATAGTCTCCCATAGAAATTTCCCTGTGGGGACCAAAATATTTAAAAACCAAAAACCATTTATGTCACCAAGTTTTATAGAGAAAACAATTTTTATAGATCCATCTTCATTATAAAAAACATCCAATGGTACACAAAAAATCCAAGAGATTCCATGATAGGATTCTCTCTATATGGTTCACCAGAACATTCATACTTGTTCTTATTCTCACAAAATTTCAAGTGTATGATTCTTAAATCATCCCAAACCAACATTAAATAAATTAGAAGAGTATTTAGATATTAACCATATACAATGACAGAAGGATACTAATCCCATTAGATACAAAAAAATATTTGTATTCCCACCTATCAAAATATAATACAGGGAATAGTCTAGAACTAATTATCAAGGCTACATTACCAAACCACCCACATTGACTTAAGGGTTATTATTATGATAGTTTTATGGGATCTCATTCATATATAGTTCCTATGTCTTGAAAATATTTATCAACTATATAATCACATCATGGAATGATTATTAACCTTAACCAATATTAACACATTTTCATGAACCAACCCAGATTCCCTAAAACTATGATACTTGAGCTAGCACCATCATAGCTCGAATGGTACTCCTGATAGCCACATGAATTTGCCGAAAAAATATCATCATAAAAAATAAAATTGAATTGATTTTTCATTCATCAAAATTATATATAAAAATACATATTAGTATGCTCAATGAAAACAACCAATGGAGACTATATAAAAAACTAATAATATATATCAAAAAACAAACTCTATATCATCAAAGTACAAGTTGAATATTATAAAATCACAATTCCCAATTGACATTACAATCCATCCACAAAGGGTCCATAATTACCAACCATTCTATGTGGCACATTTATCTTGGCCGAACCTTGTCGAACGAAAACTAAAAAACCAAAATGAAATGGTCGGGTGTGATATAAACCTCCGAGTAGGGTATCACTAGGTTTTCCATAATAATATTCGATAATAATAGACCTGAAAATTATTTATTTTTTAATAAAAACATTTAAGGATGTAAATTTTAATATGTAAATAAAAACATGATTCACTTCACATGGATGGAAAGCATAGAAAAACGAAATAAATAAATAGTTTATATAAACCAATCTTCATAAATCATTATTCATGAGTAAAAATTTTAACAAACAATTGAATTTATTATCAAATGATCCACAAATAAAACCATGGTAATATTACGTGAGCAATGATAAATCAAAGTTATCGGATCCCCACACATCTCATATATGTGAGCAAGACAATATGTTTACGGTCATCCCTTAGGGTAGTTTCTAATAGGGCCCATACACATACCCTCGGGTGTAACATAAAAGGAATTAGTTTTTTTAAATGTAAATTGTTATTCTGTTTCTAGAGTATTACCATCATTGAATGTTATTCCCAAATTACCCACTAACTACCTAGGATCTGATGTTCTCAAGTAATAAATAGAAAATAGAAAATAACTAAATTTAAAAAAATACATTATTATCACCCACATATGCTTTTATTAATTCCTATTCAATTTCAATAAACAAAATATAAGATGTTTTCATCATTTAAATACAAATCAATTCGAAATCAATCATAGGTTTGTATCAAATATGTTTAAACCATTTTCCAAAATGAATTCTAAAATCAAATTTACAAATTACATCAATTTCCAAATACATCAATAGTTCCAATTAATGTGAATTGAGATATTCCAACAATATATTATGACAAGTCATATTCGAGCTCTAATTCGCAACAAATTGGGTAATCATAAATAAATTGAAATCAATTTATAAGACAGGAAATTATTTGTTTAATCAATAGGTAAATATTAAATAGATCCACTACATTTTTCAAGAGAACACAATTCCATTAACATGACTCTCTAATAAATAATTATAGTTCTTGATATCTTCAATCTCAACCTAGAACATGATTCAACAAAATGGGTTTTAGTTCCACCAACCACACGATGATTTATCAAGCCCAAAGTGTAAATGATAGAGGGAGGTGAATGATATAGGGGGAACACTTACTCATAAAGATAAACAACAACCAACATGGTGATAAATCACAGAATTACTGATATGATAGAATTGGATATAGTTAAAATCACATTCAGATGGATTTAGGTTAAAATGGATGGAAACTATGAAAGATAAATTGGGATTTTCAGCCAATATTATTTCATATGACCAACACTCAGGATTTTACCTGGAATGTAATCTAATTAAATTTCATGTAAATATCATTTACAACATATTTTGTAAAAAATGTCACCTTTTATTAAAAATGTGACATTTAACATTTACTCAGTGTGTATATTGTACATGGAGTGTTACCTTTCATGATGTTCACTGATTTCATAGAAACATCCAGTCGAATAATAAAAATTGTGTAACACCATTATTATGAATGTAAATCACCAAAAGTCAAAAAACCAAGATTCTTTATGATAAATGTTTCCAAAAATAAATCATTAATTTCACTATTAAAGGTATCTACAAAATTTCTTATCATCATTAACCAACCAAAAATATAAAATGAAAAAAAAACAATAAATCGTACTTAAAAGAAACATAATAGGATTAATTATGGAATCATTATCTATCTTTAGTAATGAACCATGGTCATATGTTCTTAATGATGGACTATTTACTAGGCTAAGAGCTAATTCCCTCTCTATAAATATATCTTTTTTTCTATATGTCACCCCATTTTTACACTTTTAGTTATAAATGGTACATTTGAATATAAACCATTACATAAATTTTTTTGATATGATATAATCATGGGATGGATTTTAATTTTTGTAAATATAGTTGTACATTTTATTTTAGATGGTAATATATGTTATGTGTTTTATAAAAAGTTACACATCATAATTGTTTTACCATAATGTTTTAGTATAAGGAATTGGGATACCAAAATAAATAAGTATAATCATGAATACAAGTAATGGTAATGCATTATGTAATATGGAAAGATATTTAATTCACCAAAAAAGACTATGCAATTCAATGATTAAACTCAAAAGGGTAATGGTTTTGTATACAATTGGATAATTCGATGGTCCAATTATCATAATTTGTCATTGAAACCTATATGATGTAATAGGATGGAGTGGAAGTCATTCCATGGGATTGAATATTCCAAAATACATAAAGTTATTTATAAAACTCCATGGAGTATATATGTCATGTATAAACGTTTTATAAATAAATTATCACGTTTTGAAGGCTATGTGATACCATATATAAAATTAAATATTTTTTAAAAATAAAAATGTTTACAGTTATATTAAAAATTAATAAATAATATAGTTTTATAGTTAGGAAGAAAATTTCTTATATATCAATGATTGGGAATATAATTGAATGGGTTGGGATTAAAAAAATCCAAATATATGATACATATTTTTATATTTTTTCCAAACAAATGGCATGATATGATTTTCTATTAATAAAGAGTTTTTATGAATAATTTATAATGACATTATGATAAACATGGTTTATGATTCATCAAATTCTATAACGTTGATTGAATATGAAATATGAATAAAAATGTTTTATCTGTGATAAAAACGTTTTTCTACGATATAGATTAATATATAAGGGATATAGAACCCACCATCCCTTAGTAAAATATTTTAAATAATTATATATTCATAATAAAATAATTCTATAAAAGGATAAAATATTATATAGGACATGATTACTATAGTTTATTTTATAAATAACCCTTCTTAAGGAAATAACTGTTATTTGAAAACACAATGGAGTTTGTATTTAGTGGTATTATATTATAAAGAAATTATTTTTCCATGATGATATTATAAGTATGTTTGGATTTTTAATATATAAATTATATCATTTTATATACAATTGTGCCTCAAATTTATTGTTCTCTCACATAGTATGAAAATATTTCATTAATTGAAATGATAGATTCCCTATAAAATTAAGAATTTTAGGCATCACGGACTGTTAATCATCATGTAATAAATTTTTTAGGAAAAAATATTAATCTTTGTGTGTGTAAGATTTCATGTAGATATATGATATATTATCTTTATATATGAAATGAATTTTATTTCCTAGATGGTATGTAATGTATAACACATTGAATGTTCTACACTTTGTATTTGTTATTCTAGGGGTGTATATTTAAAATTGATTCACCAAACCTGTGGATGGAATTATAAATAGAACGACAATATTAATTTTTGTATATACATTGTACACCATCCTAGAGTATTATCTTATCACTGGGTTCTTAGGTATGTTTCTATTCATTTCATTAATAGTCTTAACTGAGATAGGATATACCCAATTGTACGATAACTATGAGATTTGGGTCCCTAATTGAAATATAACATGGATGTTCCCGACCATATGTAGGTAAGATATATATGATGTGATTACATACTTCAATGAGTAGATGAGTTGTTCTCATGTTCATGTTTAAATTACTCGGGCTATGGTCATTCATCTGGTCAGTCTACACATAGAAATTTTATAATTTATCAACTACATATATGGGAATAACATATGTATTCTATGTCCATGTCAAATCTATATATTGTAAAAATTTATTATCTAATTATGTACAGTCATAAATAAAATATTTTATTGACATAGTTATGGAGACAGATATGTTAGATAGAGATCATTTCATATCCCTTTATATAATGCATTTCAGGAGTTATTTCCTGGTGACATTTGTTTTCATACTTTTCAGAATAAGGGAATTTATAATATTTATCCATTATATAATGATACATGGACATAAAATTTGTGCCGCTATGAATGAGGATTAATTCTTTATATAACGTATTTATAATAAAAATTATTAGATTCCTGAATTTTTTTAGAGGATATCTAAAAGATTTATTGAATGTAATTTCAATAGTTCTTAAATATATTGTAACATGTAGTGAAAATGAATAATAGATTTTCCACAATTTGTTTTGGATGTAGTTTTATAAGATATTTAAAATGATTTAAAATAATTTGAATGAATGTTAATCCTATATATATTTTGTTCTAGTGAATTAGTTTTTGGAAATGTACACTGAAAATACTACCATAATAGAGTGACCTTGTCAAAATCATGGTATGTGCGACTATAAACCCTGAAGTACTGATGGTCACGATATAAGGTTATTATATGTGGTAATTAAATTTGATATAAAATATCTCATGTATCAACATAATTTCCATACAATAAGCTGTTGGGTTCAATTTATTTTCATATGATGATAATTTAAGGTCATCATGATGATGGAGTATGAAAGGAGTAAGGTGTCAAAAGTTTCCATATTCATGCATAGGGTTACAAATGGTTTCTAAATATATGTTTTTTTTCCAAATTTCTAGGAAACATTTTCGAAATAATATAATATTTTTTTAGTTCCAATATAAGAAATATAATAATCTAAGATAGTTTTTATCATTTTTCTTCATGGAATTATCCTAAAATTCCAAGATCTCCAACACTCACTCATTTTATTCATAATGAAAATTTATAACAATCAATGAGGAATATGGTATCATTCCCAAATATGGGGTGATTAATCCAACCAATGAATAACCAATGTTTAAGGATATTATAGACTATTTACTATTCATTTTTATGATGATCATGGTTATGTGCATAGAATGATTGGTATCAATAAAAAATGTTATATTGTTATTTATTTTCTATATAAATTCAAATATAAACAAATGATATTTCATATTGATAGGTTTCAGTAAATATTTATCACTAGTTTGGATATGTTTACCCCTTAATATCCTGAATATATTACAAATCATTTTTCATTATGATAACAGTATTACAATAATTGATAATTAGGATCACAAGTCACAAAATGGGTAGTGAATAATCATTGGAAATAGTTTCTACCATGGTAATTTTTTAATGTGGTGACATCATAGTTTATAGACATACCAGATAATATAATTTGGGAAATCCATTTATAGAAGCCAAAACCTGTCAGATGTATATATAGTACGTGGTAACTAAGTAGGTACAATAATTATTAGTATGTTTTAGCAAAAATAGGAGTATGATGGAGTTGGTGCCATGAACTAACCTTATTATGTAATTTAAATTAGAAGATGATGTATATAGTTTGATATAAACATGTTTTATACTTATTATATACTGTAAAATCTTTTTAAATCACTTTGATATAATGGTCTTAGATTATTTTACTCATCAATATATTATCAACCATTATTGATATAATTAGGACATGATAATGATTGATATTTAACATAATTCAATGCCTTACGGTTTAGATATATCATTATGAGATGGAATTGTTTATATATGAGTGTAAGGTATCCAGGGTTCATTATTATAGATATTTTTTCTGCATGGTCTTAACCTTTAATAATATGTATGTGGTGGTGATAATAAGAAATAAATCTATTAATGGAACTCCATGTGTTATTTATCAATGGAATTTAATAAATGTGAGTGTGTGTATTGATCACTATACTAGAGATACTTATTAATATATATACTGAATTTTATAATTTGATGCGTGATTAAAACCACATAATATATATTAGTAGAGAGGTAACTTGTTTAAGTTATGTTGTGAGTGAAATGTTTTTAATTATATGATTAAGAATTTGACTCTTTTTAGTTATTTAAGTAGAAAGCTATGGACCATTTATTTCGATGTAAATTACAACCTTAAAGTCATGATTGTAGTTATTATGGGTATGATTATTTAGATATATCCATGAATGAAATAGTACTTATTAAATTATTATTACACATTTACTCATCCTAAAATATGTCATCTATTATAAAAATACATTATATTATATATCAATAATTACCTGAAGGATTTAAAAATTAGAAAATTTATTTTTATGGGTGGTCGTTTTGATGGGTTATATTAGATATCACTCTTATTATTTTGATATAGAATCTTTCCACAAATAAATGTACCTATAGGGATGAAAATTATGAGTATCTGGAATTTCAATAGAATTTGATGAGTAAATGTTGAGTAACTAAATTATTCATTGTTTTGGATAAACTTTATTCAGGTTATTTAAAAAAATCAATACCAAGATATTCATGATCAGAGTAATGAAGTTAAATTTTAATTTATCTTATATTAACAAGTTCTCCTAGTTTGTATCATTTAATTATAATTATATGGGTGATCATAAATTATATTAGTGGTACATGAGAATGAAAATATTTGTTTTTTATTTATTTAATAACATTGTATTTATTTTATATGTTACATAAATGATTCTTTATTTAAGAAGTGGAATCTAAAAAAAATATAATTTATATGGATTTGATGTAATTATAACATAAATGGTAGTTAATATGTATTTATTCATATTATAAAATCATAGTTCATGACATTCGATTTAAATTTAATATAAAAACACGAATGTGTCCCCTAAAAAATTCATAACACTAATCCTAGATATACAAAAATAATTTAGACCTATATAAATTAGGTCTAGTTAGTATTATTATATTTCCATATTAACATAGAATAATAAAACTCTTTAACTTCTCTCAATATATAGTGGGAAGTAGACAAGATTTATGTTTTATGGAAACTCAATTTTGGGGCAATTGTTTTTTTATCAATTTATCCATTGAAAATCAAGAATCAAAATCCATAGATTATTACAACACATGAATACTTCAATATAAGAACTTAAATTTTAATTCTTGAAAGCATATATATATATATATGAGTGATAATAAAATTAAAAAATTCTATATTTCCTAGTTAAAATTTACATTTATATTAAAAATATATATATACCCTATTATAAGGATTTGAGATTAATTATGATATTTCATTTGATATATATTAATAATTAGATAAAATATATATGTTTTCTAACCATCCATGATTCTTCTACTATACCCAAATACTAATAAATTATATATTTAATAGCCAACAACTCTTATTACGAGGTGGCCTAAAGAGTATATGATAAAAAAATTTCCCCTTCATTATCTAGGAGAAATGATACATTAAATAGTAGATATAAAATTATATCAGTAATGCCCAGAGATTTTATTACATGTATTATTTTTAATTTCTTTTATGACTTTTGTTTTATTATTCACCAAGATTATCTTGCGCTATACGCAACACATTATTAGCTTGTAGTATACGCAACATTATTCTTGGTTTTTGCTTCACCAAATTTAATGTTATTTTGAATAAAATTCATTTTACACAACACAAAGTATAGATTTTGATCAATGTATAACTGAAATATATTTTGATTATGTTATAAGAAACACCAAAGCAAGCTTTCCCTACATGCAACCTTGACTTGGATTGCATTACACGCAAGAGCAACTTTCCTCAATAGCGTGTGTTGTACGCAATACCGAGTTTCACTAAATGAGATATTATTATAATATTATTATGAACTAGCCTTTATGAATAGTATCAACTAGCTTTTTAATTTAAAAAATTATTTTTCATATTAAACATTTTCTAGATCATGGTATAAGAACAAATTAAAAATTTTATGTAATATAAGTATTGTTAAAAAAATGCAGTTTTGCCACCTTTTGATGGCGCACCAATTTTAAATATAATTTTTAACAAGTTTAAAAGTTCAATTTTACAAAATTAATATTTTCATGTGAATAAGGAAAAAAAATTAAATTGGATAATGTTTTTATATTTTTCTGATAACGTTAATATTTTGATAAATAGTAAAAATACGCTAAATAATATTTAAAAACAACTTTTTTCATGAAAATAATTTATATTGTTAAATTATAATACTGAATGGTTTTAAAGTATAAATATAATATATATTTAACATTTAATATAATTTATGTCATTATCATTAATTTTACATTGAATTCATAGGTAAAAACATTTCAATCTTTTGCAATATTTTAAATAAAAACCTATTTCTTTACAACAAGATTAATTTAAAATTAATTACTACATATTTTGGGGTTTGAATTTGGAAAAATGGATTCCATATTTGGAATTAGTAGATCCCAATTATGTTAATAGGTTTCTTTTTATTTTTGGGAATTATATATATTAACTACGGTAAATTTTATTTACCATAGTTAAAGGTAAATAAGGCGATTAAAGGTAACAATAATATTATAAAATTACCCTAACACCTACCAAAATTCTATAGGATGAATAAAAGTCTACTCATATCACCTATTTGTCAGAATATGTTAATTTCATGGACTTGTGACCATTAAAATGAGGTAATTATTAATAAAACCAATGAATGTGACACCATGTCACTATCTTATATCTTATAAGTGTAATAATTTTAATTTCGTGATAAACATCATAAAAAATCAAACCTAAATAGTCTCCAGATATCCTATAAATGTAGGTACATCGTTTAAATTTATTTATAATTTTTATTTATTAAATAATTATCATTAATGATGACACAATAGTGATGTAGAAATTATATTTTTGATTGAAATATCAAATAAATGTTTTTAAAAATTTTAAAATAAATATTATATAAACTATTTAATGTGATCCACGAATTTTCTAAACAAATATGACATGTTAAGAATCAATAAAATATTTTTGTTCGAATATATTCTCTATTTGGATTTCATTTTAATTCAAATAAATGAATAGTGTCAAAATTGACACTATTGTTATTTTATAAAAATAATATATTTTCAAATTGATTGAAAATCACCAAAATATTTAACAATTATAAATTTATATTTATATGGTCGAAAATGTCATAAATTTTTCAATTAATGGAAATTTCACAACTCATAAGTAATTATTTATAACAATTTAAAATTTAGAATATTATTAACACAAATAAAATTAAATACATTAACTAATGATAAATCAAGTTGATAAGGATTAAAATAAATTCCCAAAAAATCTAAATATTATTGTCCGATGCGATTAAAACATTATCTCATCTCATCATTGGATTTGAGTAATTTTTTGAGGTTTTTATATGGGGTTATAGTTTATTATAAATTAATATTTTAGAGGTTTCCAAAAGTGCCCCCCTCCTACCTTATAAAATGGAACCTCCTCCCTCTCCACTTTACAACATTTTGAGCATTTAATCTTGGCCAAACCCAGTGCATTTCCATTATACACTTCTCAAAAAACCAACTAGTGGTCCCGGTTTTCTTCAAACTCCAAAATTAGTTCCCTAAGAGATGGATAAGAAGATGCATGTCGAGGAAGAGGTAATATCCTCAACTGATTCTTTCAAATTTATTTATTCTTCTAATTACTCTTATTTATTTGTTTTGTTATAATTTAATAACATCAGTATCACTCATATACTGATATTTTATTATATATATGAAACAACCCTATTTCACCTTCTATCCATCCTATAAAAAATGAAATCACCACGAGTGCGTATGTACGACTTACCATCTCCACGCCATGGTGTAATCTCTTTTTCCAACAACAATTTACGTGGATGGGTATAATGGTGGAAATAATAAATATATATGAATATCATGACATGATACTAATTTTGAGATATTATATCATCCACTCTAATTCCATTCAATAATTATAGGAATGATATCATCCCTCGTGCATACATACGAATTACTGTCTCCACGACATGATGAGATTCATTCTCCATGATAACCATTCAAGAATGAATATAATGTATATATAATGAATAATAATTAAATTTATGACATTATAATGCTACTGGATTTATGTATATATTTATATGTATGTCATCTACTTACTTCCATTCAATACAATATGGAAATGAAAACAACGTTCACGCGTACGTATAGCCTACCGTCTCTATGAACGGTGTATTTCATTTCATTTATCTATCTATTATACATATCTATAATGAATATATATGTTATATAAATCATGTCTTAAATTTATGAAGTAAGTAAATCATGAGATACTAAATAATTATATCAAGAACAAGAAGCCTAAACATGTACGATAAATGATATGATTATTACCCAAAACGCTGCTTTAACATGGAATTGACAAAAGAATGGTAATATAAAGTCATAAGTGAATCATATATGATATAATAAATATTATTATGGTTATGTTACTATTTAATAATATTATTAAACCCACTATACATAATTTTTGGAAATGTATGGATGAAATTGGGCATAAGGTAAGGGATTATTTCATCTCACTTTTATTTCTGTGAGACATATGCCTTAATCACCAACTATTTATTTTGTATGGTGTTTATGATTCCCATGAATGTTTAATGAATTTTTTATCAAGGATATGATATTTACATATGCATGTAATTTTATTTATTTTATGACACGTATGATTCCCCCAAATATAAATGCTAAGGGATAATTATTCCAATCTCGTTATTTTCTAGGATTGTTTATTCGTAAGTATTTACCAGGGTTATGTTTATCACACATGTCCATTTTTATAAAAAAAATTTCATAAAATTTTTAATATTCTTCCTTGTATTTTAAAAATTATTTTTACCATTTTTTACTTTTACAACATGGTATGGAAGTAATCTTTCTTTTGTTTACCGTCCTAGGTACTTTTTGACTTTTCCTGAAAAAGTATGAGAATAATGTTTTTTAACTTCAATAACATGAACATATTTTTATATATTCATAACTCCTTACTTACATAAAAAATACTCTAAAAGTGTTATTGATTATTGTCAACAAAATCCATTTCTTTTAAAATTGTGTGGCATTTTGTGAAAATAAAATGATTTTGAAGAAGAAAGGATATTTTCCTCAAAAAAAATTTCAACTGTTTTATCAAAACTATTTTCCATATATGATGAAATTATTTAGTTTGTTTATGTTTCAAGTATAATGTTTCTATTATTTTCATGGTTTGATTTTTATTATGATTAAATGAAATCCCTTTGTTTTATATGGATTATGTTATGATGGAATGATGTTTATGAAACCCATTTTATTCGTTGGGTTATGATGAAGGATTTATGTTTATGTTGCGGAACACAAAATAATGATTTCATTAGGAGATGGGTGGGACCTATATCTCCCTCCAATACATTGGGTAATGATTTATATCTCATGAGATAAACATTTCTAGAATATAAAAGTGAATTCAGTTCAGTAATACAGGGCTAGAACGACATGTAAACCCATTTCAATAATGGACTTTATCCACTATGATGGTCATGGCAGCAATGCCTTGGCTACTATAGAAATCATATCATGTGATTAATGGTTTTCCATAATTACATGCTTTATTCACATTATATTTTATCATGATTATTGTCACTTTAGGATTTATGCCTTATATACTGCTATGATTTATCTCATGTTCATGTTTTTACATTCATATGATTATGGATGGTTTTATGTTCTCCATGCTGACCCTTAATGACAATTTGCGCTCACACTTTTAATGTTTTCACTTCCCAAGGATATAAATAAAGGTTTTAGGTATGAAAAAAAATGTGAATATCATTATGGGAGATGTTAAATATCTTTTACCATGATTAGAAGATTATGTTCTGAGTTTCCCAAGACACTGAACTAACATGGTCTTTGGGCATATGTTTTTGTAATGTATTATGTTTTCTGCAAAAGTAATGTAATTTACATGTACATCATGCTACAGGTCACTACAATTGGTATCAGAGAGAAGGATTAGTTATCCTTTTGAAACTAGGCTGTGAAACCTTTAGTGAGATCCCAAGATATATTTCTAAGCTATGTCTAAGGATGTCCATAAGGATAAGTAAATGTATAGGATATAGTCCTATAATTATCATTATGATCATATAATTAAAACTAAAATGTTAGATATTACCCATTTATTGTGTTGTTTTCCTAGCATGATTTTTGCCTCTCACACTATTCTTTTTGGGTTTTGGATGAGGGCTTGAACCTGAAGGAACCGTGTGGATCAATGTAATGGACAATGCTATGATTGTCCTCCTAAACAAACCAATTTTATTGGAGATGGAGTGAAAAATATTATTGCTATACTTACACAAGTTGTGAATCATTATGGACTTCCAAATGAGCATTGAAGTGAACAATGTTCTTTTGAGTCCTTTATGAGGCAACATCCACCTTCTTTCAATGGGTCTTCTAATCCACTTATTACTGAAGAATGGATAGGGTACCATTGAAAAGATATTTTCCATACATCGTCGTTCATAATAAAAAAATGTTATTTTGGTTGTTTACTATTTAGAAGGTGAATCAGACCAGTGGTAGACTCTAATTAAGAATACAATTCCCCAAGATGATATAAAATTTATGGAATGGGATGAGTTGAAGAACATGTTTTTCCATAAGTACATCCCTCATATTCTTTGGACAAAGATTGAAAATGAGTTACTTATGATTAAGAAAAAGGATGATGAATTTGTTGGTATATACGAAGTAAATTTTTCAAGACATTCATGGTATGCATCTAGCATTATCATCCAACCTGAAAGTAAAGTTGATCAATTCTCATGTGGCGTAAAACCATCACTTCGAAGGGAAATAAATATAAGAGACTCAGTTTCGATGATACAATTGTTCATTGTGCTATCAAGGTAGATCTAGAAGTTGGAGTTAAATATCCATCTCAAGGCTTTGAAAAGAAACTAAAGATGGAGTTCAAGGAAAAATCTCTGAACAATGGTGAAAAGAAGATTAATGTTTCATTATGCTCAAAGTGTGGAAATAAGAATGGTTAAGATTGTCTAAAAGGTACTAGAAAATATTTCAAGTGTGGAAAATAAGGTCATCGAGATGCTGAGTTCCTATGTAATTGGAAAAAGGTTTCTAATGAATTTAATAGGGAAAATACTACAGAGAACGTACCACTAACACTTCACTTATACAAGTTCAAGGAAATGGGTCATTATTCTAATCAATACCTTAATCCAAGGGTTAATGATGATCGACGTGAGAAACCTCTTAAGGAAAAGGATAGAGGGAAGTTACTTGTGATCACTATTTTTGATTATTAGTATGAAAATAATGTTGTGGAATGATTAAGTGTTTATGTAATGGGATTTAAAAATAGTATCATGGAATCTCATTTATATTATTATGGAATTTTTTAATATCTATGTATTGGTTAATTATGGTTTTCAATAACTATATGGTTTCGATAACAATGAAAAGTGATTGAAATATTTTTATAAAGAATAGTATATGTTCATATTGAATGGATAAGGAGACAAAAATATGTTTGATAGTATTAATGAGCTCATGACTGATATTAGGACAATGTGATAACATGGATTGAGTGTAGAGAAACATTATGATTTTGTTATGTGGAAAGAGTTAACTATTGGAAGCATTCATGGTAATTTATGTTACAAAAGAATTTATTATTATGTTATTCACATTTTTGGAATGCGACCAACAAGATATATCATATATGGGGGATAAATGATGGTATTCACCTGCTTGGTATATGACGTCTCTATTAATCACATACTTTATAATATGATACAATTATTTTGGATATGCCAAAATATTGGAGTGGATTGTGTTGGACATCAAATAGTATTTTTAAGGATAGAAATTTTTTTCGATATTATTTCTGGAATTTTATAATTGTGAAGTTCTAGAAAAAGGACAACCTGAAGGACATGCGACAACCCGTTGCGTCAGAAAATGTTGCAGGAATCGAACCCACAACCAAAGTTTGACCGGCCTTTATCGCCCACCACTGGCCTATAGGATTATCTTGGTTAGTAGATATTAGTTTTATTTTATTAAGTGGTATGATTGATTAAGTATAAGTCCATTTTTGGAACCATATCCGACTAATCTCACCATAGATGGACTTGTGTATATTTAATAACGTTTTCTAACTTTATGTTTGACACAGATGGATTGACTTATCATTCTATCGCATGATCTGATAATGCTTCAAGAATGAAAAATTCAACATCATTTCATTAAATAATAGATGAAGAGGAAATTGTTCATAGAATGACCAATGATGATATTACACAGAAATCAAGTTTGTATTTATCCTTATGTAAAAAATCATCAACTTTAGAGAAATGATCTTGAAAACCAAAAATGTTGTCCTAGTCCCCTCATATCTGATGAATCATAGTGTACATTAGATCATCACAAATTTATTTCTTTGTGATTGTTGGGTTTTTCAAAGCTATGTTTTCTACCACTCTTCATCAGAACATGATGGTTAGATTTCTCTTATATGGACATATTTTCACCTATATTCTCTAATGTGGAGTCCCAGTGATGAGTTATATTGGGTATACATTATGTTTTGAACATTCATATTTAAAATGATGTTTTAGAATCTTTTTTACGATGCGGGTTTTTAGGAATGAAACTTTCAAGTAGAAAACCATTTATAACCCTGACAAATTTCGAGGGAAAAATTCATTTTAAGGGTGGTAGAATGTAACACCCCAAGATTTTATGAGGAATATTCTTTTTAATCTATTTTTTGTATTTTTTGTATGCTTCCCCAAGATTATCTTGCGCTATACACAACACCATATTAGCTTTTAGTATATGAAACACTATTCTTGGCTTGTGTTTCACACAATTTCAAGTTATATGAATAAAATTCATTTTAAACAACCCCATGTATAGTTTTAGATAAATGTATAACTAAACTATATTTTAATTATGTTATAATCAACACCAATGGATGTTTTCCCTACACTCCACACTGACTTGGCTTGCATAACACCCAAGAGCGATGCTCCTCAATAGTGTGTGTTGTACGCAATACCGTGTTTCACTAAATCAGATATTATAATATTATTATTATGAACGATTTGTTATGAATATTATTAACTAAATTTTTAATTTTATAACATTATCATTCATATTACACATTTTATAGATCATGGTTTGAGAACAAAGTAAATTTTTCGGGTAAAATAAGAATTTTTCAAAAAATGTAGTTTTTCCGCATTTGATGGGGAACCCATATTAAATCTATTTTTACCATGATTATAAGTTATGTTTTACCAAATAAACGACTACTAGTGAATTAGGATAAAAAAATTTATGTTGGATAATGTTTTAATATTGTTTTGATAACGTTCATATTTTGATGAATATTAAAAATACGGTAAATTTCATTTAAAAACAACGTTTTTAATCAAAATAATTTCTATGATTAAATTATAATATGTAATGGTGTTAAATTATAAATATAATATATTTTTAACATTTAATATACTTAATTTCATTATCATTAATTTTACATTGAATTTATATGGAAAAACATTTCCATCTATTGCAATATTTTAAATAAAAACCCATTTTTTGACAATGGGATTAATTTTAAATTAATTACAAAATATTTTTTGTATTGAATTTGGAAAAATGGATTCCATATTTGGAATCAGTAGGTCCAAATTATGTTAATAGTATACTTTTTATTTTTTGGCATTATGAATAGTAACTACGGTACATTTTATTTTACACGGTTAAAGGTAAATCAGGTGATTAAGGGTAACAATAATATTATAAAATTACCCTAACACCTTCCAAAATTCAATTGGATGAATAAAAGTCGACCCATAGCATATAAGGTCTTGATTAGATTTATTTAATGGGATTTTTAACATTAAAATAATGTAATTATTATTAAATCAAAGAAAGTGACAACATGTCACTCTCTTATATATTATAAGTGTGATAATTCAAATTTGGTGATAAACATCATAAAACATAGAAAATAAATAGTTTCCATAAATAAAATCAAATTATTTACATCATGTAAATTTATTTAGAATATTTATGGATTATATAATTAACATTAATGATGACACAATAGTGATGTAGAAATTATTTTATTGATTGAAATATCAAATAAATGGTTTAAAAATATTAAAATAAATATTTATGAACTATTTAATGTGCTCCACGAATTTTATAGACCAATATAAAAATTTATGAATCTATTAAATACTTTGTGTCGAATATATCCTATGTGTGGATTTTATTTAAATTCAAATAAATGAATAGTTTCAAAATTGACACTATTGTTATTTTATAAAAATGACATATTATTAAATTGTTTAAAAGTCCCAAAATATTTAAAAATTATAAATTGAAATTTATATGTTATAAAATTTCATAAAGTATCCAATTATTGACAATTCACATCACATAAGTAAATATTTATATCAATTTAAAATATAGAATATTTTTACCACAAATAAAATTTAATAGATTAAATAGGATAAATCACGTTTATAAGGTTTATAATAAATTCCCAAAATGTCTACTTTTTTTGGATGATGAGATTACAACCCTATGTCATCTATTATTCATATTGGAGTCATTTTTGGTTTTTTTTATGTGGGTTTTGATTTTATTATAAATTAACAATTTAGAGGTTTCCAAAAGTGCCCCTCTCCTCCCTTATAAAAGGGATCCTCCTCCCTTTCCTCTTCACAAAATTTTGTTCCTTATAGCTCATCCAAACCCTATCCATTTCTCTTCTCCACTTCCATAGATACCTACTAGCTGTCTTGGCATTCTTCAAAAAGCATCTTTAGTGTCCTAAGTGTAAGTTAAGAAGAGGCGCGTCAATGAAGAGGTAATATCCTTTACCGATTCTTTCAAATTTATTTCTCCTTCTTCTTCCTCTTCTTTATTTGTTTAATTATAATATAATAACATCAGTATAAATAATATAATGATAATTTATTATAAATATGAAACAACCCTATTTCACTTTCTATCCATTCTACGAAAAATGAAATCACCGCGCATGCGTACGTACGGCTAACTGTCTCCACGCCCGTGGTGTAATATGTTTTTCCAAAACCACATTACTTGGATGGGGATAATGGTAGAAATAATAACTATATATCATTATTATAACATGATACTAATTTTTATATATTATACCATCCAATCCAATTCCATTCAATAATTATGGTAATGATATCATCGCTCGTGCGTACGTATGGATTACCTTCTCCACGACGAGATGAGATTCATTCTCTATTTTAACCGTTCAAGAATGATTATAAATTATATATAATGAATAATAATGAAATATATTACATAATAATTATACTTTATTTATTTATATATATGAATGTCATTTACTTACTTCCTTTGAATTCAATAAGGAAATGAAAACAACGGTCATGCGTACATACGACCTACCGTCTCCATGAATAATGTATTTCATTTCATTTATCTATCTATTATAAATATATATACTGACAATATATGATATATAAATTATTTTTTCCATTCTATATGTATGAAAAATCATGATATAAGTAATAATATTATCATGAACAACAAGTCTAAACTTGTATGATAAATGATAAGATTATTACCCAAAAGGCTGCATTAACATATAATTGACAAAAGAACGGGTAATATAAAGTAATAAGTGAATAATATATGATATCCTAAATATTATTATGGTTCTGTTACAAGGTAATAATATGTTCAAACCTACTATACAGGAGTTTCGGTCACGTACATATGAAATTGGACATAAGGTAAGGGATTATTTTTTTATCTTTTATTTATGTGAGACATATGCCTTAATCACCATTGTATAGTGTTTATGATTCCAATGAATGTTTTATGATTTTTGTTATAAAGGATAGTATATTTATATATGCATTTAATTTTCTTTATTTTAAGACATGAATGATTCCACCAATTATAAATGGTAAGAGATAATTATACCAATCGCGTTCTTATCTGGGATTGTTTATTCGTAAGTATTCACTGGGGTTATGTTTATCATCCATGTCCATGTATTCTAATCCTGTTTTCATAAAATGTTTAATATTCTTATATTTATGTATAAAGTCATTTTTACCCTTTTTTACTTTTAAAACATGGTATGGAATGAATCTTTCTTTTGATTACCTTACGAGGTACTTTTTGAGATTTCTGGAAAAAGTACGAGAAGAATGTTTAATTAACTTATAGAGCATGAACATATTTTTACATTTTCATAACACCTAATTTACATAAATCTTCCTCCACAAGATTTCATGATTATTTTCAATAAAATCCTTTTCTTTTATATTTGGGTAGCATTTTTTGAAAGGAAAAATATTTTTTAGAAGAAAGGATATTTTTCTCAAGAATTGAGTTCAAGTGTTTTATCAAAACTATTTTCCAATTAAGATGAAATTATTTAGTTTGTTTAAGTTTCAAGTATAATGTCTCTATTATTTACATGGGTTGATTGTTCTTATGATGAAATGATATCCATTTGTTTTATATGGATTATTTTATGATGGGATGATGTTTATAAAACCCATTTTAATCTTTTGGTTATGACGAATTATTTTTGATTATGTTGTGGAAAATGTAAGAATGATTTAATTATGAAATGGGTGGGACCTATATCTCCCTAAAATTCATTGGGTAATGATTTATATATCATGATATAGATATGGATGGAACAAAATGTGAAGCTCGTTCAGTATTATAGGGATGCAATGACAAGTAAACCCGGTTCAATAATGGACTTTGTCCACTATGTTGGTCTTAGCCACAATGCATTGGCTACTATGGAAATCATATCATGTGCTTAATGGTTTTCCACAGTTACATGCTTTATTCCCATGATATATTATCATGATTAATGTTCCATTATGATCTATTCCTTATGTACTGCTTAGATTTATGTCATGTTCATGTTTTTAAATTCAAATATTTATGGATTTTGTTATGTTCTCCAGGCTTACCCTTACTAAGAATATGAGCTCAACAGGTTTTTTCTTTATTTTCCCTAGGATATGAAGAAATATTTTTTTGAATGAAAACAAAAGTGGAAGATCATTATGGGAGATATTGAATATCTTTCAACATTATTAAAAGATTATTTTCTGAGTTTCCAATGACACTAAACTAACACGGTCTTTGGGAGTCAGTTTTTTTCATCTATTAAGTATTCCTCAAAAGTAATGTCAAGTCCATGTACGTCAAGCTATGGGTCTCTAAAATAACATTGATAATAAAACTAGCATTTTAACATTGTGTATATTACATTTTGGTATACATTATACCTTTTTGTCTCCTCCATTATGTTGAGTCTTATTATGCATTTCTTCCCGGAGATATTGTATTTTATGGTGGTTTTTTAGGTATGAACCATTGGAGCTTGGTTTGAACAGACAATGCACTCCTGCAGTGGAAACTAATATTTATATAGAATTTGTGGAATGCATAGTCAGAACACATTTTACTAAACCATGCACCAACACAGAGGAAATTGTATTCCTGTAACAATTCAAGTGCATGGTTGGATCACTATTTTCCCAAACCATGCCCCCTATCAGGATAATCATGTGCTTTGGATTTTAAGGTTCTGAAAGATATTTAAAAATTATAATATCCCCATTATATAGTACATAATCCTCCCATTCATCCCAATCATGTTTTTTTCCCTTGGGGTCCCCTAAGTAGTTATGTTTACACTACAAACACTTTCCTTGGTATATTGAAGTGAAATTAATATCATTTTATCACCTTTGTTAAAGTGGATATCCTAATATAATGTTTCTTTTAATCCCTCTTAATTTCCACATTATATTTTGATGTGTTATCACATAATTTATGGATCTAAACATTTTTTTAGTGGATCTTATCTATAGGGTTTCTTCTAAGATCATTTGTGCCTTCATACATAGGTTGGAATCCTCGTTGGATGGTTTATTTTTTGATCATTGATTTAATGGTGTGTGGTTAAATAATTATTATCCATATGATTTGAACCTTGATTTTAATAGTGAAATTTAAAAGGGGTTTGAAATGATTAAAAATATTGATTTGATACGATTTGATCTCTAATTTGATATGGGTATCAAAATTGAGGAAAAACCCCAATTTCAATGGAATTTTCATTATAGTGTGGTTTTATGATTTTATTTGGATTTATTTGGAATTTTTTTGATGAAATAATTTGAAGAATAATAATGGGAAAAATAATAAACTGAAAATTGATCTAAAATTGAATAAAATGTTGAAAATCTATGATTTTGTTTTGAAAAGAGAAGGCATGATGAAAACTAAATTTGCGAAATTAAATTTTGCATATGTTTGGAATTATTTGTTGCAAATTTGATTGATTGATTGATGAAAAAAATGTTCACCTAGGTATTTAGTGGTACTTTGGGAAATAACAAAAGTAACATGCATCTATATAAATGGATTGATGATCAAATATGTTTTTAAAATTTTTTTTGAAAGAAAACACATAATGGGTTCCCTTTTCTATGGTTTGGACATTGCTTGATGGGATCCCCTATTATGGTGTATTTTTGTGTGTGCACCTGATCAAAGTTGTGATCATTATGAGGTGTCTGAGGATCCTTTTACCTAACAAAATATTATACTATGGGGAATTTTTATGTGGTTCATTACAATGAGCGGGTCATTTTAATTCACATGACATTTATTAATTGAATTTTTCTAATCATTAAAACTGATTTACATGAATCATTTTATATAACAGGTATATTTATGCTTTATTAAACAGTTATCTGATATATCATACATCTATGTGAAGGAACGTATATTTATGTATAAATAAGAAAATAATATTCAATACCTTGTTTGAGATTATTAGGTATCATAAATGGTAAATTTTTTTGTATTTATTATGGAACACATGGTATCACCCTACATTGATTTATATATCACACCCACCTTTTATATTCAGATTTTGTGGATTATCTTTTTGTAAATTTTACAAAATGGAAATCACCAGTTATAGTAGGTGGATCTTCTTAATCCTTCTAACAAGTGACGTATGATGGAGGTGAATGATGGATATGTTATAAGCATTTTTCATTGTATTTTTTAGTTTTCATCTTGTATGATATTGAGTAGATTGAAGACATACTTTTTTGGGTTTTTGTTTTACCTTTGGTATTCGAATCATTTTTTTGGAGCTTTATGGAAACTAACTATTAATATTTTATCTTCCAATTTCATGTAGAAAATATAATAACACTTGATCATGTATGATTCCATGTGCTAGTAACCCACTTGTATAGACCGATAAATCTCTTTGGTCCATATTAGAGTCAAATTAGGTATCAAGGTTCCCAGGTATCCAGTCTAGTTGATGAAAAGGTAGAACCAAATTTATTGGTTAAGGATCATTATGTGATGAAATTATATAGTTCATCTTTTCTTTGTTTAAAATATATAGTGTTTTTCAAAATTATATTAATCTTAAGAGTGAGTTTCTGGTTATATCTCATCATAAAAATCTGAAAGTCGCAATTGGTGTTTGGGGAAAGGAATCATATGGAATAATTTGATCTTATTATAGTTTTTTACCATATATTTAATATACGTATACTGAGATAAAAATTTTTAAATATTATCTGAAAGGATGTTTATTTCCATTACTGTTGTTTTATTTTATGGCTTGATAATTATTATGATGTATTTAGTGTTTTGTACTGATGTTGTGCATCATCATTCCCCTAATAATTCATATGAATAGGCTCCATGAGGAATCTATTGGAGTACCATAGTAAGAGGTTATTTTTGTGGACCAGAATGTTTATGATATTATAGTGTATGTTATCCATGCTAGGTGATATGAACCTTCACCCATTCCCATTCCAGATCAATTTTTACAACCTGAAAGGGAAAATTCTCAGAATCATGATCATCATTTTTTCTATAGAATCCACCTTCATTCCATGGAAATAATTATCCTCAACTAGATGAGTATTTTTTGAACAAGATAAAGGATCTTTTATATTTCCTAGAACTACCTAAAAATGTTAATGTTAAATGTGTTACCTCTATGCTAGAAATGCCTTGCTAAAGATGGTAGGATAAAATTATTATAGTGAAGAAGAAGGTGGGCTTTGAGTGGAAGGAATTCACTTTTATTTTCACTGATTAGGTCTATATAGAATCTTTGGGTCTTGTTATGGTTATATATTTTATCGTCCTCTAGCAGGTTTATAGAATCGTGACGTAGTATACACTCTAGTTTTCCAAGATTATAAAACTTTAACATTAAATTTTATCAAATTATAATACAAAAGATCAATTTTTTTTGAAACGGTTATAATACCTAATATCTATAAATTTTATTTCATAATGATGAATACATCATATAATATCATACACGATAAGGAGTTGATGGATGAGGTTGACCAAGTTGGTACGCCAATGTGGAAAGGCGTTCAATTTTTATATAGTTGTAGTTATATGATTTTTTTATAGGATATATAAAGTCTTATGTGTCTCATGGTGGTTCTCAATTATATTCACCCTCTAGACCTCCAAGGGTGTCAGAAAGAGGCCCTTCGACTTGCTTATAGTGTACAAATCGTAATAATTTGAGATGAGTTTAAACTAAGGTTCCAATGAGATGATGTTAATAAAGTTCCTTAGGAATATATAGAAATTTCTCGATTAATTTTCATCCCCACACAGTGGTATAGACTCATCGTCACCTAAAAGGTATGTTGTAAAATCAATTACGTTGATATATAAGGGGTTCTGACCGCACACATCAAAAAGGATGCGTCTTCATATATTAGATGAGTCTCTAGAGGAAGACGATAAAGGACTGATGACTATGAAATGTATCATTTGAATTATGTTGTCTTTATTGAATGAATTATTTGATACTATTTTATCTCAATAATTTATATTGACTCATAATGTGATCCCGATAAATCATCCTATGATGATTTTTTCTTTTTTGATGGATAATTATACTCCCCAATGAACCAAGAGAGAGTTGGTTCACCATTTTATGTATTTTGATTTCTATAGTATATATATCATGATTTTATATAATTTTATGGTTTCTAAAATGAATACTATAGACATCCTTCTTGTTATGGATTGGCTCATTAGTAATGAGGCCCAAATTGAATGTTATCTTTAGTGGGTCTACTTTACAACACCAGATGGGGTTTGTGGAATATTTATTGAAGAATAGGATATTAGATAGAGTATATGAAGAAATAATTTATAAATAGTTAGGTAATTTAATTTATGTTGTTTCATTTTATATGAATCCATAACCATTAATTTATAATCTCGCTGGTGTTTGGACAGAGGTTCTTGAAATATTTCCTTCTAATTTCACTGGTTCTCCACTGATAAGTGAGGTTGATTTTTCTGTTGAATTAGTTCATGGTACTTAAATAGTATATATCCCCTATTAAAATATAGAACAATATTATATAAAATATTTTAATACATAGTTGGATGATATATACTAGAAATTCCTTATATTATAGAGTGTGTCACCTTAGGTGGCACTAGTTCTCTATGTGAAGAATGTTGATGGAAAACTTCGTCTCTATGTTAATTACCAAAAATCTCAGTTGAGTCATAGTGAAGAAAAATTATTTCATACCCTGGATTGATTATTTATTTTTTCATTTTATAGGGTAGAAGGGGATTAGAATTATTTATCATTGATGTTGTTGTCACCAGTTTAGAATAAAATAATATGACATTCAGAACACCACTTTTTAGAGAAGGTATTTCAATTATGAATAACTTTTTAGGAAATTATGTATATTTAGTGATTTGGTAGTATTCATGGAATAGATGATAATATTTTTTAATGAATGTCTAGATATGTTCATGGTGATTGTTTTTGGTATCATCCTAATTTAATCTCATTCTGAGGATGATCATGAGATTTATCATAGAAAAATTATAGGAGTTTTAATAAATCACATACTTTAAGATAATAATTCGAAGTGTGATATATAGATTCAGTATGTGAGGTTACATGGAAATATGGTATCATAATATGGTATTTTAGTTTATCCTAATAATGTGAAAGATGTTTTGACACGGTATAATCCATGTACCTTTTTGAGACATTTATTATATTGGGTTTTGCTAGGAATTATTGATTTTTTAAAAAATATTTATAGAAAAGGGATTATCAAATGTGTGATATCACTCAAAATGGGTAAATTTTATCATGTATTGATAAATTTTAGAATCATTTTTTGACGATGAACCATATATTTACTTTTTCACATGGGTTTACTCTTTCCGTGGTAGGGAAGCGATTTTTGGTATTTTAATACACATCAGTTTTACGTTTGTACTATATTCATATACATGGTGATCACGTGGTTTCCAAATTCACTTGAAAACACAACCCACTTTATTAGAATATTATATCCAATTACAATGAATTTATAAACATGATGAATTTAATTAATATATAACTAAATTACCTTTTTGTAGTTGGCTTACCTTTTTTCTGACAACAAAAACCCAAGTATATATCATCACATAATAGAATTGAGAATTTGAAAGAAGAATTGGGTGGAGTACATGTTTCCTTATATCATTGAAATTTCATTCTCCATAGGAAATGTTTATTGTTGATTAATTTAAAAGGAAACAACTTTCCCAATCTATGAGGAAATAATTATAAAATGTAACAAAAATTATCATTTTATAAAGATTCATTTAAATGTCAGGGAGGAAGTGGACAATGAGTTTTTGGAATTTTTTATATTCATTGATTCCATTTTTATGATATCTATATAGGTTCCAAATTTTGATGAATATTTAAAAGTCATTAGGGACACTCTGTACATTGTGGATATAACTAGTGATTTCATGCTATCATAAGAGAGTATCCAATGTTTTAAAATTTTGTCGTAGGGTTTTTGTCTATAAGGAATAATTTTGTGGGGCTTTCCATAATTCCAAATAGTTTGTTAACCCTAGAAATAAATTTTGTTTTATGATTTTTTGAGTTCATTCCATTGGCTAGTTATGAGATGTGAAATCACTAAATTTGTATCGTTTTTAATACCTGTCAAAAAGTCGTGGTTGATCACCATATAAATTGGGGATTTCTTCAACCACATACAGTGCCATGTTGAACATGGGATGATATTTATATGGACTATTTTTTGGTTTCTATATAACCCACAAGAAATGAATACGATATGTGTTTTGATCGATAGGCTGACCACATTATCTCTCATCTCACCCATTCAAGATATAAAAAATGTTGACGAGTTGGTAAATATTTTCTTGTTTGATATATTCATTTTCATCAAGTACCACATTCTATTATCTATAATAGATATCCTGGTTTTACATCATGATTTCGGAGAGGTCATCAAGTTGCACTTGGATATGAGGTACATTTTATTATGAAATACCATCAATAGTTGGATGGATGGATGGATAGATAGATATATATTACTTAGGTTATGTTTATTTTATGTGTCCTTGATTTTTTAAATTCTTGGGACCTCAATGAGGATATGGATGAGTTTTCTTAAAACAATAATTACTGATCAACAATTTGGATGTCTTAGTATGAGTTGTTGTATAGAAGAACATAAAATCCTCTATTGTGTTGGTCAGAGAACGGATAAACTTATTTCTATAGACATAGAATGGTTCATTAATTAAAAATAATGATGTAGAATATTCATAAAATAATGGTAATGAATTATATCCAATAGAAATATTATGCTTGTTTTCATAGGATACAATTGGAGTTCTTAGTTGGTGAAAAGTTTTTATTTAGAGTTTCACCTCAGTGGGTTATTAGAATCATTTTAAGAAAGCGAACATGATCATTACATTCTGGGACCATATAATATTGATTAAAAGGTGGGTAAATGGAAATATTATTTACAACATCCCTCATAGTTGAAATCGATACATAATTTGTTCCATTTATTGAAGCATCTATATTCTATTTCTTAATAATATCATGACATTGGATATAAGGTTCATTATTTTAATCATGATATATCTATGAATTAGAATATAATTTAGATTAATGATAATACAATAATATTACTTCATGGTGGAATGATACCTTTGGTCTTTCTAGTATAAAAACATGGTTTTTATTATCACAGGACTTGTGAACATTAGGCACTAAAAAGATAGTAGTGGACTCATATCATTGATATGGAAAATTCTTGAAATTCATTCTCGGGATAGAATGATTTTTTGGTGAGGAGGTTATAACATCTTGTTACTCATTTCAAGGATTCAGTTGAGCACAATTTTGACATCCTTTATTCCAGGACCTTCACTGGGGATATTCAAAGTGATATAAGAATTCTTGGAGGATTTTTGGGTTATACTCCATTAGAGCATGATTTGAAAAACCAATTCACCCCAAGTGAAAACTTTTAACCACTTCAAATATATGTAATGCCTAGTTAGTGACAGGATTCCAGAAACCTATTCCTCTTTGGGGTAATCATGAAACTCAAATAGTATGGGTGCATGAGTAGAACATGGTTTCCCCTAATAATCTACCCCCTCTGGAAAACCATGAGTGTGATATTTTAATGATATAAAAATAAATTTTAAAATTAATGAACCATGGATTTATGTTATTAATCACCCATAATGACCTATGACATTTTTTCATTCGTGTAGGCTCCCAAAAGGCAATTTTTTATCTCAAAAAAATTTCCTGGAAGAGCGATGTGGGGTTGATCTCGTTCAAACTCTTCTGGATATGTGCATATCCCTTAATTTATCTTATTATGATCAATATTTCTATCCTACATAGAGTTTGATAGATGATCACATAATTGGTTTTTTTCAAAACCTCATTCAGTTGATCTGGTTTATAGGTAATGTTCATATATCATTCCCACCTTCATTTATTATTTTTTATTCCTATTGAAGTTGTTAATTTTTGTATATATGATTTTAAGGTAGGATATTTGTTAATTATTTTTCGTAATATTGAAAATTTTATTTTTTTTATTTAAATTGAAATGGTTTGTAATATAATTAATGAAAGATGATTTGAGATGATTTGACCTTTTATTTGAAATTGGAATGGAGATTTTCAAAACCCCCAAATTTCAATGGAAATTAAATTGTGGAATGGTGATATGAAAAATGTTGTCTTCATTTAGAAATATATTTGAAAAAATGATTTGATTATTGTTCTTAAAAAGGGTGAATCAATTGAATAGTAATTTTAAATGGAATCGAAGGATAAAAATGTATGATTTGGTTTTGAAATGTTAAAGAACAATGAAAATTTAAATTAGGATATTATATTTTGAAATGTTTTGAAATGATTGATTGCAAATTATATTGATTTATTATAAAATTAAATCTTATCCTTGGTACATTTTTGTAACTGGGATATGTATATTAGGTATTTTCCACACACGAAATGGATTGAATACGAAAAATATTAGAAATAAAACAATAGAATGACTTCACATAAAGAATTCCCCAATTTGGGTGTAGACTTCATGTGATGGGTTCCCTTATTGTGGTGTATCTGTGTTTCTAAACCTATTAAAGGCTACTGTCATTATGAGACATTCAAGGATCCTATTACATGATAAGTGAACATAATGTGGGGATTTATTTACTTGGTGATTTTATATTATATTTTTTATTTTAGGCAGATTCTAATGATTTGAATAAATGTTTTACTCATTCAAAATATATATATATAATTTTTATATATAAAATTCTCTAATAAGAATTTTTTAATATGGTTTTTATATATATACATTCTATTTTACTGAAATTATATTTTGGTTTAAGATATTAAGTAGAAAATAAATTCATTATTTTATTTTGTCTAAAAGTATTAATGGTAAATTATAATGTTATTGGTTGTGGAATACTTGTTGACACCCTACTGGGATTTATAGTTCAATCCCATCCTTTTACATTCTAAATTTCTAGATTATATTATTATATGATTGAGAAAATAAAAAACACCACTTGGGGGTGGGGGGTGTTACTGATCTGTTGGAGTATGGGTTGATGATGTAGGTGACCAATAGAGATGTTATTCACTTCAATCTTGGGATGTTTGAGCGGTAAACTTATTAGATATATAGACCATTGATGATGCACTACTTTAGTATTTATTTTACATGGTGTCTATCGTACCTCTCCTTTTGGGGGTGATTATAATGCTAACTTGTAAACTTTTATTTTACACAATTTTAATTAAATATATGGTCAATATTGATCTATTAAAATTCAAGGGTCCATTTTATGACACATGGGGATCGAGAGTACCCTTCATTCCATGTATGATCTATCTAGGTATTAGGGTACCAAGGTATCAAGTCTTGTTATTGACAACTATTGTCAATACATTCCCAAAAAACACAATAAAAATAGTATCAAATTCTAATACAAAACATTAATCAATTGAAAATCCATTTCCTCCACATATTTCCAATGTATAGCTTCCTTATAAGATAACAACTCATAATGTTTCAAAAAATTTATCACTAAATTTAATTTATTGTTTGTATCTAAGACTTATTTCATTCCTAGCCTATCATTCAATAAATTTTTTGTAGTGGATCCTAGAAGTCCTTAATAATTAATTAATGATTATAATAATCTTATGATATAAATAAAATTAGATTAGGATCTTTCAGCTCAAATATATTTCATTATTACTATAAATATTTACACATAATGAGAGATTATAAACCATCATCAAATAATTAATATAAAAAATCAACTTGGAAAAATACTACATTATTTATTACCCATATCTATGTTTAATAAAAAAATTTAAACATACTTTCCCAATGTAATGATTCCAATATTATCAAATTACAAAAATATTTTCATAGGAAAACTTTAACAAGCCATGGTTTTACAACCAACATCAATGGTATAGAATATAATTTCTAAAACATTTAACCCTTAAAATAAAACTGTTGATATCAATATTTTGAAATACCTAAAATAAAAAATTAATGAATATATCCATGAACAAAAATACTAAAATTTATAATAATTTTCATGAATGTCATTGAATATCTCAAATACAAGGTAATAGATTTTTGAAATCCCAAAAACCAAAACATTTAGCATACATATACTAAATGTAAAATTAAATGAAACAATAAAAAACTAGTCGATCCACCCTTAGATAATAAATTTTACACACACAAAAATCCTACTTGAATAATTAAATTTGAAATAATATATATAGTAAAATTGATGGTATCAAAATTATTTTTTAGGTTCACCTCATGAATCCTCACAACTCTATGTAGGTAAATAATATTAATGCATATGGGAATAATATAGATAAATCATAATACTAAAAACCCATCATAGAGAATTTCTGTAAAAATATTTGTACCCTAGAAATCCATTAAATGTATAAATATAGGAATAAGAGAATTTATATTAAAAATACCAGAATATATACATATATTCCAACTCCTATTAACATCACATAATAAAATATCAATATATATTTTAAAATAATAATAAATTCTATATGAACTCAAACATAATGACTAGTAATATATTATAATAAATTTTATATGGCTACTAAAAAAATATAATTATTTACCATAACTATATCAATAAAACCAGAACCATAGTAATAGTTAATCAAATTTACATGTAAGAGTCAATTTTATCACATCATTATTATTATTATAATGTCAGGAATTGACCCATAATTAGTGGAATAATACATAATCTATCATTAATTAACTATATAACGTGATATGATTATATCCCCACCTAACACATTGAATATAAAAAATGTCCTATACGATAATATAGGGATATAATTACAACTCAATACTTGTATGATCATTAAGTCACCTCAAAAAGTCTCTATGGATGTAAAATATTAACCATAATAATGTAATAACATTATCCTTCACCTAAACCTTCTTAGAAATATGTCATATAGGTATATAAATAAATATATCCATATACATTCATATTTTACTGTTTATAGAAGTATAATATAATCAGTAAAATCATTATTAAATAGATTGTACAACTACAAAAATAAATATGTCACTGTTGATCCAACATGTAAATAAAATTGAATAAAATAAAAATTTATTTCATAAATCTTATATGGTTTTTTATACAAGTATGTAAACTAATGTAACAAAAAAATGATATTTGGATTTATCACATTGAACAGTATACATGAAGTGGAATGTGATAAATGATATCACATAATACTTCCTCATTGTCTATTTTATATTAAAAATTGAACATTAAATTTAAATGCACTATATGATAATATAATATCATGGAGTTGATAGAAACCAGGCGAAAATAATTTTTTACAGGAACATAATTAGGTTATTCATTCTTTAAAATAATATTTTTTATTCTTTTTAGATATGTTCCTAAAAAAATTATAAAAAATGTCGTTTTGACCAATAAAAGTAATGATGTTTATTTATAATTGATTTGTTTAAATCAATAATAAACAATTTTTTTAAATAATTATTTTTATCACATTCTAATACATTTGGGAATGTTTTGTTTCTAGGAAATGATATGTTGGTAGGAGAGTAAATCTATGATAATTAGTAAATTTTAGTTTTTTTGACAAAATTATAAAATGATGAGAATGAACATTCCAGTGAATGATAAAGAGATACCATTGAATTGTGATAATCATATCATGGATGTGTCCAAATTAAAAATATTGGTCACAATATCATAGTCAATGATATGATATGACAATACTTATAACAGATGTAGTTCATTTATTAAAAATCATTTTTCATATCTCTATTGTTATATGTTTATATCATTATTGATAAATATTAACACTAATAAAAATAATAAAATTAAAAATATATTTCCTTGTATATCTATATAGCTCGTCATAAGAAATCATGGTTTTTGATTTGAATCATGACCAATGTATATGAAGAAATATTGAAAAATCATTATATCGTTGAAAAATCCATGTGATATAATTATGTATATCGTTGAATAAAGTAATATCCAAGGTATAAGAAATAATTATGAGTTTTCCAATATATATAATTTGTTCATATATCATAGGAAACAATATAGATTATTCCATTTTATATATTATAGGAGATTAAATATTGTTATTTATTTTCATGTATAGAATGGATTTAAATTTATTATTTTTAAAATTACGCTTTGTGGTATTTAAAACACTATTTATTTCATGAATTTTTAATAATGTAATATTTAAAATTATGAACCTTAATAAATTTTCAATAAAAATTTCTAAAATATTTAATAAATATAATTTAAATATTAATTTCTATAATATGTTTCATCATTTTCATGGTATAAAATTTATTATTTTGATTCTAAATATTTATATTAAAATTAAAATATAATTTAAAAAGATTTTATATTGTAAAAAATATTAAAAATATTAAAAATTTATATTAAATTTATATGAATTTCAAAAAACGTTAATATAAAATAATCAGGTTATGTTGCTAAATTTTATTGAAATGATTCTAAAATAGTTTTTACATTTAAAATGTATATATAGATTTATGAATATGAATACTGAATATGTTTCTAAAACACATATTTTTAAATTGAAGGAGTTTATATGTATATTATATAAATATGATGTGTGAAGTGATTATATAATATGACCATACCCTCCATGAAATGACATATGATGGTTTTTAGGCTGAGTGTGTCACCCCATGACCAATTAAATATATGTTATGAGATATTATAATAGATTACAAGTCATTATGGTTAAGATCATAAGGATTTTATTATTACTTCCAAATATATGTTAATAGTTTATTATGTGATGTTAATAGGTGTTGGAATATATTTATCTATCGTGTTATTTTTAGGATGAAATTTTTTATTCCTATATATATATAAATTTTATTGATTTATGGTGTACATATATTTTTAGGGAAATTCGCTATGATTGTTTCTTAGTATTACGATTTATCCTTCTTATTCCTATTGGAATCAATATGTTATACCCACATAGAGGTGCAAGGATTCATGGAGTGAACCAAAAAATAATTTTTTCAAACATTTTTACTGTATATATTATTTCAAATATAATTGTTCACGTATGAGTTTTTTGTGGGTAAAATTTATTATCTAACGATGGATCGACTAGTTTTTGATTGTTTCATTTTATATTACATTCACTATATGTATAATAAATATTTTGGTTTTTGAGATTTCAAAAATCTATTATATTGTGTTTGAGATATTCAATGACATTCATGGAAACTATTATAAATTTTATTATTGTTGGTCATTGATGTACCCATTAAAACATATTGATGCATATGAGAATAAAATAGATAAATCATAATACTGAAAAGCCATCATAGAGAATATACATAAAAGTATATGTACCCCATTAATCCATCAGATGTATATATATTTGAATAAAATATTTCATTCTAAAAATAACACAATATATACATATATGCCAACTAATATTACCAACATATAATAAACTCTCAACATATATTTTGATATAATAATAAAATCCATATGAACTAAATCATAATGACTACTAATATACTAAAATATATTTTATACGGCTACTAAAAAATATTATTATTTACCATAACTATATCAATACAACCAGAACCATTGTAATAGAAAATCAAATTTATATGTAAGTGTCAATTTTATCTCATCATCATTATTATTAGGATGTCAGTAATTGTCCCATAATTAATGGAATAATACAAAATCTACCATTAATTAAATACTAAACGTGATATGATTATATCCACACCTAACACATTGAATGAAAAAATCAACTGATACCATACTCTATAAGTAAAATTACAACTCACTACTGGTATTATCATTAACATACCTGAACAAGTCTGTATTGATCTAATACATTAACCATAATAAAGTAATCACATCATCCTTCACCTAATACTTCTTAGACATATGTCATATAAGGAAAAAATAAATATATCCATATACATTCAAAATATATTGGCCATAGTAGTATAATAAAATCTTGCACATCCATTAAAAAACATATTGGACAACTACAAAAATAATTTTGTCTCTATTATGCCAACATTTAATTAAAAGAGAATAAAATAAAAATTTATGGCATAAAACTTATATGGTTTTTGATACATGTATGTATACTAATTTAACAAATCAAAATATGATATTTGGATATATCACATTGAACATTATACATGAAGTGGAATGTGATATAAGAAGTCACATAATACTTCATTTTTTCCTATTCTATATTAAAAATGGAATATTAAATTTAAATTTCACTATACGATACTATAATATCATGGATATGTGAAAAAATATTCAAAAATACATTTGAAAATGAACATATGTAGGTTATTCCTTTATTGAGAGAATATTTTTTATTCTTTTTAGACATGTTATCAAAAAATATTATCAAAATAACCTTTGTACCAACAAAATGGATGCTTTTCATATATAACTGATCCATTTAAAGAACTCATAATTAATTTTATGAAATAATTATTTTGTCATATTCTAATAAAACTGAGAAGGTTTAAATTCAATGAATTGAAATTGTGGTATGAGAGTGAATCTATGATAATTAGTAAATATTAGTTTTTTTGAGAAAATTATAAAATGATGAGAATGAATTTTCCATAAAATGATAAAGAGACATCATTGACATGAGATATTCATTTCTTATATATTTCCAAATCAACATTATTGGTCATAATATCATTTTCAATGATATGATATGACACTACTTATGACATAAGAAGTTTATTTATTCCAAAATCATTTTTTATATTTCTATTGTTATATGTTTATATCATTATTGATAAATAAGAATACTATTATAAATAATAAAATTCAAAATACATTTCTTTGTATATTTATATAGTTCATTAGTAGATATCAAAGTTTTTTATTTAAAACATGATGAATGTATATCATGAAATATTTAAAAACAATTATATCATTGAAAACACTTTGTGATATAATATTGTATATCATTAAATAATGTAATATCCAGGTATAGGAAATAATTACAAATTTATCAACTGATATAATTCATTCCAATATCATAGGAATCAATATATATTATGCCCTTTTCTATAATATTGGAGATTCAATATGGTTATTTATTTTCATTTAAATAATGGATTTTATTTTATTTTATTTAAAATTATCCTTAGTGATATTTAACACATTATGTATTCCATGAATTGTAATAAACGAAATTTTAGTTTTCTATACCACATGTTTTGTGTATATACGTACAATATATACCTCAAATTGGTTCTAAAAGGTCGTGAATATACTAGATATTTTTCTTAGCTATGTTACATATCATCTTCTACTGAAAATGTTTGATTATAGTGCTCATATGATGAGGAGTTTTCATTAAAACTTTCTAAAATATTTAATAAATAAATTTTTAAGATAAATTTTAATAATATGATTCATCTTTTGAATGGAATAATTTTTTTTATTTTGTTTCCTATTATCTATATTAAAATTAAAAAATTATTTTTAAGTGTTTTTATAATGTAAAACATATGAAAATATTAAAAACATATATTACTTTTAAATAAATATAATAAAACAGTAATATAAAATAATCTTGTTATATTGCTAAATTTTATTAAGATTACTGTAAAAATGTTTTTATTGTTGAAATGTTTATATGAATTTAAGAATATGAATAGTAAATATGTTTCTAAAACATTTTTTTTATTTGAAGGAGATCATATGTATATTAGGTAAATATGAAGGGTGTACTATTTATATACTCAAACATGTTCAGGATCCGGGAAAGCCCATTCTTAAAAAATTATAATTAAAAAAAGAGAAAGTGGAGGTACAAGGGGGGTTACATAGCAGGGAGTATGAAACCCCACACATGTCCACATCGAAAATTTGAGAACACAATTCAGGGGAAATAAAAGACCATCGGGATGAGGCCTCCACAATTTCCCTCTTTGAAAGTGCATCTTCAACCTGATAGGCCTCCCTATCGACATGGGTGACATCAAGCTGTATGTGATCAATCATCCGCATATAGTTAATCCAGGAAGGAATCATTTTCTATGGTATCTCTATGGACCGAGTTTTTAGGATGTGGACCGCAGTGGTGGAGTCTGATTCCACCCAATCCTGCCTCCATCCAAAATAGTTGGCATACCTTATTGCTTTGATAATATCCCATAGAACCACTTTAATCACCATTCCATTGCCAATATATTGGTGGAAAAATCCTTTAACGAAGCCTTGATGAGTATGAAAGATTCCAACACATCCTGAAGGCCCTGGTGCATCAGAAGCCACCCTATTAACATTCACTTTCAACCATCCTGGAATAGGTGGAATACATCTACTGGATTTAAGAACAAGAGGATTTTTTATTCTACCTATTACACCAGATGCTCTCAGAATAACCGTGTGGGTAATGTCATTTTTCATAGTGCCAATATGCAATTTGGAATCGGTTAAAACAAATTTTTAAACCATGTACAATCTAGCCTTCCAGGATTACTGCCGACCATAAAAAACAATGGCATTCCTCAATCTATATTTCACTTTGAATACAACAGAAATAACGGTGATGAACATCGCTGCAATCTGTTCACTAAGCTATGAACACTGGACAGATGCCATCGGTGCCTCCAATCCATGCAGATCAATCTGCACACCGAAAGCATCTTGCAGGTGTGACCAGAACCTACAAGAGAAGTTGCAAGAGAAGAAGAGAAGAGATATAGACTCCTTAGCATGGAGATATATACTGCATGCAGATGTGAATTGGATACCAGTTTTTTGGAGCAGGCTATGCACTGGCAACCTTATTTTACACAAACTCCAAATCAGCAGATAATGGGAAGGGTCAATGACCCATACATGATACATCCTGATCCACGTATGCATAAAATATAAAACATCACACATGTGCCTGTAGCATTACCTAGAGGAGAACCACCCAATGATGTTGGGATTCCAAACTAGGGTGTCAACATGGGGGTAAATATATCCCTGAAGTTTGAGGTATATGTCTGCAGGTAGGAATCTCTGAAAATAAGCAGATGATATTGCATCACCAATATTAAGGTTCTCCATGGAAGGATGCACCATTTTCAGTTCATTAAGGGGTTTTCCTATCCATGTTATAAACACAATGTTGAGAGTATATTTCTTACACACCAGCTAGTTCGAGCAGCGCATGAGCTAGAAATAGGAATGCCTAAAGTGATGGCCATATAGAAGAGAAAACATGCATTGAACACCCATTTTTCATCTTCTCAAGAAACCTATGGGAGAGGAATTCCAAATACATATCATTGGATCTGAGTAAGTTCCATGTGAATTTACCAACCAAGGCATCATTGAATATCATAAGATCCTCGAGGCCCATGCCCCCATGTCAATGGGATTTATACAATCCTTCCAAGAAATGGTGACGAGTTTCCTCTCATGAATGGATCCAGTCCAGATAAAATTTCTGATCAAAACATGCTTCTGCTTGAGTAGATATCTAGGCCATCGATAGATACAGAAATCATAGACAAACACTAAGTTGATCACCAAATTAACAAGGCAGACCCTCCCTGCTTGAGACATGGTTTTACCTTTCCAGGTGTCCATCTTGGAGATGATCTTTGAATAAATGTTTTCAAGGGAATTTCCTTTTTCACCATCGCATCTACTCCATGCTGATGGAATCCTCTTGTTTCATAAACCCATCTCAAAAAAATTAATATAATAAAAATTCAAGAACGGAGACAGGGAAACATAATCAAGGAAAAAAAACATTTTCATAGGTATTTGTAATCATCCACAAATATTACATTATAAATATCAAATATATATATATAGGAAGAAGAATGTTCCACGAAATCCACAACCTCCACCAAAATAGAATAAAACTTTTTAACACTTGAGCACTAGAATCAAAAAATTTCAAAAGAATAATCTACGAGAAATCATTAAAAACAATATCTAGTATATCTATGACCTTGTATAACCAATATTAATTATATATTATATGTTTATATAGTAAACATGGGGTATAGAAAAATAAAATATGATTGGGTATAAAAATAATATGTAGGATCCCTCAAAAATTAAACATAGAACAACATACTATGTCAAATCAGAACTATGTAAAATATAGATTATCAACCATACTCATTTAAAAATTGTGGAAAAGAAACATAAGGAAGATATGATATAATTTTATGAATTTACCTCTAATGTAAAGAACAAAAACCCCTCTAATATTAATGGTATAAAACCCATTATACTAGTCATACCATTATAATTAAAAAACCAAAATAGAACCCTCCATCTTAGGGGGAAACAGAACCTCTCTACTCAGTTTTTACAATAAAGGATAATAGAAAAATTAAAACTAAATAATCAATTCATGGACTCAAATAATATCATTATTCCGTCAGAAAAAACTAATGAATAAATAATGAATATAAATAAGATAATATATTAGGTAAAATACTTTCAGTTGGGTAAATTCCCATATAAAAATAAGAGATAACAGGTTAACATATCAGTGACTCATAATTCCCAAGAAAAAATAGTACGCCAACTATAACCATCAGAAGAAACCTCACCAAAATAATCAAACATAAAATAATTGAGGGAAAAAACCTCACAAGAGGAAATATATACATGTTGAGGGATTAATGAACCCATTGATGTTGGAATACTCCTCTATCCTACAATGGAGATATATACCACATCATACATAAGGGAAAACACATATCATAGATATTAGAATGATAAAATTTTTCTCTGATAACAGATGCATAATATTAAAAAACCGAGCCTAAATATTTAGGGGTGTACTAAATATAATTATATAATGTTAATCAAAATTTTATCAATGAAACCATAATTATGAAAGTTCATAACCTGATGCTCATACATTACACTACATTTTAGCCACTGGAAACATAAAATTTATAGTAGGATAACCCCATGAAATATCATAGTCAAATTATTTATTGCATTTTGTAAAAAAAACAATGTGCATTATAAATAAGAATAGTAGTGTAACCTCCCATGATGTGAATAATTTCCAAGTACAAAATTAACTAAGAATCCATAGTGATTTCTAATAACGTTATTTCTAATAGTTACATTTATAAATCCACCCTTATAGATGTATTGGATGGGATAAATATATATAATCTCTAAATTGGTCTACATGTAACCTCTAATTTCTCTTATACTATAAGAGTATGCTATATGAGGTAACCAAAATATTATACATCCATAAAGATTTCCACATCTTTTAATGAATCCATTTCATCCATCACGCCTTATGGGAGTATAAGAATCCAAATATAATTTGAGAGACCCATAAACTACATTTCATATGTAACTAAGGTAATTCCGAACCTTGTTTCATCCAAAAATATAGCACCAATGTATAGTGATCATATTATTAGATAAAATATACTAAATAATTCTGAACATATTGATAGTGTATTTTTATAGTGAAGGTGTTTCCACTATCATGATTTATTTGTAAAAGTTATTCTATGGTATTATTTGATTATCAAATTCTAACAACCATTATTAAAGATATAAAAATTAGAAAATAAGGGGAAGAACAAAACCTGTCCCAATCTAAAGTAGTGTATACCAGTAGAATGTATAGTTGGATTATATCATTATCATCTATTCATTTCATTTATAATTAATAAGGTTCATAGTATCCTAGAATAGAATGCAGATACGAAGAGGTGTTCAGTTATGTTTCATTATACATCAGTCCATGATTCTAAAAATAAATTGTGCATGTTATTATGTTACACATCATGTGCCATTGGATGAAAAGAATCCCATTTATGTATCAACATTTCTCTTAGACTGTGTTAGTTTTGTTAACCCAACCCATTCCATTAGCACTATGAGTCACTATAGGTTGTATATAGACACATCATGTACTAAAACTGTATATTCTATTTCATATTTTACCTCAATATGTAAAACCTTATCTACATGATCCAAAACACACCAATAAACAATTACCCCACATATGTTAACAATTCCATCAATTTCTACTGATATTCTTCATAATCTAGTTCTTCCCTCTCAACTTTTCTATTTAGACTATGGCCTTCAGACACCGTAGCATATTTGTGGTCAATAATTCCAACCATTATCCTCCATAATGTTCCAGTTGTGTAACTAAATGGTTCATGAAATGTCACTTCCCCATCACAAACATTTTTCCCTTTTTTATATCACTATTCACTATCAAAAGTTTCAGGAAGCTTTCATGGTCTTGCTCTATTTTGAAGGATAAAATAGTTTATTGGGGGTGGGAGAATTGCTAAAATCCAGGGTGATTTTTCTATGCTCATTCATACCACTTCTAGTAGTGATAGTTTTTAAAGGTTGTATGAATTTGGAAGGGATAAATTGGAATTTCTTTTGTAGGCTTTCCAAACCACTCATTATTAATCAACATGTTCTAATTTTCTAACATTCATCACAATAAGAAAACAAAAATATATTAAAAAATATTTTCATTAGAAACATTAATGGGAAATGAAAAAAAATCACATGAAAAAAATAATAATATCTTGTGAATAATGAATGGATAATGAAAAATAAGAAATAAATAAATTCTAGAGATTTGATAAAGTACCCATATCCAGGATGAATATTTTGATTCATTTTTTCATTAACTCATGAACTATTATCAATCAATGATTCAATGTAAACTACCAAATAATTGTGAATGTCCACTCTGAAGTCACTGTTTTGTTAATTCCATCATTTCATCCAACCCTAATTTGATAGGGTGAGAGTTTATTTTTTATGTAAGGGTTTGGCCAACAAGTCCAGTCTGTAACAAACCTAATATATGCCAGATTTAGGGAACGAAACATGAATATGAAATATATTTCCCACAAGAATAACTTTTCTTATCTAGTTAGGATATGATGATAGATTTTAAATTTAAGTATTTTTTCTGATATATAATTTTTTTTATTAATGGGATAAATTATAATTGTAAATATAATATTAAATATTTCTATAAACACAACTAGCTTGAGAACTCACCAAAAATTCCCCTATGGGTAAACACCATTCCCTATGATCATGGAAAAAATCATAAAATATTTCCATAATGTTATACCTATGGGAATGTTTCGTTTTAATATTTTTATGGGTGTTTGGATTATAATACCAATATTTATATATTTAGTACATAAAGAATATACCGGGACACTGTATTAACCCCACCCTTAAATATTCCTCCCCAAAAAGTAAATAAAAGGAAATAATAACACAATAGGCCTATATTATTAACCTAATTTGAATAGTTGATATACTATAATAATAAAAAATTATTTTTATAGAGTTGTATATAACCCTTGTTAAATTTTTTCTCACCCCAATATCATTATATCTACAGGTTCATCATCTTTATGTAATAATTCTAATATATGAACAATCATCATCAATATTGAAAAAAAAATTTAACAAGGGTTATATATATTAGTCAAAATTCTCTCATATTTTTTAATAAGCTACTTAGGGTGTAATCATATGAATACAACCAATCACAATAATTGAATCCATTACATTAATTAATTATATTATGACATTGCATAGATATGATCATTAGAACTATTTTACCATATTGTGAAACACCATTTCTTATCATAATCTCTTGAAAAAACATACAGATCATTTTACTCACTATAATCATACACCACATCCATAAATGGCATAGTTGGGTTGTTTTTTTCCTTCTTAAAATCTACTCTGAAAAAAATTGACTCATCCACCATAAACCACCATGAAACTAGAGATCATATAATTAGTGAACTATTTAGATTCAAAATGTAGTGGATTATCCTAGTATCTTAAGGAATCAGATCAACCTATTTTAAAACATAGGATGACATATAAAATGAACTAAATGACGGAAACCCATCCAAGAAAAATATATCATCTTTCACTTTTAAATATTTTCACACATAATATCCAACTAAAACTACTATTATATAGTTATGATTCCAATAAATCATGATTAACAACTACTTTCAGAGTCTTGTATTTCTGTTGAAACATTTCATACTGAGATGTTTGTAGCTCACATAATCTATCATAATTGCAGCAATATGAATCTAAAAATGAATATCACTACATAAACACCTCTTAATGTTGAAAAAAGAATGAATATGATTTTAGATTATCATAATTAAATATATTTCAGAAGATAAATCATGTCTTCCCATTAATGTTTTTGTCATTTAAATATAAAAAAATTTGGTGTTATAACATGGAAATAAATAAATATTTAACATTGTGATTAGTTTTATTTTCAACAACAAAAATTAAATTATATATGATGTAAAATAAATATTAAACTCTTGACTATTAAAAACCCAATATAAAATTATCTTTTCTTCGCAACCAGTATGAAGTTATTAAAAATAAGAAATTCACATGTACCCTGAAATCCAAAAGGATTTTTATAATGATAATAAAACATAATATTTCATTCAACCATTGAAAAAACCTCATAAAAGTTACATAAACAACATGATTGAAATAATTGGATTCCTCATCGAGCCAATTCCCCCATAGATAACAATAATATTACAAAACGATCACTATTTTTGATTGTTGAGTATGATAGAATACAAAATCATGGAAAATGAAAATAAATATACCATAAGATTTACCATGAGGGAAAAAATTTAAAGTGTTTCAAATATTATCATATAACACTTAGTTATGGTAGAGTAATCATGCAATACCAATGGAATATATCTCAATTGAGGGAGTACAGAATAAAAATTGTTGAGGATCAATGCCCTAAACATCGGTTGAATAAAAAATACTACATATGCATGAACTAATCCCCTATCATCATTGGTGTATAAACACCTCTTGATGGAGTCCCTACGCGTCTATAATCATATGGATCCCATCTATCATTAATATTGAGACCATACCATTATAATCCATTGACTTCCAACTCTTATTGATTGAGGACCAAAACACCTATCATAATGGACACGAACTCCTACTAATGGAGGACCTCAACCATAACATAGATGTAGAATATTCTCCAGTATTGTATGACCATAATCCCATTTAATAAAAGGTTTCTAAACTCATTCATCTATATGAGGGAGGTAACATGTCATCATATATACTATTATGGAAGTTCCTAACCCCATATATTTTTTAGGGGACCATTACTATTATAAAAATGCATCGACCAAGGTAGATACAAAACATATCAAATACATGGGATATTCACACATTATTGATGTTATATTGAAATTCGAGTTCCTTGACATCTTCTTAAAAAAAATATCATGTAGATAGGGATACATTTCCCATTTCTAATGTTATGCTGAGAAAATTCAATTGGAAATGGTCTACTAGAGTATCAATAAAACATTAGCTGGTAAAATCAAATGTAATTGTGAATAATTCCCTCATTCAATTTATATATATTGAATGTATGTAATTGATTCCTCATGATTAAAATTATATGATAATTCTTATAGATATATTTTATGGTGGAAAAAAACTTCATAGGATGCCATGGTGCTGAAATAATAATGTAACAACCAATAAGTAATGTATAAACACATTAAATACACCCTATAAATTATTTCGTTGATAGTAAATCCAATCAGTATACTAGAAGTGTACTCATGTAGTAATGTTTTATTTTTTTATATAGTTTTTTTATTGTTTGGATAATTAGAGCAATATAATTATATAATTATTTATTTAATTATCAATCCATGACTTTCCAAGTCTCTTAACTCGAAACTCCAAGCTCTCAACTGCGAAAACCACACCAATACCACTCTATCAAGGCCCGATCTAGTAGGACCCAACCTGGGCCAATGTGTAGGAATAATTTTCCTCCTAATCCATTTTATAGTTGGATAAATTATGGTTAGAAACATTAAGAAGGAATATTCCACACTTGGGAGGCCTTATCATAATTAAAATCTAAAAAATACATACGTATATAATAATACAATATAATGACAACCACCAACAAGATACAAGGACAAATAATTAAAAATATAATAAAACATGTATATTTGTTTTGACAAATACCAAAATTTAAGACATAATGAATATATTAAATATGAATACAATGGATAAAAATAAAATTTGAATGATACATAATCATTATATAGCGAAAGGCCCCTGCTTGCCACCAAGGATCATGACTCAATCTCTATCAGTCACCACCACCACAAGAATCACTATGAAAAATCCTTTCTGGGAACACATCATCTAAGATCATCCATATATCATATATCATCTAGGATGATGCAACACATATGGGTTATATGTTCCTCTCAAGGGTGAATATAAAAATACATAGTTAGAAACACAAAAAAGAATATAGTGAATGAAATAATAAGCCAAATAATAACCATGGATGAAATTGATTAATAACCCAGGTCAATGAAAATATATTTGAAAAGATATGGAAGAATGAGAAAAGACATATTTAAAAATTCATCACCAAAATTTATCACAAACAAATATATAAAATGAAATAGATTAAACATGATAGATGACACAGCCCATTGAAATGATAAACCTAGAAATGAACTACACACCTCACGAGAAACTATATTTACATACCCATGAAACAAATTGTAATATAATAGTGAAATTTTTGTTATATTACAAGATCATAGCCAAAAATCATTTTATTACTCATATGAAGACGAATTATGATTAAATCCTGATTAAAAGCAAAATAATCCAATTGTGACATCACTATCACGCTGGTAAAATTCTATCTAAAAATATGTGAAACCATCCCGATATACTAGTGCATTACTATTCCTAATATAACATCTTATTTTTAGATAAACCATTGACAAAAAATCTACCATTGAATCTCACATTAAAATTATTATCTTCGTGGAGTAATCAATTTTTTTCAAGTTGAAATGTATAGTAGTTATGGGGCACCATCCTATATAAATTGTGGACTATATTTCATAGCACAATGGTGTTATCGAACAATCAAACTTAATTTGAAACACAACTCATTGATAGTATAATTATAAAACGAGTCTCTAAGAATCCATTCATAATGTGGTGAACCAAGAACATCATATTTGGTGAGTACTAACTCTATTAATTTATGGGCTAGTTGTAGCACCAACATTAATGATTCAGTTTTTAATTTATAATTATTTAGATTTCGTTGATAGTGTATGATATGCACAACATCATTTTAGGCTTTTACTACATGAAACACTAGAAAATCATATGAAAATGTGTTTTAAAAAAACCATGACACATTATTAATATATTTTATTAAACAATATCTTTTTAACGTAGCAATTAAACATAGATATTTAAATATAAAAAACTAAAATATATGTATAATGTATAATCTCTTATTGTAAATTAATTATATTGAAAAACCATACATTGTGTTGGAAATGTCATTATATGTCACAAAAATAATATATTCTAAAAAATGTTTTTGTGTATTTTTTTGACCAATAATAATTATTTTTAAAAATTATTTGAATATTAAATTCATAAAATAAAATTTATTTTTTAAATAAAAATTTCAAAATTGTATTAGAGGTATTTTTTTATTTTTTGATTAATTTAATTTTTTATAAATAGTTAAAAATAATGATTTTGAGTTGAAAACCACGTTTTTAATTAATTTAATTATATTGATATATTAATTTTTTAATTTTTCATTAAATCAAATTCATAATTAATTTTAATATAAATACATATGAAGATTTTCTCTAAAAATTTCACTTTCAAGCCACCTATGTGAGATTAATTCTGAATTAACAATTTCCAATTTTCTGAGATAAAATTGGAAAAATTGATTCCATATTTATAATATTAATAATTTATATTATATAATAATTTAATATTTATTTTTCACTGACATTAATATTAAAAATTTATTTATTACCTAATTTTATTAAGGTAAAAAAAAATTTCATGTGGATAATCTATAAATATAATGGTTAAAATCAACCAAAAACCTACAAAACACCCATTTAATGGAAATATTTTGACAAAATATTTACTATTATTAATTATTGTCCATTATCAATGCCTTGTTACATTAAAAAACATGGGTGTTATTATCCCCTTACAAAAATATAATAACTATGCGACACACATCAAATATAAAAGGAAACTGAAAATATTCTCTAACTCACACCTTCATACAAACATAGATCCAACATTATGTACCCAAATAAATTTATTAAATACCTAATACCCTTCTAAAATCCTATTTTATATTAAAATCCATCCTATTATAGCTTTTGGGGAAATCCTAAGGAGGATACCTGAAGAAGAGATACTAATCATCATCGAGTATTTTGATGTCATTTCTTCCTCCAAATAAATTGGTACTTATTATTGAATTATGATATAATAAAATTAGTATCTTCTCATTAATAATTTTTTTATAATTTAAGCTATTTTCCTACATCCTTCTCCACTTCCATAAAATGAGTTATGAAGTTATCATTCATGTGTGCGACCGAGTACCCCATCATGGATTCATGTTATTTATTTTTCCATTTACACCCTTCAAAGGAAAAAATAAATAATTGATTATTGATTTTATATGATATTATTGGAAGTATTTTCCTATTTAATTATTATAATACGAATACCTTCATGATTTTTTATTGGGTATATGATAATGCCACTCATTTTTACAACATACTAGGGGCTCACAAAACGATGTGAACCACTCATGCTATACATGAAACGTAATAATGATGGATTTATAGAAAATATGGGTTATATATGAAATAAAAATGAATTTTTATTGATTATATATCATGTATAATTATTTATTTCAATCTAAAAAATGGAATAACATTCATGCATACGTACGACATATTGTCCCCATGAACAGTGTATTACATTTTCTATCACTAAATTTTATGGATAGATATAAATACATATATTATGAATATAATTTTTTTAACATGATTAAAATAATATATATTTCTAAACCTTGATGAAAATAATATGTCAAAAATGAAAAAAATTCAAAAACTATATGCAAAATGAATAGATTATTACCCAAAACGTAACATTCTCACGGAATTGACAATAAACTAGAAGTAAAAGGCCATAAGAAAATAATATATTGTATGATATATATAAATATATTTCATTAATAAATGTATAATAAACTTATCTTTATTATAAAATAGTATTGATCAGTGAAGATGGAAGTAAATACTTAATGTATGGGATCTCAATCAAACTTTTTTTGTTTGAGAAACTTGCCAAATTCACAACCTACTTTATTAATGGGGTGTATATACTGCCAATAAATTTATATGATGATTATTATAATTAAAATTAATGTTATTTACATAATAATTTGAGTATTAGTATTAAAATTTCTTCACCTTCCTAATGTTACCAAAGTGGCAAGGTATTTTCATCTCTATTGGTCTTATATAAGACGTACGCTATGTTATGGACTTGTATTATTTAACAAGGTATATATAAAACGACTTTATAAATAAATAAAATGAATTTATTTATACCCATGATATAGTTTGTTCCATTTTATGTTATTCCTTCATTATTGTTATAATTATATGATAAACAAGTGGTAATAATTTTATCATACAAATCATCTTATTTATCAAAATTGATTTTGAATATGTCACCAATGTTAAAATTTAATGATCTATATCTCAATAACCTCATTTATTTCATTCTACTATAGTTATTTTTTAATTTTAATGATATAGTTATATGTTTCCACCCTTCTATAGAAAAAATATAAGCATTTTTAAAAAAAATTATGACTTTATTTCTATCCTTGGTCATAAATATTTACTAATGAAGGCAAATTTTCTAAAAAAATTCCTTCAAAAATGTTTTATTATTTCCTTATAATTTTATAAATTAATTTATAACAGTGTTGTAATTATTTTTTATTTTTTTGGACATAATTTTCATGTCAGATTCCAGACAATGCATGTCTTTCTTTTACCAAAAATTTGAATGTAGTATTTTCTATGTGTATGGGATGAAAAAACAAATCAGTTTTATAAACATTATTTTCATTTAATATTGAATTAAATATTGTCATGTTTTTTCTAAAAGAAATATATTTTAAAAAAAATATATTTTTTGAAATGTTTTTTAAAGTGGAAAGTATATTTCCCTAAAAATTTCATGGATGATAAAAGAAAATTTTCATCATATATGACTTATTTTGATGTTACCCATTCCTTACTGGGGATAATATTGAAGGATACAATTATTATACTTTATTGGAATGGTTTTTTTATAATTGTTTTTAATCCCATTTCACTTCCATGAGTTATACTATGACTAAATTCTTTTAAAAATTTCTGATTTTCCCCCAAGAAATTCTATTACAAAATGATGAAATGATTTTGAATAATGACTCTATTAAATAGTTTATTATATGATGTAATGTTGGAGAAACCCATTTCCTTTCAAGGGATATAAAATTATGAATTATTTTTTATCTTATGGGACACATGAATATTTTTTTCATTTTCTAAAAGGCAGGATCTATATATCTATATATTGAATTATGAAAACATTTATAACAGATGATATATAAATTACTAGAACAGGGAGTAAAAATTATTCAGTAATGGAAATTATATTCTATAATGATCGTGTTATTTATCCTCTTCTAATATGATATCTTTGGGAAAGTGAAAGTTCCATTGTGATAGTTCTTCTAATCATACTTGAAATATTTGGATATTATTAACTATACATAATTGTTTGTAAAAAAATTATGCCTTTTACCTGTGTTATTATCCCATAGATAATGTTATTTTTTTGATGATTCATGTAGTATTAATATCCAATAAATATCTAATGACTCAATATTATGATTATTGATATACTTGGATTGATTTTAAACTAGTATGCTCAGGTTCTCATTCCTTTATGTTATTGTTGTTATTATTTATCTCACTCTTTTACCCCTAATGAGAATCTAAGTTCACCATTAACTTTTTTACATTACCCATATCATGAATAAATTTATTACACCTGATATTTGTAAGAACAGTTCTAGAATTTATGATCATAGTGGGAGATGTGTTATTTTAATTATTGAGCATTTGTTTGTGCTTCCAAACATCCAATGAAACTAATCTATTACAGTCCTTAGGCATTTGTTTGTATAAAGTTATAAATATTTTTTAAAAATGATGTTATATATTTGTATGATAATTTTGTGATACAATTTGATTCACACCTTATCAATGATTCCTTAATCAATGGATAACCTATCCATGAGATCATATTAATATCAATCTCATAGAAATAAGAAAAAATTAATCATTAGAAGGAAAAAATAATAATTCTCCAAGGTATAGGATCACTTCCATATCCATTAAAACCATGATAATGGTAATTTTATGAGATAGCATAACCTCCCATGACCATAACCAATTTCCATTCCTATAATTCACTGAAATTCCATGATAAATTAAACTACAAACCATTTTAGTTTCAAAATCGAGAATACCTAACATGGATAAATGGTAAGTTATAATTCCATATAGTATATATTTCCTTCCACATTATAATAATAATTCTACTACTACTATGACAGAAACCAAATATTCTTATCCCCTATATTTTTCATCCACAACTCATAAAAAAATTCAAGGAGCCTATTCCCACTGTAAAATTCCATTGGAGTAATGAACTCCATATTTAATATAGGGGATCCCTTCAAGTGCATCAATAATTCTCTAAGGGTGAAACAAACCATATTCCTTCTCAAAATATTCAATTCTAACTTAGTTATCATCTTATCAAATCTAAAAAACATAAATTACTAACAACTCCTTGATAATGGTATTTGAATGGGTATAGGATACCATGATTAAAAGTATTTTATAATAACTATAAGAATAGAGTATTTGTTTTTTTAAATTTTGACACAACAATGTGATGGTATTAAATTCACAATAAATGGATATATACATGGAATATTCCCTATTTATAAATTTTAATCATTCTCGAGGGGTAACTCATTGTGTACTATTATTTACTACATATGTAATTTCAATAATATTTCATGTATTACTTCATTAAATTTCATTTAAAGATCTCTTGTTATCCATGATTGTATCATCGTAACTCAGTCCAAATTCTACTAAATTCATGATTTTTGCTGATAAGATTAAAAATATATTTTTTAGGAAAAAATAACATGACGGATAGGAAAAATTTCCCCTAGACCATGTTGGGTCAACCAATTCATCCTATTTTATAAGACACTAAAATATATTCATTTTCTCAATAAAAAGTGCACATGCCATATGGGTTGGAAATGGGAACTAAGACTATAATTCAATTTAACCTGTATTTTATACTTTAAAAAATAGTGTTTTATAAGAGGAAAAATGTTATTTGATATTTTATTCCAATAATAAAACCCAACAATTAGAGTTCATATATTTATAAAATGTGTGTTAACACTCAAAATTCCATGCGATATTTTTCATTTTCCGGAACATCCTTAATAAATTTATCTATAGATCTACAACCCTCCAGTAAATCATTATGCTACCCCATTCATTACTATCCTCCACTAGTTAGGATGTTATGATCATGATAAAACCATCCTTACATCCCAACTATCTTGACTAGCACACTTGGATGATTTAATCATTCCACCCACAAACCCACCACCCAGTATCCTATATCACACGTTTCTAGTGTCGTTCCATCGACCACTCCAACTAGTAAACCCATCACCTCAAATTGTGAGCATCGTGTCACTGCCTGACTATAACCACCACTACTACAAAATTGATCTATATCATCTCTTTTAATGGTATTTTTCATCACATAAGAAGATAAAAAAACGAGTTACCTTAAATGAACTAGTTTTTATTAATGAAAAAATAGTTCCTAAGGCCCCTCGTTATAAGAAAATTATTTTTATAAATGAGTAATGTGTTATTTATTTATGTGTGTTTAGAAATGATAATGGTTACCTTATATTGATTATTTTTAGTGATGATAAAGAGGAAATTTAGGAATGTATTTTATGTTGATAATGATGAACCTTATCAGTTTATTCTCATAGATATTATAAAGGAAAAATAAAAAATAAAAAATAGGCATCACTATATTGTCCCTAAAATAGAATGGTAATATAAACCTAAAATAAATTTGAAATAAATATATTAAAAATCCCAGAATTGAAAAAAAAATTACATTACACTATAATTTAAATTAGAAATATAGATAAAAAATAATTACATTGATTCCTTATTTACAATAATTCAAAAAAATTACAACAAAATATCATAAATAATTACTCTTATAGTATTCGTTCAAAAAAGTAGAAAAGTCACAGAAAATATATTCCCTTTATTGAAAACAATATTTAGATTATTAATTGTGTGGGATATAATTAAATCAATGATTTTAATTTTATTTAAACAATATGTAATGAATTATTATATTAATTACTAAAAATATTAATGATATTGTTAGTTACACAATTTTTTATATGGTTACTGATTATATTTTTTATTTTATATTATCAATTAATTATTAATTATAGTTTTAATTAATAATTATATTATGGGTTATTAATTACATTATTTATTAATAATATACAAAAACGAAATTTTAATTTAATGAATATATTTATTATAATATATATTATAAATCATGATAATAGTAAAGACACCGACCCCAATAAACCGGAGTCAGTGATATACATTATTATAATAGAATTATTAGAAGAAATGTTATCCCAACTGACCTAATAGTTTAGTAGTCCTCATAAACAAGATACATACATGATTCCCATTTTTTATCTATACTATAAAATAAAATGAAAAATGTAATAAAATATAATGTACTAAATCATTGAAAAATTATTCAAATATATCATCCTCATAACATGGGGAAAGTAATGAAATATGGGTGAGATCAAATTCTTATAAAATTTCAAATAAAATGGAAGATAACTTCATGAAATATTTATAATCAGCATGACATGGTAAATAACCAAGCACACCAGTCAATTAATAAAAAAATATAATGAGATGAATCTATATATTTTTTTCATACAAAAACCCTTAAAAAATAATACCTGAACTTTGAATATATTAATTGTTTATTAATTAGATGTCAAATATCGGAAGCATGAAGCCCCACTATATAGACCTTTCATAGGATTATTTTATCTATAGGTAAAATCCCATTTAATTTGGAAAAATATGTTGTATCATGAGACCTATCAATGCAACATGGGGATATATAATATCAATCCCCACCCATTACAACAATTTGAAATCATTTTTAATATATTGAGAAATTTTTTACATTTATATTCAATGATCCTAATCAAATATATTTATTTAATTAATGATATGGATTTTATTAATATATCAAAAATTAATCAAATATATTTCAACGTAATCAAAATATATAAAATATACAATAACATTTGGACCATAATTAAATACATAATACAAGAATATGGATATTTAAGAGATATATAAATTCCAATGAAATATTATTTCAATAAAGTGATTATTTCACAAGAATGTTATCAATCATAAATGAATGTGATATTGAACAGTAACATTTATAACATGGTAATTTTTAAGTCAAATTGATTTGGACTGAATAATTCATATTGAAATATAAAATTAAATGAGTAATCGATAAATAATTATATTATATGTAAAAGAGAGAATATATTCACCCCATAAATTCTAATCGTTTCATAATAATAATTATGTTACAATAGAATATAAATTGAGTTGTAATCCATTACAATGACTATATCGTTTAAATGAGTGTTAATAAAATGAATATATTGTGTGTATCTCCTATAGATACACATAAAAAGGTGTAAATACATCATAAGGTAATCAAAAATAATTTAATACATAATATTATCAATAAAACAATAATGAAGATGTTTTACCCAGTGAATGGAAATTGAGTTATGAACCCCCTTTCATCTTGTAATCAGTCAAATAATATTCCCCATAAGTGTAATAATTATCAAATGATAAATTTAATACTATAACATAATGATATTAATGATATTATAAAAGAACTAAATGTATTTATACACCACAAATAAGATATATGTGTTGAATAATGCATATATCTCACAGAAGTAAATGTCATATGTGAAAATCCTTACCTCACCATTTCCATTAGTTTCACATCTTTAAACGTAATGTATAATGGAAGTTTATTAACTTATTATAAAACTACTATCATTTTTTACAAAACATTATTCTAATATTTTCTAACATCTAAATAAAAATTCATTAATAATATTTCATTATTTTCATTTTTTCGGTTAAGTTCATTTCATAGTTGCATGATCAGTTCATCTGGGTAAAATAATGGGTTTTCTTTTCAATTGAAAATAAAAATTCATCACAAAAATGAAATGGTATTAAAAAAATTACTAAATATTAAATTTACACATTTAATATTTTAATTTCTTACATGAGTATGAATCATTTGAAAAAACATTAATGATAAATGTTTAATTTTTGTGTATTTCCAAGCATTTCGAACTACTTTAGTTTTATTATATATTATGAGTATATATTAATTCCAAAACATGAAATGTTATATAATATACTTATTTAAATTTTATCTAACCATAATAATACTTTTTTGAGCATCTGTGAATGTGCTAATGGAAACCCAAAAATCATTATTCAAGGACATGATTAACCGGCCTTATTTGAAAAAAAATTATATCTCCATGAATTATAGAAGATAATAAAAGGGATGGATATAATATATTACATTAAAAACATAAAAATTTATTATTAAAGTTTTATTGGGTAAAAATTAGATTATGGATTATGGGGGAGAGGATAAATTATAAATTAAATGAAATATAGAGAGTCGTTTTGTGAAAATTAACTCAAGAATATCACCTCTGTTGAGGACCACCTAAGGTCTTTGGATTCTATAATGTGATGAGAAAAACTGAACATGGACTTCATTATAGTGAGTAAGATATTTCATGTATTATATTTTAAATTCATCAAGTCTTGTGAGTCAAAATGGGTGGTTGAGGGGTGGTATTTATACAAGAGGAGATGTTGGATTATGTTATTAATTAATGATTATTTTATGTTTGAAGATGACCACATTGAGGTGGAATTAATTTCAAGGAATTTGGATGATAGTTATTATTTTAATGGCTGTTTAGGATATAAAAATACAATAAATAAAATAAATGTTGTATTATTGATATATTTTAATCCTCTACCTTTTTACAATAACCCATTTCGTTATTTTACCTATACTGTGATAAATAACTTTTTAAAATATAAATTTTAAATTTATACATGTTAAAATGACCAAAAAACATAATTTTTTTTATAAATATAAATATGGAAACCATTTTTCTAAACTCAATACATATCATTGAAAAAAAAATATTTGACATGAAATAAATCCTATACACTAAAACTGAAAATGAGATTCTAAAGTGAGAAAGTCAAAAAGATTGAACTGTTTTTATATAAAAATTAAATGTGAAATTTTTTAAAATGTACCTAATTGAATTTATTGAAAAATAATTTAGCTAATTATATTTAAAACCAATTTAAATTATAAATTATAATCCTAAGTGATTTCTATGAAATGTATACTTTGAACTAAAATGCAGTATTGTTCAATTTTCATTAAAAATGAAACATATCTATAAAATAAAAAAAAATCACCACAAATATAATTTTGATATCATAATTTTCCAAATTTATTATATTTTCTGAAATATAATTTATTAAAATATTAAAAATTTTATTTTAAAATAGGTGCGTCATTAAATGGAGGAAAAAATACTTTGAAAAAATATAGCATTATATACTTAAAATTTTATTCATTTATATCATAACCAAATTGGACATATTGGATGATTTTAAAAACAATTTATTTAATATTTAAAAAAAATATTTCAATAATATCTTTTTTAATTGTGATAAATTAATTTATTAAGATAAAATTCCACTAAATCCATATATTTATTTATTTCACAAAAACACAACATTTATGTTAAATTGGATTTAATTTTTATTTATAATTAATTGGTAGAAATGACTTCATTTTATAAGAATTATAAAGATATTTTTTTATAATTTTGTTTATTATATTCACACCCACCAATTTAGCATATATTCTATAATGGTCATGTTAAAATAATAATATTTTATAGTTTATTGAGGTACATTTGTGTTTTTTGTTTTTTGTTTCATGAAACTTATATTGTCAAAGAAATTGAATTTACACTAGAATATTAATATTCTAAAATAATTAGATGTTTAATTCTCCCCTCCATCATGTAATTTCATACAAACTATTTGAAATCGCACATCAAAAATCAGTGGTAGATACATAGAAATTCCAATGAGGGAAGCCCACATCATAAATCAAGTTAATAAAAATTCCCCTTAATAAGAGGTCATAAGAATTGGGATGGTCAACAAAAAATTAATCCATTAAATTATATTAAATTATTTTTAAATTAAGAATATTTCATGGAAGAGAAATATAACTATTATTATTCAATGGATAGTGATAGTAGTCATGGTAATTTGACTATCTACAATAAAAAACCATAAATCAATAATGTGTTAAAGTGCAAATTTATTTATGAATAAGAATCTTCAAATAATATCATATGAATTGCATAATCCTTTTCCTAGAGTTGATGAGATATTTTAAAATATTGATAAAAATCATGAGAAATCAAAATTACCTAATTCAGTTCCTTATCAAAATAATATTTTTTTTCTTTTTGTTGTGCTTAGATATATTTTCTTCTTCATCTTTTATGACAAGTAATGGGTATTCAATATGAAATCTTTTAGGACATTTATCAAAATTTCTATAATTACCTATTTTGGCCTTTAATTATTTATCATAATCAAACAGGTCAATGCATGTTATCAAATATGATAAAACATACTTTATCCTTACCTAAAATTTAAAAAGTTAAACATAATCCAAAAAAATGTATTATGTCTCAATACTCATTGAAAATAAGTCTGTCCAAATTAAAATACTAAAAATTTTGAAGGAAGGTCACTGAATTTTCAAATTAATCAAGTTTTCAGTAGAAATTATATTTTATTGTATAATTCCAATTATATGAATAACTTTATTATCTTAAAACCATAATTTAAAAAATAATGATTCCAAAATTAATATTTATTTTTGGTAAATATATTTCTGAAATGATATGTGATGTAAACCTTGAAATCACTAACCAATATCATGATAACAAAGCCAACAGGCTTGTACCTTAGTGTTATAGGCTCCTACTTGGCATTCAAAAGACCCAGGATCATATCCGGGAAGAGGCGAATTTCCTGGTAATGTAGCAGGGCACTATAGCAAAATTGTAGCAGCAGAAAAACTGTTGCAGCAGCGGCACTGTAGTGGTGTAGGGACTGTAGTAGGAACTATAGTGGCTGTTGTAATGTAGCAGGGACTGTAGTAGCGTGGGTACTGTAGCAGTACTATTCACTGAAAGGTCCTTTGGGCCAGAAAATGGTCTTTCAAGCCTTGTATTCAGGCCACATCGTCTTGGGCCTTCGGGCTATGTAATGGGTCTCCATCTACCCAGTCTAAAGAGGTCTTTTCTTTAAATAATAAATTGAGTCTTCAGCCCCATCCTTTAAAAAAATCATGCTAACAAATATTATCATATAAACACCTATTTTTCATTATTATATGAAAAATATAAAAATATTACATTAATCTGCCCCATATCATGTTTTAAAAAGATATTCCTGCAATAATATGGGTTAAAGGAACAATTCCTCACATACAGCCAAATCCTAATGAATAACTAATACATTAAAATCCTTTTATATATATTGATTATTATAAACATTATATTTTATATATTATTACCATATAATTATTAAATCTAATTAAATTTTATTATTAATGGTTCCACTTCAACTTCATCAATATCATATGTTTTTTGTTGATGTTTTTTCATCTACTACAGTATAATCCATTAATTCTTGTAACATTAAAATTCATAGATCCCTATATCGTTATAATTAAAACATTTCACTTTTACAACATCATTAATTCCCTTGCAATCAATATCTCTATTCCCTTTACCTCCAAATTTGTTACAAAGTACAATTCCCTAAATGACTGTAATGTGTAGTTTCCTTCTGCAATTATTGCATGTGGGAAAATAATTATTTCCCTTTTCCAATTATTCATATCATACTCCTTCATTCTATATATATCATTATTTAACTTATTTTAATAAGGCATTTATAACTCTTTCTATATTTTTATAGAATATAAAAATCATTTCATCTTATTAAGGAAGTGATTGTGATACTACTTTTGTCAGAGATTTTGATTAATCCATTCTATGAAATGCACAATCCTTTAATTCATTTTTTCATATGTAATACTTAGAATACCTAAATATCCTAGTAAATTTTTCTTCATAAATTACCCATGTATTGACTTGGATTTCCCAGATTTTATTTCTATAAAATATTTGGGAAATTTCGATGAGCATGCGCTAAGACGGCTTGTGATTCCGAATCCCAGAGTGCCTGGAATGATTTGATGATAAATGATCAGTTTTTAATAAACCATGTGATTGGTTTTCATGAAATATTATAATAACTATTAAATGGGTTATCAGATATGAAATATGAGAGGACCATTGTTTTTGTAGCTATGGCATTACCATATGTGATGACTAACATCGGGCGGCATAGGTCGGCAATGTAAGATAGTTTTTTGACATAGCCATAATGAAAATCTATTAATAAAAATTATTTTATTATGAAATCCTAATAAATCTTGAATGGTGATTTAGATTATAAATCTGAGACAACCTTTAATTTCATAATATGGTATTTACCTAAACACAACTTAACTTTAATCGGAATATGTGTTATATGGAAAAACTCAAAATAGACGTAATCATTATTAAATAATTCAAAGATAATTTATATTATAGATACAACGATGATTTACATTAAAAATATGATTATACAGAAATATGAGGGTTGACCTCATAACCCATAGAATTTAGGAAAATTTATTGGGATTTATTTGGAGAAACCTCCCATGGAAATAGAGACATAATCACATATCAAAAATGTAACACCCCGAGCTTCCACGATACGCTTCTCTTTCAATAATGCAATAGCTTGCATTATACGCAAGTTCGAGTTCTAACACACCGCGACTAATCAATGTAGCCATTATGAACAGTAATGCCCGCTTTTTAAAATTATGGAAATCTTATATTTCAATATGGACTTCATTTTTGTATTCGTAATATCGAAATTAACCAAAGTTTAATTTTTTGTAATTTTCCGAGAACTTCCAAATTTTTATGAATAGTGAAAAATACTTAAAACAAATTTTTTAATAAAAAAATTTATAGTGATAAATTATAATATTGAGTGGTTTTAAATTATAATTAGAATATATTTTTACCATTTTATCCAATGGTGTTCAGTAGAATTAATTTCACTTTGAAATTGGGCATGAACAATAGTCAATCTTTTGATATAAATTGTTTCATAAAAACATGCTATTTGTTTTGACAGTGGGAATTAATTATAAAATTAATTAATGCAACTTATATGCTTGGAATTTTGTAAAATATATATCATTTTTGAAATTGGAATATCAAAAATAGTTTAGGGTGAATTTTTGGGATTTTTCTGAAAAACTTCAATTTTTGATGAATAGTGAAACCACTATGTGGTACTTATAAAAACTGATTTTTCATTTAAATGAAATTTTACCACTTCTGTGTTTTGAATTTCAAAAATCCAACATACATGGTTGTCATTAAGAATTAAAATGTGTTTCAATGAGATTAAAATAATTTTTGGTGAATAGTAACTTTTAAGTTCTTAATCGCGATTAGAGGTAATTAGTGTAGTTTAAGGTAAAAATAATGTTTTAATAATATGAGATGAGCTTGACACATGTCCTACCCTCATTGTATGTGCCATGGCCGACCAAGAAAATCCATGGGTCAACTTGGGGACCCCATGGAGCCACTTTAGTTGTAAAATGACATAAATACCTTTTATTTAATGTAAATGAAAAAAATGACACAAACATGAAATGTTTTACTAAAACAATTTTTACATGGGGTTACACAAGTCATATTATTGACTATAAATAGTAATTGGAAAGCTGAAACGATTTCCTAGATCATATTATTTATTTATAATTTTTAGACTTTAAAAAAATTAAATTATTTATGACATCATGATGATGCAGTGATGACCTCATTATTTAACGATTTAAATAAAATGAGAATATAATGTAAAATACAAGGCTTACACTTGTCCAAAGAATATTTAATGGGTATATTTCAAACCCTTATCACCTTATCCACGAATGATATAATTTTGGGACCTTTGTAATCTGAAAAGCATTGTGTAATAAAGTAATATTTCATTACTTTCCAAGAGTGCCCCTCCTCTCCACTTATAAAAGGCCCCCACCACTCACACCTTATTCAAAGATTCAAGCCATTTGGCTCAGACAAACTCTTCCCAAATACTCTCCCAACTTCCCTACCTTACTCCTAGAAGCCTCACCTTGGGAATAAGTCTTTCCAAGGAAGCCTTTGGCTCAAATCAAAAAGAGTTACCCGATTTTAAGGTAATGTCTTCTATTATGTTATTTTGTTTAATTTTTCTTCTACAACCCCCTAAACTCTTTTTATTAATTTCTTTTGTAACAACACCAGTATCCTAAATATACTATGATGTTGTTACAAGAAGTATTCGAGCTACACTTACACACACGTACATCTAATGGTTAAGGAACATACTGTTTCTGTGGATGGCGAATTTCTGCCTCACGAAACGATAATTGTTCAACACTCATATAACACCTCTCAAGGTGGACATTAAGATGTCACTACATTTATATATGATATATAATATGTTTATGTTTTACTTAAGCTTCTGTATTTTTCATTTATGGCATACCTTTATGATTTCCATTATGGGTAAATGCGATAATTTCATTTTAGGAAGTGCGGACTACCGCCCCCTCAAAGTGATTTGAATCGTTAATACCATATGTGGGATGTATAAAGGATGGATTAAATGGTATTATACACTATATTATACTGGAATTATATTATACATTTATATCATTATGATTTCATTCCATTAAATATGAAATATAAATGAAAGTAGCGTTCTTGCGTACGTACGGCTTACCGTCTCCATGAACGGTGCATTTCATTTCTTACCTCTAAATGTTAAGTAATATTATGAATGAAAGTATATACTGGATATATATGATATATATGATATCTAAATAATGAATATAATTCTGGATATAATGGATATTTCACCACATGAACAACTTTGAATTATAAGAAGTTTGTTTTTGACTCAAGTACCTAAGATCGACAAAACGACCGTTATAAACTTAAATAATTACATAATGTTCATGACATGGTAATAAGTGATATAAAAGGAATAATGAACTTAAAAAATGTTCTTAAGAAGGTAGAGATTAACTGTAGTTTATTATTCAGGTGGTTAAAGAGCGGTCGAGTCAAGTCGGACACGAGGTAAGGGAATTTTTTAACCCAATTTCCATTCTTTGGGTTAATCTCCTACTTTCAAATTATGTCATGATATTATTATGTACTATCTTGTATTTGTAATTTCTTTATGTGTACTTATAGTGAATACACATAATAGATCTATTTTATTTTAAAAATGATCTTTCTAAGGACTTCGTCTCTATCTCCTTTCATTGAGGAATATTTTGTTTTATACACAACCTTCTTTTATTCGGTGTATAAACCCCTTTGACTTTTACGTTTATTCAAAAGAAATATTTTTTATACGAAGCATTTACTAAATGAAAAGAGGGAATGTTTTTTCATTCCGTACATATGTGGTGACAACGACTTCTCTGCCGCCGTGACCATTATTTGAGTTTCGGCTTCCTCTACAAGCCATCACATTGTTTTAATGAAAAATAAATACAAAGTTTTAACTTTCATTTATTTTGGTATTGAAAATTGTTTTGAAAGTGTTTTTATTATATCAATGTGTTGTATTTATATCTTGTGATTTAAATGTGGAAATGTTATGTTTCCTTTATGCATGTTTTATGTGATACAATTATGTTATGGTTTATGATATGTTTAAACCTATTCATGTGAGGAATGCATTAGACTTAATAAGTGATGGGTGGAGCCTGCTATAGCTCCTCGATGTATCGGTAGGTCTCATGAGACAAACTAGTGTCTTAACATGAGGCCTTGACAAAATCTTATTTGTGGTCTTGGCACGAGGCCTTGGCTACGTGGCTATGACAGTCTGGCATTATGCATTCCATCATTATGAAAATGGTTATTGATATTGCATGTGATTATTTGACCAGTAGAATATCAATGTGAAGAAGCAAATGGCATTATCTCATTTTACATTTTCCATATTATGTTTATGTTCAAGTTTAAAAGGCTTTTGTTTTAGTTATACATTGCCTTAAATGTTTATGTTTATTTATTAAAGCTTTTGCAATATTGTTATCCTTACTGAGAATTTGAGCTCACCCCTTTCAATGTTTTAATATTTTTCAGGATGTGAAGATGTATTTTATGAATGACCTGCAGGGATAGTCAGAAGAGGATATGAGTGTGGACTATGAAGACTTTGTTTTTATTTTTTCACTTTATGATGTAATGTAACGTTTATGAATGTATCTAGTGTTTCTAAGGCTACAAAACTAATCGGTCTTTCGAGACTTGATCTTTTTGATCATGCCAATGTTACGAAGTAATGCACCACTCTGGGTAGCTGGGGTCGGGGCTTTACAATTGGTATCAGAGGAAGTTTAGTACTAAACATGGAAGATAGATTTAGATAAACTCTGATTAGAGCACATAGCCCAAAGATAGACTTTAAGGATTAGTATAGAAAGAGCATCCAAGAATTTTGGTATTGTAGAGATGTTGTGTGTTTTCCGAGGAATACATCCCTGTCTGGATACGCGCAGGTAGAGGCAGCTCTTGCACAGATGTACCTAGGGGTAAAACTCGAAAACACCACTTTGAGCTAGACTTGAACGGGAACGGGTGCACGACAATGAGCCTTGCTGCACTCTTGGTTACGACACTCCCGGGGGATATGCTTAGGATAATTATTTTTTTCTTTACAAACCACTATGAAGGGTTATGAGTATATAATTCCTCAAAGAAAACTTTTTTTATGATTATGGATTATGTCGATAAATAGTTCAATTAGTGTTAAGTGTTTTACAAGTATGGAATTATGTATTTTGATTCATAAACTAATCTAATTTATGCAATTGTTTAGAAATGGCGCCTAGTGGAAGGAATGGAATCTGTATCAATGCACGCACTCCGTGTAGGGATTTCCCTCCTGCTCAAGATAATTATTGTGGAGCTGGGGATACAACTGCTGCTGATTAACTTATTACCACACTGGGACAACTCACTCAGGTTATGAATAATAACCTTACTCGTATGGAGCACCCTGATCTGCAACGTGGAGGATCAATGTTAGACTGCTTCATGAGGCAACAACCACCAACATTTAATGGGGGTACAAATCCATTAGTAGCTGAGCAATGGATAAACTTCTTAGAGAAAATATTCCATGCCTTGGGCAGTAGTGAAATGGTGAAGGTTGTCATGGCAGTCTACCGCCTCACTCGATATGCCGATCAGTGGTGGCCGCTGATTCAAAACACAATGGAAGATGATGAAGTATCGAATATGGAATGGAGGGAGTTCAAAGATATTTTATTAGAAAAATACTTTCCGCATGACCATCGACCAGATATGGAAAGGTAATGTTTGAGTCTGAGATAAAAGGAGGATGAGAATGTCACAAAGTATGAGGCCAACTTTACAAGGTTAGTGAGGCATGCTGCAGATTATATACGTATCCCAAGAAGTAATATTGATCGTTTCTTTGATGGGTTAAAACCATTTCACAATCGAGCATTAGTATCACAATCTTTCTCAACATTCGAAGATATAGTCTTGTGTGCTATCAAGACGGAAAAGGAATTCACTAACTCTTATGACAATAAAGTAAAGCAAGAGAAGAAGAGAATGGTGGAACAAGAGACAGATAAAGGGAAAAAGGGAAAGAAGGATTTTCCATTATGTGATAATTGTGGGAAGAGTCACCCTAGTACTTGCCTAAAAGGAATGGGAGTTTGTTATAAATGTGGAGAAAAGGGTCACCAGGCTCGTGATTGCAAGGGAAAGAAAGAAGCTATCAAAGTTGAATGCTACAATTGTAGGGAAATGGGTCATTATGCAAATGAATGTCCTAAGCATCAGGGAAACTTACCTCAAAAAAGGCCAAGGGATCAGGGCCAATCTTATGCTGTGACTACAGTTGAAGCAGAATAATTAATGTATTGGGGCTTTTGGACTCATGGACTATATTCTGTTTATTAGAATAATGTGATATATATATAAGTATTGTACTGCAGTACTATTTCATCAAGGACTTGAGAATGTGTGGAACCATGAAAAGTGACTCCACAGTAGGTTAAATTTTTGGAAAATATATGGTTGAGAGAATGATAAACCATAATACAGCTCTAATACTGAGATAGTGATTTTGGAATAAGACATGATTGATTTGGATAAATTATATTGGATATTCTTAACTTCCTTGAAACTGATTGATGATTGTTCGACACTCATATAACACCTCTCAAGGTGGCCATTAAGATGTCACTATATTTACATATGATATATAATATGTTTATGTTTTACTTAAGCTTCTCTATTTTTCATTTATGGCATACCTTTATGATTTCCATTATGGGTAAACGCGATAATTTCATTTTAGGAAGTGCGGACTACCGCCCCCTCAAAGTGATTTAAATCGTTAATACCATATGTGGGATGTATAAAGGATGGAGTAAATGGTATAATACACTATATCATACTGGAATTATATTATACGTTTATATCATTATGATTTCTTTCTATTAAATACGAAATAGAAATGAAAGTAGCGTTCATGCGTACGTACGGCTTACCGTCTCCATGAACGGTGCATTTCATTTCTTACCTCTAAATGTTACGTAATATTATGAATGAATGTATATACTGGATACATATGATATATATGATATCTACATAATGAATATAATTCTGGATATAATGGATATTTCACCACATGAACAACTTGTAATTATAAGAAGTTTATTTTTGACTCAAGTACCTAAGATTGAAAAAACGACCGTTATAAACATAAATAATTACATAATGTTCATGAAATGGTAATAAGTGATATAAAAGGAATAATGAAATTAAAAAATTTTCTTAAGAAGGTAGAGATTAACTCTAGTTTATTATTTAGGAGGTTAAAGAGCGGTCGAGTCAAGTCGGACACGAGGTAAGGGAATTTCTTAACCCAATTTCCATTCTTTGGGTTAATCTCCTACTTTCAAATTATGTCATGATATTATTATGTCCTATCTTTTATTTTTACTTTCTTTATGTGTACTTATAGTGAATACACATAATAGATCTATATTATTTTAAAAATGATTTTTTTAAGGACTTCGTCTCAATCTCCTTTCATTGAAGCATATTTTGTTTTATACACAACCATCTTTTATATGGTGTATAAACCCCTTTGAATTTTATGTTTATTCAAAAGGAATCTCTTTTATATGAAGCATTTACTAAACGACAAAAGGTAATGTTTTTCATTCCGTACATATGCGGTGACAACGAATTCTCCGCCGCCGTGACCATTATTTCAGTTTCGGCTTCCTCTACAAGCCATCACTTTGTTTTAATGAAAAATAAATAAAAAGTTTTTACTTTCATTTATATTTGTATTGAAAATGGTTTTCAAAGAATTTTTATTATATCAATGTGTTGTATTGATATCTTGTGATTGAAATGTGAAAATGTTATTTTTCCTTTATGCATGTTTTATGTGATACAATTATGTTATGGTATATGATATGTTTAAACCTATTCATGTGAGGAATGCATTGGACTTAATAAGTGACGGTTGGAGCCCGCTATAGCTCCTCGATGCATCGGTAGGTCTCATGAGACAAACTAGTGTCTTGGCACGAGGCCTTGACAAAATCTTATTTGTGGTCTTGGCACGAGGCCTTGGCTACGTGGTTATGATAGTCTGGCATTATGCATTCCATCATTATGAAAATGGTTATTGATATTTCATGTGATTATTCGACCAGTAGAATATCCATGTGAAGAAGAAAATGGCATTATCTCATTTTACATTTGCCATATTATGTTGATGTTCAAGTTTTAAAGGCTTTTTTTAAGTTATACATTGCCTTAAATGTTTATGTTTATTTATGAAAGCATCCGCAATATTGTTATCCTTACTGAGCATCTGAGCTCACCCCTTTCAATGTTTTAATATTTTCCAGGATGTGAAGAAGTATTTTATGAATGACCTACAGGGATAGTCAGAAGAGGATATGAGTGTGGACTATGAAGACTTTGTTATTAGTTTTTCACTTTATGATGTAATGTAACATTTATGAATGTATCTAGTGTTTCCAAGGCTACTAAGCTAATCGGTCTTTTGAGACTTGATCTTTGTGATCATGCCAATTTTATGAAGTAATGCACCGACTCTGGGTAGCTGGGGTCGCGGCTTTATAGTTGGTATCAGAGGCAGTTTAGTACTAACCTTGGAAGCTAGATTTAGATAAACTCTGATTAGAGCACATAACCCAATGATATACTTTGAGGATTAGTATAGAAAGAGCTTCCTAGAATTTTGGTATTGTAGAGATGTTGTGTGTTTTCCGAGCAATACATCCCTGTCTGGATACGAGCAGGTAGAGGCAGCTCTGGCACAGATGTACCTAGGGGTAAAACCTGAAAACACCGCTTTGAACTAGACTCGAATGTGAACCGGTGCACGACAACGGGCCTTGCTGCACTCTTGGTTACGACACTCCCGGGGGATATGATTAGGATAATTCTCATTTTCTTTACAAACCACGATGAAGGGTTATGAGTATATAATTTCTCAAAGAAAACATTTTTTATGATTATGGATTATATCCATAAATAGTTCAATTAGTTTAAAGTGTTTTACAAGTATGGAATTATGTATTTTGATTCATAAACTAATGTAGTTTATGCCATTGTTAAGAAATGGAGCCTAGTTGAAGGAATGGAAACCGTATCAATGCACGCACTCCATGTAGGGATTTCCCTCCTGTTCAAGATAATTATTGTGGAGCTGGAGATACAACTAGTGCTGATCAACTTATTACCATACTGGGACAACTCACTCAGGTTATGAATAATAACCTTACTCGTATCGAGCACCCTGATCCGCAACGTGGAGGATCAATGTTAGACCGCTTCATGAGGCAACAACCACCAACATTTAATGGGGGTACAAATCCATTAGTAGCTAAGCAATGGATAAACTCCTTAGAGAAAATATTCCACACCTTGGGCAGTAGCAAAAGGGAGAAGGTTGTCATGGCAGTAGAGATGCCGATCAGTGGTGGTCGCTGATTCAAAACACAAAGGAAGATGATGAAATATCTAATATCGAATGGAGGGAGTTAAAAGAGATTTCCTTAGAAAAATACTTTCCACAAGACCATCGAGCAGATATGGAAAGGAAATTCTTGAGTCTGAGAAAAAAGGAAGATGATAATGTCGCAAAGTATGAGGCCAACATTACAAGGTTAGCGAGGCATGCTGCAGATTATATACCTCTCCCAAGAAGTAAGATTGATCTTTTCTTTGATGGGTTAAAAACATTTCTCCGTCGAGCTTTAGTATCACAATCTTTTTCAACATACGAAGATATAGTCTCGTGTGCTGTCAAGACGGAAAAGGAATTCTCTAAGTCTTATGACAATAAAGTAAAGCAAGAGAAGAAGAGAACGGTGGAACAAGAGACAGATAAAGGGAAAAAGGGAAAGAAGGATTTTCCATTATGTGATAATTGTGGGAAGAATCACCCTGGTACTTGCCTAAAAGGAATGGGAGTTTGTTATAAATGTGGAGAAAAGGGTCACCAGGCTCGTGATTGCAAGGGAAAGAAAGAAGCTATCAAATTTGAATGCTACAATTGTAGGGAAATGGGTCATTATTAAAATGAATGTCCTAAGCTTCAAGGAAACTTACCTCAAAAAAGGCCATGTGATCAGGGCCAATCTTATGTTGTGACTACAGTTGAAGCAGAATAATTAATGTATTGCTGCTTTTGGACTCATGGACTATATTCTGGTTATTAGAATAATGTGATATATATATAAGGATTGTACTGCAGTACTATTTCATCAAGGACTTAAGAATGTGTGGATCGAAGAAAAGTGACTCCACAGTAGGTTAAATTTTTGGAAAATATATGGTTGAGAGAAATATAAACCATAATATGGTTCTAATACTAAGATAGTGATTTTGGAATAAGACATGATTGATTTGGATAAATTATATTGGATATTTTTAACTTCCTTGAAACTGATTGATGATTGTTCAACACTCATATAACACCTCTTAAGGTGGCCATTAAGATGTCACTATATTTATATATGTTATATAATATGTTTATGTTTTACTTAAGCTTCTTGTATTTTTCATTTATGGAATACCTTTATGATTTCCATTATGGGTAAATGTGATAATTTCATTTTAGGAAGTGCGGACTACCGCCCCCTCAAAGTGATTTGAATCGTTAATACCATATGTGGGATGTATAAAGGATGGAGTAAATGGTATTATACACTATATTATATTGTAATTATATTATACATTTATATCATTATGATTTCTTTCCATTAAATATGAAATAGAAATGAAATTAGCGTTTATGCGTACGTACGGCTTACCGTCTCCCTGAACGGTGTATTTCATTTCTTACCTCTAAATGTTACGTAATATTATGAATGAATGTATATACTGGATACATATGATATATATGATATCTACATAATGAATATAATTCTGTATATAATGGATATTTCACCACATGAACAACTTGTAATTATAAGAAGTTTATTTTTGACTCAAGTACCTAAGATCGAAAAAACGACCGTTATAAACTTAAATAATTACATAATGTTCATGACATGTTAATAAGTGATATAAAAGGTATAATGAACTTAAAAAATGTTCTTAAGAAGGTAGATATTAACTCTAGTTTATTATTCAGGAGGTTAAAGAGCGGTCGAGTCAAGTCAGACACGAGGTAAGGGAATTTCTTAACCCAATTTCCATTCTTTGGGTTAATCTCCTACTTTCAAATTATGTCATGATATTAATATGTCCTATCTTGTATTTGTACTTTCTTTATGTTTACTTATAGTGAATACACATAATATATCTATTTTATTTTAAAAATGATCTTTTTAAGGACTTCGTCTCAATCTCCTTTCATTGAGGCATATTTTGTTCTATACACAACCTTATTCTATACGGTGTATAAACCCCTTTGAATTTTATGTTTATTCAAAAGGAATATCTTTTATACAAAGCATTTACTAAATGAAAAAAGGGAATTTTTTTCATTCCGTACATATGCGGTGACAATGACTTCTCCGCCGCCGTGACCATTATTTGAGTTTCAGCATCCTCTACAAGCCATCACTTTGTTTTAATGAAAAATAAATACAAAGTTTTAACTTTCATTTATTTTGGTATTGAAAATTGTTTTGAAAGCATTTTTATTATATCAATGTGTTGTATTGATATCTTGTGATTGAAATGTGGAAATTTTATGTTTCTTTTATGCATGTTTTATGTGATACAATTATGTTATGGTTTATGATATGTTTAAACCTTTTCATGTGAGGAATGCATTTGACATAATAAGTGATGGGTGGAGCCCACTATAGCTCCTCGATGCGTTGGTAGGTCTCATGAGACAAACTTATGTCTTGGCACGAGGCCTTGACAAAATCTTATTTGTGGTCTTGGCACGAGGCCTTGGCTACGTGGTTATGATAGTCTGGCATTATGCATTCCATCATTATGAAAATGGTTATTGATATTGCATGTGATTATTCGACCAGTAAAATATCCATGTGAAGAAGCAAATGGCATTATCTCATTTTACATTTTCCATATTATGTTGATGTTCAAGTTTTAAAGGCTTTTGTTTTAGTTATACATTGCCTTAAATGTTTATGTTTATTTATGAAAGCTTCTGCAATATTGTTATCTTTACTGAGCATCTGAGCTCACCCCTTTCAATGTTTTTATATTTTCCAGGATGTGAAAAAGTATTTTATGAATGACCTGCAGGGATAGTCAGAAGAGGATATGAGTGTGGACTATGAAGACTTTGTTATTAGTTTTTCACTTTATGATGTAATGTAACATTTATGAATGTATCTACTGTTTCCAAAGCTACTAATCTAATCGGTCTTTCGAGACTTGATCTTTGTGATCATGCCAATTTTGTGAAGTAATGCACTGACTCTGGGTAGCTGGGGTCGGGGCTTTACAGTTGGTATCAGAGGTAGTTTATTACTAACCTTGGAAGCTAGATTTAGATAAACTCTGATTAGAGCACATAGCCCAAAGATAGACTTTGAGGATTAGTATAGAAAGGGCTTCCTTGAATTTTGGTATTGTAGAGATGTTGTGTGTTCTCTGAGAAATACATCCCTGTCTGGATACGAGAAGGTAGAGGCGGCTCTGGCACAGATGTACCTAGGGGTAAAACCTGAAAACACCGCTTTGAGCTAGACTCGAACGGGAACTGGTGCACGACAACGGGCCTTGCTGCACTCTTGGTTACGACACTCCCGGGGGATATGCTTAGGATAATTCTCATTTTTTATACAAACCACTATGAAGGGTTATGAGTATATAATTCCTCAAAGAAAACTTTTTTTATGATTATCGATTATATCGATAAATAGTTCAATTAGTGTTAAGTGTTTTACAAGTATGGAATTATGTATTTTGATTCATAAACTAATCTAGTTTATGCCATTGTTTAGAAATGGTACCTAGTGGAACGAATGGAAACTGTATCAATGCACACACTCCTTGTAGGGATTGCCTTTCTGCTGAAGATAATTATTGTGGAGCTGGAGATACAAATGGTGCTGATCAACTTATTACCATACTGGGACAACTCACTCAGGTTATGAATAATAACCTTACTCGTATGGAGCACCCTGATCCGCAACGTGGAGGATCAATGTTAGACCGCTTCATGAGGCAACAACCACCAACATTTAATGGGGGTACAAATCCATTAATAGCTGAGAAATGGATAAACTCCTTAGAGAAAATATTCCACGCCTTGGGCAGTAGCGAAAGAGAGAAGGTTGTCATGGCAGTCTTCCGCCTCACTGGAGATGTCGATCAGTGGTGGTAACTGATTCAAAACACAAAGGAAGATGGTGAAGTATCGAATATGGAATGGAGGGAGTTCAAAGTGATTTTAGTAGAAAAATACTTTCCGCATGTCCATCGAGCAGATATGGAAAGGAAATTTTTGAGTCTGAGACAAAAGGAGGATGAGAATGTCGCAAAGTATGAGGCCAACTTTACAAGGTTAGCGAGGCATGCTGCAGATTATATACGTATCCCAAGAAGTAAGTTTGATCATTTCTTTAATGGGTTAAAACCATTTCTCTGTCGATTGTTAGTATCACAATCTTTCTCAACATACGAAGATATAGTCTCGTGTGCTATCAAGATGGAAAAAGAATTCTCTATGTCTTATGACAATAATGTAAAGCAAGAGAAGAAGACAACGGTGGAACAAGAGAGAGATAAAGGGAAAAAGGGAAAGAAGGATTTTCCATTATGTGATAATTGTGGGAAGAATCACCCTGGTACTTCCTAAAAGGAATGGGAGTTTGTTATAAATGTGGAGAAAAGGGTCACCAGGCTCGTGATTGCAAGGGAAAGAAAGAAGCTATCAAAGTTGAATGCTACAATTGTAGGGAAATGGTTCATTATGCAAATGAATGTCCTAAGCATCAGGGAAACTTACCTCAAAAAAGGCCAAGAGATCAGGTCCAATCTTATGCTGTGACTACAGTTGAAGCGGAATAATTAATGTATTGGTGCTTTTGGGCTCATGAAATATATTATGGTTATTAGAATAATGTGATCTATATATAAGGATTGTACTGTAGTATTATTTCATCAAGGACTTGAGAATGTGTGGAACCAAGAAAAGTGACTCCACAGTAGGTTAAATTTTTGGAAAATATATGGTTGAGAGAAAGATAAACCATAATATGGTTCTAATACCGAGATAGTGATTTTGGAATAATACACGATTGATTTTGATAAATTATATTGAATATTCTTAACTTCCTTGAAACTGATTGATGATTTGTATACATTTTTGGATAGAAAGAGTATATCTAGTATTCTATAAGGAATAAGGGATCATGGTAATTCAGGATGTTGTAGTGTTTTAAAAGAATACATGATGAAGGTGTTCACATGTAGTTACACAAAAAAAGGGGGAACATCATTATGTTTACCTTCCTCATAAAATTTGGACTGTGAGTTGGACAGAAGTATTTTCGATAACTATAAAGGTTGGAATGGATTAAGTTGAACCTTGGATAGTAATGTTTAAGGTTAAAACATTTCTGAATATTATTTTTGGAATATTATAATAGTTTTAGAAAAAGGACAACCTTCAGGATGGGCGATAACCCGTCACTTCAGACAAAGCTGCAGGAATCGAACCCACAACCATATTGCGACATGCCTTTATGACCTACCACTAGCCTACAGGAAGTCCCTGGTTATTAAAAAATAGTTTTCGTAATCTAAATGGTATGTGTTCATATTTTGAACCTTGTACGATTAGGATAAATATAATATTTTTGAGTTCTATTTTCTTTCTGAGTGAAAGATGAGTCTATGGTAGAAATTAGTTGAAGGTTGAAACTCTACTTGTCAAGCATAAATATATATATACCTATATCATATTTTATGAATAAATTAATTCTGAAACTTTAGTAAAGGTATATTAAAACAAATAAATGTGTTATCATAATACCTTATTTCTTATTGAACTGATGATATTTTAAATCAACATAGATTGAAGGCTTTGAGGCCCTCAATTTGACACTTGTTTGTGACTGATGACCTCAATCACTCCCTACAATTATTTACATTTTCCCTCCAATTATATGTCTCTAATTTACACCAATGTTCTCCTAATCGAGATCATAATTGGGTGGTGACTTTTTCATTTCCCTTTCCCTATTATTAAGGATAAATTTTATTAACCTTGTTTCCAATGTGCGTTTTCCACAAACGTATTCCTATTTTCAAACTTTTATTTTCAAAGAAAATTTTCAAATTGCGAGGATGCAATTTATTGAATGAGGGGAGAATGTAACACCCCGAGCTTCCACGATACGCTTCTCTTTCAATAATGTAATAGCTTGCATTATACGCAAGTTCGAGTTCTAACACACCATGACTAATCAAAGTAGCCATTACAAGTAGTAATACCCGCTTTTTAAAATTATGGAAATCTTATATTTCAATATGGACTTCATTTTTGTATTCTTAATATCGAAATTATCCAAAGTTGAATTTTTTTTTATTTTCTGAGAAATTCCAAGTTTTTATGAATAGTGAAAAATACTTAAAACAACTTTTTTAATCAAAATAATTTATAGTGATAAATTATAATATTGATTGGTTTTAAAGTATAATTAGAATATATTTTTACCATTTTATCCAATGGTGTTCATTATAATTAATTTCACTTTGAAATTGGGCATGAACAATTGTCAATCTTTTGATATAAATTGTTTCTTAAAAAGACGCTATTTGTTGTGACTGCGGGAATTAATTATAAAATTAATTAATTCAACTTATATGTTTGGAATTTTGTAAAATTGACATAATTTTTGAAATTGGAATATCAAAAATAGCTTAGGGTGAATTTTTGGGATTTTTCTGAAAAAACTTCAATTTTTGATGAATAGTGAAACCACTAAGTGGTACTTATAAAAACTGATTTTTCATTTAAATGAAATTTTACCACTTCTATGTTTTGAATTTCAAAAATCCAAAATAAATGGTTTCCATTAAGAAGTAAAATGTGGTTCATTGAGATTAAAATAATTTTTGTTGAATAGTGACTTTTATGTTCTTAATCGCGATTAGAGGTAATTAGTGTAGTTTAAGGTAAAAATAATGTTTTAATAATATGAGATGAGCTTGAAACATGTACTACCCTCATTGGATGTGCCATGTCCGACCGAGACAATCCATGGGTCAACTTGGGGACTCCATGGAACCACTTTAGTTGGAAAATGACATAAATACCTTTTATTTAATGTTAAAGAAAAAAATGACACAAACATGAAATGTTTTCCTAAAACAATTTTTACATGGGGTTATACAAGTCATATTTTTGACTATAAATATTAATTGAAAAGATAAAATGATTTCCTACATCATAGTATTTTTTGTATAATTTTTAGACATTAAAAAAATTAAATTATTTATGACATCATGATGATGCAGCGATGACCTCATTATTTAACGATTGAAATAAAATGAGAAGATAATGTAAAATCCAAGGAATACACTTTTCCAAAGCCTATTGGATGGGTATATTTCGAACCCTTATCACCTTATCCTCGAATTATATAATTTTGGGACCTTTGGAATCCGAAAATCATTGTGTAATAAAGTAATATTTCATTACTTTCCAAGAGTGCCCCTCCTCTCCACTTATAAAAGGCCCCCACCACTCCCACCATATTCACACATTAAAGACATTTGTCTCGGCCAAAATCTGCTAAAATACTCTCCCAACTTCCCTCCCTTACTTTTAGAAGCCTCATCTTGGGCAGAAGTCTTCCCAAGGAAGCCTTTGTCTCAAATAAAAAAGAGTTACCCGATTTTAAGGTAATGTCTTCTATTATGTTATTTTGTTTTATTTTGCTTCTACAACCCCCTAAACTCTTTTTATTAATTTCTTTTGTAACAACACCAGTATCCTCAATATACTAGGATGATTTTAAAAGAAGGATTCGAGCTACACTTACACACACGTACATCTAATGGTTAAAGAACATACTGTTTCTGTGGATGGTGAATTTCTGCCTCACGAAACGATGATTGTTCAACACTCATATAACACCTATCAAGGTGTCCATTAAGATGTAACTATATTAATATATGATATATAATATATTTTTTTTTACTTAAGCTTCTGTATTATTCATTTATGGTATACCTTTATGATTTCCATTATGGGTAAACGCGATAATTTCATTTTAGGAAGTGCGGACTACCGCCCCCTCAAAGTGATTTGAATCATTAATACCATATGTGGGATGTATAAAGGATGGAGTAAATGGTATTATACACTATATTATACTGTAATTATATTATAAATTTATATCATTATGATTTTGTTCCATTAAATATGAAATAGAAATGAAAGTAGCGTTCATGCGTACGTACGGCTTACCGTCTCCATGAACGGTGCATTTCATTTCTTATCTCTAAATGTTACGTAATATTATGAATGAATGTATATACTAGATACAGATGATATATATGATATCTACATAATGAATATAATTCTGGATATAATGGATATTTCACCACATGAACAACTTGTAATTATAAGAAGTTTATTTTTGACTCAGGTATCTAAGATCGACAAAATGACCATTATAAACTTAAATATTTACATAATGTTCATGACATGGTAATAAGTGATATAAAACGAATAATTAACTTAAAAAATGTTCTTAAGAAGGTAGATATTAACTCTAGTTTATTATTCAAGAGGTTAAAGAGCGGTCGAGTCAAGTCGGACACGAGGTAAGGGAATTTCTTAACCCAATTTCCATTCTTTGGGTTAATCTCCTACTTTCAAATTATGTCATGATATTATTATGTCCTATCTTGTATTTGTACTTTATTTATGTGTACTTATAGTGAATACACATAATAGAACTATTTTATTTTAAAAATGATCTTTTTAAGGATTCGTCTCAATCTCCTTTCATTGAGGCATATTTTGTTTTATACACAACCTTATTTTATACGGTTTATAAACCCCTTTGACTTTTACGTTTATTCAAAAGGAATATTTTTTATACGAAGCGTTTACTAAACGACAAAAGGGAATGTTTTTCTTTCCGTACATATGCGGCGACAACGACTTCTCCACCGTCATGACCGTTATTTGAGTTTCGGCTTCCTCTACAAGCCATCACTTTGTTTTAATGAAAAATAAATACAAAGTTTTAACTTTCTTTTATTTTGATATTGAAAATGGTTTTGAAAGCGTTTTTATTATATCAATGTGTTGTATTGATATCTTGTGATTGAAATGTGGAAATTTGATGTTTCTTTTATGCATGTTTTATGTGATACAATTATGTTATGGTTTATGATATGTTTAAACCTATTCATGTGAGGAATGCATTGGACTTAATAAGTGACGGGTGGAGCCCACTATAGCTCCTCAATGCATCGGTATGTCTCATGAGACAAACTAGTGTCTTGGCACAAGGACTTGACAAAATCTTATTTTTGGTCTTGGCACGAGGCCTTGGCTACGTGGTTATGATAGTCTGGAATTATGCATTCCATCATTATGAAAATGGTTATTGATATTTCATGTGATTATTCGACCAGTAGAATATCCATGTGAATAAGTAAATGGCATTATGTCATTTTACATTTTCCATATTATGTGGATGTTCAAGTTTAAAAGGCTTTTGTTTTAGTTATACATTTCCTTAAATGTTTATGTTTATTTATGAAAGCTTCCGCAATATTGTTATCCTTACTTAGCATCTGAGCTCACCCCTTTCAATATTTTAATATTTTCCAGGATGTGAAGAAGTATTTTATGAATGACCTGCAGGGATAGTCAGAAGAGGATATGAGTGTGGACTATGAAGTCTTTGTTATTAGTTTTTCACTTTATGATGTAATTTAACATTTATGAATGTATCTAGTGTTTCCAATACTACTAAACTAATCGGTCTTTCGAGACATGATCTTTGTGATCATGCCAATGTTACGAAGTAATGCACTGACTCTGGGTAGCTGGGGTCAGGGCTTTTCAAAAAATCTACAAATGATGTTCAAGACTTATCTCACCAATGGTGGTGAAAAAATATTTGATATTCACTAGAAAGAAACCAAAATCAATTGTATAAGTCACTATATTTTATTTCAAACCCCATTTTTTAATTACTTGAAAAACACGGACCACACAATGAATAGTTTGATTCATAGTTTGATCATAACCTTACAGGATGGGTTTTATTTCTACAGGATTTAATTGGGAGTTTGTGTCATGTTTATTTTTGATTAATTTAGTTTTTTATATTGTCAATGAATCATTATTGTCTTGAACATTGATCGAGTTCTTTTCCTATTTTTAATGACGCTTTTCTCCCGCCACTCATCATTTGTTGTGAGTGTTCTTTGCTTGTCCCATGACTCAAAATTTCCAAATAAATCAATCATTGGGAACCATATTCTTGATGAAATTATATGATATCATAGTTCTAGCATTGGCATGAAATAATTGATGTGTGAAGATAGACACAGAATGATTCATACATTTTTCACCCCCTCAATATGTGTTCGTCAATGTTCTTCAGAGGAACAAATAACGACACCATTTTACGCGTCGTGCGACCAGATCTGGAGACGAAACACATTTTTTTGGTGAAGGAGTGAATGAATGATGTTGGGTATTTAGTTTCCCATTAATTTGTATCGATAATGGTTTTTTGAGCTGTAAAGGATATTTTCAAAGCTCAACCCATTGATTATTGAAAATCCTGAGGTACACATTGTGTGATATTGGATTACATAGCGTGTGGGGCTCCCTCAATGGCCGCTATGGTTTCCAGAGGCATTAAAGTCTCACATGGAATGTCATACCTCTCAATTGACTTATGTCCCCTTCCATAAGTCTTGGATTCTGTCCCAAGATCTACTTAGACATGGGACGAAGTATATGGTGTGTACCACACTACATGGCATTACCCAGCTTGGATATATGGGTTACCCAGTTTACTAGTACACGAGTTGGTATCTTATCTTTCTTTAGATAGATTAGTGTATATTTCACTCATGCATGTTCTCGATGAATATAACATCTCAGGTGGACGTCATCAGTGCTATTGGACTAGGAAGTATGTGCTCTAGGATGACTGCTTCATGGAATCTTCATATTGAATCTCTTTTGTTGAATACGGTACATGCGACTTACATCTTGACTACAGGTATAGGATTTAGTATATATGGATATATTTCTTATTTATGTTTTAGATACATAATTGTGTATAGATTAATCTACCATTATCTGGGGTATTCATTTGCGGAGTCAGGGTGTCCAAATTATTATTTTTATACAAAACCATACATAGGCTACGCCCACACATGTCATGTATTGTAGATAAGAGTAAATTTTCATATAGATTTATAGAAGGATTAGGACCAAGACTAGGAATAGGTAGTTCTTCGTGTGTACAGAAAAGATGAGGTATTCCTACAAATACAGTTAGTAGTCCCAGTACCATTTTATTAGAGGTTCTACATTGTAGTTTAAAGGCTCTTTCTTTTGGAGGTCTTTTATTCTGGCCGAGTTTAAATTACTTCCCTTCAGATTTCATATTGTACACTATAGGTTGTGTTTAGTGGTATGAATTTATTTTTTACATTTAAAAATATGTGGGCGTGGAGATGTGATGGGGTGTGGGAGTATATGTAATTAGAAAATTCCTCCCATGTCTATGATATGCATACTAGGTTCTATTCACGATCCCCTAGCCTATTGGAGGCAAGCTTGTGGAGTTGTGAGATGGGCCCCACTAGGACAAGTTATGAAAGAGTGGTATCATCGGTGGTAAGTTCAATCTTAGGATTGAGAATTTTGAGATTTGTTTAGGTAAATAGTGTTAATTGTTTTCGAGTTTGGATTTTTGGCCAAGTAGTCGAGTGTTGGTGCATCGGCCGACATATCAATACACTAGGACATTGATAACTAACTTTTCAACTTGTTACATGAGAACACTAGTTTTCGGGAAAAAATAGGTGAAATTTCTTCATATAGGAATCGTTTAGTGATTCAATTTCATTCTTGAGTCATGTATCTAGACATCCTCATTGGTCCTGGTACACATTTTCCTATTAGGGGATGTATTATAAATTTATACTAGCTAGGATTAAGTATCTTGATCTTGAGTATTACCCCCTCAGTGAAAATGTGTTGATATTGGGATTACATCTGTAGATGTTATCTCTAGGTGGTGCACCAGTCATTCTACCACATGTAGATTAGTTCACGGTACTAAGAATACCAGTGGGTGAAGATTCTAGGCTGAGTGACCTTCATGTGTTTTAGCACTAGTGAAACCTTAGGTTTCGAGGTGGGCCCAATATATAGGCAGCTAGGCACAGTCTTGAGGTAGTGAACCAAGATTTCTGTCTAGTTTGGACACCAGCATGTCAGATGGTGGATCAGATGGTGAGCCTTATCTTTTCCACAATAGGGAGACAGTGGGGTTTAGTAACACGATAATATAATGATGTGACCCTTCCAAGGTCAGGGTTTGAGTACTTTTTTAGAGAGGATTCCATACTTATAATTTGAGTGTTATGCATAAATCGAAGCTTCTATAGGTTTGAAATAATGCTCGGTCGGTGTTGAAGTAATCATTAAGGCATACCAACCCCTCTAGGTACTCAATAGATATTTTTAGGACTATGTAAGATGATGATGTTTTTTAGTTAAATGATGTATATTTTTTGTTTTCAAGGATATTTGAGAAGAATGAAAATAACTTCACTTTGTATATGTAGGTGAAGAAATACATAAAATTTACAATACTTTCCACAGTATATATGATGTTGCTTTGATTTTATATATTTCACAATGATCATATGTTGATTGGTGAACTAATGATGCATGAATTATGAATGAAAGGGGAGAAAATATTCAGCCAGTCAGTATGGTTGGTCTTGCATAAAAAGGTGTCTAATGAGGTGTATTTTCCCAGTGTTTGAAAAATTATTGGTGTCAAAAATTTGGATTTGGAATAGCATTTCAATAACAGTATTTCCTAAAATATATCATCCAAATATGGAAAATGAATTAATAATGTGATTATGGGCTTCATAAAGTGGATTATTCGAAGACATGAACTATGTTCATGGTGTTCTATGCGATTACGACGAGATTTACAAATGGAAGATGTGAATAGACTTGCAAGAAAGCATTACGAAAAAAAGGAAGAAGGGGCATCGCGGCAGTGAAAACGAAGAAAGAGAATTGCGAGGGTAGAAAGGAATAAGGGGAATTGTTGTGGTGCAATGGATTTGAAAAAAAATTGATATTACGATGAGCTTCATAAATCTGGAAAATAACCATGGTGCTTCGTGAAACTGGGTGTTTTTCAGCGGAAATTATGAAGATATATGATTTGATGTTGACGTGGTGTCGAGGTTGATGGAACGTTCAAGATTCTATGGGAAACACCAATAAATAGTCCCTACTCCCACAAGAATAGTATAGAGTTTTAATGATATTTTTTAGAGCTCTCTTACTTTGAAAGAAGGTTTGCGGTGAAATTGAGCTCTGCGATGACAGTAAGAACAGTGAAGGAAAGAATCATCACAGAGTTCCATTGGGATTTATTGAAGAATTGAACCTCACAAAGGCCAATTTTTTTACTATAAAATAGTGATCTCTGTGATCTAGTGAGATTTTCGAAGTAGATAGATTTGCGAACTAGAGTTCCCAACAATGATGGGAGCTTCGCGAAGGAGTTCTACGAGCTGAAAATAAGATCACCCAAATTAAGTGAGAAGTAATTTCAAGTGTATCATGATATGACAAGGGTAAAAGACTATGTATTATTACAATGTCCAGGGTGTTCCTATCAGCTTCTGGGTAGGAAGGAGAAGAGTAGTTTTCAAAGATCAGATTTGTGAGTGTCTTTCAAAAAGCGCAAAGATATTGAATTGCCATATCTATGAAAATAGGGTGCACACATACTTGATGATTATATCCCAAGTACTACACAAGTAAATGGGAATATCCTACTCATTTTATTCCATATCAATGGTCTGTTTTCTTGGGGATTTTGAGGTATTGGATTATTTCTATATCATTCCAATGACGTAGCTACTCTTGTCGAGTAGTGATCCTTATAAATTTTCTATTCATGTGGTTCTATGTGTTTAGTAGGGAAAGAACTCCTTAAAAGGAGGAGATGTTTTATTCAATATGGAAAACATAAATGAAAAATATATCCCTGATTCTTCCCTACCCTATGAGTGATACATGGATCCTAACTAGGTATCTTCAATGATATGACACACAATAAGCACTATAGGGCTTAGACAATCGAGCGAATTATGCAAAGAGACATCTATGAAAGTGTATCCCATATGTGAATTCCTACATATTACGGTGTTAAAGAGTGGACCTTGTTTATTGGGAGTTCCCTTCCTGGGATTATACAGGTGGTGGTTGTCAGTAGTTGGCAAGCAGGAGTAGAGACCTCGATTGTGTGAAGGTGTTGTCTTCCCAAGAAACATAGATGTGGAAAACCTACCAATAGGAAGAAAAAGAAAACATATTCTTCCATTCATGAATAATGGGATGGGTCTATTATATCTTGAGAAATGTGATGCAATACATGTGGTGGCAGGGGACATCTTGCTATAGATTTTTCAGCTCGTTGAGCTGTAGATAGGTGGATAGAGGATATGCCTCCGATGATGAGGCCAAACGAGGAGTATGAATATTTTAAGTGTGATGGATGAGGTATAAGATATTCCAAATATGGATTATTTGGAATCCATATCGACATATTACCAAAACCACCCCGTGTAGTCTTCAATACACTCTTGGAGCTAGAAGACAGGGGCGAGGACAATATCTTGCGATCAAGCGGAATGACTGAGATGCTCCATGAGTGATTCGGTGTTTTCTCTGTGTCTTTTATAATTTAGCTACCATATTGATAGACATATATACTAGTCATTATTATCTTGTCATATATCAAGTTTGACACCATGATATTATAATTAGAATGTGGAGTCAACCCTTACACATGGAGTCGGTTGGTTGCACAATGATCACAATTATGTCGATTGTGTGAAATGTACCATTGATGACAGTGTTTTGTTTTTAAAATCTCGGAGGAAACATAAATTACTTATGACTTCCTTCATGGGGTGGGTTATTCATCTTTGATCCATTCCCAAAATGAAAATTTTAGGCAATTGTTGGGGTATGTCTAAGGCGATGGATTGAGGATTTTCTTTGTCATAGAAAAGGAATCCCATGAAACAGAATAAAGACTCGTGTATAGGGGTGTATCTAATCACTCATGAGTTTTCTTTTCTGACCCTCAGAGTATAATATTTTATGGGTTTTCCAACCCCATTAGTATGGGGAGAATATGATGACCGATTTCTTGAAGATGTTCGGATTTCATGCCTATCACAAGATACACTTCTACATTTTTTCACAGCACATGACATCACCGATCTCCGTACCATCACATCCAATGGATCCCAAAGAGCTTCATGATATTAGGGTGTAGTTGGAGGACATGTAGTGGATGAGAATTATAAGACACAGAGTATCACACTGGGTTTCCCCAGTTTTGTTTTCCATAAAGGAAGAAGAGATATTGAGGTTCTGTACGGATTGACGATACATACACCATGCGACCATTTATGACGAGTTTTCCTTACCAAGGATTTATGACATCCTAAATTATATAAGAGGGTAATTATGGTTCTCTACGGTTGACCTCGCGTTAATGATTTCAGAATTGACATGGATTTAGATGAGTGCCCTAATATTGCGATTGCTAGAAAAGGGTGTCAATTACATAGTGTTCTATGATGCATCATGGGCCATACACCATTGTGTCCTGACGGAGAGGCAAGAGATGATTTTACAAGGTTCATTCCAGTTAATTCCACCTATGGAGAAGTACATGACCCATGATCTTGAGTAGGAAGTGGTAGTATTCACATTGAATATGTCTCAACAATATCTGATGGGAATGTGTTTTATCATATACTTATACCATAATAGTTTAAAGTATATAATCTCTCAAAATGATTTTACCATGATATAGATGCAATGGATATAGTTTATCTTGTATTATAACATTAATATTTTCTATAATACTAATATGTGAAATGTGGGGGATTATGCTCTTACCAGGAGATCATGTTTATAGTTTCTTGAAGAGGTGTCGGTGTAGTTGGCCTCATTGTAGGAATCCATTTTGAACGGAGAATGGGAAGATTATATCTATTTGATCTTTGTTACCCCTATGCTCTTAAAACATGTCATGGAGGAAAATTATCCTGATACAGACTATCAGGCCCTACATTCTCAGATGTCTGCAAGGCATCCACCTGATGGATATTCATAAGGTGGGGAGCACTTTGTTCTTTTCAAGGGACGCACGGTAGTACTTGTGTGGTTATGGGTGGAGGTTCTATGAGTTATTCATGAAACCACTTTGGCATCACACCCTGAATAATAAAATATATATGAGGACCTTCACCATTTTTTCTGGACAATGATGGAGAAGGAAGTGGTAGAGTTCATGTCTCGATACCTTACATGCTAGTAAGGGAAGGTAGACCACCATGTTCAAACAAGTTATTCTCAACCCCATGAGGTGACAGAATTGAAGTGGGATGAAATATCGATGGAAATCACTATGTTTTAAGACATATTTACAAGGGACAATATGTCGTTGAGGTGATAGTTGACTAACATACCAAGTCGGCCAACTTCATAGCTATCTGAGGGAAGAGTTCAGTAGGGAACATGGGACACCTCAATGTTCCAGAGATATTTCAACTCTAGGGAGTCCCATCAACGATCATTTTAGATCATGATTATAGTTTCACATCATGATTATGGAAGGGATTACATAAGGTGTTCAGGACTCAGATACTCTTGGGAAAATCATTTCACCAACAAACAGATGGCCAGATGGAGTGGACCATTTAGGTCATGGAGGACATGTTCCGAGATTGCATGTTAGACTTCAACCATAATTGATAGGATCACCTAACTCTTTTATAGTTTTAATTATCATTCCAAAATAGGTATGGCAACATTAGTGGTTTTTTATAGAAAAATATTGTAAGCTACTAATTTTCTGAACTAACCTTGGTGAGTCAAGACTCATGGGCTTGATATTGGTGTTATCTACTACTGAGAAGATTTTTATCATCTAAGAGCACATGGAGAATGCATAGAGCTATTATAAATCATATCACTAAAGAGATAAGTGACCATTAATGTTAAGGTAAGGGGACCATGCCTTCATTCAGATCTCACCACTACAAGGGTTATAGAGATTTGGCTAGGGTTGAATGTTATCTATGTGGTTTATTTCCCCTTTTGTGATATTGTGTTGAGTTTATGAGGTGGCTTATCACTTAGATCTACCACCATGGTTAGACTAAGTAATAATGCATTATACATGTCGCAGGTATGTAGGTATGTCCATGACCCATCGCACGTCATCAACTGGGGTGCGATGAACATTGATGATAAAGTGCCTTTTACTGAGTACCCAATGGAGATTTAGGATCTATTTGAAAGGATCATTTGTTGGTGGGAAATTTCAATGGTGTGTGTCTTGTGGTATAACAAGAATCTCTAAAAGAGAACATTTTTAGTGGGAGGCTCATATTCATGCTTAGTACTCTCATATTTTTCTATAGCCTAGTTTTGGCATTTTGGGGATGTAAGGATCCAAGTTGCGGAGAATGTAATGACTTTGATTTTCTCATTTTTATTTGTTTATATTATTTTGGAAAATTCATTGACCTGGCGTTGGGATGCTAGAAATTCTAAGGATTACTGTCCCTGGATTGATTCACTGAGAAATGTTCATTTTTTAATAAATTTCATTAGAGGTTTTCTAAAAAAATTATAAAAACAATTAAATGGGATCTTGAATTAGAAATACATGAAAATAATAAATTTATGATATATGACTTTACCATATATGATTCATATCATCATCTGACATTGGATGTCTATGAATGTCAATTATTGGATGTAACTATAAATAAAATAAATAAATAAGAATTAATTTATTTTTAAATCCTAATAACTCATTAATATTGCATCCATTTATAAATCTAAGACATCATTCAATTCGTAATATAGTGTTTCCCTAGGAATTTCATAACATTAGTGGGGATGGGTATTCTATTAAAATCCAAGAAAATCACATCATATTCATTAAATAATTTAATGATAAATTATTTTCTTGATGTGTTGAAGGATTCAATTAAAAATATCATTTTTCAGAAATTTCACGGTTAGCCACAGAAACATAGAAATTATAGAGAATATTTAGGGAGATATTTGGAGAAACTTATCAAGAAAATTGTTAAGAAATAACATTTCAATGAAAAAAAACACTATTCTTAATGGATCTCATCAATGATGGTGACACTACAATTGAACTTTTCCAACGAG